>OZ004704.1:186564158-187164158 GCA_963924515.1 Vespertilio murinus | reverse complement strand
CTAATCTTCACACCAATCCTATGAGGTACTGACATTAGCACCATTTTCCAGAGAAAATAGTCAGAGATCAAGGGGCTCGCTCATTGTAGCCGAGCTGGGGTGATGCCACGGACTTGCCAACACACACCCAGTCTACCCTTTTCTCAATCCTTCTGTTGGTTTCTCCACGTGTCAAGCTTGCTCCAACCTCAGCTGTGCCCTCTGCCTTAGCTGTGCCCTCTGCCGGGGATGCCCTTTCTCTAATCTTCATATGGCGGCTATCTGTCTCTCAGGTCTCAACTGAAATGTCACCCTCTCTGCAAGTCCCTCTCTGTCCACTCTATCACACCCCCCTGTGTTAATTCTCCACTTAGCATCTAACCGCCATTTGTTATTTTTGCAATCCCCTGCTTGCTTGCTTGCTTATTACGTACCTCTCCATGCTAGGGTAGACTCTGGGTGTCTTGTTCTCTTACCCTACCTGTTATACCTAGAATGGAGTCGGGCACACAGCAGGCACTCAATAGAAACCTATGAGTGCTGTCCCTGCTGCCTCTGCCTCTCGCTGAGGGGCATCCAGAAAACAGCTTGGGCTGAAGCCCAGAGAGCTAGATTCTAGCGCAGCCATGGGCAAACTACGGCCCTCGGGCCGGATCCAGCCCCTTCTGCTGTTATATCCGGCCCATGGAGCTGAAAGAGCGGAGGGTTCTCTTGCTCTCCCCTCCGCTCCTTCACCAGCAGCCCAAGATGAGAGTGCCAGCATGGTCAGATTGCTTTTGTTCTAGCCCTCCGGTCCAGTTTAAGAACCCATTGTGGCCCCTGAGCCAAAAAGTTTGCCCACCCCTGTCTAGCGTCACCTCTAGGTAGCTAGGGAGCTGTGCTGTGGGCAACCTCCATTCAGCTCAGTCTCTACCATCATCAGGTTGTTTTCCAAGGTATTGACAAGGTGAGCTGGAACTCAAGAGAAGATCAGAAAATCTTATGGGGTCAAAGGCCATAGGGGACCAGGGGTCACAAGGCAAGAGGGGCAGACAGCACCACTGGTTTCAACATTTTGCTGTGGACTAACCCAGGGTGCACCATAATGCCCAGTACGGGTAAACCCTGTCTCTTTTTTACAGGGGAAAAGTTTATATTAACAAAAGGTACCAAGCCAAGGTCACTCAAACTGTCCTAGTTTTTTTGGTTGTGTGCGTTTTTTTTCTAACTTTTCATCTACTGCAAACCTCAAAGAAATACCTTACAAAAATAGAGGCTTTTGAAAATACCTAAATAACAAACTCAAAAGGTCCCAAAATGGGTCATCATTTTGGTATACTTCACCAGAAGCCAGAAGTGAGAATACATTTTTAAACACATCTTTTTCTCTAAAAGTTATAGTTCCCCTTTCTACTGTTTGTCTTCCATGATTATCTGCAGTGAAAATGTCCTCCAATACAGGGGAAATGGTAGAACCATGTCCGGGGAGTCAGAAATTAAGAGTCCTTCTTTTTGACACCTCGCTCTCAGTTGGTGTTTCTTAACCCAAGGCTCCATGCTCACGTCAGGGCTCAGGGACCACCATGCTGGTGACGCTGCTCCCAGAATATTGTCAATATGCAATTAGCGCACTTCCCTAGATACAGACCATCGCTTTCATCATCACTAAATGGGTCCAGGGCTCCAAAGCCCTTCTTGGAAGCACTGCTCCCGCTGAGAACCTATTCTCAACTTTCCTGTGCTGTGATGGAACAATGACCATGTCTAATAAAGCACCGAGGGGCTCCATGGCTCCCAGATTAATAAGTGCATCCTGTTTAAGGGATTAGGCTACTCTATTTATGACTTCCGTGCACTCTTCCAGAAATACTGATTTCAGGTACGAGAACAAATCTGAGCATCAGCAGAACAGTCTCCGGCAACTATTTCACCAGGGAGCAGAATTTTCATTAACCAAAGGAACCGGAACCAGAACCATAGAACACAGGTGCTGGAGGGGGCCACAGAGCTCAGGCTGCCCACACCCTGACATCACAGACAAGAACACCAAAGTCCCGTGTGAGGATGGAGGCACGGCATCAAGTTTAAGTGCTACGAGAGAGGTGTAGGAAGAGTGCTGTGCAAGTACAAGGGGCAAGTATGACTTTCAAAGGAACATGCAGCGTTGTGGTTTGGGTTCAAGCACTTGGAGAACAGAGGCTATGTCTAGAACATGCTCACACTGTCCCCATAAGACTGAGTTTATTAATGTAATTACAAGGGGCTTGTGGTGGCCATGAATGGTTCTATTCTCTGGTAATTGTCTTTTTCTTTTCTCTTTTCTTTTCTTTTCTTTTCTTTTCTTTTCTTTTCTTTTCTTTTCTTTTCTTTCTTTCTTTCTTTCTTTCTTTCTTTCTTTCTTTCTTTCTTTTCTTTTTTTACCATAAGCACAAACCAAACATCTCCCTGTAAGATCAAAGGTGTACAAGGATAAAACTTACATAAACTCAAAGGAACTTTCTAGAGGACGGTACACTACAAAAGCACTGATAGTGAGTCTTTCTACTAACGTGGTCTTTCTACGAAAAAGTCCTGTGTGCTTTGACAATCACTGCGAACTTACTGATGCCACAGAGAAATACACGAACACAGTAATTCTGATCAGTCTCCCTGGATAGCAACATCATTCTCAACAACAATTTCCCATCTCATGAACTTCTTCAGCACAGGACTTAAACACTAGATAGCCAATACCCTTGGGCTCATTCCTCTGTTTAATTAAAACGTCTGTTCCACAAGGGATGCACAGTATTTGTCATCACCTAGGGTGGATGTGTAAAAGGTGGCTACAGACACTTGGTGTCTACAAAGCATTAATTACAGCGCTAGTGAGAACGGCTTCTAGCAAAAGTTCAAACAGTGGGGTTCTCAGTCTCTCTCACGTGACTTACAGCCATCCCCGTAGAACAAGGAACCCATTAGCGCCAATCAAGAAATATAACTGCATGGCGTAAAGTGTTTCCCAAACTTTTGACATATGTGTACCCCTTCTATAATTTTCGTAACGCTGAGTATCCCTCGTAAAAAAAAAAAAGGATGTATTTTAATAACAATCAAAATATATTTATTTTTTTCATTTTTGGGGGTACATACCCAAAATAATAATAAATGAAAAATAAAATTACTCATAATAAAATATAAATAAAAGTTATATTATAAATAACATTTATTTGCACACCGGACCATCTCACGCCTCACAAGACTGTCTTGAATTGACTCATGAGAACGTAGAATTAGGCGCAGCTAAGCATGGTGCAGTGCATATCCCCACCAAACTCCGGTGCAACGCGTACTCCCACCAAACTCTTCCCGTACCCCTGGGGGTACGCGTACCACACTTTGGGAAACACTGGCTTAAACTGAGGGCCCCCAGTAGTTCCTTCAGTCAGATTCTACGCCAAGGAAATAGCATCAATATCACTATCGACGCTAAAAGTTATTTAGAACTAGGCTGTGTCCTCTCTAAGCCTGAGAAATTTAGCTTTAGACCAATTTAATTCTTGGGAGTTAATAACTTTGATAAGACATAGTTCACTTTGGCTACTTAAAAGCCAAACCACTTACTGGGAAAGAGAAGAAATGATGCAACTGCCTCACGTGTGGAGGCCGAGGCTTTAGTGATGGGAGGTCCTCAGATATCTGCGAGTGCAGCCCCTGGTGAGATAAACCAGGGAACTCAGACCTTGCCTGTCCGGACTTGCCTAAAGTCACAGGCGACAGGTGGCAATGCCACACCTTTTTATTTTATTTTTTTAAACTTGGAGTTATTAAAGCTGGGGACAGTGAATCATGGAAGGGCTTAGGATAGAAGAAGCAACAGAAGAGAGCCCGGGGGGAGATGCAGTGGGCTCACTGAGAAGTCGGAGAAAGGGGCCTTGGAGACAGGGTCAGCAGGTCAGCCTGGGAGGAGCTATTGCTGCCCACTGCTCCCCTGGCTGCAATCTGGTGGGGACTATTGGGATTTAGGAGATGCACTCCTGAGAGGGAAGAAGACGGGAAAGGGGAAGGCATGGGCCGTGCTCCGGGGAAGGAAAGTGCTCCAGCAAAGCCACACCTTGAACCCAGCTCTCCTAACTCCCATGATGACAAAGCACTTACATATTGCCGGACATTGTATCATGAAATACAAAGAGAGATTTAAAAAAAAAAATTAGTACTTAATACAATACTACCGTGTTTCCCCGAAAATAAGACATCCTCCGAGAATAAGACCTACTTCGTGGAAACATAATACATCCCCTGAAAATAAGACCTAGCGCACCTTTGGGAGCAAAAATTAATATAAGGAAAATTATTTTCGGGGAAACCGGGTAATTTGCAGTTAACTCCCCATATATTTAACTAGAGGCTCACTGCATGAAATTCGTGCACTGGGGGGGGGGGGGGGGCGGTCCCTCAGCCTGGCCGGCACCCTCTTGCAGTCCAGGAGTCCTTGGGGGATGTCCGACTGATGGCTTAGCGCTGCTGCCATCACCACTGTGCTTGCCAGCCCTAGGCGCAGATCAGTGCTTCTGGCTGAGCAGCACTCCCCCTGTGGGAGCGCACTGACCACGAGGGGGCAGCTCCTGCACTGAGTGTCTGCCTCCCTGGTGGTCAGTGTGCATCATAGCGACCAGTTGTTCCACTGTTGGGTCAATTTGCATGTTAGCCTTTTATTATATAGGACTAGATGCCCTGCGCATGAATCTGTGTGTCAGTAGCTCTCTGTGGGGCCCGACCACTCCGTGCCCGCTGCCCAGAGAGAGGCCCATCTGCGGCCGGGCGCCAAACGCTGGCCTCATCGCCGCAGCAACGAAGCAAGCTTTCCGTCAGGCCGCTCATGCTGCCCACTCTCCGCGGCCACTTTCCCCCCTGGGACTGGTGGACTCCGGCAGAGTGGAGAGGACTACACGCTGCCATCTTATGGCTATGAGAGCCGCCATCTTTGTGACAGAGTGATGGTTAATTTGCATATTTCCCTTTTATTAGATAGGATATTAAGCCAGCTTGCTCTAAAATTATAGATACATAAGTATCTAAATAAACATACATCTAATGGAATGTATTTATAAATGAATCAAGATATATAAATACATCTAAATAAGTCTATGTTGAATGTATGTTTTTGTGTATCTGTCTGTCACAAATCACGTGAACTAAGGCAACAGTTCTGCTTTAGCTGAAGTTTGGATTCCCACACTGAAAACTAAGTCTGGAGCTTAAAAAGCTCTAAAAATACCTCTGAGCATGTAATGAGTCAAAAGGAAGGGTTATAACAGGGAGTGGTGTGGTCTGCGGCAAACTAAAGCTCAACCTAAGAACTAAATGCCATCAGATTCGATGTTAAAAACACCTCTGCCAAATGACTACATCTGCAGGCTGAACAGGGGCCTAAGAGCTTCCCGGCTTTGTGGTTGTTCTGAACTAGGTGCCCACCCTGCTTCAGAACATGAGTCCTTTATGATCTGCACAAAGCGTCGGGTGTGAGTTGGTTCACCTGGTGTGTTACTGCTTTCTGCCTCTGGGACTCCAATGTCCTCTCAGGCCATCGGCTTGCAAGCAGGACAACGTAATCCCCTCCCAAACTTTCCGAGGATGGAAACATTTCCGTGGGTCAGGAGCCCTTACCTTTCGAAAGGGCACCTGTGATGTCTCTCTGGGAAATCACTATTGCATCAGAAGTTCCTCTTCTTCTTTTGAGGAATGATTTCCCACGGGCATTTAAACAAAGCAGGCCTGTGGCTATCTACGCTGGGGCCTTAAAAATAAGCTATTTGCCCTCCAAGAAACTGTCTCTGGTCTCCTCAGTCCAGGTGCTCAGCAGTACCTCAGTACTCACTTCTGTTCTACAATCTCCCGGGTATCGTCCCTGCCCCCCAATCTACCTCACTCCTGGAACTGTGAGGGCTATAACGGAAGGGGTCAGTCGTGTCCACCTTGTTCACAGGGCAGAGCATGGGCCCAGGACACAGGTCATGCCCAGTGGTGGACGAATGCTCACCAGGGCTTGGCATTTCATGCAAAACCATGCAAGACTCCGTTAGAATAGTTACCCCCAGAGCTGAGGGGACGAATCGGCGCACTGCCCATATTATCACACCCCGGACTCCCTCTGACCAATACCGCACACTCCCGTGAGAGCCCAATCCATTCATACGTCCATTCCTTCAGGATGGAGGGGAGCATGGGCTGTGGGGATCTCAGGACGCTGAGGGAATTCCGAGGAGGAGGACCAGACCCAGGCTTGACAAGCCCGGGGGTTTTCTGGGTAAGTGATGCCACAGAGAAGCACAGGGTGGGTGGGTGGGGAATTAGCAATGTGAGCCTGGCGGACCTGAGAGAGGCCCGCGGTGCCTGCAGCGCAGTGTGGGTTAGGAGAAGGCTCGAGAGAAAGCCAAGGGCCAGGTCATGGAGAACACGCTGCACCATGTAACGAGCTGTGCTTTGTGTGAAGCGGTGGGGAACCACTCAGCGGATCAGTAATGACTGTCGGCGTGGCCACTGAGAAAGATCACTTTAGATACAGCCATGAGGAGAGCGAGAGAGAGGAGGCCAGTACTGAGTTTCCACTCGGGCCTCATTGTCATCATATTCTAATAGAATGGAGCTAAACAGTCAACACCAAAAAAGGGAACCTGATCTAGTCAATTGCTTTATAAAACAGAGAAGAGAGTACAGAAGCCCAAGGCACGTCTCTTAATCTAAGTAAATGCTGCCCATCTCATTACGGTGTACTGCATTTTTACTGTCACAACTAGTCCCCACTCTGAGCACTTGCTAAGTATCAAAACTGTGCTAAGAGTTACATAAGATAAAATGATTCACGCTCTGCCCACCAACCTCATTAGCTCTCCGAGGTTGCAGTTCAGCCTTTTAATGCCTTTTTCTTGCTGTTCCTAATTTAATGCATCAGGCTCTCCAGTTACTAGTGAACAAAGTTAGAACATATTAACGGGTTCTTAAGTCATCGTCCTTTACAATGGAACAAAAGCAAGGAGTTCCCCGTACACACAGTTTTCAATCCATTACCATGTTCCAAGGGCAGAGAAATCCGGTCCAGTCTTTCAAGCCCATCTTGGTACCTCGTTAACTGATGTGTAAGAGGGACAGTGCAATAGCCAACATGATTGGTCACTCCCCAATTATTCTCATTTCCTTCCTTTACCAAGACAAACAAGATGTTTAAAGAAAGATGTTCCCAAAGTACTTACACTTTACTTGCCCCAAAATTACATTTTACAAGAATCATTCTTGCCCTGGCCGGTTTTGCTCAGTGGTTAGAGTGCCCAGCCAGCTGAGCAAAGAATCATGGGTTTGATTCCCGGTCAAGGGCAGGTACCTCAGTTGCAGGCTCAATCCATGGCCTCTTATCAGACTGCGGGTGGGAGGCAGCCAATCGATGCATCTCTCTCAAGTTGATGTCTGTCTCTGTCTTCCCCCATCTCCCACCCATCCCTTCCACTCTTTCTTAAAAAAAAAAAAATCAATGGGAAAAAATATCCTCACTCCTAGGGAGGGTTACAAAATTTTTTTTAATCTTTTTTTTAAATATATTTTATTGATATTTTACAGAGAGGAAGAGAGAGAGATAGAGAGCTAGAAACTTCTATGAGAGAGAAACATCAACCAGCTGCCTCCTGCACACCCCCTACCGGGGATGTGCCCGCAACCAAGGTACATGCCCTTGACCGGAATCGAACCCGGGACCTTTCAGTCTGCAGACCAACGCTCTATCCACTGAGCCAAACCAGTATCGGCTTTATAAATATTTTTTTCTGACAAATACCTAGTGCCTAGTGTACAACAGACACAGTTCAAGGTGCTGGAGCTAGGGATAAGAGAGCCGGGGGTCCCTCGTCTCAAGATGTTTACACTCTGCAGGACAAAGGCACCATAAGCAGACAGGTCTCAGAGAGTGATGAGTGTGAGGAAGGCTGGCAAGATAATTAACGCGGTCAGGAAAACCTCTCTGAGGAGGAAACATCTGAGCCACAACCTGCATGATAAACAGCAGCCCCTGCAGCCAAGTTCCTACAACGAAACGATATCTCCGATACAACTCATGTGCATTGGAATACGCCTCCCAGAGAGGCTGAAACCTATCTTTCCCTTAAGCACCGACTTAATCCACCAGTGTTAGAGTGCCTCACCAGTTGGCTCAGAAAAATAAAAAATAAAAAATAAAAAATAACCACTACAAAGCACAAAAGAGAGTGGGGCGCTAGATAATGAACCTAGAAGAATGTTGATGCCATAAATGTAGGCGCCTGGGTGCAGGGGTCGCGGGGGAAGGTGGTCCCGGGGGAAGGTGGTCCCGGGCTGCCCATGGTGACCTGGCTGCTTCACCTGGCAAGGCCAGCAGGTACCGCTGAGAGCTGGGAGAGAGCAGCCCCAGCGCCGCAGGGAACAGAATGTCTTCCAGAGGCTGAACCAGGAAAGGGGCCTGGGATCCCGCCAAGCAGGTCCTTCCTTCCTGCGGGGATGCCAAGGTCTTTCCATGACGCAGCCTCCAGCTCCTCCTGCCTCCCCCCCACCCCCCACCCCCGCCCCCTGTCCCCATGCTCCGCATTAATTACAAATGCCGGTCCCCATTTGGGAAGCCAGCAAATCGGGAGCAAATATATGAAAGACGGAAATAAGATTTTAATTGAGACACAACTTCGGGTTTCAGAAGGTAAAGGAATTATGCAAAATAAACACGTTCCAGCATAAACAGGGAAAACTCGACAGGGATCACTTAGAAAACAACTTTCTGTCCAAAAATCAGGAAGTCTTTAATGAATTTGTGTTTTGTTTTGTTTTATGCTCCTACTCTGATACATATTTTCTGCACTAAAAAGACAATGCAATTTTTAAGTCGACCTTGGCTTAAATCTAATTCATTTTACGTATTAAACATCTTTTTAAAAATAATCATAAAAGAGGGATAATAGTTCCTCACAGTTTTCCTCCGCAGCTTTGAGGTGTAATTGTCGTACAATTACATGCACATTCTTAAAAGGGAGCGTATTTGACGAGCTTGGACATATGTATATAACTGTGAAATGATCTCCACAATCCAAACAATGGATGCTCCCATTTCCTCAGAAGTTTCCTCACGCCTCCTTTGTAATCCAGCCGACCCTCACCGCCATCCTCCCATTCCCAGACAACCATCAACGTGCTTCCTGCCGCTACACACTAGCGTTCATTTCCTGGAATTCTGCCTAAATACAGTGTGCACTCCTTTTTGCCTGGCTTCTTTCACTCAGTATAATTATTTTGAGATTCATCAGTATTACTGCAGGGATCAATAGTTCACTTTTTACCAATTAGTATTATTTGTTTTGTGCGCCTACTATGTCATGCACGATTTGTTTAAACATTCAACTGTTCATTGATACTTGAGTTGTTCCCAGTGTGGGGGCTACTACAAATAAAGCTGCTATCCACATTCATGTGCACGTCTTTATATAAATGCTTTAATTTCTCTTGGTAACTACTTAAGAGTAGCTAGGTTATATGGTTGGTATATGTGTAACATTTTAAGAAACTGCCAAACCATTTTTCAACATGACTGTACCATTTTCTATGTCTCACAGGGGATATGAAAGTTCCAGTGGCTCCACTCCCTCACCAACACTTCGATGGCCAGTCTTTTTAATGTTAGCCTTTACAACGGGTTTTGGTTTTAATTTGCATTTCCTTGACAACTAATGATTTTGAGTATCTTTTAATGTACTATTTTTCAATGGTGGTCCTGTTCAAATCTTTGTATAATTGGGTATTTTTCTCATTATCACTGAGTTGTAAGAGTTCTTCTATATACTGGTGTTACAACTCCTTAACTGATTAACGTGTTGTAAATATTTTCTCCCAGCCTATGGCTTGTGTTTTCATTTTCTAAGTGGCTTTTGAAAAGCAATACTTCTAAATTTTGATAAAGTCCAATTCATTGATTTTTAATAGATCATTTTAAATATGATCTATACAGAAGATCATATAAATCTCTTTTTATCCTGCTAATATGAAGAATTGCATGAATTGACTTTTATATATAAATCAATGTTGCGGTCCTAGTTATAAACCCGATTAGGTCATGGTGTGCTACCCATTTGTTATATTGTTGAATTTGATTTGCTAAGATTTAAGAATTTTTATGCCTATGTCCACAAAAGACGCTGGTCTATAGTGTTTGTTTGTTTTTAATATTTTAATCAGGTTTTGGTAAAAGGGTAATGTTGGCTTCATGGAATGAGTTGGGGTGTGTTTCCTTCTATTTTCTGAAATAGTTTGTGTCAAGTTGGTAACATTTCTTCCTTAAACATACAGTAGAATTCACCAATAAAGCCTACGAGGACCTTAAATTTGCATTGTAGAAGGTTTTCAACCACAAATTCAATTACCTTAATAGATAGTCATTCAAGTTATTTGAGTGAGTTTGGGTAGTTTGTATCTTTTAAGGGATTTGTTCATTTCCTCTAAATTGTGGCATTTACTGGCCTAAAATTGTTCAAAATATATATTTTTTTAATATCTGTAGGGTCTATAGTGATGTTCTCTCATGCCCAATATTGGTAATTTGTGACTTCTCTTTTTTCTTTTCTCTTGATCATTCTGCTTGACGTTCATCAACTGTATTAATATTTTTAAAGAACCAGCTTTTCGTTTCATTGATTTTCTCTACTGTTTCCACTTTCTACTTCACTGACTTCTGCTATCTTTACAATTTCAAATCTTTGGGTTCAATTTGCTCTTCTTTTCTAGTTTTAGGTGGAAACTTTGGCCTTTAAGACCCTTTCTAATTAAAGTGTTTAATACTGTGAATTTCTGCATAAGAACTTCTTTAGCTATATCACCATCTCCTTAGGTTTTATCTAGATTTGTAAAAGACTGTCAGGCACTGTGTTTGATATTAAGAATATACCGAATAAAACAAGTATAACCCATTTCCTCATCAAGCTTAGATACTCAGAAAGTACACTTTATTCAGAAAGCATAACAACTCTTGTTTTACGCTATCAATAAAGGTTTCTTCTGTTTTCATCTGTTCACATACTCGAGCAAAAACAAAGTTGCTAGGTTTTTTTTAAAGTAACAGTTTATAATTCCAATTGCAACATAACTTTACTGTGGAATAAATTTGATTATTCCATTTTTAACTGTCCAAACAAACTACACATTTCAATTTAATATAGTAAAGATAAGTACTTTTGCAATTCTAAACTTCAAAACCACCTTTAGAACTTTATATAAAGAATCTTTAAAAGCATTCATGTTGCCAAACACTTTCCTAAGATTATTTTTCTTTAAAAATATGAAAAAGGGAAACACTCTAACGATTCTATCTATGCTATCATCAAAGTTGGTTCAAAATATCCAGAACTTTAAAAAAAAAAATCTTTGCCCCCTAATTGAATATAAATGCATGACAAATAACTTGTTTTAAGGTCATTTAAATGCTGGCCTGCCCTACTGAACACTCATGTTTTCCAAAACACCACCAGTGGGTTATATTAAACATCTAAGTATAATTTGTAATTAATTGTAGATACAGATATTTAATTGATATCTAAATCTTTGCTCATCCAGTGGGCCAGTAAGCAGCTCTGCGCACCTACACTTAATGCTCCTTCTAATTCTCTTCTTTTGATCTACATGTAGGCCACGGGTTCTCACCTCGGCTGCACATTCGAATTACCGGGGAAGCGTAAAAGTACCGATGCTGGGGTCCCACCGGCAGAGGTGCTTATCTGGAGTACTTAAAAGCAGGAGTTTTAAAAGCTCCCCAAGTGATGGAAACATGCAGACTGAGAGTAAGAAGGACCAGTCTGCCTCCCCCTGGAAGACATGCCTCCCTGGGCCTTTGCTAGTCTGCACCACCACCCTTCACAGCCGACCTCCTCTAGCCCAGTGGCTCCCAACCCTCTTAATGCTGCGACCTGCTCGTGGTTAGGTTGCTGTAGAGCCTAAGACCATCGGAAAACACAGGTATTCGCATTACGATTCATTAACTGTAGACAAAATTACAACTATGAAGTAGCAACGAAAATAATTTTATGGTTGGGGGTCACCACAGCATGAGGAACAGCATTAAAGGGTCTCGGCATTAAAAAGGTTGAAAACCAACCTAACTCTTTACCCAACCTAACTCCTCAACCTAACTCCTCAACAGCCACTCAGTAATTCCATATGAGTTCCTAAGCTTACCTCTATTTCCTACCCAGAACCTCACAGGATAAAATGTCAATCTCTGCCTGTATTTTAGCCACTCCTCTCCCAGGGCACTTGTAAACGCCATATAAAGTTGGCTGAAGGAAAATTAACTCAGTATAATTTGATGGTAGGGTTAAACAGTCATTAGGGGTGTTTTTTGTTTTGTTTTACTCCTATTTCAAAGAAAGGGATAGCTCCACAATCCATTCGTAATTTTAGGGAATCTAACCACAAAACGATCAGTTCCTTAAAGTGTAAAAGAAATATCTAAGTAAGCCTTCATTATTACTCATCTGATTCCACCACTTGTTAATTCCAAACGGGATTTTCAATATTGCTTCCCATTCTGGGTTCCGCGCTGGCATCCTCCATAACCTGAACCATTAGGTCCCTGAGCGTCTTCACATAGTTTGCTCCAGTCCGCCCAATGAGACCCCTTCATTGTAATTATCACCTCATCGTGCAGAAGCGGGAAGGATAACAGCTGCACCACAAAGGCAGCAGGAGGCTTAAGAGGCACAAGCATCTTAGCACTGTGGAGAGTGCTCTAGAAAACTTAGTTTATTTACAACTATGTGAAAAGTGGGAGCTGCGGGGAGCTGCTGGTCAATACGCAGAAATGCCAGCAGGTGCTGGGGGCTCCACAAACCCCAAAGCGCTCCAGCGGCTCTCTCCCCAAAGGCAGACACGCGCCCCGCAGGACTCACACCTTTCAGACCGGGGCTGAACTAGGGACGTTCCTTGCGAACACCTGTGAACCTGCGATCTCCTTGGAAAACTGCTAAACAAAAAGGCTCTGCCCAAGTGCAGACCCGGGGCCTCCAAGCCCCACCGGTGTGGGTTAGGCACCTCTGGGATATAATGGAGCTGCATGCCGGAACACGTGTGCGCGGCGGGGCCGCTGAGCCAACACGTATCCATAAACACTATGAATAATACCTGCGAGAACGCATGGCTTTCTCCCTAAGAAACGCTTCAAGTACCAAGTACGTTGCCCAAATCAAGTCCCCTTTCGTGTCACACTTTCCTTTCCTGCGTGTGAACCGCGTGCGGGGAGTTGGGGCGCCTCCCCAGAAGTCTGGACAGATGGTGGGTGACCCCCCCCTTTCCGGGTCCCTGCCATCCCGTTAGCCCAAGCTGCCATCCCGAAAGGGGGGACACCGTATCCAGACCGGCTTGGCGGAGACACACCTGCGCCCTCACACACACACCCGGGCCGCGTCACCGGCTGGGCAAGGACCAAAGTCTGGAGGGAATTCCCACCTCCGCGGAGCTGGGGGAGGGAGGGGGAAGGGGGACGATGGGGGAGAGCGGGACCCCCCGCGAGCCCGGACAAACAGAGGGGGTGGAGGAGGTCCGGTGGACACCGCCAGGAGGGGGTCACCGGCGACTCACCCAGCCCTCGAAGGTGTCCGAGGCGCCGGCGGTGCGCAGCAGCTCGTGGAACTGCAGGGTGCAGTTGGCCACGAAGTGGTCGTAGCCCAGGGGCGTCTCGTGGAAGACGGCCAGCTCCAGGTGGCCGCCGTCGGTGACGTTGGCGCAGAACTCCTCGTTGTACGTGGGCTTGTTGGTCTTCTGCTTGGTGCTGGTCTGGCCCACGCGCACCTGGTCCACGCTCACGGTCAGGTAGGGGTCCAGCAGCTGGTAGCCCTTCTTGAAGAGCGAGTGGCGCAGGGACCAGCGGGTGGGCTGCAGCCCCACGGCCTCGCCGATGCGCACCCGCAAGTAGCCGTTGAACTTCATGGTGTCGGACGACATGCCGCCGGCGCCGCTGCCCCGGGCCCGGGGGGCCGCCCTGGCCGGCGGCGGGGAAGCGGCCGGGGGCCCCGGCTCAGGCCAGTCCTCGCGGCAGCGGTACGAGCGGCGGCAGGTCCTGGGGGGCAGCGCGGCGCCCGGGTCCCCCTCGCCGCCGCCGGGCCATGCCGTCTTCCCCGCGGGACCCTCCCCTCCCCTCCCTCCCGGCCGCTCCGCCTCGCGGGGCGGAAAGGAGGGGAGCCCGGCGCCGAGCGCGCCGCGGGCCGGGGGCGTCCGAGCGCCCGCCTCGAGCGCGCGGCGCTTCCCGGGGTGGTCTCGCGCGGGGCTCGCCCCTTCCCCGGGGCCGGGAGGCTCCTCTCCGCGGAGAGCCAGAGCGACCCGTCCGGCGAGCTCCAGCCCCGGCGCCTCCTGCCCCCGCCTCCTCTCGCGCTCCGGCTCCCGCCCCCGCCTCCGCGGGCTCACGCTCTCCCCCGCCCGGCGAGCCGGAGACCAGGAAGCAGCCGCCGCCGCCGCCGCATCCCCGGCCGGAGCTGCCTCCGGGCGCCGGGCTCCAAGTTCACCGAAACCCGCCGGCTCCCGCCGCGCCTTTGCAGCTCCGGGGGCGTGGCGCGCGCCGCGGGGAGCCCCGCGCCCGTCTGCGCGCTCCTGCCGCGCGGAGCCCCCGGTGCCAGCCGCTGGAGGCCACCCCGGTGCGGGCCGAACCGGGAGGCGCTCGTAGCCTCCGCCGGGGAACACCTGAGGCGCGGGAGACACGCTCGGGTCCGGGCTGGAGGGCGGGGAGGAAGAGGAGGAGGAGGTGGTGGAGAAGGAGGAGGAGGCGCAGGAGGAGGAACCCGGGAGCCCGAGCGGCGAGGTCTCCGCGCCCTCCCTCCCGCCCTGGAAGGTGGGCTGGTGACTCGGCCTGGCCCTCTGGGAGAGGCCCTGGCTGGAGGAGGGCGCCCGGCGGGGAGGTTCCTTTTCCTAATCTTTACGGGGATGGCTCATCCTGGTTCAACTCGGGGCCCATCCTGTTTGTGCGCCTTTCCTGCGGAGAGTAATTACACGGGTTGGTTTTTTTTTTTTTTTTTTTTAAATAGGGCAGTAGCGAGGATGGAAATCCTGTCCGCCTCCTTCCTCGAGAGGTGTGTCCTGTTGCACAAAGAGCCGGAAAGGTTGGTTCTTAAGACAGCCATGGCCGAGATTTACTGAGGCTCTTCCTTTGCCCGTGGTTTCTGTCCACCGGGCCCTGCATGGCGAAGGCAGAAGGCGTGCCCAACACGCGCCATCCCTGGTCCCTGGCACTGGGGTCACCAAAGACGTCGCCTCTTCAAAGATCCCGGGTTGCTGCAGTGTTTTCCAGTCGGAGTGCTTCTCCCCACTCGTGGCACCAGCAATTTTTGTCTCCTCTCCTCTGGGACAGATCTTTCTCCCTGAGGACCAGCCACGATGAGGCTCTCACCAGTGGTGGGCAAACTCATTAGTCAACAGAGCCAAATGTCAACAGTGCAACGATTGAAATTTCTTTTGAGAGCCAAATTTTTTTTTAAAAAAAACTTAAACTATATAGATAGGTACATTGCTATTAATTTAATCAGGATACTCCTAAATTGGCCTTTGCTTAAAAACTCAAGGAGCCAAGGAGCTTCATGTGGCTCGTGAGCCACAGTTTGCCGACCACTGGTCTAGACCATTCTTTTTAAAAATATATATATATATATATATATATATTTTATTGATATTTTACAGAGAGGGAGAGAGAGAGAGAGAGAGAGAGAGCTAGAATCGTCAATGAGCGAGAAACATCCACCAACTGCCTCTTGCACACCCCCCACTGGGGATGTGCCCGCAACCAAGGTACATGCCCCTGACCGGAATCAAACCCGGGACCTTTCAGTCCGCAGACCAATGCTCTACCACTGAGCCAAACTGGTTTCAGCCCTAGACCATTCTTAAGATGTTAACTTAATTCTGTCTGGCTATTCAGGTCCCCTTGGGAACTAATTGTTCTTCTAGCACCCTTTCCTGGTTGCCCTGTTGGGGCCCCCCCAACCGAGGGGGTTCTCACAATTCCAAGGCAGTGAACAGCATTGCACTGTAGGATGAAAACAAGTAAGAACAATGGGCTGGTGGGGGAGGGCCTGTCTTAAAACACCAAGACATCCTTACGCGAACAGGGCAGGGCTGCCGCGCATCACCCTAATGACACCCTAGCGTTAGGCAGGGTTTGTACAGCAAGCTCCCAAGCATCCGGGAGCTCCGGGGTGGCTCTTGTGCTCCAGGGGAGGAGGTCAAGGGGACTGCTTGGGTCAACGTCTCCCCCAGAGAGCAAGGCTGCAGCTTTAAGAACCACTGAAAGAAGACTGTCCCCAAAGGGTGGACAGCTGCGCCGCTGCCCGGATTGGGGATTGGGATGCGAGGGACATGGACCATCTTTGCCTATCAGCACCAGGCACAGGCGGGCGGGGTGACAGAGCGGGAGCAGGACAGTCCTGGCGCCCGCGCTCTGGGGCTTACAGTCCCACGGGGAGGAGAAGCAACAAGTAGATGACGCCTGTGGAGGGGCAGGGAAGGAATAGCTTCTGGTGTGATGGGACAGGGGATCCCGGAGGGGGTGGTCAGGGAAGGGCCCCCGGAGAAGCACAGAAGGTCCAGCTTATCCAGGAGTCCTGGGGAAAGGGGCAGTTTGACCTGTTTGGGGAGCAGGGAGGACTGCATGTGGCTGTAGGTAAGGGGAGCGTGGTGGAAACGAGCCGGAAGAGGTGGGTCAGCGTCTAAGACTGAACTCCCTGTAGGTCATGAGAAGTCTTTGGACATTCGCTGTGGGCAACGGAAAGCTGTGAAGGCTGTGAGGCAGGGCCGGGACAGGACGGGATTTGTGTTTTAAAGTCTCTCTCTCTGGGGCTGTGTGAAAAATGGATTGGAAGGAGCAAGCATGGGCGTGGGGAGAGCAGTTAGGAGGCTGTTGCCACAGTGCAGAGGACAGGATGGATCTAGGGCTCAGGTGGTGGTGACGGAGACGGTGCTAAGTCTGTGGGTGGAAGACGTGTTTAGGAAGTAGAGTTGACAGGCCCCGGTGAAGGACTATCCCAAGGGAATGAGGAAGAGGAAAGCATCGAGGAAGACTTGCAGGAATCCAGCTTGAGAAACTGTGTAGATTGGGGAGCCATTAGTAATAAGGAAACTGGGAAAGGGGGCAGGTTTGCGGAGGGAGATGAAGCAAGCGTTCGCTCCCAAACAAACACGTCAAGTTTGAATATCTGTGATGCATTTAAGCGGCCATCGGAAGCGGGCCAATGACTACGTGGCTGTGAAGCTCAGAGGTGCGTTCTGAGCTAAAGATACACAGTGAGGAGCCATCGGTGTGTAGACGGCAATGGGAGCTAGAACAGTGGGCGGGGCCTCTGTTACAGGAAAAGACAGGGAGAGAGAAGAAGGGGCCTCGGGAAGAGCTCTGCGGGAACTCTGACCTTTACAGATGGAGGAGACATGGGCGAGGGAATGGAGAGGAAGCAGCCAGGGCGGTGGGAGAAAAACCAGGAGGATGTGGTGTCCAGGTATTCTGGAAACCAGCCAAGTGTGAAGGAATTGGTCAGCTAGGTCAAATGATGCTGAGAGATTAAGGAAACAAGGACTAAAGAAGGCCATTTGGCTATGGCAACAGACAGGTCCTTAGTCATCTTTGAGCTGTCTTTTAGTAGAGGAGCGAGCGGGGGAAGAAGCCCATTTGGAGTAGGTTAGGGTAAAAGAATAAGAAAGTGGAAAGAGTAGACAATCTTTCAAGAGATTTGGCTCAGTGGATAGAGCATCAGCCTGCAGACCAAAGGGCCCGGGTTCGATTCCAGTCAAGGGCATGTACCTTGGTTGTGGGCTCCTATCTAGCCCCGGCTCCTGCAAGAGGCAACCAATCGATGTGTTTCTCTCATATTGCTATTTCTCTCTGTCCTTCCCTCTCTCTTCCATTCTCTCTAAAAAATCAATGGGAAAATATCCTCAGGTGAGGATTAACAAAACAAACAAACAAACAATAAATAAATAAATAAAGGTGATTAAATGTTGTTGTTGCTGTTGTTTTCTTTAAAGAGATTTGGCTGGACTGGGGAGAAGGGTGGAATCACTAAATGGAGGCCATTGTAGTGTAGGTGAGCAACAGAAGAGAGGAGAAAGGCCAGACACTTCTGAGACTTCAGAAGGAAAGCCAGCCAAGGCACAGGTGAAGAAATGGCCTTGTTTAGAAAGAAGCATCTATGTTTGTGGTTCTGGGCCTGCTGTCCAAAGTTGCCTCCATTCAACCAGGGCAGGTGGTCACCAGCAGCTAAACTTCACTTTTTCAGCTTCAGGGTCCCAGTAGGATGAAGTTTTTCTCTATCAACACCCTTAAATCAATCTGGGGGGAGATTGTGATTGTCTCCAGCCTATATCGTGTGTCATTAAGTGGCTCCTGAGGGGACATTAGGCAGGTAGTAAGACAGCACATGGCTCAAGGACCCTGTAGGAGAGAACAGTCTGCCAGCACACACCTCACCTGTGTTACAGCTTTTATTCAGAGCTGGTCCTAATTTTTAAGGCAGGCAAAGGAGCAAGAAGTCCCTTCTCTAAACACTAGCACATCCCATCCTGCTTACTAGCAGCTCGTATGTAATGCAATATAGCAACCTGCATACTCGTATTGCCTGTTTCAAAATCTGTAGCATAGGTTCTTTAGTAGACTAGAGGTTATTTTTTTCCCTTATCACTATTACTGTTTCTTGCCTTAGTTACACCATAACTTTGTACTTCTCCATATATGATTTCTAGTACAAATTCGAAATGCTTTTCTGATTGATTGCCTAATGGATTGAATCACTGCTATTTTTCTCATTTCTTAAGGAACATTTAACACAACCCCCGTTCCACTTTAAAACAGAGTTAGAGAATTTAGAACTGACACAGCCAGGTCAAAAGTTAGCCCATGTTGCCGAAACCGGTTTGGCTCAGTGCACAGAGCGTCAGCCTGCAGACTGAAAGGTCCCAGGTTCAATTCCAGTCAAGGGCATGTACATTGGTTGCGGGCACATCCCCAGTAGGGGGTGTGCAAGAGGCAGCTGATCGATGATTCTCTCTCATCGATGTTTCTAGCTCTCTATCCCTCTCTCTTCCTCTCTGTAAAAAAAATCAATAAAATATATATATATTTTTAAAAGTTAGCCCATGTTACTGTGAAATGGCACAGGCTGGGGAGGGCCTTCGACAACATACGTCAGAAGCTTCAGAGTAAGAAAAGCAGTTCTTCACCTGACAAAGTCCGACCATGGTGGAATGACTAAGTAAATTACAGAATAGCAACTCAACGGAATCATACAGGGTTGTGAAAGTGACGGGTCACAAACAACTTTAAAAAAATCAATAACATTTTAGAAATCTAGAATAAGATTCATAAATACGCTATGCAGTACATAAAATATGTATACCAAAGGATAAAGATTGGAATGTAACGCAGGTAAATAAGAGCAGCGCCTAGAGTGCTGGACTTACAGATAATGAACATGCTGTCTAAAGGGGCTCTGAAGAGAAAATAATTCATATAAAGCATGTGACACATTGCCAAGCACATGCTACATGTCCGCTGTTGCCTGGGCTGTCATATTATCTCCAATCGAGCACCTGCCAGCATTGTAACAAGGCACTTAACTAATTTCATTTGATCCTCATGAGAACCATGGAGGTAAGCATTATCATTTCTACTTCCCAAATAAGGACGCCGAGGGTGAGACATGTTAAGTGAATTGGATCGCATAATGAATACCTGGTAGAGCTGAGATTTGACCCATTTTTCAAATGCCTGAGCCCACCGCAGAGTGACTCGACTGCATAGCAGGATTGCAAAGTACAGCTGCACACCGAGAACAAGGGGGAAGATGGATATCCCCAGGCAGCGGGAGAGAATGGGAGGCAGACCAGGAGGTATGACTGTTCCTTATCTAATTCTGAATGTGCAAAGGGACGTATAATGGTTAAGTGTAGAAAAGTACATGTAAAAAAATAAAAGGTACATTAATGTGGCAAAAGTAAGCCACCATGTCCTACTTATAGGTGTTCCAAAAAGAACAGGAAGAAGTAAGATAGTTCACAAATATCCAATCATTTCTCGGAATGGGAGGAAGACACTAGTCTCCTATCGAAAAGGACACTTAGGCAGAATGAGTGAAAAAAAGACCCCTGTCTACACTCATCATTGTGATGTTTCTGAACACGAAGCTAAAAGGAAGGTCTTCAATGACTTGGAGGAAGAAACAAGGCAAAGTTGGGGGGAGGGGGGATGGGAGGAATGTGAGATGAGGTCAGAGTAGTAAGGTCTTCCGTGAGCCAAAGGCTCCCTACACACCAGTCGGTGTGTCAATGAATGAACCGCTCCTAATGAGAGAGGGAAAGGGAATCTGAAAGCAAGAATCTTAACACAGCAGAACGAGTGGGTGGGCAGAGCTTCTCTCCCTTGCTCAGGCATCCTCAAAAAGGGGGCCTTAAATTACTATTTGTCTCAACAGCCCACTTAAGTAAGGTTCCTGGGGCTGAGATGAGAACGGAGGAGCCAGCGTAGAAGTAATACCCCCACAAAGCGCAGTCACCTTGGTAACGCTTTGTCCGGACAGCTGCCCAGGCATGGCCTGGTGATCAAGAGCAACGACTCCATAAAACATTTCTGCCATTGTTTTCCAACAGGAAAATCGAGTGACATTAACTATTTTATGTGTGTAAAGAGAACAAACACAAATCTCTGCCTTGACTGTTTTATGTGGGGGCATACGTAACTCATCTACTTGAATCGAGCCATATTAGAATTTTTCATTGGAATCTTTTACATTACCTAAGCGTCTTTCTTAGCAGTAATGTGAAGGCCTGGAAAACCTTACAGACATTCTATTAAGGACCAGATTCATAAATGTCTTTATCTGAATTACAGTTTTGTGTATTATTAAAAAAAAATACCTCACATACAGTAAAAGATGAGGTAAATAGTGTGGGAAGGCCAAGACACTTCACCTTTAGTCATCTAAACATGTCTCCACCTTTAGTCATCTAAACTTGTGTCCACTTCTGTAGTAACAGGTTAATGTAGTTTGTCACCAAATGAGGCAAAATGTCTTCTCAAACTAAAATAGTTTAGAATTCCTTAGTTCTGAATGCAGAACTTACTACAACTCCTCGTTTTTAATATTTTTCTTGGCATTTTTAAGGAATAATAGAAACAAGTGAATAGGGTTTAAATATAGTAATAATTTTCTCTCTATCTATTATTAATATAGCTAATGGTCAGGTTTTGTCATTTGGTTCTAGGTCCATTAATTTTTGTCAGTTGGTTCTAGTTCAATGAGTGATTATTGACTACAAGTAGCAACTGAGTTAGCAGATGTTATGGCTTGTGTAACAAACCTGAGAGAGGAAAAATGATTATTTTGGTCTAATAGCATCTCCCTCACAACCTTTACTGGGCTTTCTCCACCTCTTGTTGATGGCATTCTCTGATTCATTCCGTGACCAATCAATTCGGTAATTCCATTCCGGTCACTGAGCACCCTACACAGACTTTTTAAAGTCCTTTGGAATTGCCTTTAGGTCATTTGTAAAACCCTCTACACATTCTCTCAGCCTTTGAATTGAACAGTTTTGTAAGTGATAAAATGTAACACATAAAATGGTTTTCGTCCATCTTTTTTCCTTCTTTAAAACTATATTTATTGAGGTGACATTGGTTAGTATGATCATATAGGTCTCAGGTGTGGTTTTCCATGTTACAAGATCTGTATATTGCATTCTGTGCCCGCCACCCAATCAAATGCTCAGGCCTCCTAGGCTATGCTTTGTCACAACTGTACACATGATCGAGGAGGGGCAAGCAAGCTTCAGTATAAATATTTTACCAGGTGGCAGCCATAAACTATAGACTATAGTAGCCATTACAGATTTTCACAGTATACAGTTAGTGAAAAAGCAGGCTATCAATCTGTAATTCAGCAGGATCCTGTTGGGTGTAAAATGTGCATTGTGTCCATTGTGCGCATGTACGAATGTGGAAATATATATGCATAGATGTGAACAGTAGTTATCACAGGTCATAGATCACAGTGCAGAGTCTGGCTAGTGGAGAGGTTGAGCCAGAGTCCACACAATCCTATCTCTACCTCCACCCAAACCCTATCTCCCAAGCTGTGTGACATTGGGCCCTACTCTTCCTTCCCTGACTTTGCCTCAGTTTTCTCATCTGTAAACTGGGTTACTATGGGTTTTATAGGAGTTATTTGTAAAGCACTTGGAACAGCACCTTGCATGCTGTAAGCAATTTAGAAATGTTTGTTATTATGGGTGGCTTTTTCTTCTTTTCATTTATTGGTACTTTGTGTGTGGGGGGGAATTCTGTAATGAAATATTTAGCAATTTAATAAAAGTTTCTTAGCTAAAGCCCACCAAATCACAGATAAGGTTGACTTTAACCCTTTCAAGTTGTAATCATTTCCCGTTGTCTTTCTGGTGAAACTTGAACGTTTTCTGATTCTTGGAAATGAAAAAGCAGTTTTGCCTCTGTTGCCAACAGCTTATAGTTCATAATGAGGAAGCATTAAAAAAAAAAAAAAAAAAAAAGACCTTTGTTCTTGAAATCCCGGTAATGAAATGTTACATTTTCACATCAACCCCAATCATCTTTCTCATGCGAGGAGAAAATCATTTAACTTTCTACAAAACTGATCAAGACATATTCCACCATAAACCCCCCAAAATTTCTTCCCCTTCTCCCTGTTTAGAACTCTGAATTGAGACGTGAGTTTTGAACATGTAAGGTTACCAAGTGTTTGTTCTAGATTCTGTATTAGAGGAGTACAGTAGGTAAATCGAGGCATTGCTTATTTCCCATGCTGCTTTAATAAGTCCCACTATGCAGCCAACATAATTTTAGCTCTAGAAGCCAAGTAATAAAAGGGCAATTCGGACCTTCCGACCGGGACCTTTGGAGTAGAGTGGGAAGCTGGAAGGAACTGGAGTATTCTTGGACAGAGTTTAATAAGCCTACGTGACTGCTCTGCACTCGGGCTTAAGAACCTCAGGCCTAAGAAACAATGGTGTAGTAGGCAGTTTGCTAGGCATGCGCAGAGCAGGGGTGATGGGCAGGAGCAGAGGTTCACCAGGGCGGAGAGCCCCGGGTGCTTGGCAACGGGCAAAACTACAAGCCCATGCCCGACCCTTAAGCACCAACCTCTGGAGATGACATCTAGGCCTCAGCTGTGTTTCAGTTCCAGGCCCAGAGAAGCAGCAAAACTAAGTGGAGTGATGCCATGGCTGACAGGACCAGCTGCAGCGACTAACGACGCCCTTCCCTGCTGAACTCTCAGTGGAGACCAAGACCCTGAGGAGACATATCTGGAAAGCTGATGAATTCTACTGGATCCTACCCTTCGACCTTCAGATAGAAGCCCTCAGGGGTGGCCCTGTGAAGCTCTTTCTATGGAGCACGAAGTCATCTTTCTCTAACCTCTTCTCTCTATAGATGATAGATATAGATATAGATATAGATATAGATATAGATATAGATATAGATATAGATATAGATATAGATATAGATATAGATATAGACAGATATTTGTATCTTCTCTCTCCCCATCCTACCCCCAAGCTCCAAGGGCCCTTCTTTTGCTGTATCTTATTTCCTGAGCCCATTTCTTCTGCAGCTCACTTCTGCCCCTGTGGCTTTCTACATAAACTCTCTGGTATAATTGGCTCTGAATTCTTCTCTTAGCCAGAACTCAGGGGCTGAGGTTGCTGAATCGAGGCTAACTCCTGGTGCTGTCTTTCTGCCACAACAATAGCATCCAAAGACTTGGGTTTGCTTACTCCAGAGTTGCTAGATGACCTCAGACAAGTCATACAGTTGCACAGAATTAGAGAGAAACCAACTTCCAAGCACATTGCAAAGTCTCACAGCATTACATAAAGGCTATCTGCTCTGTCTCACGCCGGGACTCATCCCTTCCTGTCCCCCGACCTCACCCTTGCCGCCTCACACTCTGTGCCATGTGTCTCTCGGGAACTGGCGCTCAAGACCTGACACCCTCGTTAGGGACCGTCTCAGTCAGAGGCAGAGTTTTGACACATTCTCTTAATTCAAGTACAACCACTCACATTAGATTCTAATTATGAAGGAAAACTTGAAAAAAAACACCACCAATAACAAGAAAACGAAAGAGAGATCTGATGAATATAACAAATATGGTAGAAGGGGAGAACATAAGCCCATGGCTCGCTGGGTGTGGAGATACGACCACCACATACAGTACTAAGATGAAACTTGGGCTTGATACAGGAGAAAGGAAGCCAACAAAGGAATTTTACACATTTCCCTGAGTTACTCATTTTTTTTTTTAAAGACTCTGAACAACTGAAATCAGGAAACACCTGTGCTTGTTAACATTAGTTAGGAAATGACTTTAAAAACTTGGACTCAGTTTGAGATAACTGATGGCAGGCAGCGATATCATTCCTGCGTCTATATTTCCATGTAAATGCACAAGCTGTTTCTCTTAGTTTGCGTCCATTTTTCTAATAGCAACGCATTATATTTATGGGGTAACTTGTATTTTTGTTTTAAAATTACCTGGCATTTAGCCACATGCTGTGTTTTGTCCCCATTTATAATTATTCAACGATTGCTATAACTGCCCAGAAATACGGCCATCATTACTTTGAGATGGAAATAAATGTATGGAATGAGCATTTGAAGATAAAACACAGCCTTGTAATGTGAGAGTGGATCAGAAAGTAAAAAATTAAAGTATATAAAAGGGAGAGGGGACTTATGGAATACATTTAACAATATAGATTTTTAAAATAATAAAATAAAATACAGAAAGGATGGGCCCTTTAATTGGAAGATGTGCTAGAGAACCCTAGACAGAACTTTTATTTTACAGATGAGGAGTCAACACCATAAGTTGAGCATTTTCCATGTGTTTTTTCTCACTCTCTGGGTCTTTAGAATGTGGGCCAGAGCCCTGCAGAGAATGTTCTAGTCTCAAGTAAACCACTGACTCAACATGTCTTATCTCTAATCGATATATATATAAACAGCAGTATAATTTATATTGCTTTGATATGTTTTGTTAAACAATAATAAAATAGAACACATAAATTACATGATTATATCGGCTTTCTTAGAAATATAATGTCAGGCAAATTTGTTTTGTAATTTTCCTTTGATGTTTCAGTTAAATGATTACCAGTGAAAATAAATTATTTTTGTTGTTTTAAAGAAAATTACAAGTTGAATTTTGTGCCAGTGAACAAGATTTGCACAGGTCGTGTTATTGTCTTATAGTTTTATTGTATCCCACTTCTTAAAACAGAAGGATATTGCCCTGGCCAGTATGGTTCAGTTGGTTGAGTGTTGTTCTATACACCAAAAGGTCACTAGTTTGATTCCCGGTCAGGAAACATGTCCCAAGAGGGACATGCAGGAAACAGCCAATCGATGTCTCATACTGGATTTTCTCTCTCTCCTTTCCTTTCTCTCTAAGATAAATTTTAAAATCTCTCTATATAAAGAGGTGATATGCAAATTAGGCCAGGACTCTGCATTGGGTCAAGACCAGACAGGAGGAGGTTGCGCGCACAGATGAGGCCTGGAGGGAGATGGAGACAGAGACAGAGGCAGGGGTGCCTGCCTGAGCCAGTGCAGTGGCTCCGGCGGCCCCAGAGTGGACAAAGGCAAGGGGGGCGGGGGACGCTGCGAGTCAGGCTTGGGTCCTGGCCCCCCACGGCGCCCATCTGTCCTGACTCTCCTATGGGCTGGTGCTATATGAGTCAGACTTGGGTCCCAGCCCCTCAGCAGTGCCTCCTTTCACAGCGGGAGGCAGGAGCCTCCTTGTACTATTTCAATCGCTAGCTGGGCCTCAAGTATTTTATTAAAAAAATAAAACAGAAGGATATTACAATGCATTTTGTTCTACATGTTTTAAACTCCTGAAAAAATGTCTTCTCAATAAACACTGTAAGGAGTCTTACATATATTAATGTTAACTATTAAGCATTGTGATTTAGAAATGTTAATTATTATTCAAATGAATGCCAACAAACTACCAACTATTGAGGATAGGTTAAGAATACACAATAATCGCTGAAACCGGTTTGGCTCAGTGGATAGAGCATCGGCTTGCGGACTGAAAGGTCCCAAGTTTGATTCTGGTCAAGGGCATGTACCTTGGTTGCGGGTACATCCCCAGTAGGGGGTGTGCAAGAGGCAGCTGATCAATGATTCTCTCTCATTGGTGTTTCTGAGACTCTATCCCTCTCTCTTCCTCTCTGTAAAAAACATCAATAAAATATATAAAATAAATAAAGAATACATAATAATCATAAAGAACAGTATTGAGATATAGGTAAAGCAAAGATATTTTAATAAAAAATAAAAGTGATTTTTAAAAAAAATTTAGTACTTTATTAAGGTATACACAATACACCAAAAACATATATAAGAGGCTGTCTGCTTCTGGTCATACAGAGTGACTGGTACTGGATGTGTCTTCCCACGGTAAATAGCTACACATCTCTGAGTGAGGCAACTGATTTCAGGCTTTTGACAATAAATATTGTAAGACTGTGTTTCCATTAACACCAGAGAGCTCCGTGTCCTTTCAGCTTTCTCCTGGGGGACACCAATTGGACTAGAAGGAAGTGGAATCCAAGGGAATACGGAAGTCCTGCTGAGCTAAAGGGGCACACATCGAGTTTAGAACGGCTGTGGTCCCTGGGATTTTTAAGGTAGGGAATTGGAAAGGAAGGAACTGTGCAGAAAAGGGGACAAAGAAGACTTTATGAGTGGTCCCCTACAGCCCATGTACAGGATGCGACTTCCTGAGGTCTAGCAGAGAATGGCTGCCACATGTAAGAGAGCTGGCCAAGATACCATAGCTGTGCAGGGCTGGAACACATTAATATTGGCCCAACCAATGTGGAGATATTTCTAAGCAGCTCATGCATTCTCCTGAAACTCCAAAGAATCCACACCTTAGGGGTAAGGGCCGTGCCCCAGAGAAAGGGTCATAACTCAGGACTAATGATGGAACTGAAAAAAATGCCCTAACAAATAATAAAACAGCCTAATAAGATGAAGAGGATTTTCCAATAATTAAACAACTTTATAAAGGAAACTTCAACACCCTTTAAGAGAAGATAAGCCAGAATCTCTATAACTTCCTTAGAACAACACTAAAGAATACTTTTTAAAGTATTAAACTTGTGACCTGTTATCATGGAAAGGAACAGTCAATAGAGGCAGAATCCAAGGAGACCCAAATGTTGGAATTAGCACACTAGTTCCTTAAAACAGCTATTATAAATATGTTTAAGGATGCACAGGAAAAGATGAATATATTGAGTAAACAGATGAGGAGTATCTACAAAGAAATAATAAGATAGATATGATAAAAGTTATTTATATTTGGAATCTTAATAGGAGAGAAGACAGAATGGGGTAAAATACTGATAAGGATGTGATGTCCAATACACACAGTGTGCCAAAAGTGGGTTTGCAGGTGTTTGTATGGAAAATAATACAATAATTAATAAATAAGAATAAAAGAGCCCTGGTTGGGTAGCTCAGTTGGTTAGAGCATCATCCTGATATGACAAGGTTGTGGCATAGGGCATATACAAGAGAGGGCATATACAAGAATCAACACATAAAAGCATAAGTAAGTGAAACAGCCCTGGCCGGTGTAGCTCAGTTGGTTAGAGCATTGTTCCAAACACCAAAAGGTGGCCAGTTCAATTACCAGTCGGGGCACATATCTAGGTTTCATATGGGAGACAATCAGTGACTCCCAAATCAGGTGAAAACTTATCCTGTCTTAACCGCCATTTGCTTCATGATCTTTGGAAGCAGGGCAATCTGTTCCTTCTCTAAACACTTTTGGGGAATAGCTGATGAGGACATTGTCTCTGCCTGGAAGGAGTGCAAAGTCTAGTGAAGAGGGCCTGGAACCATTTCAACCTAACACACATGCTGACTGAGGCATGTGCAAAGTGTCATGGTGGTCACTGATGGGAGAGACTAGCTTCTTCCTGGATGAGCTGGGAAGACTACGTAAGTTATAGAGAATGAATAGAAGTGACCTGTATATGCCAGGTCTTCACTCACTCACTCATTTATTCATTCAAAAGATATGTATTGAGGGCCTACTACATGGTAAGCCCTGGATGGTGGAAATACAATGGAGAGTAAGATAGGTCTGTTTATTATAGTCTGCAGGGTAGACTAACAGACAGTTATTGCAAAGTATGCTCAGGGCTCTAGTAAGCAGGGGAGCCCAGCCTATTTGGAAAAGCAGTCGGAGGGGGCCCTTCCCAGAATCAGTAACATCTAGACTGAATTTAGTAGGCATAATCCAGGTGATGGGGGTGGAGAGAAAGAATTGCAAGCAGAGGAACACTGTGTAGCAGCCAGAGGCTGAAGAAACCACAGTGGATCTGACATGTTAAAAGGCAGGTCTAAGGACAGAGAACAGATCTTGAGGCAGAAGAGATAAAGATTAGAATGGGATAGGCCTTAAAGAGTTTGGATCTCTTTTGAGAGATATTAGAGGCTATTGAGGGTTTGAAGCAAGAGCCAAACAGGAAGATATTTACATTATTCACAGATCGGTCTGGCTATACTAAAAAAGAAGAAGAAGAAGAAGAAGAAGAAGAAGAAGAAGAAGAAGAAGAAGAAGAAGAAGAAGAAGGGGAAGGTCAGAAGGGACCAAGAGTAGGTGAAAGTTGACTGATCATCATCCAAATGAGATGATCTAACCCACGACCAAGATGGTGGCAGAGGGAATGTAAGGACTGAGACTAGGGAATAAATTGGATGGGGTGGGGTAGGGGACGAGGATGGGGGATGAGAGCAAAAGAAGGTAGAACCTGACTCAGATCTCTTCATTGGGTCACAAATGAAGTTGGCATTGCTCCAGAGAGAACACAGGTATGAAGTTGGGCATGGGAGTCTCATTTCAGATGTGTTGAGTTTAAGACATGCAAGTAGTAGAAGGAGAGACATGGGATGAAGATACAGACTGGGAAACATCAACTCCAAAAAGTTAAGAGTCCTGGGCACAAGCAAGACTCACCTCTCAGGGAGGTTGTGGAACGAGAGGATAAGAGTCTCCAGGCAGAGCCAGAGTGACTGGGGTGTGGGAGAAGGCTGCACATACGGAGACAGGAGGCTATCAGCATAGCAGGGGCCGTGGTCTGGATTGATAAAGTCTGGGGATGAAACTGCAGGAACACTCTCTATTAGCCAGTTAACAATGATTAATAAAGCTGGTTTCTGGGATTGATCCTTAAGAGAGCCAATTAATTTTACTCTTTTCCAGAGTGAAGGCTAGCATTTCCAATAATTGTAAACGAATTTGCATCCCATGAAGTAAGTGCTTTCAGTGATAAGAACCACAACATGAAAGAGGACAGCTACACTGGCACAAGTTCATCAACATGATTAGAAAATCAGTAGCACGATGCTCTGAGGGGAAGTGAAGAGTTATATTATCTCATTTGACTCAGGAGCCCCACTCTCAAATCTAAGTCTGAGATGCATTATTCTTATGTCACATAGGAAGAAATATTTTATTTATGCAAGGCGTGTTTCACACATGTAACTGTGGGGTTATGTTCGGGATTTCTGTTTAAAAAATGCTAGTACTGAAAAATTTTTTATGTGAAAAATAAAACATTTCTATTTTCAAACATTGAAGATTGAGAAAATTTTTATTTAATATGTTTTTATTGATTTCAGAGAGAGAAAGGGAGAGAGAGAAACATCAATGATAAGAGAGAATCATTGATCAATTAGCTGCCTCCTGCACAGCCACTACCAGAGATTGAGCTTTCAATAAATTGAACCGGTGACCTCTTGGTTCCTGGACCAACACTAAACCACTGCCACAATGGCCAGGCCAAAGGCGACAATTTCAACTAATGAGTGTTACTACAGTACTTTGCACAGCCTGGCATTAGTATTTTACATGCTTTTCATATTTGAAATGCACAGTGCCATCTAATGGCCACAAGCCATAAACTGAGAGGAAGAAAAGACCAGAACTGAAATATGATGACTACTACTACTACTAATGATAATGATAAAAGTAAAATCCAATAAATTTCAAGTTTCAAAATTGTTTATTCAACTGGCCATGCATAGAACAATTTTATCTTTTCATTGTTATATGACTACAAATGATCATACTGCATAGATAACTGTAGATCACATTTTAAATTTATGACAAAACTATAATCATAAATTATGTACATTTTGTAAAAATTTTAAAAATCATTAGGAACATCTTGGATGAAACAATATGTTCATCCAAGAATAGGATAATCCTATTCTTCTTCTTTAAAAAAAGGAAAATTAGGGGGATCGATAGACAGACTTTACCCTGACTTCTGCAAAGCTAATGCGGAAGCTAAAGCTAATGACCAGTCTTGCACGAAAAGTAATTATTCTAAACACTCTCGGGACCAGGGACATTACAGGTCTGCTGTATGAATCTTGGACTCAAGAGAAGGAAAGTGAATCTTCCATTCATGGGTTCCCCTTTGGAAAGTTATAGCCCATGGCATGGTCCTTCCACATGATCCTCCCTGGGATCAAAGGGATTTTCCATCGTCCACACATGCCCCTCACTCTGAAGGCATACGTGGGACAAGAAATGGAGGAACACAGCTGTGTACCATCTTAGTCAGTCTCCACCAGGAGCAGCTAAGCTTGCAACTTCAAGGACGACGCCTCCAAGACTTACACTGGGGTGTAGAGCTCCCCAATCAAATGAGTCACCTTGCCTTCCAGCACAGCGGCCTTTCCAAGACTGTCTCTTTGATCTCAGCCCTTCTGGGGTGGTTTGAACCATTTGCTGTAGAAACTGCTGACTTCCTATAACAATTGCTTTCAAAATAGTCTGCTCTAATTTAAAGGAGATTTTTAAAGTACCCTATTTCATCCTTCCCTCACCAAGTAGAATATTAAACTGACCAAACACTCCACTGCATATTATGATGTGCAAAACTGATATTTTACTGTCTGGTCTTTCCCACCTGCCTTTAAGTTCTTTGGGGAATGAGGAGAACATTTTGCTTTATGCACAATTCCAATGCCTTTTAAAGTTAATTTCCAGGTTTTCCAGAAAGCAGGGAAGATTTCAGTAATGCAAAAGCATCAAAAAGGAAGCAAAGAGTTTAAACAAAACGATTAGAGCAAAAGTCATTTATTGAGGGCTTGTTACTTTACTTGGAGATCATTAAAACAACATTCTCACACATTGGCAGCAATATCGACACCAAGCCATTTCTTTCTTTGCTTTCTTCCTGGTCTTAGATAAGAACCTAAAATGTGTTAGAAAGGGAGAAGAAAGAGGCGTGATGAGGAATGAATGACTTGTGGATGAGGGCGAGACCCCTGGGCTGGACACTATGGCGGCCAACATATCATTTGCTGGGGCACCGGACTTGGTAGCTTGTGTACATTACTCAGTTTAAGCCTCACCACCATCCATCAAGACGTGTGTCAATATCCCATTCTGAAGCTTATAAAAATAATCCTTTTTGAAGCCTAGATTCACTGCCTAAGCACCTACAGCAATAAAGAGGCAGACGAGCTGGGTGTATTCACAGCTAATGAATTGGCTCAGTCCTCTGGCTGATCCAGAGACTGGCAACAGGAGCATCATCTGGTGATTCCCCAGGGGAGATGTTTTATAAAAACCTCTTCCAAATACTTCTGTTCAATATGGCCATCTGAAAACCATTTTATCAAACCTGGAGAAAGGTCGAGATATTCCACAGGGTTCTCTTAATTTTTCTCCTTATTTCTTTTGAATTTTTTTAAAATGTAAAAGTCTTTGTTGCCGAAACCGGTTTGGCTCAGTGGTAGAGCGTCAGTCTGTGGACTGAAAGGTCCCGGGTTCGATTCCCGTCAAGGGCATGTACATTGGTTGCGGGTACCCGGTAGGGGGTGTGCAAGAGGCAGCTGGTCGATGTTTCTCTCTCATCGACGTTTCTAGCTCTCTATCTCTCTCCCTTCCTCTCTGTAAAATATCAATAAAGTATATATTTAAAAAAATTTTTAAAAGTCTTTGTTGTTTCCCTTGTTTATAAAAGCAATCTATGCCCATTAAATTATTTTTTCAGGAGATATATACAAGCATTAAAAAGAAAATGAAAAATTACTAGTAGCCTGGTCACTCAGAGCTAAATCCTGATGTTTTGAGGGCACCACTTTCCAGTGCTTGTCTGGGTTTATATGTACCCATATATGTTTTAACTACATGAGGACCAGACGTGCATAATGCTCAATGCTTTCTTTCAGTTGTCAATGCACTACGGACACCATCACATGATAATAAACAGATTGGTCACAGCACATCGAATGCTCATCTTGTATTCCATCAGATAAATCTACCTCCTCACCAACAAGCAAATGTTTAGTCAAATCCAGTCAACAGTTTTATTAGCGACTTGGATTAAGGGGTGTAGTGATCAAATAGCTGGATGACACAAAGCTGGGAGAGATGGCCAATATGCTAGATATAAAGAATCAGAACATAAGTCTTAATGAAATGAAAATTATGACCCTAAATTAATATAAAACTTGATAAATATATAACTTCGAACAGTGTGTGTCTGGTGTCTCTTTATCAAAACCTGATATTTCTGCAAGTGGGGAGCATACTGACTCTGAGAAGGGGCAAAGGTAGGGCAAGGCAAATTGTCCACCTCAGTCAGGCATCAGCAAAGCACAGCGAGATTAGCGGTGCAACATAAGCAATGAGAATTGTAAACGGGCACCCAGCACCAGGTAAAATGTAAAACTCAATATAAACGTGCCGTGACCTCAGAAGAGCCTGGCCATTCACTCTGTTAACCGACAGGTTCTGCAGGGGGTTCCCGGTGTGGTTTTCTGGGAGGGGTCCTCACGCTCGATCCTGGGGGCCGCCTGGGAGGCAGGCTCTCCACAGCTTGCAGCTGGAGGCTGGCTGCTCTGAGTTTGCAGACTGGTCAGCGCCTGGAACCTGGCAAGACTCTCCTGTCATTTAGAACATATTTGAAATCGAGCTAAATAAACTCTTGGAGATTTTGCCCATAGATCACTGTAATAGAGAGCTCTAACCTTAGCTAATTTATATGCAAAACAAAACAAAACAAAAAATCACTTATCTTTAGGTATTCTGAAAACCAAGCGATTTGGCCTCCTTGATCAGAGTATAGGCTGGGCTGGGAGAACTCTGCCATTTACTGTTGGGAATGAGTTGTCCTGTCCATCGGAGGTAAGGACAGCCAGAGATGGGCTGTGTGAGCCTTCAGAAGGGCATAATGGGGTGTCTTGCCCTCCGCTTCTGGATGGAAGACCTGGCACCATCCTTTGCAAGCCTGGTCTTTGCTGCTGTCATCCTTGCTCCTCACCAGGCTTTGGGGTCCCAAGGTGCTGTCCCTGTCTGAGACGAGGTAAAAAGGGCCCAGGGGTGGCCAGATACCTCAGCTCTAGGCTCCAGCTGGCAGGCCTTCCGTGGGGGTGAAGTTCTACCAGTCCATGCAGCTGTGGCCAATCAGGAATTTTAGGGTTTTGCCCCAACAGATTCCTGGTGCCAACTTGGGAGGTTAATAAAGATGAGCTTACATTTGATCAATTTTGCAACTTCCCACTTACACTGTCCAATCATCTGCAAGTGAACACACAGGGGTCCTTATACATCAGTGCTATTTTTGCAGAGCTCCTTGAGCTATCATCTGGGTTTGCGACTAGGTAGGGAAGGCCCTTGTTGGTATTTCCATGAGAAATGTCTCCGTATTGATTGGACAGAATTTAGTCTATCATTTTCCCCTAAGGACAGTCATTTACTCTCCTCCTGGCTTACGAGGTGGTCTACCTAAGCTGTCTATCACTTTCCTGCTTGATAAACTAAGTTCTGGGACTCTCGGGCACAGCTATTCCGCCACTGATCATTACTAGACTCTGTCAACTTTGTGGGGCAATCTGATAAGAAAATCCTAAGAGTTTTAGCCACTTTTATCGATCTTTCCATAATCTTTGACTCTGAGGACTGAAATCAGTTCTAGGCTGAGATGCACAGGTTCAGTGCTGATTCCCCATGTCCATTCCCACCCTCAACTACAAGGCTTATAAAAAACCTGCACTTGCCCTGTCTGGTTTGGCTCAGTGGATAGTGCATCGGCATGCAGACTCAAGGGCCCCAGGTTCGATTCCGGTCAAGGGTATGTACCTTGGTTGTGGGCACATCCCCAGTGGGAGGTGTGCAGAGGCGGCTGATCGGTGTTTCATTCTCATCCATGTTTCTAACTCTCTATCCCTTTCCATCAAAATAAATAAATAAATAAAATATATTTTAAAAAACAAAAAACCTGCACTTAATCCCACTGTGTCCAGGTCAGAAATAACAACAGCCCATCGGTGGGTCAGATACAGGGTTTACTCCAATTTCAAGGCATAGAAAGATGGCTTTCTCTGGTACATCAATGCCATTGTTTTAGTTACTTATTTTTTATTTTGTGGTGTTTTTAGTGCCATAGTTTTAATATCAAGAACCAGAAGGGCATTAGTAGACATCTGACCTACTTATTGGTTGTTCTAAAGTCAAAGCCATCAATTTCCTAGAGTGACAGTTTTTAGATGTTTAAACTTATGTACACCCTGCTAGAACAAAAAAGCTAGGTGTCCTATGAGTGATTTACTGTGATTTGTTCATGGACTAAATAGGTGTTTCGTTGTAAGAGATTTTGTTTTCAAGCTAAAATTCATTGAGGTTGTACTTTGTGTATCATCTTGTTAGATCAAACACCAAATTCTTCCTTAAGGGGAATCTGAGCACTGATGGTCCTTTCTTCGCCCCCCTCCGAGTATGTGCAGCCACCTTCTGCCCACCATATGTCCTTATCAGGTACCTCAGATTTAATAAGAAGTTGTCAATCCCTCCCTAGCTTGCTTATTATTAAAACATATGGCTCCGAGTTTAACCGGCAACATAGCAGCTCTGCGCTCTAGGGACTTAGCTGGATGTTTAAACTGGGAACTCACTATTCTTCTTTAACTGTTGAAAACTGTAGAAAACGAGCAATATTTGTGAAAGAGCACTCGAGGTACAGCATCACAGCCATTCTTTTAGGTCAGCAGTTTTCAAACTTCTTCTTTTAACCACAGAATCCTTGGGCAGAACCTGATTTCCTTAGAAATCCAAGCTCAGAGAATGGAATGCTGAGAGGGAATGGGGAGCTTGGAGCCCCACTATTTATGTCACCCAAACCCCCACGCAGAGCACACCTTGAAAACCACTGCTAGGTCTCCTAACATCTACCCCTACACCATGGGGCAGAGAACCAGGGGCACAGCCAGGCCAGGTCATGTATCCCCCCCCCCCCCCCCCTAGAATGGCTTCCCTGGATGGTGAAGAGCCTGCCTACAGACCCACTCCAGCTGTAAGAAACAATCCCAGGAAGTAAATGCAACATCTACTGCAAGGATATTGTCCAAGATATTGTCTACTCGGTTTCATATCTTCTTGGGTTTCATACCCCAAGGAGAAAATGTGTCCCATTCTTTGCACCAGAAATCATTTAGATTCTTCTGAGATTTGTTTTTGCCCATGGACTCATCCTTCCTGCTTGGGCGATAGCCACTAGAAAGCTTAAGAAGGAGGCCTGCAGACCCCCCTCAGCAAGCCACAGGATTCCGTGGCAGGTGCTTTATGAATCACCTTCCCACTCAGCTTCGCCTTATTTTACAAAACATATTCCCTTTGCCTTCATTCTTTCACTTTGAAATGTTTTTGGTATGTTGTTCTATTACATATTTTAAAGCCACCTTGATCCTTTTAAAACCTGCCTGGAGGCGGGCTCGCTCCGGAACATGCCCGCGCCTTCCTCTTAGGCATGCACCCTTACCTTTCTTTCCTGAATCTAAGGGTCCCCACAAGACTAGGCTCTCTCCTGTTTCTTATTCTTTTTCTTCCTCTTCCTTCTTCTTCATTTTCGTTTGTTCCTGAGACAGGAAGGGAAGAGAGAGAGAGAGAGAGAGAGAGAGAGAGAGAGAGAGAGAGAGAGAGAGAGAGAGAGATTAACCAGCTGCCTCTGGTATGTGCCCCAACTGGAGACCAAATCTGCAACTCTCTCCCTCTCTCTCTCTCTTTCTCTCTCTCTCTCTCTCTCGTTAATCCTCACCGGAGGATATTTTTTCCTTGATTTTTAGGGAGAGTGGAAAGAGAGAAAAAAACAACCATGTGAGAGAAACACATCGATTGGTTGCCTCCTGCACATCCTTGACCAGGGCCCAGGCCAGGCAGGAGCCTGCAACCCAGGAACGTGCCCTTGACTGGAATCAAATCTGGGGCCCTTTGGTCCATAGGCCAATGCTCTATCCACTGAGCCAAACCGGCTAGGGCTAATAAATGTACTCTCAATCACCCGGACTCACGTTGTGAAATATTTCCTGCATGAGGAACCCACACACTACACACTGTCTAAGGCAGACCCACTCCTGGCCTGGTCTCTTTCTGGTGACACCAGGACTGCTCAGCTGGGAGATCTGTGACAAAAAGCCAGCAAGAGGCCCCCAGAACCCTCAAGAGAGAACATGACCTTGCTAATTCTGCTAATTATCCTGTAATCCCATCCCTGCCTTGCTTCCTCCCACCCTCATGTAATCTTCCTTACATTCCCTCTTTAATCCCAAAAATACAAAAGAAACTATAAAACTGTCGTGGTGTGCAACATTTGAGATCATGCTAGCCAACAGTGTTGTCAGTTGGGCTCAAACTCATAAAAAATCCTAAAACATCAATGAAAACATGATTGTATATAAATGAGCAAATTCTTATGAGTAACATCTATCAACTCAAGCCTTATAACAAGTAGGGAGGTGGGAATTCTGAGGGTCTGGATCCACGAGGGACCATGTGTGGGAACTAAGCATTCGGTCAGGTAATAAAACCTTGAGGTGGCCGTGATGGCCATCTCTGCAGCTCTTAAAGGGCAGGTGGTAAGTTGATTCTGTCTGACTCCAGAGGATGAACCTAGAATACACGATGGCCATTACCAAAAACCTTTCAAATCTTAGAACCGGACAAGGAATGGACCTCACAAATGGGTGTTTCTTGTCACAATTTGTGTTCAAGCAGAGCCCAGGCGACTCCCTCCCTGGGAAGTTACAAAGGTGTGGCGGACCCCCTTGGAGTGTTTAGCCGATCCCACCCCCTCCTTTGGAAGAGTCCTTTCAACTTTTTCTGAAGAGGTGGGTACAGGCTGCCAGGTAGGTGTCACAGGAAGCCCCCCCCTCCGACTCCTCCCATAATAGACTGAACCAGGGCTGGACTCCCGGTCGACGCTGAAGTCTCTTGTGAACTAAGGCACAGGAGGAGCTGTAAGGTGATCCAGGGCTGGTAGCCCAGTCAGAGCACTGGCAACCCCAAAACACACAGGGCTGGGACACGGAGGAGCAAGCCAAGAACCCTGCTGAAGAAGGTGGCCTGCCACAGTGCAGAGAAGGGCAGCAACAAGAAGCAATGCAGACAGAGGGGAGCTGCCTGCCGACTTACTACTCCTCTGCGAGCCAGATATACTTCCTTCAGTTCCTGCCTTCTGCAATGTTCTGCACCTCTGAACACCACCACCACCCCCTTTGCTGAGTTGGACTAACTGGAGTCGGTTTCTGTTCCTTGCATTGCAGAGATTCCCTAAGACAAAAGAGCATCTCTACATGGATTATCAGGCTTCCCAATCTAGGTGATTATCACAGATTGCTCTGAGCGAGCTTCCTGGAAGCCGGGCCCTGGAGATGGTAATTCAGTGGTAAGAGTTGGACTCTAGGGAATGTGTGGGTGTTTTTTTTTTTTAATTAAATATATTTTTATTGATTTAGGGAGAGAGAACTATCTATGTGAGAGAGAAACATCAATCAGTTGCCTCCTGTATGCACCCCAACTGGGGATCGAACCCACAACCTGGTAATGTGCTCAGACCAGAAATTGAACCAGAGACCTTTTGGGACAACACTCAGCCAACTGAGCCACACTGGCCAGGGCTCCAGGGAATGTATTTTTAAACATCATCCCAACCTCCAATGATTCTGCTACTTGGCCAGTTTGGGAACCACTGGGTAAGGTATTATCTAGGACCATGGTTGGCAAACTGTGGCTCGCCAGCCACATGCGGCTCTTTGGCCCCTTGAGTGTGTCTCTTCCACAAAATACCATGGCCTGGGCGAGTCTATTTTGAAAAAGTGGCATTAGAAGTTTAAGTTTTAAAAATTTGGCTCTCAAAAGAAATTTCAATCTTTGTACTATCGATATTTGGTTCTGTTGACTAATGAGTCTGCCAACCACTGATCTAGGAAGGTCTTGGTCCCTTTAGGCTTTGAAGTTGACACAACACAGCCATCCTCACAGTACTTTCCCTACACAAAATGAAAACTGTAGACACAGCCAACCCAAATTCAGATTTACTCTTCAGAGAAAAAGTTCAGGGCCCCCTAAAACCGTCCAGATTGAATATTAACAAGTCAATATTGATCAGTGTACATGACAACTACAGGTTCCCAGGGTGCAGAGCCAACTACAGAAACATTTGAAACAGGGACCTAGAAAATGGGATTGAAAGTATGTTTACTGACGCCATGACACAGGGAAGAGCGCCTGAGCACATCTTTGTTAAGCACCTCGGTTTCCAAAGGTGTCAGCCCTCCCTCTTAGTTTATGGGTGTTAGGACATATGGCTTTACCCTCACATGGAAGCAGACATCTATTTCATTCAGTTTCAAAATATAATATTTTATTTGAAAATGTTTATTTACTCCTGGTATATAAGTGAAGAATTCCTAGTTTCCAATAGATTCTGTCACTGAGTGGAAGGGAAAGCCAGCATCTACCTTACAGCCTTCAGCAAGGCCATCTCCAAACCAGCGAGTTTCACTCGGGCAGGGACAAGGAGGAGGCAGGGGAGGAACCTCAGCAGATGGGCTGGTTCCATAGACGCTGCTATGCACTGGTGACCCCTCCCTCCTCCGGTCCTCACCCTGGGGACATTCGCCCTTTCACCCTTCACACTGGACTGTCCAACTCCGTTGCCACTTCCTTTCTTATTTCCAGTTACAGAGCTCTGTCTCAACTCTGTCACTCGTCCTCCTCATATTTTGGATCTCTCTCCTGTCAACTCACCCATCATAACCCCTACAACCAAACTTCACCCACACTGTTCAAGTCCAACCCCACCCCTGCTGGTGTATGCAATGTCTCTTAACCTGGCCATACTGCACCCAAGGTCAATGCCACTTCTACTGTCACCTCATGTTCCATTGTATACTGCCCCCTGCAGCTCAACTCATCTAACTCAGCTCACAGTGGGCCTCCACGGTTTTTTGTAAGTTAGTGGCAAAAGAACCAACAGGCAGAAGCACGGAGCACCTCCAGTAAGTTCACTGAAGTTTCTTTGTATCTTCCACTAGGGGGTACCACCCCATAATTTTTGAAACAGGAAGTCTGCTGAATATAGTTCTTAATGAAAAATGAAGTCCAGGCACAGTGAATTTTTTTTAAAGAAAGTTTTCTCAACACATGCTGTAATTTTATGAAGCACTTTAATGTGATTCCTTTTAAATAAAAGCTGCCCCATGGGCAGAGTAATAGGCAACAATCCTGGGCAGTATAAACTCATATAAGGGAATGCCAATTAAAATTCTGGCTCTATTACAGTAAGATAAATAGTCATGAATTAAATTAAATAAATGCAAAAATTGAGCCTAGCCAGACAAGTAACGTTGTTTTTTACTTCAGCAAGAGAAATAGGCATGCTAAACAAACGTTGGCTTCCAAACAAGCTTTGGAGAAACAAAAATAAGGCAACTCAGGACGTTCTGGACTCTGCATCAAATGGGACAGAATTCTCTTATCTTAGGGTGTAAAAGAAGAACTGCAGCACTAGAAACTGGTTCAAGTCTTTTGGTTTCTTTTAAGAGGTGGGTCCAGGCATTACAATATAGTGATTGAAAATACAGGATGCTGGGATTAGGCTGATCTCAGACTCCCTGATCTCCTATTTTCCTTTATGAGAACTGGGCCCAGCTCTATTTCCTTAGCCTGCATCAGTTCAATGAGTATGATAATAGTACCTAACATTAAGTGTTTGTGGTACGAATTCGATGAGATATCTTACATAATAGTAGACAAGCATGTAAAATGACTATATCTCCACTATGCCCACAGCTAATCACGAGTGAATATGCAAATTAACCCAATAAATATGGTGGGCTAATTTGCATATGCAGACATGGAGTGGCCTGGCGGGACAGGACACCTTCTATGAGGAGGAGGGAGGGTGGAGGGAGAAGCTACAGGAGCCGTGCTCCAGCCGGGAGCAAGGACTTGCCGGCTCCCAGGTGACCCTGGAGTGGGGACTTGGTGGCTCCTGGGTGGGCTGGGAGGGAAGCCAGGAAAAAGAAGGCCTATTCTTGCACGAATATCATGCAACAGTCCTCTAGTAATGTATATAAAGTGCTTACAGAGTAAGCCATGGTGGGTACTCAATGAATACTATTTTTTTTAATATATTTTATTAATTTTTTACAGAGAGGAAGGGAGAGAGATAGAGAGCTAGAAACATCAATGAGAGAGAAACAAGGACCAGCTGCCTCTTGCACACCCCCTACTGGGGATGCGCCCGCAACCAAGGTACATGCCCTTGACCAGAATCGAACCCGGGACCTTTCAGTCCACAGACCTACGCTCTACCACTGAGCCAAACCGATTTCGGCGGTATCTGATAGTTTATTAGCATAGACCAGTGGTTGGCAAACTGCAGCTGAGCCGCAAGTGGCTCTTTGGCCTTGAGTGTGGCTCGGCGTTAGAACCACTTCTTCAAAATAAACTCGCCCAGGCTGAAAACCGACTTCTGCGCATGGGTCACAAAGTTTCAGTCACGCTGTACGTGTGTACCTGCACGTGGTATTTTGTGGAAGAGCCACACTCAAGGGGCCAAAGATCCCCATGTGGCTTGCAAACTGCCATAGTCTATGTGGCATAGACTAAATATCCCGTGTTGTTAACAACTGCTTTTGTTGGTAAAGTTTCAGTGAATGTAGCAAAGTGTACACTATCGTGGTGATGTCAAAGACTCTAATAGTGTGTTTTCCTTAAAGAGTTTAACTTTTAGCCCCTTCCTATTTTTAGAAATTTATCCCAAGAAAATACAGTTGACTCTTCAATGAGATGGGTTTAAACTGCCCTTATCTATAGATCTTTTCAATATACTGGGAATTTGTTGGAGATTTCCTTACTACTGTGCAGCAACTATTTCAATTGCACTGGGGTGCCCAAAGCAATCATAATGCTGCTTCCTCACTCTCAATGTATGAATCATTATATCTGTAATAAAAATGATCTTTTCGCATTGTCTTTTCATTTTTGATGCCTAGTGTTAATAACATGTATAACATCTACAGTGTTTTGTAGCATATAAGACAGTATTAATATAGGTACTGACAGATGATGGATCTTGTAAACAGATGACCTACACTTAAGCTATCAATAGATATAGTACTGTATGTGTTAATAAACTGTTTATGTTAGAAGCAAGGCTTCTGGCCTTGGTTGAGAAGCTCAGTTGGTTAGTATCATCCCATATGCCAAGTTTCCAGGTTCCAACCCCGGTCAGGGCACACACAAGAATCAACCAATGCCCTGGCCAGGTGTGGCTCAGTTGGTTGAGTTTCAACCCATGCACCAAAAGGTTGCTGGTTCAGTTCCTGGTCAGGGCACATGCCTGGGTTGTGGGCTTGATCCACAGTAGGGGGCGTGCAGGAGTCAGCTGGTGGATGTTTCTCGCATCATGTTTCTCTCCTTCTCATACTTTCTCTTCCTCTCTCTCTAAAAATCAAAAAATATTTTTTTAAAAAGAAAAGAAGAATCAACCAATGAATGCATAAATAAGTAGAACAACAAATCGATGTTTCTTTCTCCCTTCTCTTTCTAAAATAAAAAAAAAAAACAAAACAATTTTTTTAAAGTAAGGTTTTCAGTCAACAGTAGACTATTAGTGCTTAAGTTTTGGGGGAGTCAAAAGTTATACATGGATTTTTTTTAACTGTGTGGAGGGTCAGCTCCCCTAACCCCTGTGTTTTTGAAGGGTTAACTGTAACAGAAAAAAAGTTACATGAAAAAAGATGCCCACTACAAAAGTCTTTGGAATATTGAAAAACTGGAAATAATCTACATGTCCAACAACGAACAGTAAATATGGTAGATCCCTGAGTTTTGGAACCATAAAAAATTATGAAACCACAAAGAAACATGTAAAATATTTATTTTATTCTTCACCTAATTCTAAAAGGAGGTGATTTAACAAATAGAATAATTGTATTTTTGTCATAAGCATAACCAATTAAAAATTAAATGTTTACATAAAATATTTACATAAAATCCAGAAGATAAAATTTTAAAAATGAAGTCATTTTAGAAACTTTTTCTTTCACTTTGAGTTCTCTTTATATTTAGAGATGCAATAAGGAGTTGTTTAGAATGAACTCCTTTCTTTTTTGGTACTAAGAATAGTTTAAATGATCCAAGAGACCTTAAATGCACAAGATAACATGTATAGTCAAATGAAAGACACAAGGTATCCCTAGTTATACAATAAACTCTGAGGGGTACAACGATGTATTTCTATCAGTCCTTGGCTTCTCGGGACTTGGGAGCCAGTAGAGGAACTGTGACATATACTAGTACATGGCATACCTTGGCACTGCTCCACCTCCAACATCTTTAACGCCCCATCTCATCCTGGCACTCTTTTCCTCCCAGCTTTCATGCCACTTGCTCCTGACCATCATTAGGACTGCCAGTCTACTGGTCCTTGTGTTTCCTTCTCATCCACCAGCTAGGTTTTATTTTCTTTGTCATTCAACGAAGGCCTATCATGTTAGCCACCCCCTCCACAAGCACCAAAATATTTTGAACATTTACCTTTCCAATTCACCTGCCCTGAAACCCCCCATCTGCTGGACACAGCCAGTCATTTGCCATCTCACAGCCTAGACGAAGCCACCTTCCTGGGTCCCTGGTCCCTGGCCAGTTCCCTCTCTCCCTCCTTGCAGTCTTCCCTATAGCTCACACTTGCCTTGCCTCCGGTCACCCTTCCCTACCTCCACCCCCAATGCCTTTTCCTTCACAGGAAGGAATTCTTAAATGAAAACTTTCTTTCCTCAAGCCAAACCCAAAGCCCAGTGCGTTCTGCATCCATCCTTCCTCCCTGACCTCCAACCTCACAGGTCAGGTGACCTTTCATCACCGGGACCCAGCACCCCCTGCCTGCTCTAGTCTTTGTAATCCAGGAGCGTGTCACCCCTGTCTTCAGCTGTGCCTCAGAATAAACTTGTCTGCCATCTACAAGGAAGCTTTTCCTCTAGGACACATGCTCTTCTAAATAATTACCATTTATCTTGGCTGTCCCCACTTCCCTCTCACTCACCTGACACAGAATGGCTCCTCCCAGCCTCCACCAGACTGTTCCCACAGCAGTCAAACCCGATGCCCCTTTCATTTCTTATCTCACCTGGACCCTCAGCTGTGTTTCACCCTGTTGACCATTCCCTGTCTTGAATTGGACTCCTTTGCTTTTGGGGCCCTCTGGTGTTACCTTCCTTAGCGGGATGGATAAACTTCAGGCCACCCAGGGAGGAGAGAGCTGGGCAGGCTCTAGGCTCAAGAGGGAAGCTTGTGCTTTGCTGGGATGGGTGGTATGGCAGCTCTTGGAGTGAAGATCTACTAGATGAAGATTTCAGACCGGAATTCCCTCCTAGAGACCAGTTTGGTAAAGTCTATGTCAAGCTGATGAATGACTCAATGATTTGAGGGGGGTGGAACTCAACCACAACGATACAGAGAACTGTTTATTCTTTTATCTTACAGGGGGAAAAAGTGCAATGGAGACTAGAGCACACTGAAGGAACCTGTTGACAGGTTGGCATTTTCCTCTCTTGGGGTGTGATTAGAAGTGAGGGAAGTGAAATTCAAATCCTCTGGGTCTCCCCCAGGGGTCTCTCAACAGTTAAAGCTTCCAAACTGCATTCATTCCATTCAATGAAATGGAATGACATTTTCATTATTAAAATAGCATTACTTTTCAGTTTTAGTACCATTCTTGAAGTACAACCTTGTAAGATCTTGATTACATGATATCTCTTGACTATTTTGATTCTTTCTTACTCCTAAGTATATATGTCCTTTATCAGACTGCAAAGGCCTTGAGGTTAAGGATTTTTTTTAGTCTCATTCTCTTCTGTCTCTTCCACATCATTGTTTATATATTTGGAAGATGCTAGAAAAAAATAAAAATAAAATAAAATCCTGCTGTTTAATTTAGCAAGTATTTTAACTTTCCATATTTGGAGGTGTTCTGAATGACTCTTGAATACAGTATATTATTCTGAGTGCAAAAGTGTAATACAGAAAATATTTAAATTATTTGCATTTCGCTGAAACTGGTTTGGCTCAGTAGATAGAGCGTCGGTCTGCGGACTGAAAGGTCCCGGGTTCGATTCCGGTCAAGGGCATGTACCTTGGTTGTGGGCCCATCCCCGGTAGGGGGTGTGCAGGAGGCAGCTGATCGATGTTTCTCTCTCATCGATGTTTATAACTCTCTGTCCCTCTACCTTCCTCTCTGTGGAAAATCAATAAAATATATTTTTTTAAAAATAAAAAATAAATAAATTATTTGCATTTCATGAACTGCAGGGGAGACAGGAAGACCTCAACATCTAGGGAGGATTTAGCACAAAATGTAAATGGCCTAATACCCTCTGTGTATATTGTACCAACCTAGATATAAAAGCCAGAATCCCAAGCAATGTTCAGAATTAATTTGGCCTCACTTCATAATAACAGCCCTATAAATCCTTGTAGTTCAGATTCAGGTCCTTAGGCCAAACACGCCAAGGTCCTTACTGTGGACAGCAACTAGGCCTTTTGGGAACTTGGATCAGGCCTTCTGCAAATAACCAGACCAATCATCTGAAAAGAAATATAGATTAGACAGAGAGGAAGGGAAAGAGAGAGAAAAAAACATCAATGTGAGATTGAAACATATTCCATGGGGGATTGAACCCTCAACTTAGGTATGTGCCCTAACCTGGAATCCAACAACCTTTTTTGGTGTATGGGATGATGCTCCAACCATCCACCAGGCCAGGCCTGATTCTTTTAAATCTTTTTGTAAACACATATATTTTATTGATTTCAGAGAAGAAGGGAGAGGGAGAGAGAGAAAAATCAATGATGAAAGCGAATCATGGATCAGCTTCCTCCTGCACACCCCACCCTGGGGATCAAATCTACAACCCAGGCATGTGCCCCGACTGAGTGGGACAGTGACCTCCTGGTTCATAGGTCAATGCTCAGCCACTGAGTCACGCCAGCCAGACAGGCCTGATTTTCTTTTTAAAGCCACTTTATTTTTAGAGAAGTTTCCACTTTGGGGCACTTGCCAGAAAATCATTTTCTAAAAAAAAGCTAGAATGTGAATGCAGTCATTGAATCCAAAACAGATTTCCCAGAGTGGAATCCCCTGGGCATTACAATTTGTGGCTGAAACTTGCCTGAAACGGAGGATCTAGCGTTACTCTCCCTCCCCCTTCCCCCGGATCAAATAGGATTAATAACCTGAAATCCTCGAGTCTCCAGGACCCGCGGGACCATCCCTCTTGCGCTGCAGGCTGCAGCTCCTGCAATTTGGGGGAAAACCTGGCCCAGGCACTCCAATCCCGGGGAAGGCGGAGGGAAGGCGGCACCTGAGCCAGGTGTGAGCCACTCCGAGGCAGCCTGGAACCGCCACTCCCCGGGAGGAGGAGGAGGAGCTGGCGACCCAACCCACCCGACCCAGAGGAAACCCGATCGGGAGCCTGCGCCCCGCCAGGTGAGCCCGGGAACGCCCGCCCCGTCGCCTCCGGAAGCGGAGCGGCTCCCGGTCACCAGCGCGGGAGGCGGAGCCGGCCGGGGCCACCTGGGCCGAAGCGAAACCCTGGGGTCCGGTCGGTGCGCCCGGAACCTGGAACTTAAGACTCACCTGTGCGAGGACCAGCGGCGGGCCAGCGCCACACCTCCCCTGCGCCCGCGGAAAAGCGACCCGGGAGGAGCCCCCCGCCCTCGCCCGGCCTCGGAGGGGGAGGCGGAGGCGACCGGCCGGCCGGCCGCATCTGAGCCCGCACCCTCCGTGCGCCCCGAGCGCGCCCGTCCCAGCCGGCGGGGCCGCCATGACCTGGAGCGCCGCGGCGCGGGGCGCGCACCAGCCCGACAACACGGCGTTCACGCAGCAGCGCCTCCCGGCCTGGCAGCCGCTGCTGTCGGCCGGCATCGCGCTGCCGCTCTTCTTCTGCGCCGGCCTGGCCTTCATCGGCCTGGGCCTGGGCCTCTACTACTCGTCCCACGCCATCAAGGAGCTGGGCTACGACTACACGGGCCACCCGGGCACGGGCGACTGCTCGCCGTGCGGCGTGGCCGAGCCGGACCGCGCGCCGCCGCCCAGCTGCCGCTGCGCCTGGAACTTCTCGCTGCCCGAGCTCTTCCAGGGCCCCGTGTACCTCTACTACGAGCTCACCGGCTTCTACCAGAACAACCGGCGCTACGGCGTGTCCCGCGACGACGCGCAGCTGAGCGGGCTGCAGGGCGCGCTGCGCCACCCGGCCAACGAGTGCGCGCCCTACCAGCGCAACGCCAGCGGCGCGCCCATCGCGCCCTGCGGCGCCATCGCCAACAGCCTCTTCAACGACACCTTCTCGCTGTGGCACCAGCGCCTGCCCGGCGGGCCCTACGTCGAGGTGCCGCTCGACCGCACCGCCATCGCCTGGTGGACCGACTACCACGTCAAGTTCCGCAACCCGCCCCTGGTCAACGGCAGCCTGGCGCTGGCCTTCAGGGGCACCGCGCGCCCGCCCAACTGGCCCGTGCCCGTCTACCAGCTCAGCCCGGACCCCAACAACACGGGCTTCGTCAACCAGGACCTGGTGGTGTGGATGCGCACCGCCGCGCTGCCCTGGTTCCGCAAGCTGTACGCGCGCATCCGCCAGGGCAACTACTCGGCCGGCCTGCCCCGCGGCCACTACCGCGTCAACATCACCTACAACTACCCGGTGCGCGCCTTCGGCGGCCACAAGCGCATCATCTTGAGCAGCATCTCCTGGATGGGGGGCAAGAACCCCTTCCTGGGCATCGCCTACCTGGTCGTGGGGTCCCTCTGCATCCTCACGGGCTTTGTCATGCTGGTCGTCTACATTCGCTACCAGGACCAGAACGACGAGGCCGAGGACCAGGAGTGACCAGCTGCTTTTCAAAGCATCCCCCCCTGCTTCCTGCCAAAGGCCTCTTGCAAGCTTCTCCCCTTGGGCCCCTCGTCCCTCGCCCGCCCGGGTCCAGCCTAGCCTCACTCCCCCCCCCCCCCCCCCGGGTGGATGAGGGGACCGGAGAGAGGAATTGCACCCAATTGGGGGCTACCGGACTGGTTGGGATGTTGGGGCTGTAGAATAGGACAAACCTTGCAAGATCTCCCCCAGCTCCTTCATGATTTACCAAGCTGATGCGTTAGGTTTTAAGTTCTGTAGCATTTGAGAAGGAAATGGAAGGAGAGCTGGAGGTGTTAAATAACTCATTCAAGATCAGGCAGCTCCTCTTTGGCTCCTGACTCTGATTCCGGAGCCTTTACCACTACTACAGTGGTTTCATTTTTTTTTTTGGGGGGGGGGGGTCGGGGTAGAGAGTGACGCCCCCAAATAACCTACAGAGATATGAAGATGTGGGGAGACCATGCGTGTTTAAAATGTAGGTACATTAGGAGGCACCATCCCCGGAGACCCTTGGAGCTGCGTTTTAGGAAGCCCCTCTGGAGACTCCTCCTGAATCAGGAAACACGTAGAATACTGATTGTTTCCGGATTTCCTGCTGGGCCTGGGCCTGAAGCTGTCCACCAGGCCGGCTTTTCAGGTAGTTATTTATTCCCGGGGCCTGTGGCTGTAGGTGTTACAGGTCTGGTCTAGCACTCCTCCTTGAACATGGAAGGGGACGTTTTAACCCTAGAATCAGGTAGCTGGAAGGGACCTTAGAGGGGAAGTGGTTTTTCTAAGCTTATCTGTGTCTCCTGCCGAATTCCCACTCGGTCCTCTGAGTCATTAAATGATTTCTTATGCTTAAAGAGAAAGGGCTGAGTTCCTACCTCTTCCCTTAGGTCTAAGGAAAAATAAACACCAAAAAATACTTTTTAATTTATGTTCTTAAATAGAGCTGGTTTGTTCCTAGTAATTATGTTTAAATGAATGCTAAGGACTAAAGTCTGATACGTCAAGTAGAATCATAAAAATTGTTTGAACATTTGAGATGTTAAATTCTGACTACTCTAAAAATAATCCTAATATACACAAAGTTATTCTAAGAAGCAAAAGAATTTTTAAAACACTTTTTTTATGGCTAAGGAACTTAGTGAAATCATGTTAGCCAGTTTGCTGGCTGAGAGTGATCATAGGGTGTTCTGTCAGACAGAGCCCTCCAAGTGCCTGCTCTCTCTACGGCTCCTGCCCAGTTACTACTGGTTTTGCTCAGGCCTGTAACGCAGTGCAAGGCCTTGAGGATTTTTCTTTTAGTAGTCAAAGAAATGCTGAATTGTACTGAGTATTTTTGCATTAATTTTATTTTACTCTAGTTCTTTAAAAAATAATGATGGGTGGATAGCATGCATATTCATGACATCTGGTCAGATCTTCAGATTCTGTTCCACTACTTGCATATATATAATTAGCAATTCCAGTGTGTTGGTTTCCCAATTCCTGAAGGTGACACAAGTTTATGTCAGATTGTACACTGTGATGTTAGGCTAGGAAAATGTGATCATTTTAGAGAGTAATTTTTATTTATTGTGAATGTCTAATTCAACAGCTCACTAGCTTAGCCCTTCTTTATGTTGGATAAGAGAATTTATTCCATTTTTTTTACTATGTAGTCAAGATCAATAATGTATGTTGCTGTCAGTTGTACAATATTCAGTCTATTGCTATAAAATTTTAAGTGAGACTACAAAATGTAAGGTATCTGATTAAATCAGTGAGTCAGGCCCTATTCTCTGGGTTTTTGAAGGAGAATAAAGGTTATGTTTGTTTTACCTTTGTTATCGTGTTTGCTTAATGCTTTTGAACTATGATCTTAAAGGCACAAACAGTACCAACCTCTTTGCGCATTTATTATTAGCAGACTTAATATTGCAGCAAGAAAATCATCTTTGAGAATATGGCTCAAAGTGAACTCAATCTTTCAGTGCTAGCTACTTAAAACAATTGGAACTTATTTCAATACCAACGTGTAGTATGAATTAAATGATCTTCAACTATTGTTTGAATTTGGTAAAATGTCAATTTAAAAATATACATTTAGTATTAAAAGTAATTAATGAATGTGACTATAGCAGTCTTATTCATTTCTGCACTTTACTCAAATTCTGAATTGCATTTATTAGTTAGGTATTTTATACTACAAAACCTCAAACCTTAAAAACAAAAATGTGAAACATTTTTCTGTGCGGTAGCATTTTGTTTGCTCCCTCAGGATTCTAGCCAGGCTTGAATAATTCTATTGCCCAGTAAGTGTGTCCTTGCTGGGATGAGAAAGAAAAAAGTGAACCTCAGTAATTGGACTGGAAATGTGCTTTGACCTATCTTGATAAAATAGAATGCAAAAGACAAACTAAGTGGCCAGTGGGAACTCCCAAAACAATAATATAACAAAGATTTTCCATGTATCTCCAGAATCAAATCAACTAAAAAAACAATTTACTGATGGTGCAATTGTTAAAAATCAGGACAGCCTGGCCAGTGCCGCTCCGTGGCTGAGTTGCCCTATCAATGAGGAGGTCACGGTTTGATTCTTGGGCTCCCTGGATGAGGCTCTGTCGCCAGCCAATTGATGCTTCTCTCTCACCATTGATATCTGTCTTTCCCTCCCTCTCCCTTCCTTTCTGACATCAATATAAATATATTTTTTTCAAAATCAGACAATAATAATCTGAGGTTTCCTTTAGTAACAAATATCAATTGACAATATAAAACCACAGCCCCTTCTGCCTCAATTTATCCTTTAAAAATATATTTATATTGATTTCAAAGAGGAAGGGAGAGGGAGAGAGAGATAGAGATAACAATGATGAGAGAGAATCATTGATTGGCTGCCTGTTGGGGATCAGGACACACATGGGAATCCAACCATGACCTGGTTCATAAGTCAATACTCAACCATTGAGCCACACCAGCCGGCCTCTGCCTCACTCTAAATTCATTGTTCCCTTCCTGTCATTGGTAATCTCAACAATCTTAAATTCTCAGAGTTATTGGTAGAGCTGCAATGTAATCAGTTCCTTACATGCCCTTGGATATAGGTCATCAGTTACTGTCATAACAGGAAATTCCCTCTTTATTTTTATTGGGCATTTCTTTGCATTCCAGATATTGTGTCTGTAGCTAAAACATAGCTGACTCATTTTAGATAACAGTTGTGTGTGTTTTTTTTTTAATTTTTTCACTTCACTTCCCATCTCCCCCCGGGCTCCCCCCCCCCCGAATAATTTTTCTTAATTTCCTTCTGACAAAAACAAAGTAGTTTTTAAAGTTTCTTTAAGAAGGCCCTAGTGAATCTGAAACACATTAAGGTCCTGAAGAGCTCTTCCAGGAAAGCAGCACCTTGTGTAAAGAATTTGCAAAAATGTTACCAGTGTTGACCATATAGAGCCACCTCCCATAACTGCCCTAATAAGGCTAAGGATGTGTATTCAGGAAAGATTATTTCCCCCACTGTTTTGGTACCTGTGCTGTGAGTCCCACCCTAGCATCGTTGTGTACATTAAGTCACTGCAGCAAGCCGGTATGGGGGTTCAGAACAACTCACCCCAAGATGTGCCTCTGTAGTGGGCAGATTGTTTTGAGCTAAAGACAGCTTCAGCCCAGACTCAAAAGAAACTTCTGCCCCTCCACTACCTAGAAGAACTGCCTTGTCCATAATAAGAGATTACCAGAGAGAAAGGGGGATGAGAGGAGGTAGAGGAGGGTAAAGGACAGATCAGTGGTGACAGAAGGAGACATCACTGGGGTGGTGAACACACAATATACAGATTATATATTATAGAAATGTCCACCTGAAACCCATATATCATTTGATCAGCCAATGTCACCCCACAAATTTAATAAAAATTAACAAAATAAGAGATTATCGGAGATGGCCTCTTTTGGCCTATTTTAGGATAGGGCAAATTTCTATTCACTAAGCATGTTCTTAGCATTCTGCAGTGACTCTTTGAAGCCCCTCTTCTGCCCCCCTACCCCCAGCCCCCCACCCTCTGGGGAACCTTACCTCATCTCTATCTCAGGATGCCTTATACATCCTTGTTCCCTTTCTCTCTCTGAACCTCTCATGCATGTGGAGTCTATGACTCTCTCAGGTACGCGGGGTTCTCCTATAAACGTAAGTGTTAAATTTGGTTATTTTCTCTTGCTAATCTGCCACATGTCTTTTTGATCATTAGATCAGCCAAAGAACCTTGTAGGCAGAGGAAAGGGTTTGTTCCTCTACCACACCAGAATTTCTTTATTTCATGTATGTGGATGGGCCGGTCACCAGAGGACAAAAAATATCCTGCAGCGGTGAAACCCAACATAGACTGTTTGGGTGTGTAGAAAGGTAGGCGAGGGGAAATAAGAGGGAAACTGAAGTTTGGAGCGTGAGGTATTTTCTGGGTTATCAATGTGTACAGAAGGTGTGTGTGGGGTAGGGAGGCAGGGAAGGGAGCCCGCAGCAGAGGGCAGAGCTCACCCGCAGATTCGCGGATGACAAGGCCTCTGAGGAACGCAGTAAGCCAAAGGTGGCTCCCCTCCTTCCGAGCCCCTCAGCTTGTCTTTTTGATCAATGTGAGTATGATTTATCTTTTTCCTCAGAAGCCAAGGTATTACTGTCAAGAACCTTTGCTAATAGCCTTGCCCTCCACATCGAGCACTAAAGTTCCCATTAAAGTGGCTGAAACCGTACATTGCTGATGAAAACTGTAAATGATATGTCATTAATAATGCGACTTTGTTCTCCAAAAGGCCTTTGTTCTGAAAGCCCAAGGTGCTTAACACGATGTGGTCTCATTAATCTTACCCATCAGGACGCACAAACTTTTAGAAAGTCATCAAGACTGACGAAGTAGAAGCATATCCCTTTCTAGTTCACTCAGTTTGGGTCAAAATTCTGTAGACGTAAACAGTGCTTTAAACAAGAACATAACTTCCGGGTGCGGCAGTGCTAGTAATTTCAACGGACCATTTGAGTATTTTCAGTGAAAGACTTGATTCATTCTTCTTAGGAACTTAATAAGTAAAAGACATTTCCCGTTCTTGTAGAATCCATTGTGGAAAAGGCAACACTTCCCGTTCATAGGAAGTGATGGAATGTAAGATACTTTTTACTTTTTTCCTTCCAGGCTTTGGTGATTAAGAGTTATCTGTTATCTCAACACTAGAGGCCCAGTGCATGGGTTTGTGCACCAATGGGGTCCCTCGGCGTGGCCTGCAGGGATCTGGCTGAAACCGGCATCCAACACCCCTGAGGGATGTAGTAGTGTGGGAAGAAGCAGGCAGCTGGGGAGGAGCCCCTCGACTCATCTTGGCCCCGCTCATCCCAGTCAGCTGAGCAGTGCTCCTGCTGTGGGAGTGTGCTGGCCACCAGGGGACAGCTACTGCATTTAGTGTTTGCCCCCTGGTGGTCAGTGCATGTCATAGCAACCAGTTGACTGGTCATTTGGTCAGTTAGTTGTTAGGTCACTTAGGTTTTTATATCTATAACTAGAATTTTCATGCACTGGAGGGGGGTCACTCAGCTTGGCCTGCCCCCTCTCACAGTCTGGGTGCCTTCAGGGGTGGGAGGCAACCCGGCCTGTGATCGGGGAAAGGTGACTCCCCATCACACCTCTGCTGCTGCCACTGCTGGCAGCACAAGCCTTGGCCAGCCCTGGTTACCTGTGCCTCAGGCCAGCCCTGGGAGGCTGGGGGGCTGAGGGAACTGGGGGACTCTTGAGGCAGGTGCACGGAGCATCTGGGCCTGCCTGAAGGCGGGCCCAGCCTTGCCACACACCTGCCACCCCAGCGGGGCTGAGGGGACTGGGCGCCACCATCTTGTGGCTGTGGGTGTCGCCATCTTTGAAGGTGTGACAGTCAATTAGCATATTCCCTCCTTATCGGCTGTGGGTGTCGCCATATATGGGATGGTGTGAGGGTCAATTAATATATCCCCTCTTTATTAGATAGGATAATAAAAGTGTAATATGCTAATTACACTAAAAGTCCTTCCTGGATGAAGCCAGGGCTGCAGCCCCTGGGGCTGTGAGAGAGGCATCCGGGCAGCTGCGACTATGAAGGCCCACTCTTACACAAATTTCATGCATCGGGCCTCTAGCATATAGATAATTTGCCTAAAAAATCAGAATTATGATATTTCTCCAATTTTACTCAGGCAGATTAGCTCATGTATTCACTTCCATGAATCTGTGAAAACATTATGGAACATTGCACATAAAAATGGTAGAATCTGTATCTCCATCCTAAATTCTCTCCAAACTCTTATTTCCAACAACCTCTGCAACACACGGACATTTCCTGTAGGCACAGGAAGCTCCATGTGATCAGCATGAAACTCTCTGACCTCTCCCCCAACCCATTCTTACAACAGTCTCTTTGTTGTTCTCCATCACACAGACCAAAAACCTGACCTGCCTCCTTGAATCCTCTCCTGTTTCTTTCCAAGTCCAGATTGGATGTGATTCTATATCCCCAAGGCAGTTTAATTAGGGTTTCTCTCTGTCACTGCTCTGGCCCTGGGCTTTGTTATGTCTTATCTGGAAACTGAAGGAGCCTCCTAATTGGGCTCAGTTCATTCTTCACCTCCCGGCCACAGTGAGTTAGCCCAGTGGTCGGCAAACTCATTAGTCAACAGAGACAAATATCAACAGTACAACGATTGGAATTTCTTTTGAGAGCTGAAAACTGATTTCTGCCCATGGGCCACAAAATCTCAGTGGCACTGTACATGCACGCCCACACGTGGTATTTTGTGGAAGAGCCACACTCAAGGGGCCAAAGAGCCACACGTGGCTCACGAGCCGCATTTTGCTGACCACTAAGTTAGCCAAGACATCAGGTTACCCTCAACTTAAAATCTCTCATTCCATGCACAGCCTATAGGACAAAGTCTACATTTCTCAGAAGAGCCTACAAGACCTTCATGGATAATCTTGTTCTAAATCTGTATCTCCTTTCCCTCCAAGGCCATATTGAATGATTTGAAGAGGCCTGAACCCAACATCCCCTCTTATGTCTTTGCCCATCACCTGACCGCCCAAATCTCCCCATCCATCCCCAGGGCCATGCTCAGAGCTCGTGTCCTCCGTCCTCGGTGAAGCACGCTGCAGCCCTCCTGGCCTCCTCCACGCCCTGGCCTCACCCTGCTCCTCCCATTGTGTGTGCCCCATTCCCCTCCCGCAGCACTTACACTGCTTATTGCTTATCTGGCTCCGTACCCAGACTGCTAGGGCTTTGAGAGCTAAGGATTTTTTCCTCATTCATCTTCATCATTGCCCGCGCCACGTTGAGTGACCAGCACATGGAGGGCTCTCAAACCTTTTCTGAATGATTATTAGGAAACCAACACATTCCTTTCCCGCCACTCAACATACTGTTCCTTACAGTACAGTTGGGTGCAAAGGAAATACCTGGGAAAACAAACAAGACATGGAAATGGCACCCTACCTAACCATTTCAAAATCTTCCAGTAAGGACTGCCGGGGAGGCACCGATGTTCTTTTTTAAAAAATATATTTTATTGATTTTTTACAGAGAGGAAGAGAGAGGGATAGAGAGCTAGAAACATCGATGAGACAGAAACATCGGCCAGCTGCCTCTTGCACACCCCTATTGGGGATGTGCCCACAACCAAGGTACATGCCCTTGACCGGAATCGAACCTGGGACCTTTCAGTTCGCAGGCTGATGCTCTATCCAATGAGCCAAACCGGTGTTGGCGGCACCGATGTTCTTAACAGCGAGGAAGTGCTGAGCTTCAGGTTCCCGTTGGGAAGTTCTTCCGTGGGTGGCCAGGTTTTCCTCCATAAACCACGCTGCAGAAATGAGCAGCAGTTGGGTTACACGAGTCCATGAGTAATGGGGACAGTTACTTCCTACCCAAAGGGAATCGATGTCTTTCCTATTAAACCGCAGTGAGTTAATGGAATGTTTACACTCCGTGGCGCTCCTTTTTTACTTTCTGCAGTGCTGTATAGTAAAATGTAAACGAACGCCGCTTCTCCCGGCCAGACAACTACCCCAGAATCCATTCAGATCAAAGTAACACTTGCAGAGAAATGTCCAGAAAGGAAAGCAAATAAGTAAATAAGTAAGTAAATAAATCAATAAGTAAATGAAAATGCTCGTTGTCCCATTTGCCGACTGGTGTTTGGCTCATAACATTTGACACATCTTGGCATCTACATAATGGCAATTCTAGAGCCATACATAATATTTCACAGAGGTCACACCGTAGTTATTTAAGTTTGGGGGTTTATGTCCCCGAGCACGAAGTCGCTGTGAATGAATTATGCTTGGTCTGATCCGCCACAGAAGAGCCATAAACCTCCAAGTCACAGCAAACTGTGGAATATTACTCCAATACGTCAGGAACATTGCACATGTAAAAGAGTAATGCATGATAAGGGAAAGGTATTTTTTTTTTAAAGTAATATATGTTCCCGGGCAGGAGCTATAAAAGGTTGTTATGTTAAACTCTCCTCTGATTCTGGGAAACAAGTTAAGAAACAGCTTTGCATCGTCAGCCCTCAGCCCGCGAAGCAGCTCTGGCACCGGAGGGAGGGCCGGGCGGGAGGGTGCGGGCCCACGTCAGGAACAGTCTCTCCCCCAGGTCACCGCGCCTCGGAAAGATGAAAGCAGAGAGAAGCTACAAAGACACAAGAGGTGGTTTTGCAGACTCCGAGGCAAGTGTTTCGGTAGGTACTCCGGAGTGAGGGTAGAGATAGCTTTTAGTGTGAAGGTGCAGTTCACTCTTAAAATCAAATGTAGCCAAAACGAGGAAATGAAATTGCTAAGCACTTCACCATGCACTGGGCGACACACGCTAAGCAGTTTCCCTCGGTTTTCTCATTTAACTTTGCCAACCCTAATATCATCCCCATTTTGCAAACGTAGACACAGAGGTCTGGAAAAATCAACTGGCACGACGTGACGCATTTGGCGAGAGACAGCCAGGATCGCAGCCGGGGTCGGAGTGGCTGCAACACTTCCTGCTACTCCAAGGCAACAGCGACACTTCCCGGACAATGTTCTAAACACCTGTATCATCGCATCGCCATCCTGGGATCTAGATACCAGTAACTGGATGCCGCAGTTGAGGAAGCTGACCCTCAGAGAGGTTAGGTAACCAGCATCGGTGGTAAAGGATAGCCACAATGCAAACCAGCTCGTCAGACTGAGGGGCCATGCTGAGACACTTGACTTAGAATCCTATATGAATATTAAGATTAATCTGCCCTGGCTGGTGGGGCTCAGTGGATAGAGTGTCAGCCTGCAAGCAGAAGGGTCACGGGTTCGACTTCTGGTCAAGGGCACATACTTGGGTTGCAGATTCAGTCCCCACATTCTCTGGGGATTGAACCTGCAACTTGGGTTGCATATCGGGGGTACCTGCAAGGAGGCAATCCATGATGTGTCTCTCACGTCGATGTTTCTCTTTCTCTCCTCTGTCTCTCTCCTCCCCCCTCCCCGCTTTCCTCTCTCTCCGAAAAAGCATGGGAAAAGAAATCCTCAAGTGAGGATTAGCAAAAAACAAACAAACAAAAAAATTCATCAATTTATTTAGGAACAAGAATAGACAAGACACCCCTGAGAAAGAAGAGCAGGGGTTAGAATCCTGCTTGACCCACCGGAAATGAAGATTTACTATGAAGCTTCATCAATTTACTAGTGCACCGGTGATTTTAGAATTGGGGTAACAACAGGGCCCGTGGGACAGAAGAAACAAGGAATCATCCGAAGATGTAAAGCTCAGAAATGGTTCCAGTTTAAGGGAGCGGTTACCTCTGAGAGAGACAGGAGCAAATGGAAGGAAGCAAGGGAAGGCACCTCGGGCACCGAAGGTAGGACTCAAGGGTCCCAGGTTCGATTCTGGTCAAGGGCATGTAGCTTGGTTGTGGGCACATCCCCAGTGGGAGATGTGCAGGAGGCAGCTGATTGATGTTTCTCTCTCATCAATGTTTCTAACTCTCCCTCCCTCTCTGTAAAAAAAAATCAATAAAATATATTTAAAAACAACAAAAACAAAAACAAATAAAGAAAAGGATGGCCAGGGTTCTAAGACCGACTACACCTTCGCAACGGCGTTATTGTTATGTATTCTATTTTACTTACTTATTTAAATTAGTTAATTAATTTTTTAAATATATTTTATTGATTTTTTTTTACAGAGAGGAAGAGAGAGAGATAGAGTTAGAAACATCGATGTGAGAGAGTCATCGATCAGCTGCCTCTTGCACACCCCCCACCGGGGATGTGCCTGCAACTAAGGTACATGCCCTTGACCGGAATTGAACCCGGGACCCTTCAGTCTGCAGGCTGATGCTCTATCCACTGAGCCAAACCGACTTCGGCAATTTATTTTTTTTAAAAAATTTGTTCAGAGCAGCTTTCTATTCTTTCCCTTTCTGTGGTGTTTTCAGGCTGTCTACAGACTCAAGTAATGCACAAGGTCAGAATAAGTCATCCTGAAGCATCTGTCACCTCATTAAGGACCTTGGAGACATTTTCGTTTAGCATTTTCTTTAAATTGTCTAATAAAAATGATATTACATGGGTTGCTGCCCAACGCACTCCCTTTCAACGGAAAGTTCGGAACACAGGCGCCTCTGCTGGGCAGTCTCCAGGGAATTCTGTGGGCCCCGCCTTCCCAGTCTGTGCAGACGCTGTGCCAGGCTGGGGAGGACGGAGAGGCAGCTTTCGGATTAGAGGATCATCTGTAGGACCAAAGCCACCCATCGCCCCTTAGATGGCAGCTCCTCCAGTTTTCTGCATTTTGGGAAGGAACTGCGGCGCCTTTTAACCATATTCCCCGGAGTTCTTTTGCAAAGGTGAACTCAAGCAGCCAAGCAATGGGGCTCTGTCCCAGACTCCCACATTCTTCCTGTGTCTCACACCCCAGGGCTGGAGGTGGCTGTGTGGGGGGACAGGGAAGAGGGAGAGTCTACAGAATGGGAAGAGGAGGCTTCCACCCTGCCACCTGGCACCCTGCAGCCACCTCGTTGCGGCCCTGCTGACCCTGCCAGTGACTGTCAGAAGAGGCCTGACACTGGAGATGCGGCTGGTGGTGTGCGGTTTCTCAAGGTTGACGCCGGTCCAACCTGAAACAGGAATCTTGCTTCGAAAGATGTGCACTACTGCCCTCCGCTGGACGGAGACAGAATCGCCAGCATTTAACTACCTCTGCGCCTCAGTGGGAAGAGGGGGGGAGGGCCGGGGAAAGGGAGGAATCCGTTTTTATGAGATTTTGTACGATCATGTGAACCACCAGCTTCAAAAATTAAAGTTCCCGAGAGTAAATAAAATATGAATGCCTATAAATTTCATAATAATTCAGTGAGTTTTAACACATTCCAATTAACCTATTAAAAAAATAAATAAACTGGCATGCTTTCCTTTAATTTTTATTCAAGTAATATAGAATATTTTTTTCCAAATATAATTCTAGTGGTCACCACCAATTTAAGATTTTTTTCCTCCTCTAAAAAATCCTCTGTTTATTTTAAAGCTGCGTCATAAAGGAAAGATTCCCGAGGTTAATGGTGGGAAAGTGTATGTCAGCTACTTAGTTTTAACCTTAAGCACCAACGATGAAAACAGACGGCTACCCTTCTTCTTTTTTACCAAATAACTTTGTCAAGTAGGCACAAACATGTTATTTTATATTAAAAATTGTTGGGGTGGTGGTGGTAATGAAAGACTGATAAGTACAGCCAGGCACCTCTCCCGGGAATAAGAAATTGCCTCACAGGCCTGCTAGTCTGACCAGTTATACCCTGTCAATGGCCACTTCTTTAAAGAAGAAAACCTCTAAGCGAGTCAGTGAAAGTCAAGTATCACACGATCTCACTTATTTGTGGATTCTAATGGACAAAACAAACGGATGAACAGAATAGATCCAGAGGCACAAAAGCATGGGACAGACCGTGGAATCTCAGAAGGAAGGTGGGGGAGGGTGGGTGGGAAGAGATCAACTAAAGACCTTGTAAGCATATATGCATAGCCCCATGGACCCAGACAATACGGAGGTGAAGGCCTGTGGGGGGTCTGGGGCGGGCCAGAAGGGGTCAATGGAGGGAAACAGGGGGGCCTATGTAATACTGTCAATGTGGGGTGCTGCTACAGCGCTTGGACAGGTTCAAGCCTTGGACCGATGAGAGGGCACAGTCCTCTTGTGGCCACGTGCAAGTCCCACAATTGCAGCCAATAACTATAGAAGTAAGCTTGAACACGAGGCCCCACGTGCCCGAGTGATACAGGCTGCAAGTAAGCAAAGCTTGGTCAGGTGCATATAATTGAGTGAGACTGAAACCCACGGGAATGTTGTGAACATCTTGACCACGCCCATACGTTGCCTCATGGCATCTGGTTATAAAATAAAGACACGGCTTGTGGGCGTTGGTGCTGCTGGGTCCCCATCAGGGAAGCAGCGTCCCACCGAGTCCCAGCTTTCCTTCTCTTGTCTGTCTTTCCTTCTCTTGTCTGTCTTTCCTAATCCCTCACCGCCCCCTCTCAGGGTCACTGACCCTGGCTGAGCTGGTGCGCTGGTGCAGCACACAGGGCACCCTGGGGCTGAGTATGCCATGGCCGTGCCGGCTCCCCACATTTCAACAATAAAGATTCAAATAATTGAGTGTTTCCCAAACTTTTGACATATGTGTACCCCTTCTATAATTTTCGTAATGCTGAAAAAGGATGTACATTTTGTCAAAAAAAGGATGTATTTTTAATAACAATCAAAATATATTTATTTTTTTGGTACATACACAAAATAATAAATGAAAAATAAAATTATTCATAATAAAATATAAATAAAAGTTATATTATAAATAACATTTATTTGCACACCGGACCACCTCACGCCTCACAAGACTGTCTTGACTTGACTCATGAGAATGTAGAATTAGGAGCAGCTCAGCACGGTGCAGTGCATATCCCCACCGAACTCCGGTGCAACGTGTCCCCCCACCAAACTCTTCCTGTACCCCTGGGGGTACACGTACCACACTTTGAGAAACACTGAAATAGTTTAACAAAAATAAAAAGAAGGAAATCTCTAGAGTCTCTCAGAAAGGAAACTAATATACTCATTCAGGATCCTATGAATTGCTTATATGAAACAGTAATTCAAGTGTGGCTGATTTTAAACTTCACTTATTTTTTTTTTTTTGAGGTTGATCATTGAACCTAAGAAATAGAAGTAGAGATTTTGTGAAATATTTTAAAATCTTGTCTACATGAATCTTGTACCATGTTTAGATACTGAAATGTCATATTTCTTCCATTCTGAGATGCACCTCCCTTCCCAACACACACATTAGGATGTAGTATCTCAAATTCCTGACTTTTCACTCCCTGTAGCATCTTACGATTGCTGTCGCTTCGACAACAATCGTAAGCACTTCGACAGCACTTACGAGTGCTGTCAGCTAGGTAACTGCTGTCATGCCATTGTCCTTGCGCTGCCCTGTCATTATACTTGTGGGCAACACACTGCATTGTGTACCATCACAGAGACATTGGAGATTCTGTCTCCGGGGGGGATTTGGAAGAGTATTAGGAGAAACTTGGCCAATTTATTTTACAAATATATTTCCTTTTTACATTTGCACCAGTGAGTTCCATGATAAAAATCTACCTGAATAAGAATAAAAGAATCCTTTTAATCAGGACAAAACACAAAACTTTAAATGCCAGGAATAATTAGGTCCCATTTTAATTGGCAGCCCCCCCTTTTTTTTCTTGATGGTGCTTAAAGCAATAGTACATGTTATGAATGATGGCTTCTTCCATCCAGTGAGTTATAAAGTGTAACAACAGGGCAGGGGAAAGAATGCCTGCGTCTGAGTTCAAAACCAGATGACAGGGGAATGGCATTCGCTGCAGCGGCATCGTCACCCAATTTTCACAGCCTGCGCCACCCATCCGTTTTGAGAAGGAAATGAAATTTTAAAAATTCTCTCGCTCCCCTCGTGTACCCAGATTCTAGAAGAATCAGACGATGTGCCACGTGCTAGCGTAGATCAGCCCGCCGGCCTTTAGCATCCCACTGCAATGACTGGCTGCCAGCCAACAGCTTTCCGGATCACAAAGAGGATAGGTGAGGGGCTCGGAGATCAAAGCCAGCCCGTAGCTCATCCACGGCCCGTGTAATGGGCCTCCCTGGCAGGATGCACCGGGGGATGGAGTGTCAGAAGAGTGAGAATACTGAAGCGTCTTTCTCGGTCCCCGAGGTCTCCTTTGGACCAGGAAGCTTTGCTGAATAGACATACATCATCTCCCGGTGCTCTCTCCCCCGATATGAGTTGTATGCGAGTGTGTGAAGTTGACGACCAAATATAAATCAGAGTTATTTCTGTTGACAGGAAATAAAGTGAGACCATCAGACATACTCAGAGCCAATATCTGCTTTCATGTTTTGCAAAGTTATAGGGAAAAGATGTCTTCCATTATTGTGACTGTCTTGTCAGAGCTAAGACCGAGCCAATTCCATTCCAACACAGCTCTCCCACCCCCCCCCCCCGCCCCCAACCAGGAATGAAAAACCATATAGTGATAAAACCTTGCCAAGGGAGACGCCCAAAGAAAAGCCTCCCAGTGGCTTTCACAGGTTTGGCTCAGTGGGGAGAGCATCAGCCTGTGGACTGAAAGGTCCCAGGTTCGATTCTGGTCAGGGGCATGTAGATTGCTTACAGGCACATCGCCAGTGAGGGGTGTGCAGGAGGCATCTGATCGATGTTTCTCTCTCACTGATGTTTCTGACTCTCTATCCCTCTCCCTTCCTCTCTGTAAAAATATCAATTAAAAAAATATATTTTTAAAAAGCCTCCCCGTGGAGTATCAATTTAGACTCCACGTGATTGAGGACTCCCTTTAACCCCACTGTCTACCACCCTGCTCAAGGAATCAGGTTGTTTTTCCTTTAAAAATTGGGTTTCTTGCCCAGAGCTGGTGTGGCTCAGTGGTTGAGCACCAACCCATGAACCAGGAGGTCACAGTTCTATTCCCGGTTAGGGCACATGCCCTGGTTGTGGGCTCCATCTCCAGTAAGGGACGTGCCTGAGGCAGCCAATCAATGATTCTCTCTCATCATTGATGTTTCTATCACTCCCTCCCCCTTCCTCTCTGAAATCAATAAAAATATGTTAAAAACCGTGTTTCTTGTTCCCCATCACCTATCTCCGCCTCCTCACCTCTTCTCCTAGACTCCATCTCAGCAAAGCTCATAGAATAAAAAAATTTTTTAAAAATGTATGCAGACTCTTATGCTGATTTTCAGGTCTCTAGTAGTATAAAAAGTACACGGATATGGGAAACAGCAGGTTTATAGATGCCTCAGGCATATAAAGTCGATTCCTGTTACATGTTCTCCTGAGACCATGCCTTTCCTGGCCCTTTGAAAAGGACGCTCCCAACCGCCCTCCCTGAGGGCCAGGAGGCTTGTCTCAACGCCCCATCCGGCTACCGGCCCAAGACACTCACAAAAATCCATTCTCGTGGTGGCATTTTCCTGCGATGAACTCCATCCCTTCTGCACCCTCAAACGTTCCTTAAGTTTGAAAACTTTCTCTCCTGCTGGCTTTATGCAGCCTCAGGGGCTCTTTGGCACTGCAGACTCTCCGGATCTATAATTTTTCTACAAGCCTTAGGCCTTCTCCAGCCTGTATGGGTCAGTGACTGAGCGTAGACCCGTGGACCAGGAGGTCACGGTTCAATTCCCGGTCAGGGCACATGCCTGGGTTTCTGGGCTGGATCCCCCAGTAGGGGGCGCATGGAAGGCAGCCAATAAATGATTCCCTCTCATCTTTGATGTTTCTACCTCTCTCTCTCACCCTTCCTCTCTCTGTGGGGGGTGGGGGGGAGATTATATGTGTGTGTGTGTGTGTGTGTGTGTGTGTGTGTATTTAAAAGCCTCAATCTTTAAAAAAAAAAACTCTCCCTCTGCCCTAACCGTTTGGTTCAGTGGATAGAGCGTCGGCTTGCAGACTGAAAGGTCCCAAGTTCAATTCCAGTCAAGGGCATCTACCTTGGTTGCAAGCACATCCCCAGTGGGAGGTGTGCAGGAGGAAGCTGATTGATGATCTATGTTTTTCTCTCATTGATGTTTCTAACTCTCTATCCCTCTCCCTTCCTCTCTGTAAAAAAAAAAAAAAAAAAAAAAAAAATCAATAAAATAAATTAAAAAAAAAAAAAACTCTCCCCCTATCCTGGAGCACACCTTTTTTGAGTTCTTGGGGCTGTAGTCTTGGAGTTCTCTTGATACTTTATCCTAGCACAACATTTCATCCTAGGCAGACATGACACAGAACACTGATGGAGCAATTTTTCACCTTAATGTTTTCAAGTCCAGACTGAAATTATTCTAAAGTCACCGACGATTTTGAGTGCGGAGGAACTGAAGGTGCTTTGAGTGGCCGAGTGGTGAGTGACACCGACAAGGCCTGGCTTGGGAGGCGGAGACCCTGGGTGTGGTCCGGTTTCTGTCCCCACATGGGCAGGCGGCTTGGACAAGCCACTGGATGCTCAGCGCCTCCTCCCCGGCAAAGTGAGGCTGTCGGACTAAACCGCGGGGCTCCTTTTCAGTGATAGAATCCCAAGGCGTGGGATTTAGGTGGAAAATTTTATAGTGGACTGGACATAGGACTCGGTTTTTTGTTTTCATGTTGAAGCATTAATCATTTCCCTGAAATGTCCTCTATGGATTCTTTCTTTCCATGAGCTGCTGCACGTATTTGTCATCCTGAAGTGTGGGGGAAGTTCAGGGTCAAACAAGGTAAAACACCGTTTCCTTCTTGCAGGACCTTCCAGAACCTTTAGAATGCCAGTGCACTCATGAATCTCCAGGAAGGAGATCCAGTGTCGCAGCACTCTGCAAATACGTGTGAACAAGCACTTCTCTTCGTCCCAACACCACTTACCATCTCACAGACACGGGGTTCCGCCTAAGACACCTTGGAGAAGGTTGCCCCAGGAGTGGTTACTTAAAGAAAAATGAGCTGAAACCGGTTTGGCTCAGTGGTAGAGCGTCGGTCTGCGGACTGAAAGGTCCCGGGTTCGATTCCGGTCAAGGGCGTGTACATTGGTTGCAGGTACATCCCCAGTATGGGGTGTGCAGGAGGCAGCTGGTTGATGTTTCTCTCTCGTTGACGTTTCTAGCTCTCTCTCTCCCTTCATCTCTGTAAAATATCAATAACATATATTTTTTTAAAAAAAGAAAAATGAAATTGTCAAAATTCCAAGCGTTCATAACAGAAGAAAGCCCTGTTCTTTTAAAAATGTTATAAAATTGAAAAATGTTGAAGATTATATGGAGGTTTATTTGGGGGCTTGGTTCCTCCCAGTGTCAACTTCTAAACCTTCTTTTTTTAAACAAAACAAAACAAAACAAAACGATAGGCTTATTTAGTCCAACGTGGAGGGGAGATGGAGCCTTTGACAGCTTTGGGGATCTTACCCCTTTTTGTATCCGATCCCAGCCCGACCTGCCCTTCTCCTGATTCTCTGCACTGCCCCCGACACTTCCACAGTGCACCCTGAGCCTGCATCCCGGGATAGCTGAAACCCAAGGAATCCAAGCCTCTATGTCTCACGGCCAAGCCCTGTTCCAAAAAGTTGGCCGATCTTTGAAATCAGCGGGCCCCTCCGCCCGCTGAAGGGGGTCAGGAGAGTTAAAGGATTCCAGATGGGGCCGGAGCGGCCTCTCCAATTTCTCCCACCTCTGCTGCTCATTCGGGGTGTGACCTGCACAGGTCACCAAACCTCTGTGTGCTTTCAACTCCCCATTTATAAAACGTGGCCGGTACATATTGGTTTTTAGGGTTGTGTAGAGACACTTGCAGTCACTTACAAAGAGCAGGTTCTCCCCGCCTCACCCCCCGCCTGATTTCTGTGTGTTATTACCAGAGGAGGCCACAGGCACAATTCAACCCTCAGGAAGCATCAGCCAACAAGACACGGACCAAACTGGGCTCTCTTAGCTACTGGTCAGCATCTAGTTTATAAAGGCAAATATTTAGTTAGCGGGAGCCCAGGACTGCCCGGGCTACCTCTAACACATGTAACAAGATAGCCTGCGCTTGAAGAAACAAACCCTGTAAACTTAAAACTACTGCAAAATTATAAAGCTTAACCTGAAAAAATGGAAAAAATCTTTAAATAGCTGGTTTGTGCATTATTCTTAACAGACAAGACTGCCGCACAATGGCACTGTGTGACTGCCGGCGGCAGGCACGCCGGGAAGATAAAATAAACCGGCTTTATGGACCCGGGGAATTGATTTTTAATGAGATTCTGCTCGGCGGTAATGGCATCCTGAGAGGGTGATCCAGTTTCCGCGGCCTCTGGTATACAGTTATAAGGTGCAGAGCACGGGCTTGGCTAAACAATGCCCATGCATGTGCCCTTTTAGTGCGCGAGATTATAAATAAAATAAGGATGTTGTTCTAAGACACACTCGGGAGAGCGCACGGGCACGTGTGCGCGCGGCGCGTGTGCCTGCGCGCAGGCTACTGTACCTTCAGACGCTTTTCCTGAGACATTACCTGATGGTATATTCTGAATTTTAGAGGACTGGGTACCTTGACATGATATGCATATGTTTAATATTTCTCTACCAGACTGGTAAGGACCCCTAAATTATTAGGTGGAACTGACTGATTTTTTTTCATACTCTGTAACTTAGGTTCCCTGCGGATATACATGTTTGTATGTATAGCAGTGGATGTGGACAAGGAGAGCTATGAGGAGAGATAGAGATATGCAGCCACTGTAGAATGGAAAAAGTAGGAGAACATATTGATTAAGAGCTTCAGCTTTGGATCTTGCCTCTACCACCTCCTAGCTGTGTGTCCTTTGGCACATTAACTCACTTCTCTGAGCCCCGATTTTATCTTCAATAAAATCGGACAAAATACCTATGTCACAGGATTGTACTAAAGATTAAATGATGCAGAGACACCTAACAATTTAGGTGAATCTTAGTAATACAATATAAAGTGAAAAAAGTAAATCCAAAAATATTATGTATAGCATATTTCTTCATAAAGTTAAAGGTAAGTGACATAAATCTATATGTGCAAGACATAAGTGACATAAATCTATATGTGCAAGAATTCGCATCTCTACTAACAAAAGGGTAATATACTAATTATACTGGGTTGATCACGCGTCTTCCGGACGTCCAACTTCCTTCTGGGCAAAGCCAATGGTGGAGGCCAAGGCAGAAGCACATAGGGGCAATCAGGCTGTCAGGGGAGCAAGCAGTTGGGAGTGATCAGGCCAGCAGGGGAGTGGTTAGGGGGTGATCAGGCCAGCAGACAGAGGTGGTTATCAGCAATCAGGCAGGCAGGCAGAGGCAGTTAGGGATGATAAGGCAGGCAGGCAGGCAGGTGAGAGGTTAGAAGCCAGCAGTCTCGGATTGTGAGAGGGGTGTCCAACTGTCTGTTTAGGCCCAATCCCACAGGGGTTGGACATCCCCCGAGGGGTACTAGATTGAAGAGGGTGCAGGCGGGACTGAGGGACACCTCCCCTCCACTGTGTATGAATTTTGTGCACTGGACTTCTAGTAGCATTAATATAATTATATGTAAAAAGACAATAAAAGGGCCCTGGTGTACTCAGTGATTAGAGTGACAACCTGCACACTGAAGGGTTACAGATTCACTTTCTGGTACCTGGGTTGTGGATTTAATCTCCAACCCTTGTCAGGGCTCATTGGGGGGGCAACAAATCAATGTGTCTCTCTCGCATCAATGTTTCTTTCTCCCTCTCCCTCTTCTTCTCCCTCTCCCTCTTCTTTTTTCCCCTAATTCCCTTCCACTCTATTTAAAAATCAATATAAAAAATAGCCTCTGGCTGAAACTGGTTTGGCTCAGTGGTAGAGCGTCGGTCTGTGGACTGAAAGGTCCCAGGTTCTATTCCGGTCAAGGGTATGTACATTGGTTGCGGGCACATCCCTGGTAGGGGGTGTGCAAGAGGCGGCTGGTCGATGTTTCTCTTTCATTGACGTTTCTAGCTCTCTATCTCTCTCCCTTCCTCTTTGTGAAATATCAATAAAATATATTTTTTTTAAAAAGAGAAAAAATAGCCTCTGGTGAGGATTAACAAAAAGAAAAAAAGAAAAGAAAGGGAATTATAAACACAGAGTTCAGGATGATGATTAATTTGAGCGGAGGAAAGGTAGGAGAATAGGAGATAGGATCACATAAATAGATAAGTTATAGTCAAGGTTCTAGTTTGTGTTTGGGTTGTGGGCTTGCAAGTACATATTATGAATGAGAATAACTTGCTAATTAAATAAAATTACCCATGCATGGATTAATAATGAGAATTTTAAATCAAGGAATACAATTCTATGTCCTAGAGCAGTGGTTATCAAACTTTCCAATCTGCAACCCTTTAATACAGTTCCTCATGTTGTGGTGACCCCCAACCATAAAATTATTTTTGTTGCTACTTCATATCTGTAATTTTGCTACTGTTAATGAATCGTAATGCAAATATCTGTGTTTTCCGCTGGTCTTAGGGGAGCATGCTAGCGGTTGAGAACCACTGATATAGAGCCTAACATGAGGAACACAACATGAGGAACTATATTAAAGGGTCATGGCATTAGAAAGGTTGAGAACCACTGTCCTAGAGAGTCAAAGAAAAAGAGGAGATTAAATGAGATAATATGTAATTAAGGGGAAAACATAGTGCTTGGTACACAGTAAGCACTCAAGAGAATTTTAGCTAGCTAGCTATGTATTTCTACATATATCTACATGCCTGTTCTTCTTTAATGAGTTTAACTTCCCCCAGCATCACTAACATCCCCTTATAGTGCCTATTTCTCAATTTCTTCATCCATTTGTTCCTAATATCTCTTTTGTATTTCCAATATCCTCAATTTTTTAATTTTTAAAACTCTGAGGTGTAATTTTTACAAAACATCAGGTACAGGTGTTAGGTGTTCTGTTTGATGTATTTTGTCCATTGTATTCAGAAACACAACTATCATTCAAAACAAGATATTGACTATTTTCATCACCCCCAAAAAGTTCCTTAGTGGCCTTTCCCATCCATTATCCACCTGCCAGAGGCAACCTCTTTTTGACTTCTGACTTCTGTCATTATAGATTAGTTTTGCCTGTGTATGGTCTTCATATAAATGAATCATACAGTATATACGCTTTCCTATCCAGCATCTTTTGATCAACCTACTGTTTTTGAGATTCTCCATATTATACCAGTCGCTCATGCTTATTGCTGAGAAGTATTTTGTTGTATGAATATGCTATAATGTGATTATCCTTTCTCCTGTTGATGGACATCTGGGTTGTTTTCAGTTTGGAGCGATTATGAGTAATGCTTCTATGAACATTCCTATATGATTATTTTTATAGACATATTTTCTGCTTTCTCTTGGGTAATACTTCAGAGTAGAATTGCTGAGTTGTAGGGTAGATGCTTGCTTATCTTTTTGAGAAACTGCCAATTGTTCAATCATTTCAAATTTCTAACTTTCTAACATTCAACTCCAGTGAGAGCTGACTGGCCACAGGTCGTGGTCTTTTGTCAACTCCAAAAGGATTGCCAGGTCAGGAAAACAAATATTTCTCAAAAGAAGTGAATGTAAATGGCAACAGATGAATTTAAATTTGTCTGGTGATAGAATATACAAAATCAGAGCCTCCAGAAAGAATTTCCCTGATGATTCAGACCATGAAGCAAATCATTTTTAAGAATACTCCATGGGTGCCGAAGCCGGTTTGGCTCAGTGGTGGAGCGTCGGTCTGCAGACTGAAAGGTCCCGGGTTCGATTCCGGTCAAGGGCATGTACATTGGTTGCGGGCACATCCCCGGTGGGGGTGTGCAGGGGGCAGCTGGTCGATGTTTCTCTCTCATCGACGTTTCTGGCTCTCTGGCTCTCTCCCTTCCTCTCTGTAAAATATCAATAAAATATATATTTAAAAAAAGAATACTCCATGGGTGAAGCCTGAACCTAAAGCATAGGTTCCCCAGTTGGGTGGGTGCCCCTTTCTGCTATTGGCATCCACAAACAGACCAGATCTATTTGGGGAAAGGGTGGGTGACTGATGGCCAGGTTACGAATTGCCTCCCATTGGCTGGTTGATTTGGCTGTAAAGAGAAAGACCTGCGCTGGCCCCAAAGAGCTTACATCTGTTTCTCATCCAGCTCAGCCACCCATGCCGCTCCAACCCTCCCCTCCTGGTGGCCAGGCTACCACTTTATTGATTTTTCCCTGCCCTTTAAAAAAAAGATGAAAGTTCCTAAAAGCTTTTTGCATCCAAGTATGTGTGTCTGTATGCATGCACACGTGCGTGCTGAGGAGAGCCATGGTTTAGGGTAACAAACTAAGCGGCAGCTAAGGGAGCCACCTGGCCTTGGGTTTTTTTGTTTTGTTTTGTTTTGTTGTTAATCAATGACTCTAGGATCTCGCACCCCCCAGTGGCGGAGCTAGCGGAGGCATAACAGTTAGAATGTGATGACAACAACTTAAAGATAATTAGTTGACAATGACTTGAGACCTCATTAACCCCTTTAACACCTTAAGGTTTATGATTAAAACGAAAGACTTGGAGAGCGTTTGAAGAGCATTCTGCCTCAGGACCAGCAGTTATCTGGGTGTTGCTAGCATATTTGCTATTGCTCTGATATGTCTTCTATTATTTTGTAAATGTCAACAACAAATGTCAACAAAAGGTTATCATTATTCCTTTTGGGGAGTCAATGAATTGAGGATTTGTGCTTTTAGCCAAAAACCTGTTATGTTGCTTCTTCCCCCCCAACAATCTCCCACTCTCATCCATCCCTTTTCACTAAGCGATGTTCAAACTTTTTTTTTCAGTCAGCTACTTTGTTCCCGTAAATAAAATAGATTGATACTGTTAACTGTGATTTTTACTGGAATCACTTCAACTGGGAGTTTAATGACTAGAAAATTCCACCATGAAAACTTACAGGTGTGCATACGTTTAGACGAACCTGGGATATTTCACAAATCTGCTTTGCCTCGGGCTCCAATAAACACACAATAGTTTTCATCTTTCTTGATGGCTCCTCAATGGATGTCTAACTGGTAGGTGAATGGATGCAGAGGTTCCATGATCTTTCGGAATTTGCTCAGTTTCACCCTGCCTCTAAAATCAACCCATCTGAAACACGAAAGGCAAAAGCCAGTGATTCTATCCTTTGTTTCTAAATATTTCTTAAGGAAGTAGTTTCAATGCTTCTGGGACAATCCAAGTGTACTACGTATCAAACTGCAAGTATCAGAAAAAATTCTAATGTTCGAGAAGGTTTGAAATAAGCTTTATTTTGTTATAACATGTTAGCTACCTATGAAGCTATCATCTTTATATCAGTTATACTGTTTAGACATGTAATCAGTTCTCCTGTCTAGACCTTCCAACCATTTATTTGATATAGAAGTTTCATATGAATGAGGCCAATATCACTAATTTTGTCCACTTTCAGGACAGTGATCCTTAACCTCTTTTGGGTCACAGACTCATTTGGGAATAGGGTGAAACCTATAAACCCTCCAATCCCCAAAAGGGCTCTAGTCGCATACAAATCAAATTTATTGGATTTTTAGGGATTTATGGATTCCAGATTAAGATTCTCTTACTATTGGTAACAGAGAATATGTTAATCTTCTAGACATGTTGGCGATAATTAATCTATAAAATAAATGAAGTGTAAATGGGCCAACTGTGAACAGCTCATAATCAAATTGGGACTATGATTTGAGAAAACTATCTTAGTAACTAAAGATTGGAAAGATTGGAAAGATTCCTTCATAAAATTGGGACTTTTTTAAAACACCGCGGGACTCAGGGAAAAAATTATTGAAAATCTGGACTGTCCCGCCAAAAGTGGGACAATCTGGTCACCTTATCTTAGTTAGAAATCCAAGGAGGGATTAAATGGGGCCTTATCTATAATAATAAAAGCATAATATGCTAATTAGACCGGACGTCCTTCTAGATGTCCTTCCTTCTGGACAAAGCCGAGGCGGTGGTGGGGGCTGGGGCCAAGGCCCTTACACAAATTTCGTGCATCGGGTCCTCTAGTTAGAAAATAAGGGCCAAGGATTCAGTAGATACTTCTTGAAAAGACTGATTGGCTAGACATTCTGGGCAAAGTGTTCCTCAAGACCTACTCTATTTGACTCCTTTAAAAGGACTGGCAGAGTGTTTGTTTAAAATGTGTATTCCCAGGTACACGTCGAGCCAACTAAACCGGCCTCTGCTTTGATGAGAGCCAGGGCCCCGTGCTTCAGCCGAACAAACCTCCAGGTGACTCTAATGCACAGTTAAACTTGAGAGGGCCTCTCAGACCCAGTTAAACTTGAGACCGTCTCTTGCACGCTTATGCCTAATTCCCATTCTGCGTCCTTTGCAGAGCACTTTGTTTATAGTAGTATCATTAGTCAGTCAACGTGGATGAAGATCTTTCATAAACATCCAGAAAATGCTTTTGATAACTCCAATTTGGACAGTGGATGTCACCGGGGGGCGAGGGCCCGCCGAAGGCAGCTGCAAGCAATTGTCACTTGGCGGCACTGAGCCGTCAGAGGCAGGCCGCTCAGATGGGCCCATCACCCCGTTTCATTTTTTGGTTCTTAGTCATTTGTTACAATAAAAATTAAGTTACAGGGAAGGAACACTGTGACAGGATAATGGACTCCTGCTCAGAAGAAACCAGCCCGCCTCCAATTCATCATGGCATTTATAGTGCATTAGAAGGCATGACAGTGACAACATCATTCCTCGGGGGCAGGAAGGGAAACCAGATTGAGTGGGAACGCGGGAATTCGCGAACTTGGCGAAAGCGAACTAAAAAACATGGAAGCTGGGGTGGTTTGAACGGCCGGGCTCAGCAGAGGAGAAGGAGAGAGCTAAGGAGACCTCCGGGGGATGGACATTCCTAACTGTTCAAAGGTTCGCTCGTTTCACCTTGCATCACGAGGAGCAGTTTTGTGGGTTAACGCAGAAATGAGGAGTAACAGAGAGGCGACGCGAAGGCAATTTAAAAAATGATGGAAGCCCACGGGATGTTTTGCAAATATAAAATCCTGGAGAGAAGCGTACTCATAATATTTGTCCAAGGGACCAGGCCAGAGATATCTGTATTGTCTAGGCATTTTAACTGGAGACCTGCAGTGTCATTATGAAATCACAAGAGGTCCATGTCTAGGCGCTCGTAAAAGTGAAAATGGCTGTTTGATGTTAGAAGGTTGTGTTTAGAAATGTAGGAGCTCAAGGAACGCGGTGTGGGTAGGCATGCCTGCCAATGCAGGCCTGGGAACTTAATGACTTTATAGTATTTTTACTCTTCTACCCTACGCTGTGCTGTGCTAAGCCCGGGGATGTTGGGGTGGAGGGCACCAAGCAATTTGGTATAACAGGAGCAATGTCTTCATTCTGTGCTTTTTAAGGTAACAATTTCTAAAGTATACTTTATGTTAAAGCAACATTATTTCACAGATTTCAGATTTTTTTTGGGGGGGGGGCGCAGAGGAAATGGGTGTTCGTTTTCTCCTTAATAAAATCTTTAATTCACTTAAGAATCAATTTGCGCCAAAGCCTGTGTGGTCTCATTTTCTTCCCTTGTCAACCTGCGCTATTTCCAGGGTGAAAGGTAATTTGGACCATAAACATGGTTTCCATCACACATTTCTAATTTTAACCTATTTGTCGCCGTCTGATTTACATCGGGTCCAGGGCAAATGAACTATTGCGAGCTTCTATTGAAAATTAATTAGGTGGCTAACGTGCCCGTGGCAGACTCTGCTGGCCCCGTGTGTTTCTCCCCGGGCCGCCAGCCCTCTCCAGTTAAAACACCTAGCAACTTAAAAAAAAAAAAATCCATAAAATGAATGATATAATTAGTTCCAGAGTGGAACTCCATCTCTTTGAAATCAGATGCTTTCTCTGGTGCTGAAGGGCCAGGCTAACAGCAAGCATTTACGGTATCAGGGGATTTCCTGGGGGTAGAGAGTGGCTCGCTCTCCCTCCCTGAATCACCGCACATGACTTACAGAAGGTGTCCTTGTGGGGCTAAATATAGCGGATCCTGGTCTCTAAGTCAGAGCAAGGAGAGAGGGGGACGAGACGGGGATGCCGGGCTTACACTGCTGCAGAGACTTAACACAATGAGCTGTCCGGGCTGGAACATGGACCCCGTGAGTGTGTGTGTGTGTGTGTGTGTGTGTGTGTGTGTGTGTGTGAGAGAGAGAGAGAGAGAGAGATCCTATACTTGGGAAAAGCCAGGATGTAAATGTGATTTATGGTAAATAGTTCCACAACATTAAAATGAGTTTTTATTTTCTATGTATGCTGCTTCAAAGAAGGAGCACTGTGGGCTCGTAAAAATGCAGAGAACAAATAGGGGCCCCTAAGTCCAATTTATATGCCATGCCCACTGTGCGCGGAGACACATATAATCTGTAAAATGTCAGCTTCAAAGTTCCACTGAGATCGGTGTTAACCCTGACCTCTGGCCCCGCCGCCTCTGGCTGGGCCCGCGCGCTCTCTCTGCCAGCTGTTTTAGATAAATGCGCTCCGTTTTTAAGAGATTGTCTCAGCGTTTTTTTGGTTGTGTTTTTTTTTTTAACATGAAGAGTGGTAATATTATTAACTCTCACTGGAGAAACCACCTTTTCGAGGAGGGCTTTCCGAAGAAACCCATCGTTTTATGCCCCATGCCGCGGCGTGGATTAATAAATATGTCATTGTACTGAAAATATTTAAACAACGCCGGGGGGAAAGAGCAAGGCGCGTAACAAAAGGCAAGCATATTAGTAGTGTTTCCTGTCAAAATACACAGAGGAAGCACTTTATTTGGACCATTTTCTCCATAAAGAGACATGGCGGGCCAAGGTAAACACAGCGAAGGAATCTGGTTTATCCCACTTTGGAGATTGGAGACCATCGGCTCAACCGAAGTTATGGGACCCGGACCAGGTTTTCCCCCTGGAGGCTGCTAAGTGCGGCCGTCGGCAGAGGCCTGCAGATGGGCTTAGTGGACCAACGTGGCACAGCTAAGTGGTCCACCCGGTTTCGTGGAACAATTCCCTAATGGGGATCCATAAGAAGAAAAGTCAGCCCTAACCAGTTTGGCTCAGTGGATAGAGTGTTGGCCTGCGGACTCAAAGGTCCCAAGTTCGATTCTGGTCAAGGGCATGTACCTTGGTTGCGGGTACATCCCCCAGTAGGGAATGTGAAGGAGGCAGCTGATCGATGTTTCTCTCTCATTGATGTTTCTAACTCTCTGTCCTTCTCCCTTCCTCTCTGTAAAAAATCAATAAAATATGTTTTAAAAAATAAGTAGAAAATTCAGAGCCACCTATATATATGTTTAGTGGTGAGGATTTACCCAACCAAGACTCTGCACAGAGGCTCCAGGCCCTGTCTGGGGACGTCTCTCCATTCCAACAGAACAAATGGAAACCCTGAATTTCTGTTCACCGAGGGCTTCCCGGAGGCAGCGGAATTCTTTATTTTTATTTTATTTTTATTATTTTTTAATGTATTTTTATTGATTTCAGAGAGGGAAAGAGAGAAACATCAATGATGAGAGAGAATTAATGCCCCACACTGGGAATTAAGCCAACAATCCAGGCATGTGCTCTGACTTGGAATGGAACGGTGACCTCCTGGTTCATAGGTTGATACTCAACCACTGAGCCATGCTGGCCAGGCTATCTCTTCATATCACACACTGTGTTCTCCATTCATTTGGAAGCTTGTACTGGTACTTAGTGTATTATACCTCCCTTCACCCTTCTGGCTTCTTCCCAAAGCCTTTCTCCTTTGTCCATCAAGCCTGTACTGAAATGCTTTGGTTAGTAAACACCGGATGACAGCGGAATTCTTGATGTGCAGGGAGGTTAGCGGCACGGAAACAAGTATAATTTCTACTAACGGAAAGCACTGGCTTTCCGGGATCAAAAAGCCAGGGACAGGCACTGTCATCAGGACCGGCCCACGCAGAAGGAACAGAATGATGGGAGAACCTGGCTCACACATGGGAGGCCTCACCCAGGGAGACACGCCCCCAAATGAACTCTGACTAGCAACGCTTCGGGCCCAGGTCGGCAGCTGGGGAGTGGGGAGTTGTGTCTGTGCGAAGGGAGACAGAACCAATAAAAACAGGCCACCTTCGGGTATGAACCAGGCAGCGTGAACCTCCTGAGGACAGGAAAGTGGGCCATTTCATTCACCCCTGGTCAGTTTTCCCCAGCTGTCCACGTCCCTCACCTAGACATACCAGCTGGTCCCCATTCTGATGAGACATGGAACTATGACTCGAAAATACATTCAACATCCAAGTTGGCGGCAGAAAACACAAGACTCTGAAATCATCACACCCTCTTCAAGTTCACGTGCACTTGAAACAGGATCCCAAACCCTCAACGTTAAACTTTATGGGCTAGGACACTTTGGAATTCTTCCGTGTAGAGAGGCCGAACATCGTTTAGATGGAAAAGGCCACCGTTATAGTATTTTTAACATTAAAAAAAAAATCCGCAATACAGAGAACACTGTCAAAATCCACTACAGAAATCATTTTGAAAGGGTAGATCTGCCGACTCTGGGATAGCATGTTATTAGTAAATTTGGCACTCCCGAATGTGTTACTCAAAAGTATTAAGTCTACACCAGGTGAGAAGGTTGTTTTTGAAATTGATCCCGTGGAATTGTCCCTTTTAAGTGGCTGCTTTTATGAACCAGCCAGTATTTATATATTATTATAAAAGATAATACCCTCACTCACCTTCACAAGGGTGTTTTGGAGAATTAATTAGTGTTTGCCAAGTACTTTGAGCTCTACAGATGAAAGGTGGATGGAAATGCTAAGTAGTATTATTATTTTCATCTGTATTTGAACTTGCCTCTTATAAGACCATCTTCTATTTTTAAGATAATAATCTCTCCTTTGGGGAGAAAAGGCAAAAATTGCTCCGTGTACAATCAAACTCTCATAAAGAGAACAGGTGTGATTATTAGGATTTGGCCTAAAGAATAGACTGCAGCACATGGCAGACTTCAAAAGAGTGTATTCCCAACTCCCAAGGCTTCTCCCGGGAGCCCCGTGAGTGTCAAGTTCATCCTGTAATCCCTGCTGCGATATGGCCAAATGGGAAGGCCAGGGCCAGTTGGGTGCCTCCGCGGCAGATAAAGAGCAACCCAAACCCTTTCCGTTAACCTCTTGGCTGCTGGGGGCTCCTGAAGTCCACCGTCTGCTTACTGGAGAGAAAGAGGCCCCCTTAGTTTTGCCAAGAGGTTCGAGGACAATGTTGAGAGCTTGACTTGATTCAGCCAGTTGGCCGAATTGGCTCGAAAGGAATAGATTTTGCGCTGGGTCCTCAACTCTCTCGTTTTAATAAGGTCAGCGCAGCGAGGGTGGTTGCCATAGATCTCGATGGGCCCCCCTGAGAGTGCGTGGGACTCCAGCGGAGAAGGGACGGTGCAAATCTCAGGAGCACAAAGAACTCCGAAGCCTCCCGCCCTTCCGGCTACAGAGCGTGCATGGCCCTGGGCGGGGGTGGGCTTTGGCCTGAGGAGTCGGGGTGCCCGTCTGTAGCACAAAGGCCAGGCGGCCTCTAGAAAGGTGGTTTGAAACTCCTCCGAGGTTTCCTTCGGTAGCGTGAGCCAGAGAAACCCTAAAACCTACTCATTTTTATCCTTGAAGGCTTGCCTACCACCAGTTATTTTTCTTTTTCTTTCTTTCTTTTTTTTTTTTTTTAAAAACGACATAGACATATGTGATTGCCAATCTCTTAGCATGGTTTTAGAAAACAAATCATTATTTTCTATGTCTTTACCTCTGAGAGTGAACATTTGCACCCAACGCCAATTGGAATCGTTCTGAGGTGTTAAGCAAACAGATGTTAGAATCACTAACCAATATCCAAGGGATAAGACGATCAGAGAGGCTGAAAGCTCCCGGAAGCAAGGAAAGGTTTCTTTGTGCTCCTCTGGGTCTAGTATAGAGTTCTGAGTGTCGCAGGGAAGGAAAGAAGAAAGAAGAAAGAAGGAAGGGAGGAAGCAAGCAAGGAAGGAGGCGGTTGTGTATAGGTCTAGCTCACTTTCGATGATCATACTGGGTGTTTATTGAGCATTTACTGTGGGCCAGCTACCATCTCTGCTCTTGGCATTCATGATCTCACCCTTAAAGTGCACGCTGCAAGCAGCTCCAGTTTACAGAGGAGGAAGCGGAGACTTGGGGCACTTAGAGAACTTGTCCAACGTGACCTAACTAGGAAGTGGGCAGAGTCAGATTAGAAACCATTGTGATCGGGCATCGCCAGGCAAGAGGCAGTGAGTTGGAACGCCACACTGTCTTCACCTGCAACAGCGTGTGGCGAGGACGCCCCGAAGCAGAGCCACGGCCACGCACCAGGGTGTCTACTGTGGACACGGAAACTTGGTCTTTTTTTTTCTTTCCTTTTTTTTTTTTAAAGCACTCACTCTCCAAAGGAAGGAACTAAGGATTCTGAAAACACACACATTCCACCGCAGCCCAGGGGAAACCGTTTGGCAAGATGTGTCAAATCTTCCCTGAGTGTTCTTGACCCCGCTGACCTATCTCAAACACATCCCCTTCCCCCCTCGGCACTTCTGAAAAGTCAGCCCTGAAGCCTACCATATGCTTCCAGGTCTAGCAGAATCCCTCCCCGTCACCACGCAGACGCACGCCTGCCCGAGCACAGATGACTTGGAGCGCTGGCAGGCAATTACACAGAGAAGACACAGCTTGGGTATTAGGCAGTTAAGCTGCTTACGGAGCTCTTTGGAAAAAAAAAAAATTTCACCGAAGTATCAACATGCTACAGAAGTAGCAAACACGCCACAAAGTTTGTTTCTAGAAGCCTAAAAAAAAGAAGTTTTATGAATTTGTTTTTAATCCAATAAAACTAACAGAGATAATGTTTAAAAAACACAAACAGAAACATTTTTTTTTCCTCCTCTTCCAGAAGCACTGCTTGAAAACATTTTTCTTCTCTTCCTCTAGGTCAGTGCCCGGCTGGCTTGTCCTCATTCATCCAGCAGGGGTCGCTCTTGCCCACTGTACTTTTTAAGGGCGCCTTTGCTTGTCTGCTCTGTCCTTTATTCTGAGGCGGCAGAAGGAAGGAATACAGGCAGAGAGACTGGGGGACTGAGGAGAAAAGAGCCTGGGGGGCCGGAGGTGGGATTGCAATACTGGGGAAGTGGATACGTTCGTGATGACTCTGTGTGTGAATGGTAGGCTTCAAGTCCATACTTATTTTCAATTAACCGGATGAATTGGTCAGCTCCTATTGCAAAGTTACTGCTTGGTTCCACTCTTGCTGTTAAACCATACACACTGTCTCTTTTCTGTGTGTCACTATCCAGCTGGGTAAATCAATCGGGAAAAGGAGTTGAGTCTTTCTAAGAGTCCAGGCCAGCTGAAACCGGTTTGGCTCAGTGGATAGAGCGTCGGGCTGTGGACTGAAAGGTCCCAGGTTCAATTCCGGTCAAGGGCATGTACCTTGGTTGCGGGCACATCCCCAGTAGGGGGTGTGCAAGAGGCAGCTGATTGATGATTTTCTCTCGATGTTTCTAACTCTCTATCCCTCTCTCTTCTTCTCTGTAAAAAATGAATAAAATATATTAAAAATAAGAGTCCAGGCCAGTCTCAGGCGGGTATTTCATGGGTGTTCAGCCAGGCCCCGGGCAGGTGGCTCACACCTCAGCAGAGCAGTGATGACCCAACCGGGTGTGTCCGTAGTGATTGTCCAATCTTCGGTGGAAGCCAGTCTTTGGCTATATAACCACTTCCTCCTTCGGCCAGGTCACAGTCTGTGGGTGCATGTGAAAGGGGTGCCAGGGAGAGGTATGGCACCCCTACCACTCACATTTCAGGGCCCTCTGAGGTCACAGGCACATACCCAGCAGCTAACAGCTTGGCACATGGCCAGGTTCGGATGCAGAGGAAGGCAGGAGTGGGGTTCTGATGTTGAGGAAAATGGTCCAATGAGGGTGGGTGGGCATCGAAAAGACACATAACAAACCTTTGACCCTTGAAGCTTCTCAGTGGCCAAAAATGAAATTTAAATTAAGCGCTTAAAAGACTCACTTTTATTATGCTTCCTCCATATTTTCCCCTTTTTAACATGCCAGACTTCATTTTAAATAGATTTCTCTCTCTCTCTCTTTTTTAGAGCAATTTTAGGCTCGCAGAAAATCGAGCAGAAAGTACAGTTTCCATAAACTCATGCTCCACACCCACCCAGCCTCCCCCAGTATCAACATCCCCATCAGAGTAACACGTGTCACAATGGATTCACCCACCTTGGCGCATCATCACCAAAGTCCTTGATTCTCAGTGTTGCACACTCTACGGGCTTAGGTGACTGTATAATGGTAGCCACCAGTGCAGTATCATAGGACCACATTTCTCTGCCCTGAAAATCCTCTGTGCTCTATCTATTCATCCTTCCCGCCTCATTACCACTGATATTTTTATCCCTGTCTCCATCGTTTTGCCTTTTCTAGAATGTCATCTAGATGGAATCACACAGGACATAGTTTTTCCAGGCTGTCTTCTTCCACTTAGTCAAACGCACTTTCGTTTCCTCCATGTCTTGTCACGACTTGAGAGCCCATCTCTTTTTGGTGCTGAATGATATTCCGTGGTCTAGATGTACCACCTTCAATGTATCCATCCGCTCACCTACTAAAGGACATCTTCATCGCTCCCAAACCCTGGCCACTATGAATAAAGTTGCTTTAATCATCTGTGTGCAGGTTTTTGTGTGGATATAAGTTTCCAACTTATTTGGGTAAATACCGAGTATAGTGGTGGCTGGATCGAATGATATCCTTAATACCCATTTGTGATGGCCTTCACTATTGTGCCAGCGTTTTACCGTCAATGCTGTAGAATAGATGCTTTATCATATTTGGAACTTGTGCTCAGGTGGGTGGCCGCTCCTTCTTCACCCCAACTCTAGCATCAGCATCTGGAGAAGGGCCCTGTGTGTGAGCAGGAATTGTCAGAGGAGAAGCAACGGTGTAGTCACTGCCTTTTCAGATGGAGGCATAAGTGGGGTAGGTGGTTTTAAAAGCGATTTATCCAGAATTAGACCAAACCACTCATATACAATAGATTGCACTGCTCACAGTGCTGGGGTTTCCACTTGCCTGTTGCTCATATAAAGGGAGCCAATGAATCAGATTTGTTTCAACATCATAGTCTGAAAAGAAGAAAAAGAAAGAAAATGCTGTGTTGCGATGGTGGTGGTATGTTGGGGTCGGGGTGGAGCTTTGCTGAATAATTTGATGTCAGTTTTGCTTCCCAACATTGGGCACTTGTCAAAAAGCGTTAGAATTTCTGGGTCATGGCCTTGCCCCTTTGGACCACGTGGGCTTTCCTAGTTTAGACCCCCAGGTGGTGCCAATGCCCCGGCGGGGCTGGTAAGCCAGTTTGCAGACTGAGAGCCATTAGCCAACAAGCACAGCCCTCCCTCCGTGCCTCCTCCAGGCCGAGTGGTGCCAGCCGAAATCGTCGCTATGTTTACACTGCTGCGGTCTCCCATCATTAGCATCCCTTTTCTGACGGACGGTCTTTTTTTGGTTTGCAGCAAATAGTTTTCCAAAAAATAAGCCAGCTCCAGATTATTTTGATGGTTGGGTAACACGCTGAATGTCAAAAAGCGTGTTTTCCAGTAACTCCAGGTGGGTGAGCTCCTGGATGGAGTTGCCATTCCGGGAGTGCTAGGGAGCACCAGGAAGAGGGGTGCCTATAGGGTATTGATCTTGGGTGATCGGTGATGTCATCAGAGGATACAGCTCGTGAGAACTGCAGTGTGTGTGACCCAAACCCTGTATATACTATGCTTTTCCCTATAGTAAAATTAAATTCATAAGTTAGGAGCAATAAGAGATTAATAACAATCACTACTAATAAAATAGAACAATATGCTGTCACAAAAGTTACATACATGTGGTCTCTCTCCCCCGTTAGTTACGCAAATGACGATGTGGAATGAGACAGTGCCTATGTGATGAGACGCGGTGAGGTACTCAGAACAGCACGCCACTTAAAACACATGAAGTGTCTATTTCTGGAATTTTCCATTTCATATTTAAAATTCCCATTGAATATTTTCCACCTGTCAGGGAAACCTCAGAAAAGAACATCGCAGACAAGAGGGCAGTCATTTCACTATTGTCTTCAGGTAACCTGTGCCTTTATCTCTCTCTCCTCCTGGAGGGCACTTTAGAACCTCCCTCAGTCATATGCCCTAAAGCTTATTTCTCCTGCTGCCTCCAATCATTCCACCAAAACGTCCTTTAAACCATCAGCTTTCAAAACTATTTGGCTTTTTACTGAAATTCATTCTTCAGGGGCTGAGATGTGCCTAGGACATATAGAAAGACCTGGTAATGATAACTAAATATCTGAATAGGTGTGTGCTTACAAAGTTAACAACCCGTCCAACACCCTAGGGCAGTGGTCGGCAAACTGCGGCTCGCGAGCCACCTGAGGCTCTTTGGCTCCTTGAGTGTGGCTCTTCCACAAAATACCATGGCCTGGGCCAGTCTATTTTGAAGAAGTGGTGTTAGAAGACGTTTAAGTGTAAAAAATGTGGCTCTCAAAAGAAATTTCAACCGTTGTACATTGATATTTGGCTCTGGTGACCAATGAGTTTGCCGACCACTGAGCTAGGGAATTCCCTAGTGGCTTTGGGAATCATGTCCTTTTTGGCACGTCATCATTTAGCCCAGTGTATCAAACATTTTCTAATGGCAACTCTCGCCTGGCACTGCATGGAGGATTAGATCATGAGTAGGGCATCATCCCTGCCCGTATGGTGCTCTCAGGGCCTGTGGGGAGACAGGCCATGCCACTGTGATGGGGGCGGGGGGTGCAGTGTGGGAGAAGGGACAGTGTGGCAGCTTCTCTGCAGCTCAGCCTGCGGTTCCTACTCTGAGCTGCTTCTCGAGGTAACTAGCAGGAGTCAGCCACATGGGCAGTGCAGACAGAGGACCCAGGAAAGGATCTCATGTGGTGTGTGTGTGTGTGTGTGTGTGTGTGTGTGTGTGTGTGTTTAAATATATTTTTATTGGTTTTAGAGAGAGAGGAAGGGAGAGGAGAGAGAAATATCCTTTGGCTGCCTCCTGCACACCTCTTGCTGGGGATTGAACCTGCAACCAGGGCAGGTGCCCAGACTAGAAATAGAACTGATGACCTTTTGGTGCATGGGACTACCCTAAACCAACTGAGCCACACCAGCCAGGGCGGATCTCACGTGTTTTGAATGACATAAGCAAAAGCGACCAATACAACTGGCTACTAAAAGAAAAGGAGGAGAGTTGAAAGACATGAGGCTGTGGAAGTTCCTAAGAGTCCACCTTAGGGTTTGGACTCCTCGCTGTAGGTAATGGGGAGTCGTGGCAGCGTTTTAAGCAAGGGCTTTTTTCTTTTTCTTCTATCTTTTTATTTTTTTATTTTTTTTTTAGACAGAATGTTCTGATGGTTTATAGGGTGGATCCTGGCTTGGAGGAAGCAAGACCAGAAGCAAGAAAATTATTGAGAAGACGTTGCCAGAAGTTCATGGCCGAGATGAGGAGTGTGGACTCGTGGCTGGTAAACAAGCTCATGGGAAAGTTGTTTTCGATGTGAATGGGTTGCGATGCATGCCCTTTTCCCCCATGGGGGGGGCACTTTGGGAGGGCAGAAGACAGGCACCACGTGCATCGGCCGCACCCGGAACCTCTCCCTCACACCTCTGAGCACCCCTAACACTAGAAGCCACCGACTCCTGGGTATGATTTTGGAAACAAAGACAGACCACCCCCCCACACACATGTACACACACCCCACTGATGTTGGAAAACGTGTTAGAGCAAGGATTAAAAATAGAATACCCGCAGGAGCCTAGCTTTTCTGTTATATTTATTAGGTTTTGGAGACTAAAACAAGGTAAGAGCGTGAACAAGCGATGCCAGGTCCTGCGCTGGTTATCTTCCATCCCCCCCCCACTCATACCCCCGCAGGTGTACCTTCTCCCCCTTGGCATTGGGACGGGAACAGGACCCCGCTGGTGATTGCTCCCGGGTGCTCTCCCAGGCCTTTACCTGCCCACATTTTGCCAACTAGCTCCTCCATTTAATTCTCCTAAGTTAACTCTTGCAAGTTTCCTGCCATTCCCTGGCTGACAGTTCTTCCCTGCATTTGTAATTCCTGTGGTAGGAGCAGGCCCCTGAGCAGGAGAGAAGCCATGGAGAAAAGAGGAGGATTCTGGGGTCATAGACCTCCTTCCCACCTCATCCAGGACTGCCTGACCGCCCATCCGCCCGGCTCCTCCTTTGCCTCACGCTTATGCTGTCTGAGGAAAAGCTGGCCTCCCAGATCTGGTTTGAATTTAATGTTTAAAAAAAAAAAAATTCTGCCCTGGTGTGTAAGCTCCAATCTGTAATTCATAACCACTCCATCAATAGGTATTTCTTGTCCGAGTGTGTAACTTAGTAGACTCATCACACGGAGGGAAACGAGAAGCACACAGATGTCCTCTCACGGGGGGCGCATAACAGAGTCCTCAAGGGTTAAGCAACAGCCACACGCTGGGCCTCAGGTATGGCAGGTTTACCCGCGGCCCTCCTTTGTGCTCAGACAATAAAGTAGTTGGTGGTCTGCTGGCCACAGCCTGTTACACATTCCTCGGTTTTATTAGGATAACCATAAGCCTCCCAGACCCACCCTGATGTCAATGGCGGCTTTTATAGAACACTCGCAAGTTTCTTCTTGTTGGATTCGGGGGCATATAAAGTGTGAGGCGTAATGGGGAACAGGTTGGAGGGCCAGCGGAGGGCCGGCAAAAGCCCCAGTGCCCGATGTGAATACTTAATAACTCCTCATTACAGGGAAAGGTGGACTACCAGATGCCTGTTACCGCGGCTCCAGAGCCCCCTAAACCTCAGAGCTGCTGCAGGAGCGGGAGTGTGTTTTGGCAGTCGCCTCTGCCACACAAACACCCCGGGGGGCAGGACGTGCCCGTGTGGCTTTGGAACTCGGGAGAGGAGCGTTTGCTGGAACCAGCTCGTGTTATTCAGCTGCTGAGCGGCTAATTACTTCTGAGACAGCGATTTCCTGAGAGGAGAGAGCACGGTGGGTTTAAAAAAATTCTTTTAAAAAATATATTTTATTGACTTTTTTACAGAGAGGAAGGGAGAGGGACAGAGAGTTAAAAACATCAATGAGAGAAACATTGATCAGCTGCCTCCTGCACACCCACTACTGGGGATGTGCCCGCAACCCAGGTACATGCCCTTGACCGGAATCGAACCTGGGAACCTTCAGTCCGCAGGCAGATGGTCCATCCACTGAGCCAAACTGGTTAGGGCTAAAAATATTCTTAAAAAAACAACAACAACGAAGAAACTCAAAAGCTTTGTCAGCACGTTGGTGTGTCTGTGTTACTAATACCCGGTCTCAGGATGCGTATGTACAGAGGTCGCTGGGATCATCCCCTGAGCTTGAACTCCCGTTAACTGGCATGACAGTGACCGGACTCTGCACTCCCGAGCTAGCACACACCCGCCCCCGCGATCAGGCTTTAGATCAGCCGTGGGCAAACTACGGCCCGCAGGCCAGATCTGGCCCGTTCCGCTGTTCTATCCGGCCCGCAGAGCCGAAAGAGCGGAGGGTTCTCTTGCTCTCCCCTCTGCTCCTTCACCAGCAACCCAAGAAGAGAGTGCCAGCATGGTCAGGTTGCTTTTGTTCCGGCCCTCCGGTCCAGTTTAAGAACCCACTGTGGCCCTCGAGTCAAAAAGTTTGCCCACCCCTGCTAGATGCTGCCTCCTGTCCAGCTGTGTGTGGCCTGGGAATGGAATTGTTTCGCATTCCCATGTCACATGATGTCCATGTGGTGGTTTCCTGCCTCAACTCCTGGGGCTGCTGGGAGAAAGGGGGGCTTAGGCCCATCAGCCTGTACCATGTGCTCCCATCCTTCCCAGCATGCTCCACCGCCAAACTGACATAGGAAGAAACAGGCTGCAGAGCTAATGTTCCCAGAACAACTACTTATAAAAAACACATTTACCCAATATTTTAATGCTAGAGGCCCGGTGCACGAAATTTGTATGTTCAAGGGGGAGGGTCCCCTCAGCCTGGCCTGTGCCCTTTCACAGTCTGGGAGCCCTCAGGGGATGTCCGACTGATGGGTTAGTCCTGTGCACACCTCCCCTCCCCCCCCCCCCCAGCCTTACTGCTGCCACAGAGATGGGAGAGGCTACCACCACCACCGCTACACTTGCCAGCCATGAGCCCGGCGTCTGGCTGAGCAGTACTCCCCTGTGGAAGTGCACTGACCTCCCCCATGGAAGCACAATGTGGAAGTTCAGTTGAGAAGGATTGGGCCAAAACCAGCTCTCTGGCACCCCCTGAGGGGTTCCAGATTGCAAGAGGGCACAGGCCAGTCCAAGGAACCCCACCAGTGCATGATCATGGCTGGGAGGGACACAGGAGTTTGGCCAGCCAGGGAGGGACTGCGGGAAGGCTCCAAGGCATGTCTGGCCCATCTCACTCAGTCCCGATGGCCAGATCCCAGGAGCAAGCTAACCTACCGGTCAGAGAATCTGCCCGTTGGTGATCAGTGCACGTGATAGTGAGCAATTGAGTGGCCCTAATCATTAGCACATTAAACTTTGATTGGTTGAATGGATGACTGGACAACTGGACACTTACCATATTAGGCTTTTATTATATAGGATATAGGATGAGTCGGTTAAGTTGGCCTTTAAAATCTGAATCCAAGAACTCCTAAACTATAGATTTAAAAAAATTGTTTGGAATACTTTTGTTGTTTTCTTTCTTTAATTTTTTTTCCCCAAAATCAAATAGTTATGTGTCACTATCCTGCTTAAAACTCCAGCTTCCTATTCCTATTAAAATGAAATGCAAACGGCCACTGTGGAAAGGAGTATGGAGGTTCCTCAAAAAAATAAAAATAGAACTACCATATGACCCAGCAATTCCACTTCTGGGTATTTATCAGAAGAAATTTAAAACTAATTTGAAAAGATACTGTGCCCCCCTATTCTCATTGCAGATTTATTTCCAACAGCCAAGATATAAAAGAAATCTAAGAGTCCATCAATAGTGGATAAAGAAGAGGTGGTACATACATGGAATGGAATATTACTCAGTAGTAAAAGAGAATGAATTCCAATAATTTGCAACAGCATGGATAGACTTAGAGGGTATTATACTCAGTCAATAAGTCAGCCAGAGAAAAATACCATAGGATTTCACTCATAGGTAGAATATAAAAAAATAAAATAAATGAACAAACAAAATATCGCAAACCTCATAGATACCAGAACAATGGACGGTTGCCAGATGGGAGGGAGTCTGGGGGGATGGGTGAAAAAGGTGAAGGGATGGAGAAGTACAAATTGTCAGTTATAAAAACAGTCACAGGGGTGTGAAGTACAGCACAGGGAACACAGTCAATAACATTGTTATAACTATGTAAGGTGCCAGGTGGGTACTAGACTATTGGAGTGATCTCTTCCTAAGTTATACAAATGTCTAATCACTATGTTGTGCATCAGAAGCTAATATAATATTGTACGACAACTGTAATTGGGAAAAAAAGATACTGAAAAAATCAAATGCAAATGCCACTAATATGACTTATAAGGCCATGCTTGCTCTGGCGCCTGCCTTATCCAAAGTCCCTCCTTCCCCCAGACTGTGGCCATGCTGGCCTACTTTTTGCTTCTTGAACTCAACATGCCTCAGGGTCTTCATACATGCTATTCACTACACACAGAACATTTTCTTTTTCTTTTCCCCCCTCTTCCTCCTTCAGATTTCAACTCTAACATTATTTCTTCATGGAAGCCCTATCAGACCTTAATTTAGGTCAAGACCCTTTTGACTTCACAGTCCCCTAGACTTCTATGTTAAGCCTATTGTTACTAGAAGCAATTAAGTACCAGTATACCGGTAATTACTTACTTAATGCCTCCTTCCCTTCTAGACTACAGACATCTGTATTCTCAATGCCTGGCAGGGTCCTTAGCATATGGACAAATGTCTAATTGGTGAATTAATTCTTTCAACAATGCTTGCTTATTGTAAAACAAATTCCAGAAAGTTCAGAAAAACAAAAAGAAAATTAAAATAACCTATAATTGCATTCCAGGCATTGTAACTATTAACATTTTAGTATAATTCCTTGTGGCCCTTTTAAAAACAAATATATGAGGCATATAGATAAGTCTTACTTGCTGAAAGCTAGATTCTATGGTCATTTAGAAAATCTCTTAAAATGCACCGGGCTCCGGGTGTACAAAACTGATGTGAGTGGGGGTGACCCTTGAGCAGAGATGTCGCCATTTTAAGTTTCTGAGGCAGGCGAGGGGTTAAATCCAGCGCCCAGGAACAACTTCTGGGATCTTCCTATGGTACTCCACCATTCCTTCTGAGAGGGGCTATTTAGACTCCTTTAACATAGCAATTTCTTAAATATTTGGAAACATGTCACCTCACTGTTTAATTTTTGTTGTTGTTACTCTTCCCCTAATTCATGTTTATAGGGGACATTATTAAGAATTGCGGTCCCAGATTGCCAATTCCTAGCTCATTTGCAAAGGGGGAAGTGTCTAGAAATAGACTGGGAACAACTGAATAATTTCTATTTTCAGATAATGGTGTGATTTCTGTGCCCCAAACACCTGACACAATTTACTGTCTAGAACCCATGTCGGTCAATGGGCTAAGTCCACAGAGCAGGTGTTGGGGTTTTACCCATTTTATACACGAGAAGATGTGGCTGAGAGAGGACACGGAACTTGGGTTTGGCCCACAGGTGGTCAGCGGCTGAGTCAGAGCTAAAACCTGAGCTGGCCTGACTCCGAAGCCCAGACTCTGAGCCACTACCCACGCCACCTGCAGTGGTTCCCTCTGGGTTTCACCAGGTAGATCAGGAACATGAGTGGACTTCACAAAGCCTTGATAAACCCCTTTGTGTGTCTGCAAAGATTTTGTATTTTATTGCAGGAGAAGTTTTCTAGTTTTTAAATACATTTTATTGATTTTTTTTTACAGAGAGAACAGGAGAGGGATAGAGTTAGAAACATTGATGATGAGAGAGAAACATTGATCAGCTGCCTCGTGCACACTCCCTACTGGGGATGTGCCCGAAACCAAGGTACATGCCCTTGACTGGAATCGAACCTGGGAACCTTGAGTCTGCAGGCCATCATTCTATCCACTGACCCAAACTGGTTAGGGCAAGTTTTCTATGTTTTATCACATTTGTTTGGAACAAGAAAAAGAAAGATTCACCTGGTTTAACAATTCCACTAATATTTGTTGACTGGTACCAAAGTACTATTCTAAGCACTTTGCACTTATTAAATGCTTTAGTCCTTACAATAACCTTGTGCAAAAGTATAATTATCCCCATTTTATGGTCAAAGAAACTGGAGACACAGCGAGGCTGTTACTTGCCCCATGTCACACAGCTGACCTGTGGCGGTGAGGGACCTTTTCCAAGCAGTCCACTGGGATTTGCACTCTGACTTAAGCTCAGTGAACAAATGCCCCCTGTGCAGACACAGCAGTGCAAGTCTGCATTTTCCTCCCTTGAACGTGGAATGAATCTCGCTGCTAATGTACTATCCAACCCATTGGCAGTTTTTCCTTTCTCTCCCTAGAGCTGTTAATAAACAAAATTGGGGGTGAATCTTAAAATAGAGGACATCCTAGAACAGAAGAAATGAGCAGTTCTCCTCAGCAGGATTAATCACAGCAGTGATTCACACCTTTGGAAAAACCGTTTTAACAAGATTGTGGTCCCTCTGAGATGAACGTTGGACAAAGTCTTAATGGAGGTGGGGGAAATGAATTAGAAAGGGGTTATTTTAGTGGGGAAGGGCCAGGAAGGAATTGGAATTGAGGGGGGGCCCCAGTGAAAATCACTGTATGGGGGGGCGGTAATCAGAGTTTGCATACCTGCTCGGTAATGTGTACATTTGTGAATACACACTTCTATTATACACACAGGCCAATACACATTTGATTTGGTTATGATAGATACAATTTGATCCCAATTTCTTCTTTTAAGTTGATTTTAGAAAGATGGGAGAGAAATGGATTTGTTGTCCCACTTATTATGTATTCATTGGTTGCTTCTTGTATGTGCCCTGACCAGGGATCGAACCTGCAACCTTGGTGTATCAGGACAATAGCTACCCAGTGAGGGCATGATAGATGCGATTTGGATTACTGGATACTTTCTGTATACCTTTTGAGATAACAAGACACAACCCAAGTGGCTTTCAGAGATGATTGCATTTGAGGACCCAACACGTTTCCCAGTTTTGTCCTTTAAAGATGGAAAAACAGAGGGAGAGTCGACCCACTTGTTCGGGGGGATCGTAGAGGATTTAATATAAAGCTAAGAAGAGAGCTATGACTTTATTCTCCCTGCTGAGGACTTCGGATTTTCCTGATTAAGCTGCCTTGAGACCAAAGACCGAAATAACAGAACCTAAAAGATGAGAACTAAATCTACCCAGAGTCCAGATGAGGTGAAAGAACAGGAAACCAAGGAGCACGCACCCACACGAGGCCTCGGCGGCCCCCACGCAGCCTCCCCGCTGGTGCCGCGTGGGCGTGGGAGAAAGGCCTGGAAGACGGGCCCCGATGGCTCTGGAGAGAGGAAGATCTTAGACCGATTTTTGTCTGAATGTTCAAAGTCTGGCAGAATCCTACTCTCGGGCCCATTAAAATTCAGGAAGGAAAAAAGGGGAACAAATGAAATCGTTTCAAAGAGGAAATAAGACAACAAACACACCCACTCTTGCAAAAATAAAACCCTGCCCCCAAAAGCCTTCATGAAAATGTATCTGAGCTTTAAGAACCAGAAGGGGGTTGGCATGTCGCCGGGGCGCGGGCCATGGGGTGACTGTGAAGGGTGGCATTCCCACAGCTCCGTGCCTGGGTGTGAGCCTTGTCTGGTCCTCGGAGAGACACGGTTCGGTTCTCTCCTGGCAGAAGGAAGAGAACCCCTTTCTAGGGATGGGCTAGATCCCGCTGTGTGCTCGTGTGGTTAGCCGGAGTGTGGGGAACAGCTTGTTCTAAGTCACTGCCTCGAAATGAGAGCCTCTCCCTCTGGAAATTTCCTTCCCAACCCACCCTCCAAAGCAATCCACAGTCCTGGCCAAATCTTCCCTCCGGGCTCAGATTTCAGTTATATAAACTGTTTTAATCAAACAGACGCCTTCCCATTCAGAGCAGGGTAAAACAGCTATTTACACGTCCAGCTCTGTAACCGGAGCCTGGCACCCAGGTTCTGAGAAATGTGCTCATTCACTCAGGTGCTGCGGGTGAACAATGGCAAGCACATTCCACGGTGCTGGTCTCACTGGCAGAAGCAGAACTTGGTTCGGGCACCGGGGGGTAGGGGTGGGGGTGCTCTGAGAGATCCATCCTTCCTGCAGGTCTGTCCAGGTCAAAGAGCCCCGTTGTCCCCGGCACATTACCCTCCCATGCAGATTCTTGTTCTTCACAGGAAATAGAGTTAGCATTGGTTTTTATATGAGGGCTAAAATGTTATTCCCCGGTGCAATGAGGTTTTCTGATAACAAAACCATATATATTCAAAATTTAAAAATTTTTAAAAAACATAAGAAAATTAACTTCTGCAATTTCACTCCCCAGAGCTAGTTACTTTTAACATTTTGTGTATATCCTTCCAGTCTTTTTTCTATGCATATCATATACATTCATCCCATACTCTATCGAAAAAAAAGAGAAACATGCAAATCGACCATCACTCTGCTATACCAACTAGCCAATCAGGAGCGAGTATGCAAATTAGCCCAACAAAGATGGCAGTGGCCACAGAGCTGGAGTGAGCAGGAGGCTTGGGTTGCCCCCGGTGATGGAGGAAGCCAAGCTTCCTGCCTCCCCTGGCCAGCCCTGCCTGGCCTTCACTTAAGACTACAAAGTTTCAATTATAGAAGACAAATAAATCCCAGATACCTGCTCCCAGCTAGCCCTGGCCTCCACTCAAAGAGATGCTGAAAACAAAAAGGAGGGGCTGGGAGCTTGGGTGGCTGGGGTGTATGACCAGCCTTCAAACAGCCATCAGCCCCTCACCCAGGCTGGCCTGGCACCCCAGTGGGGACCCTGACCTTAAGGGAGTGTGGCCAGTCTGCAAACAGCCCTCAGCCCCTTAACCAGGCCACACCCCCATAACCTGATCCCTGTAAATGGGAAGTCAAACATCCTCCAGGCGTCCCAGATTAAAGAGGGTCCCCTTGTCCATGAATTTCATGCACCAAGCCTCTAGTGTGTGTGTATATATATATATATATATATATATATATATATATATATATATTAAAGATGTGCATCTATATATATAAAAGACCAATATGCCTGTTCCACTGGTTTCTATGGTGTGCACTCACCACCAGACTCCCAACACAGGAGCTGCCAAGTTGCAGCTGCAATTCGGAGGAGGGAACCCAATTCCTCATGAGGCTGAGCAATTCCACCTTTAGCCATGGGTTGTCGTTGCTGGGGTACTGTCAGCCTGAATCTGGTTTATTGCACACTTGAATTTTCATTCCATGCCCTGTACCACAGCAACTTTTCAGAGTGCCCTCTCACACTTTGGGACCCCTTGGGGGATATTGGAGAGCTGGTTTTGGCCAGATCCCTGCAGGCCAGGCCCAGGGACCCCACCTGCTGGATAAACCTTGCTCACTCCACAGACATCGGGGAGGGACCACAAGAGGTGGGTTCCAAGGTGTGTCCAGCTCATCTCACCCAGTCCTGCCGCTGGCCACCTTCTAATTAATTTCTTTCTTTCTTCTTTCTTTCTTTCAATATATTTTATTGATTTTTTACAGAGAGGAAGAGAGAGGGATAGAAAGTTAGAAACACTGATGAGAGAGAATCATTAATCAGCTGTCTCCTGCACACCCATTACTGGGGCTGCGCCCACAACCAGCGTACATGCCCTTGACCGGAATCGAACCCGGGACCCTTCAGTCCGCAGACCGACGCTCTATCTACTGAGCCCAACCAGTTTCGGCTAATTTTCTTTCGATATGCATGAATCCATGCACCAGTTCACTAGTCTATAATAATTGAGTAATACATTGTGACTATCCTTGACATTCTATTTTGAAATCTGCTTTTTCACCCATCATTGTCATCATATTAATTTCATATTTGCTCTCATTTTTATTTTTTTTAACCTCAGTTATCTGTATAATACCTCTGTGAACTTGGTAATGTTAGTGTAGGTAGCTAACAAAGGAAGGGACTCAGACATCATTAAGCATAATAAACTAGGAGCTGAATCAGATAATGAGCCTGCTTCACTAGGAAGCTATGGCTTCATACATTCTCCAGGGGGCCACTGGCCTGAGCCCTGCAGACTATGGAGGGAGGAACAAACAATAAAAGAAAAATTCCTCTGCTGCACATGTCCAGTAAAAGTCGAGATGGTGAGGGAAGGGAGGGGGGCGGGTTGTCTTTCCATTTTGAGGCTATACAGTAGGAACTAAGACTGTATCATAAAGGGGAGGAGTCTAGCCTGGGAAAAGGATCTGATTGGATAAGGGACACAGAACCCCTGAAGATGTAGGAAATGGACTGGTTAGGGGGAAGGGCCAAAGCGCAAGCCTGGGAATGATCAGGAAGTTGCCTGGTTATTTCAAAAGGTCACCTGCTTCTTCCCAGGCCTGAGATAATATAACCCAAGCTTAATAAAGAGTCTCTCTCTCTCTCTCTCTCTCTCTCTCTCTCTCTCTCTCATTCCCCCTCCCCCTTTGTGAGTTCTTTTCCTGTAGCAGCCACGTCTTACCACAAAATCTCAACCTCCCATATATGTCTCTCAAAAAGCTTTTCTTGCAACTTGGTGAAAGGACTTCATTTCCCCCGGCAGTATCAGCCTTCTCAGGTGGCAGCTGAAACTCGAGGCCTCTAAAGTCTGTGACCCTAGGCACTGCCTGAGCTCACTGCTGTGAAATACTTCTCTAAGGCCAAAATCGGTTTGGCTCAGTGGATAGAGCATCAGCCTGCGGACTGAAGGGTCCCAGGTTCGATTCCAGTCAAGGGCATGTACCTTGGTTGTGGGTATATCCCCAGTGGGGAGTGTGCAGGAGGCAGCTGGTTGATGTTTCTCTCTCATTGATGTTTCTATCAGAAAAAATGAATTATATATATATATATATATATATATATATATATATATATATATATATTACTTCTCTAAGGAAGGCTTTTAGTGGCTGTTTGGCATTCTCATGGTATTCTCTTTTACCCATCCTCTATTTCACAGTGTTTAGATAATTTCCATTTGGGGGACTCATATAAATAACTCTGTGGGGAACATTCTCTATTATAAATATTTATACTGCTATTCCATAGCATAAATTCCTAGCAATGGAATTTCTGGGTCAAGGATATGCCTGTTCTGATGGCTTTTTACTATACACTGACAAAGTGCTTTTCAGAAAGGTGAAATGAATTTACACTCCCACAAGCTACTGCCCATACTCTAAGCAAAGTCATTTCATGATTTTTTTTAAAAAAGATTAAAACTGAAGGAAAAATAATTTCTCCACCTGCTTTCTTTAGAAAAACAAAATACGTACAGCAAATGTTTGACGATCTTCCCATTCTCTCTCATTTACTACTATAAATTCCTAGAAGAAAATCTTGGGAAGACTGAAATACCACTGTGAGCTGCTATTGGACTGACACGGTGCGTTCACTTTTAACCCCCAAAATATAAAGCCCCAAGTTGTTCCTCCCCTTCCTGTCTCCCCCCTCCCCCCGCCCCGCAGACACCTGTGACAGGTCCGAGGGCCCGGCCTCCAGGGGCTCATGGGAGGAGGTGGCCCTCTGATGACACAGCAGAAAGAGAGGAAAAGGGGCTCAGGTTCTGCGCTGTCAGCAAAAACCTCCTATAAACAGAGAGCAATGCATTAAGCCCTTGCTGTTAATATGCTGTCTAGACTTGAAAAGATTGCTTTTCTCCCTGTCTTCTAAGCTTCAACTTTTGACCTTGTTTCTGTCCTTGTGTCTGTACTGGACTCCAGCATTTCTGCTCTCCTGGAGGTTCAATAGTCGAATTACTTGTCATCCAAGCTATTGCAGCAACTGAGTGCAGACGTGATCCTAGAGACACTTCTCCGCTATGAAATGAATGAAAACCCTGACGACACCTGACCCAAGAGGCAGAAAGTGCAAGGAGTCTCCCTCCTGTTTTAAGGGTAAAGTGATACTTGCCACAGAAATTGGAGCAGACGACCCTTTGTTGATGTGGATGGAATCGGGAGGGTATTTGAAAGAGGGTTGAGAGGAAGAGTTTGTGAGTGTTACACGTAGGGAGAGAAGCAGGTTGCTAGCAAACGACTGTGAGTCCTTGTGTTTGAATATGTTTCCCTCTGAGATGTTTCTTCTCCCGGCCACATTCCATTCCCAGGATTCCCAGTGCCCTCACGCTAACATCTGGCTGCTGACGTTCCTCTCCAAGTACAATATTTATTAGGCATTTGCTATATACGAGGTATTGCTATGCACTATCCTAAACATGTTCTCATGTATCCTCCCACCTGGAGGATAATAGGAGGTAGGTACTCTTATTCTAATTCCAGTTGTGCAAATAAAGAAACTGAAACAGGAAGAAGTTATGTAACTTGAAGATCATAGAGTGAGGGTAAGGGTATGACTCTTAGAAGCACATGATTAACCACTTTTCTGTACTGCCAATCAATCTAGATTTTTTTTGCTGTTCTAGATTTTTCTTCTACATCAGAAAGAAAGAAAGAAAGAAAGAAAGAAAGAAAGAAAGAAAGAAAGAAAGAAAAAAAGGAAGGAAGGAAGGAAGGAAGGAAGGAAGGAAGGAAGGAAGGAAGGAAGGAAGGAAGGAAGGAGAAAATCACTGGTCCTCTCAATCTACCTGGGCCATGCCTGTAAACCAAAGTTAGCCTGCTAATGGCTGATGATGAACCAATGTGTTACCCATCTGAGTCAATTTATAGTTCGCTAGAACTTTCACTGTGAAAAGACTGGGGATGGTAGCCAAGCACAGCTGAGGGTAATATGTTGGTGGGAGGGGACAGTGGTCATAGAAGGTGGAGAAGTTGTCCCACCAGCTGGGCTCAGTGAATGAGCATCGGCCTATGAGCCAGGAGGTCATGGTTCAATTCCTGGCCAGGGCACATGCCCGGGTTGGGGGCTTGATCCCCGGTATGAGGTGTGCAGGAGGCAGCCAATCAGTGATTCTCTCTCATCATTGATGTTTCTATCACTCTCTCCCCCTCTCCATCCCTCTCTGAAATCAATAAAAGTATTTAAAAAAAGAAAAAAAGGTAGAGAGGTGAGGCAGGTAGATTCTTAGAAAGGGGAGCCTCTTTCATTATCAGCCAACAGCTCACCTAGCATGCAGGACAAGACAAGCTCTGATAGAATATTTAGGCCTTGAACAGAAATGGCCAAATGCTCAGACGTTTGCCTTCATGATTGAGAGAACTCAGAGTATTTAGAGATGACCATTGTCTGCGAACCACTGCCAGACACCAGTCTTTGTGGGAACCACATAATTCCACAGACTGTCCAGAACATTCCGTTTCCTGGCACATGCTTGTGATGAAGGGAAGTAAAAGAAGCATGACGTGGTTGCTCCACACAAATCTGTCTGTCACCCCCACCCGATATAAACCAATCAAAATATCACAACCCCCCATCAAGTTGTCACACCCTTTTTATTTGATTGACCCACAACATCCCGCAAATACTTTCCTCTCCTGACTCTCTTTGGGGCCAGGCAGAATGTAGAAGAGAAAAGATGATTTGTTGCAGGGGTGTGGCCAAGGAATAATATAATCTTTGGCTTGAAGATGTATATTTTGGTCCCGGATAAATGTATTTAAAATATTTTAATGAGTCATGAAGGTAGTGCTGACCCTTAGAATAATATTTTTCATGTTCTTTAGGATGAATGACTAACACAGTACCTGCCTCAGTGTGGAGGCCAATAACTGCTTGTTGGTTGAAAGCATGTGAGAACCTAACATGGTATATTTACCTACAGCTAAGACTGTGCTATAACAGAGGTGAGTCTTTAGAGGAGTCTATAGGGGCTGCCAGACTTCGGTAAATGATTTTGTTATGCCAGTCAATTCTATAAACCATATCAGTTGACCTAGGTATTTTGCTTCTCATTAAGAACATTCCGTCTCCTGCAATTATGTTTGTTTATTTTTTCAAGAATAGCCCAGCCGCCATGGCTCAGTTGTTGAGCATCAACCTATGAACCAGAAGGTCACGGTTGGATTCCCGGTCAGGGCATATGCCTGGGTTGTGGGCACAATCCTCAGTGAGGGCCCTGCAGGAGGCAGCCAATCAATGATTCTCTGTCATCATTGATCTCTCTCTCTCTCTCTCTCTCTCCCTTCCTCTCTGAAATATATATATATTTATTTTTAAAAAAAATAATATTTAGATATTTTTCACTGGGTTATGTTGTTTTTCCTTGTTTGTTTTTATAAGCTGACTGAAGAAGAGGAGAGTTTCCACATTGTTGCTGCAGTAACAGACCCAATGATATCTGCTTATATGTGGGTAGAGCTCTTTCCCAGAGCCCCAGAGAGTTTGGGAATGCTGTAATGAACCATGCTCCTTGCCCCGTGAACCCTTCACAGGGACAGAGAGGCAGGTCTGTGCTTCAGTGTCTTCCTATCACATTGTCTCTGGCACTAAAAGCTGCCCATCCTTAGTCCGTTCTGTCCAGGTTGCAACGTGTTCAGCAAAATGCTCTGCTGGGACCTCCTGTTGTCCTCTCCACGTGGCAGGTGGCAGTTCTGAGGCCCCAGGAGGCAAAAGTGAATTTCCTAAGCCTACAGTGTGGGAGTCAGTGGTAAAACCAAAATAGGCTCAAAGATTTTTCCCCCCAACAGGAAGTTCCAGAGCTAAACACACATGCAATTAACAGGCCTGTGTGCATATCCTCCCCTGCCCCCCCCCACCCCCCAACCAAATACCGGCCATCCTGTGAGCCACACATTTTTTTTTTCCAGGACTCGGATCAAAACCAAATCCTATGCAGAGCCACCGGACTGTAATGAAGAGAGCATTTTCCCAGTGCACATAGCACTGTGGTGTTCACCTCGTAAAAGCAGATTTCCATGCAGAGGCATTGCTATAAAAGCATATTAAAATGACAGAGTGAAAGCCCAGTAATCTGGTAAGAGTATGAACTGCTTCTGAGAAGGTGTGAGTCCCGTCAGGAGGTGAGATCCTACTGAGAACGTCTGATTTTTAGAGCCTCTACTCTGAGGAACAGTCTTAGCCCAAGGTTTGGTGTTCATAAGGGCCCTGCCCATTTACCAAATACAGATAAGAAACACGGTCGGCCCCCAGGAGGGTGGCTGTCCTTAGGGACTTGCTTCCCAAGAGCTGAGCATGAAAAAAAGGGGGGGGGCGTAATAATCTCAAATGGAGAAACCTTGGAAACACCTCCTTGGCCAGATGATGAAGGTCAACACCACCAGTAATAAGTCGTGCTGACAGCATGTGACTGCTGATCAGATGTGATGAGAATAGCAGAATACACCTCTGTGGTCTTCCTCCCAATCCCATCATGAGAAAAACATCAGACTAACCTCAGTTGAGGGCTATTCTACAAAACACTCGGCCCAGCACTCCTCAAAACTGTCCAAGTCGTCAAACACAGGCAGAAAAACTGCCCCCGGCAAGAGGAGCCAAGAAGATCTGATGACTAAAGCAGTATCCTGGGCGGGGTCCTGGGCCAGAACAAGGACAATGGTGGAAAACCTAGCGAGAGATGGATGGGGTACGAAGTTCGGTTAGTGGTAATGTACCGATGTTCATTTCTCAGTTGTGACCCATTGGTCACACGGCACTGTGACACAATACCAGTAGAGGAAATTGGGTGAGAATGTATGAGAACTTTCAGTATCATCTTTGCAGTGTCTCTGTACATCGAAACTATTCTTAAATAATAAAAGCTTGTTTCAAAATAAAAAATAAACAGAAGCACTGAGAGGTCATATGAGAAACCAATAAAAGTGGTTGCACAGGCACAGGGTCGGAGTGGGAGTGTATACTTTTTCATATCATTGTGAGTTGTGAACATGTGAATGCATTACCTGCTTTAAAAAACAAACAAACCCATGTGTCTCTTTCACATCGCTGTTTTTCTCTCTCTGTCTCTCCTCTTCCCTTCCACTCTCTCTAAAAATCAATGGAAAAATATCCTCGGGTAAGGATGAACTACAACACGAAAAGACACACAGTAGGTCTGCAGACTGCTCAACCATCTCTAATGAGAACAATTGTAAGGATTAAGCTTATTAGGCAAATGCCAATTTTAAAAAAAATATAGCCAGGGTACTATCTGAGGGCCAGACATGTAGGTATAAGGTTGCCAGTTGCAAGCGCACTCCCCCGCCAAGAGCTGCTTGTGGCCGCCTGTCTGGAGTGTTGGACTGTGCGTGTGAAGTTTGGAAAAAGCTATTTGGCGCTGAGGGGCCTCCAGAGCGTCCGCCAGCCCCTGGCCCTTCCTTTCTGGGTGCTGGCTTTCCATGACTGTTTATGACAAGCAGCGCCTCTCGTGAGCTCTGCTGCGAAGATACTGTGTCAGGCAGGAAGCGTAGGGTTGTATATTATAGATATGAGTCCTAATAAATAAGTTCAGAGACAGATAGCATGCTGTATAATGGAGTGTGGGAAAAGAGCAATAAAGATCAGGCAGCAGAGTCTTCCCAGGGGGCCCGGGAAGAGGCAGGAGTTGGAGAGAAGCTGAACACGGGCCAAATGGTAGGAGCCAGAGATGAAGCTGTGGGCTGCAGGCCGTGGAAACTGTGCGAAGCCCATCTCAGCTGCGGTCTCAAAGCAAGGCGCTCCAGACTGTCTTAAAGCGAGAGAAATGGGTTGTAGGAAAACGTCACTTCATTGTGTAAACCCAAACCAAAGCGAAACCTTTAACCCGGACCCCTCTTCTTGTCCCTTGATGTCAACCATTTCCCGGAGCTTGATGGTGGATGGTGTCTGGAGTCGGAAGGCTGAAACATCATTTCTTTCGGTGTCAAGCTTCCCCCATGTTGTAGGATTCCTTCTACCTGACTCCTTTCCTGTGTTGAAACTGTTTAAATGGGGGAGGCTGAAAGACCTGTAGAGGCTCTTCCCCTTCTAAAAGTCTATGAAACAGCCAGGCTGGCGTGGCTCAGTGGTTGAGCATCGACCTATGAACCAGGAGGTCATGGTTCCATTCCTGGTCAGGGACCATGCCCAGGCTGCAGGCTCCAGCCCTCACAAGCCCCAGTGTGAGGCATGCAGGAGGCACCCGATCAATGATTCTCTCTCATCGTTGATGTTTCTCTCTCTCTCTCTCTCTCTCTCTCTCTCTCTCTCTCTCTCTCTCTCCCCTCTCTCCCCATTCCTCTCTAAAATCAATAATAAAAAATACATATATTTAAAAATAAAAATAAATCATGAAGATCCTATGAAATAGCTCTGCTTAAGGGGAATTAGATTTCAGTACTTAAATCCTCTGGGATGATCTGACAGGACTAAGAGTTGAGTTGGTTGGTGCAAAATTTTGTTTAAAAATGAGAGTCTGTGGCTCGTATGTAAAAGTGTGTGTGTGTTAAAGGGTGTCCTGACAGGCTGAGAATTTCTCCCAGGTTTTCCAGGTCTCCTGCATGTTATGGGTGTGAAACCGGCCATTGGGAATAACATGTGGAAACAGGAATATATCAATTAGCTGAATCTTTGAGGTTCAAATTTCATGAGCTCATGAGAGAGCCCTTTGGTCTTCTGAGAAGACAGAATTTATGCAAGAAGCTGAAAGCTTTTTGCCCGTGCAGTTTATTTTTTCAAACACTGCTTATCCATTGTAAAACTAACAGTCTTTGCTGAAAGCCCATCTCATGAAACGTTGCAGGTAGGAGCAGAAGGTTTTATGCAATCACAGCTCCCTGGGAGGAAACCCACCAAGCTCAAATGATTCACACACACAACGGGCCACGGAGTTGTGCGTGTCTGAACTTCAAATTCCCAGGAGACGTATTAGCTTGTTTGATAAACCACAAAGAACAGTGTTTTTGTGCAAGAATTTTAATGCAGGAAATATGAGTCCAGTCTGTATCTTTTCAAGTTCATGTGTATGAGGGAGTTTGGAAGTGAAAAGCCACTTATAGTCTTAAAAACATAGTTAAAAGAGAAACATACGAGGATACCACTTCTCTGGTCTGTATCAATCCAAATACCAGGAACGCACATAATCCAGTAATGCTAACAGAACTAAAGCAAGTTGCTGTGTGATGCAGACTCATTTCAAACACTTTCCCCTGCGGAAATCTTCTCCAGTGGATATGCACTGGTTATGCACTCTCATAATGCATATCTCCTGGATATGGACTCTCATAAGGAAAGCACAACAGCACACATCCAACTGTGCAGCAAAGGGCAGGAGCTACGGGGAGGCTCAGAATCAGTCTGAGACTTCTGAGATTGGAAGGGGGAGGGGGTTAGCCACTTTACAGAATCTACTCTTCAGAAGGCGGCAGCAGCAGTCTGGGGAGACCCAGGCAAGGCCAGGAGGTGCAGGAGAGTGTTGGGCGTCCCCTACCTGCCCCCATCGAGAGCCCCAGAGAATTCAGCTAATGAGCACATGGCACCCGGAGGCAATCTCGGTGGACCACGTGGATTGTAATATTCTCCCAGACTGACTTTTTAGCACAAAGTCATTTGGGGAAATGGGCACTCAAAACCCTTCCTTCTCCCATCGGGTGAACGTTTTGAAAACTGATTCTAGGAGGCGGCAGCTGGAAGGAAGAGGAAGGGAGTCTGGAGTTCAGGACTTGGAGAAAGGATGCTGCCCTCGGAAGAGTGAGATGCTGAGAAGCTGCTGCAAAGGCAGCTGTGCACATCCCGGAGTGGGACAGCAGACCCCATCCTTGGAGACCCGCTCTAGCTACAGAATGGAGGTGGGAGGAATGTGGTCAGCAGCAGCTCAAATCTCAGGTAGATGTGGCCCTAATATGCCTCCGTTCCTCTCACAAAGAAGAAGATGAGGAGCAAAGGAGAGAGGAGAATGGGGAGGAGGCATGTGGAGGGAGTGAGATGAGCCAAAACTTTCCCCAGCAGAAGATAAGAGCAAATACAGACAGATTAAAAAAAAAAAAAAAGGCAGGAGGGATTGAGCAACAGAGGAAAGAAGGATACAGACAACAGTGTGGTGATTGTAGGGAGGGGGTGGAAGAGGGTTTAGGGGGAATAAATAGTGATGAAAAAAATTAAATTTTATAAAAAGGAAAATGTAAGTAAATAAATTTATTAAGGTGTTCCTGACACTAATAATCTTACCTAATAATAGACAAATATGTAAATAGGCTGTACCTCTGCTACACCCACAGCCAATCAGAGTGAGTATGCAAATTAGAAGGCCCAAGATGGTGGCTGCCCAGCTGCTGCAGGCGCTGAGTGGCCAGGTGCAGCAGGACACCTGCTATGAGAGGGAGGGTGGGGGAGCAAAGGGATCTACAGGAGCAGAGTGCCACAGCGAAGATAAGAGTCTTCAGTGAAGATGAAGATGGCAGGCTCTGGCCAGAGCGAAGGCCTGGGTCCCGGGTGCTGGAGAAAAGTCAGTGCTGGAAGCCAAGGGAAGGAAGGCCTATTGTAAGAATCTCTTTGTGCAATGGGCCTCTAGTAATAATAAAATAAGCAGAGGTTATTGTTATTATTGTATACTAGAGGCCTGGTGCACAGATTCATGCACCAATGGGGTCCCTTAGCTTGGCCTGCACCCTCTTGCAATCTGGGACCCCTCAGAGGATGTCAGACTGCCAATTTCAGTCTGATCCCCACAGGCAAGGCTCAGGGACCCTACCAGTGCACGAATCCATGCACTGGACTTCTAGTATGCATATAAGATGCTTGGTTAATCTCTTCCTACTCTCTCCTCTCCCCACTTCCCTCTGAGATTCATCAGTTTTTTCCATGTTTCCATGCCTATGCATTGAGTGTCTGTCCCCTGGTGGTCAGTGCTCATCATAGCTACTGGTCGAATGGTCAAAGGGTGGAACAGTTGCTTAGGCTTTTATATATATATAGTTTTCCAGCTCCCTCCAAACCAACTGCTGCTGACCGGTACCCCACCTTCTCTTCCCTCAGTCCTATTTTCCTTCTTCTTATTTTTTTAAAGACTAATTTGAAACCCTCACCTTTGTCCTAAATTTGAAGCTCAAGATTCATTTTTTTAAAAAAATGACCTGCCACGACAGCATGTAATTTTTATAAATGTCTTCCCAACACTAACAGCACCAAGTAATAAGATTCAAATCCCCAAAGCAACATTATTCTGCCAACCCCTCCCTTTCCCCCAGACTTACCAGAGTGTGGGATGTCTGCCAGGGAAATACAATAAAATGTGGGAACAGGCATAAATAAAAATAAAATGTTAAATTCTCTATCTTTGCCTGCTTTCTTTTCCTTTCTTATTTTAATCCCCTTTGTTCCCTCCTTTTCTCATCCCATCATTTATGTTGACCTAAGTTTGTTTTTGTCTCCTTCCTGTGTTGGTGAGGTTAATGCATCTACACCCCACCCCCCCTTTTTTTTTTATGACTTCTTCAGGCAAGCAGGTTGCCTACACCATCCAAATAGTCTTCTCTCTTGCCTTTTCTTATTATACCTTGTGTGTGGAGTTAGTCCTTCCTAGTTCAGTCTTCCTTGGGGTTTGTGTTGCGTGTCAGAATTCTATCCCCTGGTTCCTTTATTGTTGACTCTTTTAATCTTACCTGCTCTTTCACTGTCACAGTGTTTCCTGCTGGTCGCTGTAAGACCCCTCTCCATTCCCTGTTGTATTTCTTAAGAAATCTCTTTAATCCTCATATGTCCTTCCAAATTGACATGAGACATTATTTGGGGCTTCCTTTTTCTTAACTCTGTCTAATAAACTTTGACTATTGTTTGCTTGTTTACCCTCCTGCTTAGTCCACTATCTCTGACTCTGTCTGGGGTGATCAAAAAAGTTTCCCTTTCGGGTATGCACCTCCTAGCAGGACTCTGTCACCTGAAAGAGGAGGTATCCTTAGAAGGGCACAATCAGGAGCATTCACCACTGGCACAAGCATCTTGTACCCTTTGTGAAACATACGGTGAGCCCTTCCAAGGAACATAGTTGGGTAGCAGATTATCAAGTCCAACATAGTAAAATCTATTCTAATGCTACCACTTCCCTGAGCCTTCTGATGTCTTTCTCAATATTATGAAAAAACAGCTCTGACATCTCTATCAAAACAACAATGAAGACAAATTGGAGTGATAGTTTGGGATAATGTTGAAAAATATGATATAATTATTTAAGTTATTACAAATAGAAGAAATCAGAGCAACTCAAATGTTCATTTTGTATGTTTCCATTTTTCATATGATAGTGATTCCTTTGACTAACATCAAGTAATACAAGTGATCCTATATAATAAACCCTAATATGCTAAGTGTCTGGTCAGCCATTCAACCAATCAAAATGTAATATGCTATTGATATGCTAAGTCTGCTGAACCACTCACAATGATATGCACTGACCACCAGGGGGCAGATGCTCCTACCAGTAGGTTAGCTTGCTGCTAGGGTCTGGCTGATCAGGACTGAGCAGTATGGGCCAGACACACCCTGGGGCCCTCCTGTGTTCCCTCCCCAGCCAACCAACCTCCCATGTCCCTCCCCAGGCCCAATCGTGTACCAGTGTGTCCCTTGGCCTGGCCTGCACCCTCTCACAATCCAGGACCTCTCGGGAGATGTTGGAGAGCCGGTTTTGGCCTGACAATGGAATGACTGGTAACCACTAGGGGGCTAATGCTCAATGCAGGAGCTGCCCCCTGTGGTGGCCAGTGCACTCCCACAGGGGGAGCACTGCTCAGCCAGAAGTTGGGCTCACAGCTGATGAGCGCAGTGGTGGTGGCGGGAGCCTCTCCCATTTCCGAGGCAGCTCTAAGGATGTCTGACTTCCCACAGAGAGCTGGCCTAAGTCAACAGCTGAACACCCCCCAAGGCCTCCTGGACTGCAAGAGGGTGTAGGTGATGCTGAGAGACTCCTCTGAGTGCATTAATTTCATGCAATGGGCCTCCAGTAGGGTAATAAAGTGCAAAGACACAAAGAAACTTGTCCATATGGTGACAACATTTTAAGTATTCAGTTTCTGGCTTATGGAGTGGTGGTGCCTACAGGCAGCAATTTCCCTGCTTCCTCATTAGGCTAACTCTAGGTCCTCACCTAAGAAAGAGTGATAAGAAATTAGTAGTAAGAAATTATGAACAGCCCTGGCCCATGTGGCTCAGTTGTTTGAATATCATCCAGTGCACCAAATGGTCGCCAGTTTGATTGCCAGTTTGATTCCCAGTCAGGGAACATATACAGGTTGTGGTTCGATCTCCAATCAGGGTGCATATGGGAGGCAACAGTTTCTATCTCACATCAATGTGTTTTTTTTCTCTCTCTCTCCTCTCTCCCTTCTTCTCTAAAATAACATTTTTAAAAAATTTAAAGAAATTATGGACAAATGGAAACAGAAATGACTGAAGATTTTCAGATGGAGCTTTACAGAAGCTAATCAGTCTTGCCTCAGTAGGAAGGAGGCAATATCAAGAACATCGCAATTCCTTCATGATCACCATGCAATATTTGGGACATTCATACTAAAACATGTTTTTTGTTAATTATTCAAAATTCAAACTTAGCTGGGCAGCCTATATTTTATCTGGCAACCCTAATAGTTCACAACCACCACCTGGCATGCTTCGTTTCTCTGGGACTCCAAGAACAGCTACCCATCAGCTCATGATAGCCTATCAGACACCTATGAGAGATTCGAATTTCTTCTCAGCTCCAAAGCCAAAGGCGGTTTATAGAATTCAATGCGGGGTCATTTCCAGACTCCGTTTGGGCTGTTTACTTCAGGGACACTGACTAAGTCATATATTACAAGGAAGCCTCCCCTTGCCCTTAATTTGAAACAGCTGAGCCAACTTCTCCTGCCAGCCAACCCTCCTGGTGGAAGTCTCGGGAGGGGACTGTGCTTGGGACGAGGAGGAGGGAAGTTGGGGCACAGGCTTAGTATTAAGAGAGGACATGTCTTAATGCTCTTGTGGAAATAGTCTTTAAGGAGCATCAGGTTACAAAGCCCCAGTGAGGTGGGGGGTGAGGAGGCATGGAGTGGAGAAGGGCACTGGAGAGATTGCTGCAACATTTGAGGATCAAAGAATCCAGCCTGTCAAGTGCTATGATATTTTTTTTTTCCAGTAAGGAAACAAGTTCACATTTTCCCCCTGAGGGCTTAGAGACAAAAGCCAAGGTTCAGCTAACATTTTTAAAGCCTTTTTTAAAACCACAAACTATGTCTGTATATGCCTTGCTTCCACTTTAACTCACCCCCACCCCTCCACTCCCCGCCTTGAAATTGCTGGGGGGGGGGGGGGAGGTGCCAGGAGAACAGTGTATTTTGAGTCTACACTGATAACCACCAATTAGAGGGATTTGGCCATTTTGGAATGTACAAAAATGTTCAGGGCCCATAAATCTGGTGAATGTGTTCTTTTCCTTACAAAAGCTTATTATTCCTACAGTGAGGGAGGATGTTTTACCTAAATCTACAAGGTGATGCAGGGCTGGCTATGGGCGTGCATGGAGCTCAACCATGCTTCCTGTTTCATGTTTGCTTGTTTTTCTTCCCTGAAGCATATCTACTTGCACAGCATTGAAGAAATATACAGGACTGGAGGATGAGAAGAGAAGAGGAAGAGGATAGAAGATGATTATGATAAGCAAGGTAGATGCATTTTCCATTCCTTTAGCAAATATTTCAAATTTTGCTCTTTTGGAGAGAACCCAGCTTGTTTTTACTTTGTTTTCCAGTAAATAATGCTTCCATGAATTTGATTAAACTAGAGAACAGAAATGAAAAAGAAGTCAAGGTGAGCATGCTGTGGACTGACCTGTCCCGGTTCAGAGCACTTCCGCGTTCATGTCTGTTGACTATGAGCACAACATTAGCTATGCCAGAGAAATAAACAGATGATGACATCAAAACTGAGTCTTCACATAGCTCCAAGGCATGCCCTGTATTTGTTGTAGCATGAGGTATACAATATCTGTTCTAGCCTGATAGAAATTTGGAAACTCATAAAACAGGGGTTCTTTTACAAATTAGAAGAGGGATTTGAGAAAAGTAGAAGTTGCTTGTCAACGATCCTAGTTGAGATTTGAGTCAATCTGTGAATTCAGAGTGCACATCTGTGTATCATAGTACAAGGCCAACGTTTTCATTCCTTTAAATGTCATAATAACCTTCCATGGCTTGGCCATCAGCCTTCCCCATACCCATCAAGAAGATCCCAGTGGAATTCTCATCAATTGGTGGGCGGGCAAAATGTGATGATGTTTTCTGGTTGTGGTCGAGGTGATATTATGAAGAGGTCAGGAAGACATGTGGAAACTGTAGATGGAGAAGGTTGGACTAAGGAGACACTAGGCTCTTAAGTGTTAATGGTAGGTCAAAGATGGACTCAGCACCAAACTACCCCATACACTGTTAGGTCCTTTATTATTTTTTTCTTTAAGCTGAGGGAGAGTAGTTCAGCTCATTCTCAGTGAAGGCAATAGACTTTACCTATACAGCTTGAGGAGTTTTTACAAATACACGTGGCCATGTAGCCACTCATAGATTAAGGATCTAGAGTTTCCAAAAGAAAGCAGCCTTGACCACAACATTCCATGTGCAAGAGTTTCATACTTCTCAGTGCCAGAATAACCTTCTTTCCTGGCCTGGCACCAAGTCTTTCTCATGGAGAAACAGACATATTAAATTAATTACAATTTTTAAAAATTACCTTAATGTTGTAACACAATGCTACACAAAACAATTGAAAGCTTTCATTTTCACCATTGAGCCTAATCAAAACCATCCATGTGACAACATCTCAAGAATCAGCTCAACTTCTCTTAAGCCTCGAAAGCAGTAAAGAGTTTTCCATGTGAGGATGTAAGCATGAATTATGAGCTTGGAGCAACAGAGGTGGAATTTTCTAGGCTCTCCATCCTTCAGAAGGTACGCTAATGTCTCCCTTCATCTGTCCACCACTGCTTCTTATTTCTTTGATAACCTTTACATTTTTTGAAAAAAAAAATTTTATTCCAGACTTTATGCCAACCTGACAAGAAAAGGTACCTAGGATCTGGATTACAAAATGAATGTGGAGAGAAATGGCCCAGAAATGCTTCAAACCCTGGACCACACATTTTATTGGCCTGTGAAATCTGTGAAATCTGCCAAGAACTTTCTGCCACAACCTTGGACAGACTACACTGCGCAGCCCCAGAGGCCCTGGCGGTTCTCCTGGACGTCTCTTGAAACCTACAACAATTCTGAGCAGTAGTCTCAATTCTGAGGCTGGAACAAAGGTTTCCTATGGCACACAAAGTTCCTTCTTTGGGAAACCTTCGTCTTCATTCTTAAGGCCTCCAACTTATTGATAATATCCTCTTACATTATGAAAGGTAATCTGGTTTACTTAAAATCTATTGATTGTAAATGTTGATCATATCTTTTAAATACCTTCACAGCAACATCTAGATTCGTGTTTGAACAAAAGACTTGCCACCACAGCCATGAGAAGTTGACACATAAAATTAACTATCACAGCATTTAATTGTTTAAACGCTGTGCTAGGGACTGTGGATGGTGCTCATGGAAAACAAGACACAAAACTGATAAGAAATAAGCCTTCCTCAAGAAGCTTATAACCTAAAAAGGTAAAAAACTATGAATGCCTTTCTTTCTCTTTCTAGAAATATGATCAAACAGATAATTTGAAAAGCCTTTCTGATGAAATAATAAACATGATTATTTAAACAATGATTTTCTGAAAAAAGAAAGTAACAAATCTGCAGAGGCCAAAAAATGCACTGAAAGCAGGAACTCTGGGAGGCTACCCATCAATCTCTGGTGACCTTGAGCTTTTATTATGATAACAGCTCAGGATGTGAGATACAAGAGGAAGTCCAGTACCCGATCAACCTAAGGAATCATATAGGAGAACTTCACATAAAGCTAGTGTCCTAATGAGCCACATATCTGAGTTAGTATAGATTAAAAATAAGCTCACACTGCTCAGAAAGATAAAAAAGAAAACTTGGCACTAGGCAGAGTTAGTCTTCATATAGGTTTATGACCTAAATTAATACTATCTTTATAGGCTAAAAATCTCAAGTGGAGAATTTAATTAAAAGTCGTTGCAAGTTGTAATTGCCCCTAGGCAACTGACAAAAAAAAACAAAACACACACACACACACACACACACACACACACACACACAAAATACTAACAAGCAAGCACAAATCTTTTCTGGAGTTATCAACTATAATTCAAGTTTCAAATAATTCATACAGATAAAATACTGAGAATGTGAACTCACAGTCACAAATCACAAAACATATAAACAAACAAGGCACGAAATATGACAGTCAGCATAATTAGACCTACAAAAACTTTGGGTACTGAAATTATCAGATACAGAATTTAAAAATAGGTTTAATATATTTAAAGAAATAATAGAAACACCTGAAAATATAAGCAAAGAATGTGGAATGATAGAAATTGAATTTCTAGAAGTTAAAAATTCAGTAGATATGTTCAATAACAGATTAAACAAATAAAATATAATTTATGCTAAAATAGGTATTTGAAGAAATTACCCAGAAGTTAGACCAAGGACACAAAAAGATAAGAACTATTAAAAAGTGGCTAAAAATCCTGAATAAGTTGAGAAAGTCTACCATAAATCTAAAAGGAGTTTTAATTATTTCCAAAATTACTGAAAATTATCAAATCTGATACTCAGGAAAACCATTGAATCACAATTAAGATAAGTAACTAGAATACATATCTAGACACATCATAATAAAACTGAGGAACATCAAAGACATTTAAAAAGTTGTAAAAACATCTGGGGGGAAAAAAAGAGAATAAATATTTTTTAAAAGCATATACCGTATTTGCCGGCGTATAAGACGATCTTTTGGCCCTGAAAAATATGCCTCCAAGTGGGGGGTAGTCTTATACGGCGAGTATATAACAAATTCTGTATTTTTAGTGGAAATGTTAGGGGGTCGTCTTATACGCCCAGTCGTCTTATACGCCGGCAAATACGTATTTTTCAGGGCCAAAAAATCGTCTTATATGCCAGCAAATACGGTGGTGCTCAACAATAAAATAAAATGCAAATGACAGTGGAGTGATATACCCAGTGTGGAGGAGAAAAAATAAACAATCTAAAATTTTTATACCCTGAAAAACTATCAAGAATAAGTATGAAATAAAGACACCTTTCAGACAAACAAAAATGAATAATGAAATACCAAAAATTCTCATCCAAGGAAAAACCTAAAGGATATAAATTCATGAACTCATAGTCCCAAAATAAGGCAAGTCATAAGGAAAAGAAAATAACTGAAGAAACAGGACAGATAGAAGATAAAAATAAGGTGATGGAAATATATTTAAATATGTTGGTAATCAAATTAATGTAAGAAACAAATATGCTGGCTGAAACTGGTTTGGCTCAGTGGTAGAGCATCGGTCTGCGGACTGAAAGGTCCTGGGTTCGATTCTGGTCAAGGGCATGTGCCTTGGTTGCGGGCACATCCCCAGTAGGGGGTGTGCAGGAGGCAGCTGGTCGATGTTTCTCTCCCATTGACGTTTCTAGCTCTCTCTCCCTTCCTCTCTGTAAAATATCAATAAAAAAAATATATATATATATATATATATATATATATATATATATATATATATAAAAGAAACAAATATGCTGTTATAGAGATTTATAAGGACACAGAAAAATTTAAGGTAAATGGATATAAAAACATCTATCAAGACAAAATTGGTATACCTGTTTTACTATCACTTCAAATTTATTTTTAAGAGAAAAAAACAAGCAAGAAGAATTTCTAATGATAAATAGGGTCATTTCAAACGATAAAAGGTTTAATACATTAAAAATATACCAATTCTAAAATGATATGCATTTGATATATAAAATAAAAGTTCAGAAAACATAAATGCAGAAAGTATAGTGTAAGCTTCTAAGTGACAAGTATTATGGAAGAAGAATGAGCAAATACTGTGTTAATTCAGAGGAGAAAGGGGATATTAGTTATTAAATCTTTGGAATGTATGGTAGAACCAGATTATAGAGGGTGCTGAAAGGGAGAGAAACCTGGACTCAGCAGGACAGGAAATTGCTAACTGCCTAATTTCTTAAGCAGGAAAGTGACATGATAGCAGTGGTTTCTTCGAAAGAGAAACAATCACATGATGGCAGTGGTTTCTTAGGAAGAAAAACAATCTGACTATTGTGTGTAAAATGAACTGAACGAGAGATGTCAACATTATGGTGCAAGAAAGATGAGGTGACACCAGTCACAATCTTGGATCTGGAAGAGAGAGAAGATAGGAAGGAGGGGTAAATCCAAAAGACACTTTCACAGACAAAATTAACAGGAAATGCTGGTACTGTGCCATTTGGTGTCTTCATAAGTAACTGCAGGAAATGTACTCCCCTAAGATACCCATGTGAAAAGAACCCTGGATGCTAGCGGATTCCTGAAGAACTCATCTCTATCAGCCTCAGAAAGGAAGGCCAATGGCCACCATTTTTGTGTGCATGGGTCACTTTCTACCTGGGCCCCGTATAGATGATTTTAAAATGTTGGTTGAATGAAGCACTGTGGGAAGACTTTGTGGCTCCGGAATGGTTAGAGACCTTTCTAAGCTTATTCCCCTTTAATCATAATGCAGGCAGGGCACAGTCAAGTTATATCCAGAATCAAGGATTGTTCATAGAGACAGATGTTAGGATGCATCACCTTGACATTTTTTTCCAGGCTGAAACTATTACAACTGTGGTATGAGGAACAGGGCATTTGGCCTTGGTATCTCATCATGAACTTATGCAATAGCATAGATTCAAAGCAGTTTCTGGTGAGACTGTGTCCTGCCCCCAAGTGCTCTCCTGGTTCACCTCTAAGCCCAGGTAGTGTGGCTGCTGATTCAGGCCTGTATCATTATTTGATGTCTTAATTTTTACAAAATATTGTTAAACCTAATCTCAGAACAAAGTCTTTAGTGCTTGGAAGCTGATCATTGTCAACAACCTTCATTGCTCTCAAAGGTCAGAGCTAGCTCGCTCAGGCTTAGTTGAAACATTGTTAGCTGAAGCAGCCTCCACCTCTGTTGTCTTATGTAAATTTCTGTTACTGGAGTTTCCTGCACAAGGGCTATAGGGGTATCCCACAGTCTCAATTAAAGGGATAGCAAGGCCAGCGCAGGGTGTAGTCCTCCCACTAGAGGTGGGCTCCTGCCTGGCCCCCATTATTCCCAAATGAATACTTTTCTAGTCTCTTTTCATTTGTTTGTGGCCTTTTCCAGAATCTGAACCCTGAACCGAAACCCTGAACCATGCGGGACATGAAAGGGGTTCCCACACCCTAGGTCTATCTTCAACTGGAAATAGAGACCCACTGCAATTGAGATAGAGAATAGAGAAGGAAATTCAAGTGCACTGTGATTTCATATTTAGTAAGCATTCAGCTGCAATGAACAAAGAGGACATCGACTATTTTTTCAAGAAATGCTCTTAGGTATTTAAAAATCTACTCCTGGATCAAGCAAAGGCAGCTGGTGACTTTGCCCACAAGTTATCCATCACCCAATAGGTAGATTTTGCTGAACTGTGTTTTTTTTTTAAGAAGATGCCTATTGAGGTTCTTTATTTTTAAAATTGTCCTGAGATTCATTGTTGTTGTTTTCTGAAAGTAGTAAGGAGGTTAAGTATGCAATCATGCAGTGGCCTCTTCAGAAAAACCCTCAAAGAAACTCCCATGTCATGTTATTGTCAAAAATAGTTGCACCTCTGAAGTTGGTATTTACAACTTGTACAATTGACCAACTTCATTTACCTTTCACATTACAGCCAAGCATGAGGCCCACCTGGGGGGACTGAGAACATCAGAATACACATTTTAGTCCCCATCCTGGCCCTTTCTTATGTTCCTCCCCTATTCTCTTTCTTCTTTTATTAGATACTTATGCAATCTTATTGTATATTATGTGTCCTTGGAGCTTTCTTTGCGGAACAAGTTCAGTATAAATAAGTAGATGAACAAAAAAAAAAAAAGTTTGAGACACGTTAGAATTTCTCCCCACCCCCTGCCATGCGGTCAGCACAATTTACCCTCCGTGAGATTTTGCCTAAAAGTCACACTCCTGCTTAGTTGCTTTCCTTTCCCTGTTTTGCTGCTCCCACTCAGGAGCACTGTCTTCACAAATCACTGGCAGATGATTCATTTACTTAGGATAGGCCCCTTCGTGGACTCTCCCTCACCCTCTACCTTCAATCACTGATTCTGCCACCTACCTGTCTTTGGAGCCTTTCATTGTCCCCATCCTAGGCCAGATCGGCCATTTCATTTCCACTGGACAACTACAACAGCCTCCTGGATTCCGAATGTATTCTATTTGAATCCTTTCCCCATATGGTAGCCAAGAGAAATCTTGCCCAAATAAAAATCAGATCCTGTCATTTATCTGCTTAGAATTCTTCAAGGATGTCCCACTGCCCTTCCGACAAAGTCTAAATGTTTAACTGGGCTTACCAGACCTTCCAATAGCAGAACCCACCTCCTGTCCAGCCTCCTTCCTTCCTCCCTTTCCCCACCTAACCCTCCTCTCACCAGCTTACCACGCTTTTCTCTCAACCTCAACCTCAACCTTGGGCAAGGACAGTTCACTCCTTCCAAACACTCTTCCTCTCCTCCCTACCCAACTCTCCTTCAGCATTAGTTTGGTGAAGCCATTCATTCCCAGGCATTGAGACTGGCTCTGCGGAGGGCATGAGTCAACCAGCCACTCTGACGCTCCAAGCACAAAGGACCACTTCCCTGCAACACCCTCTCAGTCCACTCACCCTCAGTTGGTGACTTGCTGGGCTGCTTGGAGCTCCCATAGCACCTGTAACAAACATCATACCCCATGCTAATGGCCTGCCTAATGTGTGCCTCTAAGTTTTCTCTGAGCTGCACGTCCCCAGAGGGCAGGTCTGGGTCTGTCTTGCTTTCTGTAGTATCTCTGGGGTCAGAGCACAATAGCTAGCTTTAGTAGTTGCTCAATAAATAACAGTTAAATGAATAATGTCTCCTGTTTTTGAAATAGAAAGGTGATGGCTCATGGGGTCAGTCCCGTTCGCTCCATCTGCATTTGCCATAGACTTGGGTGGGGAGAAGCAACAGAGCAGCCTCACCTGGGCCCCCATATTTTCTTTTTTTTAAAAATATATTTTATTGATTTTTTTACAGAGAGAGGGATAGAGAGTTAGAAACATCAATGAGAGAGAATCATCGACCAGCTGCCTCTTGCACACCTCCTACTGGGGATGTGCCCGCAAGCCACGTACATGCCCTTGACCGGAATCGAACCCGGGGCCTTTCAGTCCGCAGGCTAACACTTTATCAAACTGGTTTCGGCCTGGGCCCCCATCTTAACCACAGGTGCAGACCGTTGGGTTCAGAAATAACCAAACGATAGTTTTGGCTTCTTGGCCAGAAGATATTTTTCACCCACCAATTTTCATAACCCTGTGTGTTTGAGATGAAATTTGATCCAGATGTTTCAGACTCATTTACATGAAGCTCATCACCACGTGACACTCTTAACAGCTTTTGACGGCCGTGAGGTCCTTTCTCACAAACCAGCCAGTCGCCCTGCGCCAGCTCTAACTGAGTGCAGGACTCCAGTTCTTTGCACTCGGGTCCAAACTGAGCAAGGACTGGGGGAGTGTGAAGCTTGGCAACTGTCCGTTCTCCATTCTCCCCTCCCTGCGGAGGCCTGGGTGGGATTTTATGGACTTTGAAATGTAGATTTCCTAATGATTCACAGGAATGTCAATGTGATGGTTTAATCCACCAAAGGGACAGGGAAGCAAGACTCTTCCTTGTCTTGGTGATTTCTTCTATTATAAACACTGGGAGAAAGCAAGGGAGGAGTTTTAGAAAAGGAGACAATGAAACATGTGTACATAAATACAAGCACATATACAACATTCTTAGCAAAATAACAGTTCACTAACATGCCAGAGACTTGAAACATGTTAGTCCCTTAGCAGGCGAAGAGCCACGGCCTCTCTCCCCTCTTCCCACTCCCTGTGCTTTATTCTATCCACCCCTCGCTCCCTGACAGAGGGTAGGTTTTGGCACTAAAAGACGCCGCCTCATTCCATTGAGTTACCTCAGCGCTGCAAAACTAACTCAAAGTGATCTGAGCGGATATGTTATGGCTCAGAGCATGTGCGGATGTGGGTGGTTCTCTGAAATAACTGGGGACTGTGATCCCAGCACAGCGACCTCTCCCTCCTCTGCTCACAGAGCCCGGGACTCCGACTCTGATGTAAACATGTCATTTATCTGCTTAACGGGCTGTCCCCACCAATAGACTGGTGAACTCCAAGGACAGGAGTTTTATCTCATTTCTTTCTGAGTGTACAAGAGCAAATGAGATAAAAGTGTGTGTTTCACTGCCTACTGTTCACACTGCCACTGATCAGCTGGCTCACCTGGCCCAGTGAGAGTCAGCACCTACACCCACCGCACATCGCAGTGGCTCCTGAAATGTCTGATGAATGAATGAATGAATGAACATGTATCTCTACAAGTAGACTAACCAGAGCTTCCAGATTACTGTGCTACACACACACACACACATACACACACACACACACACACACAGAGTTTAAGAAAGAGAGGTGGGGAGAGGGAATACGAAAAAGAAAGGAAACATCTTCCATTTTAAAAAAAAAGAAAGTCCCATGAGGGGAACTAGATTATTTTAAATAACACAAGCAAGTAGAAGCAGCAAACATAGATTTGAACACACCTACACGCTGCTCTTTCCCATAACTTTCTGTTTTTGTTCTTTCCTAGGCTTTTTAGGGAGGCAACTCCCTGAAAATGGACGCTTCTCAGACCTCTAATGAGGCCACGGCTACCGTCTCCTACACCAGGAATGACCCATGCCTTCCGCAACACTGACAAGCCTCCATCCCACAAATCCTCCAGTGAGCCAGGCCAGCCACGCCCTTGCTCACATCCAAACGCAATGACACCTGTTTACAAAGGGGGGGAAAGAGAGCATAATGTCTTCAGCCGTGCTTTTCCACCTGCAACTGGGTTTTCTCAGTCACCCTGGAGGCCCCAAGCTCGCTGGACCACAGCGGCGCTCTAAGGCAGAAGTGGCCAGCCTGTCTGAAGCGCAGGGACGGATGATGTCAGCCCCAGCAGTGAAGGACTGGAGGGATTATGAGATTTGAAGCAGGATTTGGAAAAATCTCTGCTGCTGCAAACATGGGGGGCTGCTGGCTGCCTCTTCACCTGGGCAGAGACACCCCGCTCGGGCCCCACCAGTTCCAGAGGCTGGGATACAACACCCGCCCTCTTGGCTAGAGCGCTGTGACAGGTTATTTCTTGTCATGTTTTCCACTCCAAGATTCAAGGGCTTTTTCTGCGGATCTTAATTTCTCCCCCACTTTTCTTTTACCCTTTCTGACAAGGTTTCAGATTCTGAGCCATCTTAAGTGTGGAAGGATATTAAGTGCACGGTGCATTTGGCAGCGGAGGCGATGCGATGGAGAAGCAATTAAGGGGGAGGAGAGGGGCACAGTCTCGGGGGATCGCTTCCACGCCATAAAGGCCGCACAGCTGTCTTGGCTTACCCGTGCGAGACTGCAGCCTAAGACAGCTAATATTGACAGTGTTTCATCAAGATGGAAAATATTTATGGAGGATCTACTACTACGTGTGAAGCATTCTCCTACACATTGTGTAGCACCGTAACAACCAAGAGAGCTTTCTTGTCACCGGAGTTATTTTCCAACCCAGTAAAAATCTACGCAAAAAAAAAAACACATGGTTTCGTGCTGCGTCCAATAAATTACCTTCTTCGGCAGTTCCTTCTCTGTTTGGCTCTGGGATGGGGCTGGCCACGTGAAAAGCGCGTGGGCCTGAAGGTACATCCCTGTCTTTGCTCAGAAGGTTGATGCAGGGTGCCCGGCACTGTTCACACTGCCACTGGCTCAGCTGGCACCGTGAGGGGCAGCCTAGGCCCACGGCTCCTCTAACTCCCTTTTCAGCTTCTCCAGCCGTGGGCCACGTGCCAGCGTTCCTCCACGGCCAAGGGCACCAGCTTCTTCTGCAGTATTCCGGCTGGAGTTGATGCGGGACAAAGGCAGGTGGTTCCAGTTCATCGTACGGATTCCAGTTGTCCAGGTGGGTGCCGGTTCACCCATACTCTTGTTCATGTTCACCTTTTCTCCCCAACTACAGCTCCTCCTGGCCCATAGCAACTTCAAGGTCAACAGGAGATACAGAGACAGCAGCCCAGCACGGGGTCCTGCTGTAGCTCCCCCAGTTGCCCATGGTCTCATCCCTTCACTTAATTGCCTCACTCCCCATCACTCCTCGGAGCCAGCCCTGGCTGATGGGAGCACACACATACAAAGGACACTTCATCTATATGACACGACTACTTGGAACGTTCATACATTTATTCCAAAGATGCTGGCTGACTCAGGCACGTGGCACTTGGAAAGCCACTTCATCCCCCTGGCCTCCTCGGTGGAAGGAGGGTTTGAGATAGATCAGCATATTTCATCTTCGTGTGATCATTAGAATCACCGAGGTGAGGTGCTCATTATGAGGGCAGAACCCCGTATCACAGTTCAGACCCGCTGAACCAGAATCTTCAGGGGAGTGATCAGCAAACCTTTATTTTTACCAGGACCCCGGCTAAGTCTCGCCGTCAGGGAGAGTCTGACAGGTAGGGTGCCCAAGAAGGTAAGTGGAAGCTGGAACTTAATACGAGCTTTACTCACTGAGCCTGGCTGAATGCCCAAAGAAGACTTTTTTTCTTTCTTTCTAATTTGCACAAAGGCTCATGGCAGCCATCTTGAACAAAGTCAGGGTTCCACGTGATATGCAAAGTCTAATTGTGGATCTTAGGGTGCCTCTCCTGGAAGGATTTGATGCCTTTCCTTCCCCACTAAAAAAATATCCTTTCTATTGTGGACAGGTGCTGCTCCTTCAGGATAACTGGGGTCCCATGGGCCCTTCATGGATGTCAGGATGCCTTGGGTTTTCTGTTATAGAAAAAAAATAGAGCCACTCCAAAGGGTAGGGGTGGGAGAAGCAATGGAGAGGAGCCATTCCTTTGGAGAGGAGCCATTCCATTTGAGGGTAGAGGTGGGGGAAGCAATGGAGAGTAGCCGAATGCTTCCCCCACCCCCACCCCTACCCTCAAAATGTTATCACCCTTTTCTGATATACTTTAGGGCCCTGGGTGCTGCCCCTGCATATTGCATCTCCCAACCCCTTAGCCCTCTTGGTTCTGGAGGAGTTTGGCCACTTGCAAGAGATAGGTGGATGAAAGGAAATGGAAGCCTGAGTATCCCCACCTTCTCCCCACTCCCTCCCTGTAGTAGGTAGAATAGTGCCTTCCTGCCCCAAATGTATGTCCATCTGGAGCCTCCGGATCTGACCGTATTTGGAAGTAAGGTTCTTCCAGATATAACTTGTTAATACAGGGTCCTTCTAGGCTAGGGTAGGCCCTAAACCCAAGGACTTGTATCCTTAGAGGAGAGAAGAGGATACACACAGACACCAAGAGAAAGGCAATGTGGAGACAGGCAGAGATGGGAGTGATGCAGCACAAGCCAAGGCTGCTGGGAGCCACCAGGAGCTGGGAAGAGGAAAGAGGACTTCCCCCCAAGGCCTTCCGAGAAACTGCAGCCCTGGCGACACCCTGATTTCAGACTTCTGGTCTCCAGAACTGTGGGAGAATTAATCCTGTTGTTTTAACCCACAAAGTTTGTGGCAATTTGTTACAGTAGCTGCAAAAAACAAACATGCCATGTTTTCTAGCCTTTAAAAAAAACACACTAAAATCTCCCTTTCTGTCTTAACTACCCCCTGCTCCTGCCAATTACAGTTTTTATCGGTAGCCCTCTTCCCATCGTGTCTTGGTCTGGCATCTTCTTCCTAAAAGCAAACACTGAGAAAAGCACTTGGCTGAATGTGATTTATTGGGGAGGTGATGCCAGGGGGCACAAGGAGGGACAAGGAGGAATGAGAGAAGGAAGAGACCCAAGAGAGGGGAGATTAATGGGCAGTGGCCAGGTGGGCATAAGAGGCTCAATCCTACTGGACTCTCTGAGACACAATGTAGAATTCACTTCAGGATCTTCCAGCCAAGAGATAGGGGTTCTTAACTGACTGCCATCCCTGGTGGGTTGAGAGCTGCCCCTGGGGTGTCCCATCTCAACATTTTATCCGATGCCCTGGGGCTGGGGAAGGCCCTCCGGCAGGGAAGCCGGGACACGTGGCTCTTGGGTGGGAAGCTGCCAGCGTGAAGGACACTGTTCACCACCCACAGGTCAACTCAGATGGGAGCTGAGCAGACTCAGGGCAAAGCAGCAACAGTTTCCATAGCCCACGGCTCCAGCTCCCACAGAGCTTCCTTCCCGCAAACCCCTGGAGGCCACGCTGTGCTAATGGGCTTCCCTAGTTGCTAGTCCCTGCTTGCTCACCATTCCCTGTTGGTTGACTTTATCCTGCCCATACATCTATATAGTATCAATTCATGAAATTATCCTCAAAATCTCAACTGCTTCCATTTCCTGCCAGAACTCTGACTGGCAGAGTGGGGCAGAGCCAGGGGTCTCTCAGAAGGCCTTTGGGTCCCCATATGAAAAGCCACAGGCTCCCTTAATGTTACCAAGCCCTTCTGTCACGGTTGGCCATGGGAATACTTCCTCAGGTACAACAGGACCTCAATGCCTGTTGGCTAGAATTAGCTTTCCTCTTGAGGATCACTTGCTAAAACCTCACTGTTGCCCAGTGTTGGTGATGTTAATCATGGGGGAATGGGGTGTTGTCTACCTTAGAGAATTCTGATCTCAAGGAGAACTCAAGACTCTTTTTTTATACCTATGTTAGGCTTACATTTGAATGAAAAATTTCATCAAAATAATACAAAACACATGGTAACAAATAAAATAGTATGGAAGAACTTACCTACTTTCACACTGTAGATTCGATTTATTTTAACTTCTGTTTTTAATTCTTTTGGTGGTACCCTCCATAATTCCAGATAAGTAGGCTTATACACCCTTTCTTAGTTTATAAATTTTAAACAAAATCTAATAACCCTACAATATAAAAAATGAAAATGATCTCATACCTTCCCTCTTCCTCCTTCCAATATTTAATATTTATACTCTTATACTTTTACTTGTTAACTTTGCATGTTAAACTTTATACCAAGTATGACATCCCTATTTTCTTATGTCAGTAGCTTTATTTAGTCTTAAATGTTTATTATGAAATATAAGTCCATAGAATAATATACTACCTATGCTACTTCTTAAATATCTTTTATATATACATTTGTATGCATCCATAAATAATATATAGCATGGCCCCTACTGTTTAAAAACATATGTAAATGGTATTATTACTCTGAAGTTTTACTTTAAAATTTGCTTTTCTTAATTCAACCTGATCTTTTAAAATATATCCATATTGATACATGTAAGTTGTAGTCCTCTCACGTATTCCTTCTATGAATGTAGCACAGTGTATTTATTCAGACCTTGTTAGTGAAAAATAATCATAGTGGAATAGTAATAACAAGACTGAGTGCCTACTATGTGACAGAATTGTTCTAAGTACTTTTTAAAAAAGATTTCCATTGATTTTTAGAGAGAGGAAGGGAGAGGGGACAGAGAGAAACATCAATGCATGCCTTCTGCATGCCTCCTTCTGGGGCTGGAGCTCCCACATTGGGCAGGTACCCTGACCAAGTGGGAATCAAACTAGCAACCTTTCAGTGAAACAATGACCTCCAACCAACTGAGCCACACTGGCCAGGGTTTTTCTAAGTACTTTACATGGCTTACCTAATGTGATCCTATCACAATCCTCATTTTCCTGTGAGAAAGCTGAGGCCCAGAGAGGAAGTCACATGCCTAAAATCTCAACAGCTAATAAATGACCATCTAGTTCCAAAATCCTCTCTCTTAAGGACTATGTAGTACCGCTTCTCAGACTCAGACTATCAATTCCTTTGAACTATGCCAAACAACGCTGCAGTGGGCCTCTACTTACGCATCAGAGATTCTCTCGGATGATTATTGCGAAGTAGGGTGGGGGCATCTTAAGTTTGCCTAGATATATTGCCAAATCGTTCTCCAAATTTTTCTTCCAATTCACAGTTGTGCGAGTTGCCATTCACTTCTAACAGTGTACTTGATTTCCTGCTCTATAAAAATGAGGCAGCCATTCCATTCTGCCTTCCTACTCTCCTTTCTCTTACATTCTACTTTCTGTTGGTTGTGTTTTACCTTTCACATGGTTAGTGTTGCTGATTTTTATATTCTGCATAACCTCAATTAACTTTTCTCTGCTTTGTACATAGGGTGACTCTGAAAGTTAGACACCAGTGAAAGGTATTTACACATTTACAACCATTTAAATACGGTGTGATACCTGGGCAAGCTGTGTGCTGGAATTGCATTCCCTTCCCTGCCACTCCTGTCACCAACCCAAGGCCTTATGTACAATGCTCATAGAACAAGGACTGAGTACCTCTCTTTCCAGACAGTTAGCATTTGCTTTGAATGATGTCAAATTGACTGAGGTACTTGTATAGCTTTCTCTATCTCTTGGAATTTCTTAGTGTCTTTTTTTTTTTTAAGTTCGCCATTTCCCATTATCATAGTCTCAAAAATTTCCCAAACTCTCTCTATCATACCATATTTTCTGAGGGAACTGGATTTTTCCTAAAAAAACAAAACAAAACAAAACAAAACAAAACAAAAAACCCTTCATGTTAAAGTCATGTCTCCTCCTGCACCAATGCGGACTTGCCCCCAAGCCTACTCTACTAGTACTACCGCTATCATCATCCTGGGACCTCCTGTCTGTCCCTGTGATCTGGGTCACACTTGTTAGTTTATGGACCGCATAGCTTCTCCCTTCTAATTTATGTGCTTGTTTTGTTGGAGTACATCCTGAAGTAACTTCCCAGGAAAAAGGGCATGGAGCATGAGCTTGCTGAGTCCTCACAGGTCTGAAATGTTCTTATCCTCACACTTGATATTATGGCTGGATATAAATTTTTGACCCATAGTTACAGTGTGGGAGCCCTCCATGTCTTAATGAGAAGAATCATATGTATTTGGGAGGTCTTAGCTTTTCCTGGCTTGCAGGTCAGACTTTTCTGGAGCAGAGTTTTTCGCGCTAAGAGTCAGCTGCCCGAGGGGGTGGGATTATGCCACCATGGCAACAGGGCAGTCTAGTTTCACTCCCAGTTATCACCTTGACCCTAGGTCGTACCTGCTGATTCTGAGCAGAGCCTCTCAGTGATTCTGTCAGGTAGACTGGCTCCAATCACGTTTGTAGCCCTCCAGGGAGAATATGTGAGCTTCCCACCTTCTCCACCTGTTTCCCTCAGTAGCCTTCTCCCTCTTAACGAAATCTGTTGACTTTTTTTTTAAAAAAATCACTTATGTATTTCCTGCTTTCTCCCTGTTGTCATTTTATACTTCTGTTTCCCCATTTATTAGCTGTGTGACCTGAGATTTAACCTTCTTCACCTCAGCTTTCTCCCATGTAAAATGCAAAATAATGCAAACTGATTTTGTTATGAGGATTAAGAGTTAATGCTTGTAAGTCACTAGAAGAGCACTCGGCACATGCTTAGCTCTACAGTTCAAATCAGTTGTGGTTTCAGTCACCATCATGATTATTGGGTGGGGTCTTGAGAGGGGTGGGAGGCAGGATCCCGGGATAACTCCAAGCTGAAGTATTTAGACAGTTTCCTATGGGCTCTGGTCTCAAATAGAGGAACGCCATGGAGCAAGATCACCTGAGGCAGAGAGGGGCGGACGTCTCATCTTAAGCGCGGGGTCCCCTGGAGCAGTGCTTCTTCAACCTTACTGTGCGGCATTACCTGGAACCTTATTCAAGTTCAGATACTCATTTATGTCAAAAGTGAGCTTTCTATTCTGCATTTCTAACAAGCCCCAGGTGAAGCTGATACTGTCGGCAGTGTGTAGGATTTGGTGTGTGCACTAGATGTCAATATGAGATATATGTTAACCGTAGGCCACAGTTAGAAATGTTTGAAAAACCGCTGCCTAGAGAAATATCTTTCAGCCTACCCTCAGCTGTCTCCGAGAGACACTCTCGCCCGCCGTGCCAGGCTTGGAGGTCAGGGTTTGATTTTATTCAGCAGGCAGAAGATCTCCAACGATTCCTAATCACTCTGCCATGGGAGTTGGGCTCAAATGCCAGGTCCTGCCATTTGAGGCCCCCTCCCCACAGCCTCTGGATGTTACCTGGCATTTCCTGCATCTCACGGCTGGCTTTCCCAGCGACGTGGGGCTTCTGGCCCGGTGCCACTTTCGGACCACCAGAGACCTGACATCCCTCATCCCTTCCCTGGGATATCTGGTTTCGTGTGTTAGCTCCTGGTGTAGGGTTTCTCCTCCTTGGGAGACAGGGACAGCTGGGAATGCGGATCTCATCCTGCCCGGGTTTTCCCCTGACAAGTGGTGGCGGTGGCAGGATATGAGGTGCTTGAAGACCACTCGTGAGGCTCTGATCACAGACAGCAGAGTCAGTAACGGAAAGAACAGGTGCGGTGGACCGGATTTCACTTCATGGGCAAGTGGGAACAGCCAGCCAGGCAAGCCTGGGAATCCGGACTATCACGGAGTTTTAGAAAATCACTTGGGGGCCAGATGACTAGGTGGAGCCGGGGGATTTTCGGGACAGTGAAACTCTTCTGTGTGATACCGCAGCGGTGAACGAATGTCAGCCTACATTTGTCAAAACCCATAGAATGCCAGCACAAGAATGAACCCTAAGGTACACTTTGAACTTTAGAGTTACTTTGTAATCATGTATCGCACAGGTTTGTCCATTGTAATGAATATACCACGCTGATACAAGATGCTAATAATGGGAGAAGCTGGGGAGAAACTGAGGGTAAGTACATGATAATTCTCTGTACTTACCCTCTCAACTTTTCTGTAAACCTAAAACTTCTCTAAATAAGAAAGTATTTTTTTTAAAAAAAATAGCACACTGCCGATCTCTCTGGACTCCTGCAGTGAGATTTTTAAGCGTTGGATAAAACATTAGATGTTTAGGGTAAAACATCTGAAAGCACCAACTAAATGTCCATAACACACGCTAAAGAACTATCCATTGCCCAGGTCCTGCATGAATAATTCTCCCCTTCCCCTCTCCTCTCCCCAGAGGCGCCTGATATCTCCCCAGAGCTACTGGAGCGGCTGGTATCCTTGCAGACCTTTTCCTATGAAGTTATATATGTGAGAGGGATATTACTTTTGAAATTATAGTGCACTTTTTCCCCCCCAGTAGGCTGCTTTCTCTTCCTGCACCCCATCTGCCATGAAGGCCAAGGCGTGAGACTTGTGCTGGGGATCAGAAGGGAAAGACACAGAAGGAAGAGGACATGAAACCTACTACACTTGCTCACCTGGAAGTAGAGTCAAAGATCAAAAAGATTGGCCTGGCCAGCGTGGCTCAGTGGTTGAGCATCGACCTATGAATCAGGAGGTCACAGTTTGATTCCTGGTCAGAGCACATGCCTAGGTTGCAAGCTCAATCCCCAATGTGGGGCATGCAGAGCCAGGAGGCAGCAGATCAATGACACTCTCATCATTGATGTTTCTATCCCTCTCCCTTCCTTTTTGAAATCAATTTATATATATATAATCAATTTATATAATCATATAATTTATATAATTATATAATCATATATATAATTACATAATGATTATATATATAGTCAATATATATATAATCAATTTATATATATAAAATTTTTAAAAAGTTAAAAGAAGGTGAGAAGTTGAGACAGAGGGCCCTCATTTCTCCCATCTGTGAAGTGTACTTTCGGATAATGGGGTGTAGAAGACATTCAGGTAGATGTAAGAAAACCCCAGACCACTGGGGCAATGGTGCTCACCCAGCACCCCCTACACAGCCTGTAATTCCAGCCTTTGAAAGAAGCCCCTATTTTGCTTAGAGCCACTTCCATATGCACGTGATCAGCATTTTTCAGAGGTGGAAACCTAGATGTCCACTCACTGAAGGGAATAGCATAGATATGGTTCTTATTATAAAATGTAAAATGTGCACATGGAAATAATAATTTAAATGAAAAGGCATAAAATAAAATATAAAAATCTCACTCCATGATTCCCAGGCCAGACCCACTCTTTATAGGTAACTGGTTTTTGTCTGCTTGTTTATAGGTTTTGTTTTCTGGTAGTCACGTAATTCAAATAACATGTTTATACTGTTTCCTGGCTTATCCGCTCCAAGAACAACCTACTGAATACTGCTTTGAAAAGTAATAAATTTGGCTCACTTATACTAAACTTTCTTCCAAATTTTGTTAACATTTTTATTCTTAGTTCTATTAGCTATGCTTGTAACTTTAAAAAATATAGTTCTTTTGATGCAGTCACAGTAAACAATATTTCTCCCTCTGAGGAAAATATGAAAGTAAGTGTTCTTTTCCTTTCTCTTTATCTCTTTTTCCCTAACTTCCTTTTTTTCATTCCTTACCAGAGATATGTTTATTGATTTTTAGAGAGAGAGGAAGAGAGAGAGAGAGAGAGAGAGAGAGACAGACAGACAGACCCAGCCAGGGTTCCCCTAACTTTCTTTTATATTATTATCTTTATGTGACCAAGGTTGATAATGTTTACATTATTTTTTGTAATTATAATTGTTTTACATGCTTTCTCTATAGAATAATTTTTTTAAAATCAAAAGAGAATTACCCTGGCCGGGTTTGCTCCATGGTTAGAACATTGGCCCTTGGGCATGTACCTTAGTTGCAGGTTTGATCCCTGACCCCACTCGAGTCAAGTGTGGGAGGCACCAGTCAATGTGTTTCTCTCTGTCCCTCCCCATCCCTTCTACTCTCTCTCTGAAAATCAATGGAAAAATATATCCTTGGGTGAGTATTAACAAAAGAGAAAGAGAATTGTAAATGTGTAAATATTACTCATTCCTGATTGGGATCATACAGTATAGTGGAAACAATATATCATAGAGGTAAAGCATGTGGCTTAAAATAGTTTTGTCACTTAAAAGCTATAGTGACTTGGTATAGTTATTTAACGTTTCTAGACCTCAACTTTCAGCTGAAAAAAAATAGGGATAATAATACCTAGCACATAGGGTTGTTTGAAGATTTAATGAAAGTATCTATCTAAAAGCATTTAGCACAGTGCCTGTCACATAGTAAGAATTGTAATAAAAATTAATTATTGTTATTATTTCAGTAGTGTAATGGATGCATTAGGAATATGTTGCAATTCTTATGTCATTAAACCTGTGTTGTGCTAAGAAGAATATTGCTAATACCAAAGCTAAATGGATTCTTTCTCTCTTGACAATCCATCAATTCAATCCCATCAGTTCAAAATCATGCCATAGTTTAATTTGCTTTATTTTGGAGCATGCCTTTTTATATTTCCTGCCTTGTGTAATTGCCTTTCTATTTTTTTGTTGAGTGAAGAAACTTATAATAGACTATACCATACTCAAGTGTGTTGAATGATAACTTTTGAGAAAAAAAGAGATTGTGCAACCCCTGACAAATGGAGAGAGAGAACCTCTAGTTTCCGACTTTCTAGTTCTAGCTCCATGTGACTTGGCTGTTTCCTAACCTCAGGCACCTGAAAGGTTCCCTGTCCTATCCTTATCATATGCCCCCTACACACACACACACACACACACACACACACACACTCATTCATTAAATAACACATAAGGGTTCCTTTTCTTGAAATCTAGTGATGTTATAGAGGGAACTATAATAAATACATTCAGGGACTCTCCCAACCCTGACATCTTCTCTATGGCTTTACATTCTTCTGGTAGTCTGTTTATCCATCTCTCTCTCTCTCTCTCTCTCTCTCTCTCTCTCTCTCTCTCTCTCTTTCTCTCTCTCCACCTTTTCCCTCATTTTGCCCTCACTCCTCCTCAGGCTTTTATGCAGATCCCAGTGTGTTAAAAGCAATCATTCTCCAGCTCTGGGAAGGTCCAAACTGCAATCAGTAGATTTAAAGGGATACCATATAAAATGCAAATTTTAACACATCAGAACCAGAATTGCTCTAGAACGGAGTATTTCTGTTTCTTTCTTTTTTAATTAATATATTTTATTGATTTTCCACAGAGAGGAAGGAAGAGGGGTAGAGAGCTAGAAACGTCAATGAGAGAGACACATCTACCAGCTGCCTCCTGCACACCCCCTACTGGGGATGTGCCCTCAACTAAGGTACATGCCCTTGACTGGAATCGAACCTGGGACCTTTCAGCCCTCAGACTGACGCTCTATCCACTGAGCCAAACCAGTTTCAGCTATTTCTGTTTCTTGATAAGAAAAAAGAGCTTATCGTTTCGCACATCTTGGCAGGTACGAAATCAAAATTAGGGGTTGGGATCCCATCCCAAAATCTTGTAACATACTAGGAATGAATATCCTTGGGGTATAAGCTTGAGATTTCGCTTAATGCCAAACTTTTCTGAAGACCAAAGCATGGGGTAGGGTGGGGGAGACATCATAACAGCCCTAACCTCTCCATAGGGAACTGTCGTCTGATATTTCATGACGCTTTCCAACAATGCAAATGGTGTCAGTTCCCCTACATTGACTGTGGTGTTTTAATAAATCAAATTTTCAAAGCTTCATAGACATAAAAAAATGAAACAAAAACAAGTGAAGCAAGCATAGTTTGTTACTCTAACATCAAAGAACCCCAATCCATAAATCCAGAACATTCACTTTCAAAAGCAGATGATGAAAAATATGGAATGAGTTTCTTAGATTTAATTTTAAAACAGCAAAAGTATGTGAAAGCAGAGGAGAAATGCTGAAAAGCAGAAACCAGAGCAGAGGGCACTTGGTTTGAGAATTTTTAGCTTCTCCAGGGAGTGAAAGAGCTTAGTTCCTTGACGGCTGGAAAGCCATAGGCGAAGTTTGCAAGCTCTTTTTTTTTCCATCGAGCCCAATCATTCAGCTCAAGTCAGTAAATCAGACACCCAGGGGATACATAACACATTATTAAATTTAGGCGATAGCTCGGAGTTCATCAAGGAAAATAAAGAAAGGTGCTAAATGTCACGAGTGATTTTGCTGGTAATCAAACCATCCAATATTAAATTAACTTTTAAATTACAGAGTCTCCTCTCCTGAAAAGTTTCGTTCCGAGTAGTAGAGACTTGTCACTTTTTACTTTTTTATTTTTTTGTTTTGTCTAGACATATTTCATCCTTTCCTGATAGCATCACAGTTTTCTTTGAGGGAACCCCTGTTGCCCATTGTGTGCAATCCTGGCGGAAAGCAGTGCCTGTCCCCAGCCCGCAGCCTCGCAAGCTGACGAGGGTAGGTGGACCTCATCCCAGCCTGCCCGTGGGGTGAGCAGACAGCAGGGGTGCGTGGACCCAGACTCAGACAATGAGATGCTCTCCCCAGCAGGGGAGACTCTCATGGTGGAGAGGGGCAGGCGAGGCAGGAGGGGAATGTAGGGATAGGAGTGGCAATGATAATGGATTTGTCCTCTTAGGTTCCTTTGTGTCCTGCTCATTTTCCAAACCTGTTTTCTCTAGCCCTTCATGGATCTGTCCCCAGAACCCATAAAAACATTCTTTATTTCTTCTTGAGACCATCCGTCTACTTCAGTTGCTGTGACCCTGAGGTGTAACATACGAGTAGTCATTTCTTCAGAGAAAATGTGTCATGAACACCTACTATGTTTAGCACTAGAAATACAGAGGCCTGGTTCTGCCCTGAGCCTGACTGAGACTGTGGTGTAACTAGGCAGTTACAGTGTAATAGGGAGGTGCTCTTAGAGAGATGAACAAAGGTCACAGAGGAAGAAGTCTAATTCTGCTCAGGGGACATAGGCAATGCTCCACAACAGGGGCAAAGAATGAGTCTGGCCGAAACCGGTTTGGCTCAATGGATAGAGCATCGGCCTGGGGACTGAAAGGTCCCGGGTTCGATTCCGGTCAAGGGCATGTACCTTGGTTGTGGGCACATCCCCAGTGGGAGGTGTGCAAGAGGCAGCTGATCGATGATTCTCTGTCATCGATGTTTCTGACTCTCTATCTCTCTCTCTTCCTCTCTGTAAGAAATCAATAAAATATAGCTTTTTTTTTAAAAATGAGTTTGGTTTTGAAGGACAAGTAGGAGTTTACCTTTGCAAAAACAAACAAATAAACAAACAAACAACAATAACAACAAAAATGAGGCTAGCTTACCAGCAGAGGAAACAACACACACAAAGGCACAGAGGTGCATCCAGAATCAGGCTGGGGCAGGGCCTATGTGAGGGAATGAGTTTGGAGGAGGCTGAGTCTATATCACCAAGGATCATGGACCAGCGCACTGGAATTAGTGTTGAATAAATAGCCAGTGGAATGGCTAATGCAAAAAAAAATTAATTGCCTTCAAATACACAAAGTCTCAGCAGCAGTAGTGGGACAAAGTAAAACGTAAAATGGAAAAGTAGATGTTTCCAGTCAGTCATGAATAACTTTCTTTTTCAAGGATTCATTCAGGAAAAATCAAAATATTTGCAGGCCATATTTTAAAAATAAAACCATCACTTTAAATCTCATGGGATTGCAGTCCTGATGATCTACTTTACTGGTCAGAAAAATGTCAAGGAGATCATTGGCAACTGGTGTTAGTTGCTAAAAGTGTGTTGATACTGGAAATATTTGAGAATTACCTGCCATTGGGAAACAATTCTTTCTCCACGAGTGTCTTGCATTTCTGCACACTTTACAAGCACAGACAGTGCCTGCCCTTTGTTTTGGATAACCTTTGCAAGACTGTGTGTATAGGGGACAGCCTTGGAAGATGGTGAGAGTGTCCCCTACACAACATAATATTGGCATAATATTGAGCATCTGTTCAGAGCCTCACACTGGGCTTGACCCTCTGCGGGATATGAACAAAGGATAAAACACACCCCTACTTCTACTACAAGCAAGAAGATGGCCTACACTCTGACACCAGAGTGAACAACACAAAATACATAACCAAATCCCTAGCAACAGATGCCATTTCGTTTATATTGTTTAGGTGCTTAGTTAGGTGTTTTGAACACTGTCAAATTTCAAGGGAGAGGAAATCAGTTAAGACTTGATGATATGGAGAAAGCTTCTTGGGAAGGGAACCTAGCTGGGCTCTGAAGGATGGGAGGGTTTTTATGGGAGGAGACAGACGGGAAATATTTATTATGAAAGTTGAGAATGAGACGGTTAAGGAGCAAGCTGTTGGATGTTAGTCGTAAGCTGTCTCCTGTGTTCATCCTCTAGGTGTCTCAGTCTCCCCGTCTGTGAAGTGTGGGTAATAATGTCCCTTTTCCCGAGGGAAGCTATAGGGAAGCAATGAACCCACAGGTGTGAAACCTCATTTGAAGTGAAAGCACATAAAAGACACCGTAAATAGACTGATGAAATCAACAATTACCTTATTACTGCTGAATCTTCTCTTCCCCAGGCTAACGGTCCCCCAGTGGTAATACCCATGTGTCCATGGCAATGCATGGCTTCATTGTTCTGTGTGACTGCAGCAGAGTCTATGCTCTTCTCACGTGTAGTGCTCAGAACTCTCTAATTAAAACCTGATAGGCTGATTGGACGGAGACTTTCGCCTTCTTTGGTATAGATATTGTATTTGTACTAATGCAGCCAAAAATGCAATTAGCACCACCAACTCTTGCTGTCCTGTCAACAAAAGTTCCCTTTTATTTAAACGTGATCCGTCACTGCATTTCCTCCAGCCTGTACTTCTGGGCTCAAAGGCAAGGAATTTCAACTCAAGCTTCCATTTGCTGTCTCCAGATGACAGCTGATACAGAATGGCTAAACAGATTAGCAAACTCAAGGATGTGTAAGACATTACCTCAACTAGACATCATCACTCAGCGGGGAGGCCTGAACCATATCAGTCCATAGTCTCCCGGCATAGATGGGCCTTGCTCCTCAGATCCCTAACTCCCCACCATCACCTCACCCTCAGGGACTTTGCTCTCTTACACCTAGCTGGACTTCTTCCTGAAACTCCTGCAGATGCCTTCATCCCACTAGCACCAATCCCTCCTCCTTTCCTCTGTGATCCAACGCTATACTTGGCGTTTTATGATCATCATTCCAATACCCCATGTTCTCTCTCCTATATCTATAATAATGCCCTCCTTACTGGCTCGTCAACCTCAGTATACTCTGAGAAACTGTATTTCTGTTGTTTTAACCATGTAGTCTGTACTATTCTACTAATGCAGCCTGAGCCAACTAAGCCACCATGCCTTGACTTTCCCCTGCTTCAGCTATTGTCCAGTTGCTCTAGTTTGGTCAGAGCCAAGTTTCTGGAGACAGCACCTAGTTTCACCATTTCAACTTTCTCATTTTCAATTCATCAACCCATGTCGCGTAGCTTCCGTCTCTACCACCCTGAGAGCTATGCTCTCACCGAGGCTTCCTGTGACCTGTAATGATGAAAGCCAGGATCAGAAGACTGTGTATGGCTCATTTGCTGATGCATAAACCATGGGCACAGATAATAGGGTGGTCAAGGCCTGAGAGGGGCAGGCATAGGATGGAGTGGGTCAGTGGGGAAGGGGGGAAACCCCCACACAAACAAAGGGGACATCTGTAATACTTTCAACAATAAAGATAAATTTTAAAAAAATAGAAATTCTGTTACCACTCAGTACATTTGGTCACTCCTTCTCCTGTCTAAATGTGACTCCCCTGGTTTTTCTTCTGCCTTTCCAGCCACTCCTTTCTGTCTTCTTCCCAGATACTCTCCCCGCCCCAAATCTTTTAGTAATGACCTCTGTTTTTCTCACTCTATACTCTGATACCTGAGTGAACTCAATGTGATGACACTCAAATGCTACTCATGGTCAAGTTCTCTCTGCTGAAGTTCCATATGCCCATGGACTAGGCCATTTGGATGTTCCCAAATTACCTTAAACTCAAATGTTTCCAACACTGAGCTCACATTTATTTCCTTCAAACCTGTCACTCCTCCACTATTCTCCATCACAGTGACCACCACTGACCCTAAAGTCAGAACCTAAAACTTGGGGTCCTTCTAGATCTGTTCTTTTCATTCAATGTGTGCATCGATATAAATGTCTGAGTACATTCACATGTAAATATAGAGAAGAAATGAATGTTAGTCTATGATAACAATCTACTGTATTATATCACTAGTCCTGTAAAGTGGACACTGTCCTTGGTCTGCTCCCACTTTATAACTGAGGAAAAAGATTCCTAGAGGTTAAGTGATGTGTCCAGAGTTGCTAGGTAAAGTCAGAGCAGATTTGAAACCAGTTATGTCTTATTCCAAAACCCAAACTCTTCATAACTATACAATACTACCTTGGAATAGCTATTATTTTCTATACTAGAAGCCCGATGCATGAAGATTCATGCTAGAATAGGCTTTCTTTTTCCTGGCTGCTGGCACCCCCTTTCCACTCTGGCCCAGCCCCTTTCCACTCAAACCCCAGTGCCGCCTCTTTTCACTCCAGTTCCAGAGGCCCTGAGAGAACCAGGATAGGGCAGAACATCTGCCATGGCAATGGTGCAAGTGTCCTGCCCCCAACACTCTGTGCCTATATATTCAAATTAGCACCCATCTTTGTTGGGTTAATTTGCATATTACTCCTGATTGGATGGTGGTAGAGCAGAGGTACAGTCAATTTACATGGTTGTCTATTGTTAGGTAAGATAGCTCATATTCATTCCTGCATCTTTATCTCCACAGCTCTTCTTTAGCTCTTCTTGCACTGACTACTATACTAGCTTCCTACTTTTTTCCTTTGACCCATCTTGGGAGTGATCCCAAGCCAACTTCGACATTGCCACAAGAGCAATCTCTTAAAAACACAACTTGGACCAGTTCCCTCTTCCACTTGAGATCCTTCAGTCACTTTTCATGACCTGACTCTTTAGCCCACAAGGTACCTGGTGCTCTAGCCACTGTCTTCCTGCTTGAGCATGCCCCATTGTTCCATATCTGCTTGCAGTATTACAAATGTGAATAACATTTTACAACACCAAACTTTTACATGTTTGTTCCCTATCCCGGGAAGGACTCCCCCTCTCCCCCCTAGATTTGTGCAACACGGAGTTGACTAATCCAGCATCCTTTCCCAGCACTCTGCTCCCTGTTACTCTCCTCTTCCAAGGCCCGAGAGCCAGAAGCTCCCTTGCCAGCTTCCTTGCAGATGGAAGTAACCACATGGCCACTTCTGCCCAATGAGATGCAAAAAGAACTTTTCTGTGGGACTTCTAGGAAACAAAGACAGGTATGGTTGGTGCTGTCTTTCTCTCTTTTCCCACCTTCAACACAGATATTATTCCTGGAGCTGTGACTGCCATGTTGAAATCATGAAACCATAAAGCATGAGGATGAAAAGCTCTCACCCTAAAGATGGCCTAGCAGAAAAATAGAATCTATAATAATAAAAGCATAATATGCAAATCAACCAAATGGCAGAACAGCAGAACGTCTGTCTGGATGACCACGCTATGACACACACTGGTGCCAGGCCAGCCAAAGCAGGTGGAATGCAATTGGTGGGGTGGGGGGGATGGGAGGGGCACCATCACCTCACGATTGCCCTGCAAAGGGAGGCCCAGGCCACTCTCTGTGGGGTGATTGATCAGGGGACTCCACAGAATCGGGAAATGAGGGGTGGTGGGGACAGGGGTCGGGGGGACTCAGGCAGCCCCAGGCCAAGGCGGGTGCGAGTGGGGGGCAGGGCTGGGGCTGTGAAGCCAGCAGCTGGGAAAAGAATTGCATGAATTTCATGCATCAGGCCTCTAGTTAAGATAATAAATACATAACTAAATCAATGTCAATGCCTCCGGACTTCTCATCTAAGCCATTTTAGATATTCTTACTTATAGACAAGTGCCTCTTAACTGATACATGGGTCTAACAATATCTACTGTTTTAAAATTCAATCCAAGGTTCCCTGGCCAGTGTGGCTCCATTGGTTGAGCATCGTTCATCCAGCACAAGGTCTCTGGTTCAATTCCAGTTGAGGCATATACCCAGGTTGTAGGTTTGATCCCAGGTAGGGGGTGATGCAAGAGGCAGCGATTGATGTTTCTCTCTCCCTCTACCTTTTTCTCTCTTTAAAGTCAATAAAAATATTTTTGTTTGTTTGTTTGTTAATTCAATCCAAGGTGTCTTTTTTAGGATATATTCCCTGACTCTTAATTCTTTGGCTCCTAAAATAACCTGTGCGAATTCTATAGCAGAGCTTATCACACCTGATGTAACCACTTATTTCCCTGTGTTTCCTAAAAGACTCTGAGCTGCGAAAAGACAAAACCATGTTTTATTTTACTTTATATCAGAGTGACTAGCACATGGCACAAAGTGGGCCTTTAAGACTTGACATATTAGAGGTTTTGAGTTACAAAAATGTGCTTTGAATTCTTCCTTTTAGGCAAAAGATATACCTTCCAATCATAAAATAGAAATATTATTTATAAATGCTGAAGTCTAGCTTTGAAGGTGGAAAAAAACAATCATTTGTGTAAACTTGAGCAGAGAAATTACCACTGGTAGAAGAAGCACTCAGAGATCACAGAGTAAGTTTCAACATAAAGGCTCTCAAACAAACAAAAACCGAGGGAATGTTTTGGCAGCAGATATTTACTTAAAAGAATTACTTAAGGAAGCTCTTTAGGCAGAAGGGATATATTCCCAGACGGAAACATGGTAAAACAGGAAGGAATGTAGAAAAATGGATAAGGTAAACATGCGGGTAAAACATAATAAATATTGGCTCTTTAAAAACAACAACAATAATGTTTTGTGGGAGTCCAAGTATGTAGAAATAAAACACATGACAACAATAACAACAGCCCAAACAGAGAAATGGGTTGAATGTTGTAAAGCTGTTTTGTTGTCCAAGAAAAATTAACAGTATTAATTTATAGTAAACAAAGAAGTCCAGGACACATGTTTGTGATCTCTGAGATAGCCACAAAGAGAATAAAGAGCATACATTTAAGACGCTCTTAGAGAATGGAAAATGGAATTATTTTTAAAATACTAAACTTAAGAACAACATAAACAAAAACCAGAAGACAAGAAGGGAGAAAAAGAGTAAAGAAACAGATGGGACAAATAGTAAACAGAGATTTACAGTCCAGTGGGCAGCCATGGTGAGCCCACTGTTTACCAAGCAGGCTGGCCAAAGCCTTCGGAACAGGTGTGCAGAGGGACACGGAGAGAGGACACCTTGTGCCTTCAGATAAAGATGAAGAGATATCTTATTAGGCCAACTTTCTATCTTATACCCCCTGAACATAAGTTTTCTGAGACTGAAAGTCTCCTCTACCCCTTACAACAAGCTCTCTTTTCTGAGCTAATTTCACGCAGTTGTGTTCCAACCTTCTGTTGCAAGCAAATGACCCCTGACTGAGACAGCGGTCACGGTTAATAGCAACTGAGAAATATGGTCTCATTAGAATGGCCTCTGGGGAGAGAGAACTATTGTCTTAGCCATGAAGCTTCTATCACAAAAATGTTCTTCTTTTCCAGGTTTATATAATAACAATCCCTGTTGTGTGTGTTTTTATATCCTGGGACACCAGACAATCGCTCTTTATATTAATCTTAATAGAGAGATGGTTTTGCTTATATATACACCAGAATACTGAACTTCATAAAGTAAAAAAGGTTTCATGTTAAAAAACAAACAAAACAAAAATAAGGCCTCTTGGTTGTTTTTTTCTACCACGACCATCTGGTTTCATAATTAATGTCTTGCCAATGCACTAAAATATTTTCTATGTAAATCTTTTACATTCTTGCTGCATTTTCAATTAAGTGCCTGAATTAAAACGTTGTACCATGAGTCAGCAAGTTAAAGCAAACATGTTTTTTCCATTTATCTTCCTTTGGGAAAACCCAGTCCCAAACGCAGAGTGCCTGCCATCCTTCAGTTCTTTTCACCAATCCAGATGTCCGTAATTACTGCTGGGGATTACCACGGTGGTGTGCCCTGCCATCTGACACCACCGTTCCCATGATTGCCTGGTATGGCTTCCCTTGCCTTTCCCCGTCCCCTGCAAATGCTCCCATTCACAGTGCAGAACATAGCTGTGCTCTGCAGATCAGGAGGAGACCTGGAGACACCTCATGTTCCTGGGTGGCTGCATGCCTGATCTGCCATTTTAGATTATGCTGAGGCAGAGAGACTCTCTTTATGTCCCATTTTAGAAGCAGTTGTCTTGTTCACTCACGGAGCTATATTGCAGAAAGCTAATATTCTAAGGCAGGAGGGTGAAGTTGCAAAAAAAAACTCATGACAAAAGTCATGAGGTCCACACAGGCCTTATTTATGATAATGTCCTCCAATGCATGGTCCCAAAGCCATCGTGACCCTCATCAACATTGGATTGGTCTTGGACAAATGGCCAATGACCATCTGCTGTGGATGCAGATTAGGAAAGGTGCTGAACTTAGTGGAGTCTAATTGCCTGAATAGCTAGGCTAGCAAGCACTGCTTTTTTTTTGAAGAAGCCCTTCTGAAAGCAGCCCACCTTGACCACCTGGTCAAGACACTGCATTCTGCATGCTCCTCTCTGAACACACTACAACCATCTGGGTGATGACAGTGTCACACAGAACTTCACCCAAAATGTTACTCAAAACTAGATAGATAGGACCATTTTCCTTGTTAAAACTCTACTATATGCCATACATTGTCCTAGGAGCTTTGCCTAAATAATCTCTACTCCTTGAAACAACTTTGCGAATGAACATCTCTATCCCTATTTACAGAGAGGAAAACTAGGGTCAGGGTGGTTAGGTTCCTGTGCAACAAATTGCATGGCTAGTTATTTTCTTTTACTGACATGGCTTTTCGCTCAGGAAAATCAACCAGTCAGGAAATATTCACTCAAGATTTGAAAAGAGGAGAGAAAATCCTAAAATGCCAATAGGTAATTTTACTTCTTTTGGAGTAAAATCCAGTAATGTGTAACTGCACCATCTCTTGCTTAAAAACCTTCCTATGTCACACAGTGGAAAAACACCTAACAATTGGATTGGCCCGAGTTAACATGTCATCATTTCAGGCACACACCCGCACAATGAATTAGGAAAAGTTTCTTATGCTCATATACTTTGACCATATATCTCCCCGTCAAGGCTCCTGGGACAAGTTGAGTGTAAATGAATCAAACCATGTGGGCTACATTTTCCTGAAATACAGATGAGTTTGTAAACTAATAGGGGGGAAACTTGGGAAAACATTTATTTGGGGGTTTGATCAAAACCAAACTGCTCAAGAAAAAAAATACCTTCTAAGCCAATGGCCTCCAAACAACCCAGCCAGGCACCTCAGAGGGTGAGGGTAGGGCCTGTAAAAATTCACACCCCATCGCTTAGTATATGTTGTTTCCAGAATTTTCTCTATGGAAACCCAACATTTCTTTTAAAATAAAGCTCATTAGCTTGTTGGTAAGGCCTGAGAGAAATTAAGTAAGCCAGTGTAACAGCTTGATTCTCTTAACAGATCTAGTCAGTGTAGGTGCTGAATACATAAGAAATTACCATCATTACAATCATAAACCCATTCTTTCATCCCACTTTCATGGAAACTTTCCCCTTGTTTAGGCTGAAGGGAAGTCAGCTTTCCCACTCTTTTGTGGTCCTTCGGTAGTTTTCCTGGGGTAGGATTATATCCATCCGAGCTGTAACCACAGGCTGTAGACGCAGGCCCCCGGTGAAGAATGATCACGTTTGTTGTTTTGATTTTAAAGATGGGTTAATCCTGTGACTCTCTTTCTGCTTTGAGAGTTATTGCATTTGTGTTTGTGGCCTTTTGGCTTGAGTTGGTTGTTTATAAGTTGTTTCCCCCCCCCCCTAAATTATAGGTTCATTCTTTCAATCAATGGATGGATAAATAATTAATCGCAGTGCTGTGGAAATAAACAAGGTGATGTAAGTAGATGCTGACTGGGGGTGGGGTGAAAGTACTCCTTGAGATCAGGGTAGTGGGATGGCTTCCCTAGGGATGATATTTGAGCTGAAAGAGTCAACTCTCCCAGGAGAAAAGTTTCAGGCCCAGAGAACAGTGAGTACAGAGCTTCAGGCAGCGGGGAGCTGAGCGCCGTTAGGGAATACAAAGGTCAGAGGGTGGTCATGGAGCTGAAACAGCTAGAGGGAGAGGGGGAGAGAGGTGAGAAGCAGAACTCAGAGGGCAGCACAGGAGGTGGTTGTCCCTGAAAATGCAGTTTAGCTCTTATTCTAAGTGTGGGGGAGTGGCATGCCCTGGGGTTGCTGAGGTGTGTTGTTTGTTTTTGAATTTCTGTTTTTAAAAGGCACTTTGCTGTTTGGAGAATGGATGGAAGTGGGGCTAGAGCAGGCGTGGGCAAACTATGGCCCGAGGGCTGGATGGCTGTTCTAAACTATTGAAATAAAAACAATAAAAACCCCCGTACCCCTTTATGTAATGATGTTTACTTTGAATTTATAGTAGTTCACACAAGCACTCCATCCATGCTTTTGTTCCGGTCCTCCGGTCCAGTTTAAGAACCCATTGTGGCCCTCAAGTCAAAAAGTTTGCCCACCCCTGGGCTAGAGTGAAGGCAGATAGATTATTATATGAAACATTTACATCATTTCCTGAAGTGATATGAATAATTGAAGTTGAAGGACCTTGAAGACCTGATTAATCTAAGATCCCAGAGCCGAGGAATCTCTGCTAAGTCAGGGCCCCATTCAGGCTGGTGGGGAACCCCCGCTGGGATTCCCAAACACAGTCAGCCCCTTTCCTGAGGGGCCTGGCTGGGGGAAGCACTGAGTGGCGACCTACCATTTGGTTTCTCTCAAAATAAGATTGTCTTTTAAATCCCATTTCCCTGGGCTTCTGCTGTTTTATTTTGTGTACTGTTGGTTTTTCCTGTTCAGCATACACAGATGTCTGTGTGTGGGGTGCCCCGGCAGTCCCCGTGGCCCTGGAAGATTCTCAGAAGCAGCGGGACAGGCCCTGGGTGCGTCCTGAGCTTAGGGCGGGACAAGGTGTGGTGCTTCCTGCACCCAAGCCAACAGCTTCCCTGCTCGGGCTGGGGCTCCGAGGCCCTCTCTTCTTCCTCTTCCAGGCCTATAGGGTGGGGGTGGGGGGAGGGAGCAGGGACCCTGCGCCCACCTCCTCCCTGAACCCACTATTGCCCAGCCCTGCCCTGGGCCCTCAGATAAAGCTGGGCTGCCCCATCTCCCTCCCAGGAGAGCCATGCTCGCCATCCTCAGCTGACAATGGCAGAGGTGAAACCAGCTCTTGTCCCTCCCACAGGTCCGCTGTGGGTGCCCCTAAGACAAATGCAATGAGGGGTAGAATATACAGGATGTATACCATTCACGTCACATATATAATCTATTGCATGAGCTATGTGACTTAATCCTCCCAACAACTTAACCCAAAGCTCAAAAGGGTCGAGTAACCGCCCAGATCTTGATTCCAAAGCCCTGCTGTCAATTTGGATTCGTGAACTGATTCAACAGCTTTCTGAAGCACCTACTATGTGCCAGGGAAGGACAAACACCAGTGAAGGGCCAAGACTCTGAAAAGATAATGGTGCCCCCCATGACCAATCTGGAATTTAATTTTTTAAGGTTTTAATGTTTATATGCTGAAATTAAGAGCATAGTTTTTAATTTTTTTTTTTCTGATGGAAAAATTCTGATTAAGCTCCCTGGAGCTAGACTTTTCTCTTTTGTGTGTGCATGCATTCCAACACATGGGTAGGTAACCCAGGCTCCAGTGTGACTGTGACCAAGACAGCCCCCACGGCCTTTTCCTCCAGGAGCGTGGCGCCTGAGCAGGGGCAGGCAGTGCGTCTATAAACACACAGCATTGTGAAGGGGAATCCAAGACCCCCGCTGCAGGCTCCCCCCACCCCCAGACCCCCCTGGATCTGGCCTCCTGATGCTCCTGCCCTCCCAGGTCCCAGCGCAAATCTGGAGGCCGGAGCTGGGCTGGCAAAGCAGGGCTGCGGGGTCACCAGCCCCGCGTAGCCCACAGGCGCCGCCCAGGTGGTCCAGCCCGGCGCCGGCCTCAGAAAGCCAGGGGCGGCTCAGCTGCAGCCGGTCCTCCGCGCTGCCGGCCCGCCGCCTTGAAATAGTCCAGATTTGACTTATTAAACATATTAATCCGAAGTTAGCAATTTGTGGTCGTTTCCCTAAATGGCTCGAGGAGGAGAAACGTAAGGGAAAACGAATTCGATCCGATGGGAAGGCTTAACCCCGATGGACTAAGTGGCCTTCACATCCTGCCTTTGAAATAACTGGAAGCGAAGGGACTGTTCACAGAAGTGGAGTCAGAGGGTAAACCCAAGTGGAGTTAAAGAAACACAAACAAAGCCCATCCCCTCTCGGCCCCCCGGCCTGCCACGTGACTCGGAGGCCATTGCTTGCTGCAGTGACAGCATTTTAAACAGCCGCCCAGAGGGGTTTTAAACAGGCTTGATGTAATTCGGTGATTTATAGAGCCTGGGTTACCAAAATATTAAAGTTCTGAAATGCCCCCAAACGAAGACCAGGGCCCCAGCCCTCCCCGCTCTGGACCAAATAATTCTCGGCTGACGTGTGGTGTGTGTGGTGTGTGTGGCTCCTTCGGAAAAACGGTGGCTGCCCTGAAGGAGGGGCCAGGAAAAGATAAACAGCCTCTGAGGAATAGATACTTGGATTCGTTGACGCTCAACTCATCCCAGAATGGCCGGCAGGGAGACACAGGTTCAAAGTACGCAATGAGCCCTGGCCAGTGTTGCTCGTTCAGTGGTTAGAGGGTTGGCCCTCTAACCAAAGTTTGTTCTTTTTAAAATACATTTTATTGATTTTTTTTTTTTACAGAGAGGAAGGGAGAGGGATAGAGAGTTAGAAACATCGATGAGAGAGAAACATCCATCAGCTGCCTCCTGGACACCCCCCACTGGGGATGTGCCTGCAATCAAGGTCATGCCCTTGACTGGGATCGAACCTGGGACCCTTCAGTCCGCAGACTGACGCTCTGTCCATTGAACCAAATCTGTTTTGGCCAAAGTTTTTCAGATACTATTTCCAGCTAAGGGCCCATATGTGGGTTGCAGTTTCAATCCCAGCCCCTTTAAGGCTTGTGTGGGATGCAATCAATCGGTGTTTCTCTCTCATATGGATGTTTCTCTCCCTCCCTCTCTCCCTTCTTTCCTTCCCTCCCTTCTTTCCTTCCCTCCCATCCTTCCCTCCCTCACATCTATTCTCTCTAAAAAATCAATGGGGAAAAAAATATCCCCGGGTGAGGATAAACGACAACCAAAATAGCGTGTAAAGAATAAGAAACGTTTCCTAAAGCATTATTTGTGTGCGCGCCTGAATGATGGCGTAACTAGCTCACGTCCTAAGTAGACAGCTCCCATAGTTCGGTATTATTCTTCCATGTGAAAACAACTCGGGCCACGGAAGGCCCCAATCTCCAGGAAGCAAGCCAGGCAATTATTCTTTAATTGCATATAAAAATCCAAATGCTCAAGGAAATTGCAGGGGGATAGACGAATAAATTAATCTGGCTAATGAAGTGCCCCCAGACCCGGAATTTATAAAATAAGCCATAATTATGTAAACATTGTACAGCCTTCATCAATAGCCCCCCCCCCCCCCCAAATGCAACGGTCTAAACGTGCGCTCGGGTTTGGGGCTGGAGATCATTTCCATTCTTCCATCACATTCTTCTCATTACCTTGGAGCAACCCTCCTTTTCCCTAATCCTTACGGATCTTCCTGCCTCAAAGAGAACACCCTGGACCAAAGGCAGGTCTCGGAGAATTCTGACAGTTTTGTTTATGTCAAAAATAATGAGAGATGACAGGCTATCACATTTAGACTGGTAACCTGATCATTTGCTTCGGGACTCCCTGCTAAGATTAATTTGGAGACAGAGAGGAGAAGGAAAGAAGGGAGGAGGGAGTGAGGGAGGAGGGGGAAAAGAAGAGCTCTAAAATGCCCTCCTTAAGGGCGAGGAGGAGGGACCGGCAACCTGCGCAGTGGTTTTTACCTAGCTCACGGGCCAGGAGGAAGCTGAGTGCGTCTCTGTGTGCTTTTACCTCATGTCCCTCCTCGCCACATGCTTATTTTGCAAAGGAGCACTGCGTGCGTTGAGAACCAATAGGACCCATCTGTATTCATGCCGCAGGTGTGGCAGAAGCCAGGGAGACAGTCCATCCTCTCCTGGGTCCTCATCACCACCACCTCCACCACGCATCATCACCATCGCTCCCACCAGCACCTCAAAGAAGAGAGCATCACATCTTGGGGGTAAACTTGTATATACCCCAAACAGTTCCTTGCTCTTGTCCTTTCAACCAAAACCAATTGAATGATAGATTTCAACTTTTCTATTTTGCAGGAAGAATTCCTCTCCTTCTCAAGCTACGGCCCTGACATACCAAAGGGAAACTGAGTCTCCCCAGAGGTGCCTTGGCGCTGGGATTGGTAGTTGGAAGGAGCCGAGATAACACAGGAGGTAAGACCTTTCTCTCTCAGAGGAGTTTGGGGAAAGTCACCCAAGGCTTTCTGCTAACACGTCTGGACGCAGAGACAAAACACTTAAAAAACGTTTAGCCTCACAGAGAACCAACATGCAAAGACCTCTTTTGAAAGAGACACAAAGGCAATGATACAATGATCCAATGGAAAACGTTTTCATATCAAAGGCTAATTCCTACCCATTGGTGGTGGCTTTCTGGGACACTGTACTGAAAGTTCTGTGTTTCTTTTTTTCTTCCTTTAGGCTTACTAAGAGAAAGAAATAAAAACACACACATAGATACCCTTTAGTTGTTACTGCATGCCCCAGGTGCCACCTCTTATTATCAGCTCCACCCCTCCTCATTCCCTACCCCTGAGAGCCCGTGCGCCTGATAACCTCACATTTATATATGATCACATCCTAACGCACTAGCCTCAGAGGCTTAATACCACCTTCTGAGAACCAGGAAGTCTATCACTAACACACTGGTTACTGGTTCACATGACCATCCCATACAAAACCACAGGGGACTTGTCCAGGGGTCTTAAAACCACCAAAATGCACCCCATTTCTCCTCTGCTTCTCTTAGTTGGTATCTGCTCTACAGCCTTCATCAATTAGTCTCCCCCCCCCCCCCCAAGGTCACTTTCTCCATGCCACTGGCCATATCTATGTAAAGCATGAGAATCATGGCCTCCGGAGCAGAGGCTCTTCCTCTGCCCCAGACCTGCTGTAGTTTGGGGAAAAGTTCCCTGGGGGAAGGACTTGGATTGGCTTAACGTGAGTCCTGGACACGTTTCAGCTTCAATCACTGGGGGCGGAGTTGGGGACAATGACTGGCTCCGCGGGGGGCAGATGTCCATTCCTCAGCCCAGGATGGTGGCCAGGAGGTGAAGTCCTATAGTCAGAAGTCTGCTTCAATCCAGACCCCGCGGCTGGTGAGAGTAGGTGAAGGGAGGGGAGTTTGGTCTCCCCGAAGAAGAGTAAGTAGAACCCCTGTGGCTACTAGGGCCACCGGATGAGTGACACAGCCACTCCAATGGGGTCTTCCTATGGAAGGGACTTGGAAAATCCAATGTGATATAACTCAGCTATGCAAATAGTATTATTAAGAAAAATACCTGCCCTAACTAGTTTGGCTCAGTGGATAGAGCATCCGCCTGTGTACTGAATGGTCCCGGGTTTGATTCTGGTCAAGGGCACATCCCCAGTAGGAGGTGTGCAGGAGGCAGCTGATCAACATTTCTCTCTCATTGATGTTTCTAACTCTCTACCCCTCTCTCTTCCTCTCTGTGAAAAATCAATAAAATATATTTTTAAAAAGAAAAGAAAAATACCTGTTCTTGGCCCTGAAGACCTTGCCAGTTCCAGACACAGTTGTGGCAGAGAGGTTAGATGCCCAAGTACAGAGTGCAAAAGACATAGTGGGAAAAGAGGCCAGAAATCAGACTCCCAGCCCTGGCTCTGAGACTCTGTTTTCTAGAAGGTCCAGCATCTCATCCGACACCAGGCCCCAAGGCTGGACACGCGGCCGAGTCCTCCTGAGAGTGGGAGCGGGTGCAGCAGGAAAGCTCAGGCCTTTACCAGCCAGCGAGGCTTTTCTCCGCTGTTTCAGTTTTAGGTTGAAAGAAACCACCTTCCTCTCCCAGGACTTTAGTCTGAAGCCTCTTCATCAGAGCCTCACAAGGCCCAGCCACCCAGCTCCCAGCTCTGCCCTGGCCTTCCTGCCGGGGCTGGATCCTGGGCAGGCTGGGGTCTCGTTCCCCCGATGCTGAGAGTACAGGGTGAGGGCTCTCAGCCACGTCCCTTTCCAGGAACTAGCCTCACACTCTACCTTGTCTACAGGCACGTCCGTGGCAACAGCCTATACCCAGTGACAGGTCATACAAGGTGTACAGACCCACCCCTATCCCCACCCCATCCCCCGAGCTTCCTATGGGACTAGCTGAGTCTACATGGCAGCTACTGTGCTCATTACTGTTTAAGCCCCCCTCTGCCCAGTCCTCTTCCAACACCCCACGCACCCATTCCCAGGGGCGGATCCGGAGGACCCTCCGCAGTAAACTTCCTCCAGGCAATTTCCCCGGGAACCGGAATTAAGACCCGCCCCAGCCCAAGTTCCCCATCCTCCAAAGAGCTGTTCTCCCTCCTCTTATCAATAATGATCTAGGTCAGCCTCAGAGAAGAGGGTCAATCTAGGAGCCTGCAGGTAATGAACGTGCACTTCAGGAAAGCTTTCTGGGGAAAGAGAAGGATTGCAGGGATGGCCCGGCAGGGAAGAAAACGTGATGCCAGCCCGTCAAAGCTCCACACCCTGAGGACTGATCCCTGTGTGCGCAGCACTTTCCTGGGAGGCCACAGGAGGCAGCAGAGCCCAGGAGTGTGAGTGTGTGTGTGTGTGTGTGTGTGTGTGAGTCTATGTGTGTGTAAGTGTGTATATGTGTGTGTGAGTGCGTGAGTGTGTGAGTGTGTGTATGTGTTAGTGAGTGTGTGAGTGTGTGTGAGAGGGTATGTGCGTGTGTGTGTTTGAGTGTGAGTGTGTGTGAGTGTGTTTGACTGTGTGTGAATGTGTGTGTGTATGAGTGTGAGTATGTGTATGAGAGTGTGAGTGTGTGAGAGTATGTGTGCATGTGTGTGAGTGTGTTTGAGTGTGTGTATGAGTATGTGTATGAGAGTGTGTGTGTGAGTGTGTGTGTGAGTGTGTGTGTGTGTGAGTGTGTGTGTGTGTGTGTGTGTGTGTGTGTGTGTGTAAGAGGCAGAGAGCGCTCTTTCCCGGAAAGGACAGGGAGGGAAAGGGCCTCAGGGATAAGGAGGAGACAGGCCAGGAACAACTGGCCCAGCGCTGAGGGAGGCGGATCACAGAGGAGCAGCGAGGCTCCAGGTTGCCGGGGTGCAGCCAGGCCTGCCAACCCCAGCAGTGCGCGAGGTCCTCCCTTCTTTATCTGTGGAACCGGGTCACAGGGTGCCAGCTCCTCTCCCAGAATGGCCCTGGCAATGAAGTGAGGTCATGCGGGCACACAGCCGGAGAAGCCACCCTGCCATGGCCCGACCACCTCCACCACCCGGAGCCCACGCTCCCCGCGGAGGGAGCGGGGCGCTGTGCTTTCCAGTGGGCTTTACTGATCCCAATTGTGTGCTTACTGCCACTTAGGGGCTGCACTCTCTGCTAAAGGCTTCTGAGGCCGAGCAGGGAGCGAGGTGCCAGCGCCTGACTCATGCTCCTGACGGCGACCTGGATGGTGAGCGCCTGCTCCGTGTCCCCGGAGCAGAAACAGGAGGATCGCAAAGCTCCTCAGCTTCCCCAGTCACACATCCAGTAGGAGGCAGGCAGCGTTGGCACCAGCTCTGCCTGCCACCAAAGCTCTTAGCCACCACCCTGCACTGTCTGGGAGTCCCAGCCGGGTGGCTCCGCTTGCTGTTGTTCCATACACCTAAAGGTTGTGGGTTCGATTCCTGGTCAGGGCACATACCCAGAGTTGGGTCCCCAGCCGGAGATGTGTATGAGAGGCAACCAATCTCTCTCTCTCTCTCTCTCTCTCTCTCTCTCTCTCTCTCTCTCTCTCTCTCTCTCTCCTTCTCCCTCTCCATTTTCCTCTCCCTTCCTCTCTCTCTATAAATCAATAAAAAACCTATCCTTGGCTGAAGACTTAAAAAAAAAAAAAAAAGATTTCAGATCTGTACACACATTCTCCCCCAAACCCTGTCATTGTAGGAGAAAACTTCTGAGTTGGGTTTTCTCTAGGTCTGGAGAAAGGGTTAAAGGCGTAGGATCCTGTCAGAAACACAGCAGTAACTCTCCCCTTCTTGTTGCATTCCAAACACACATGTACTTCCCGCCTGCTCTGGGGCTGTAACATCCTAGCAGAGGCTGCGGCTTATGACCTATCATCACCTTCACGATCAGCCTGGAAAGCCAGAAAAATATGATGTGAGAGCTTTTTCTCTCTTAAAGCCAGTCTTAGGGAACGAGCCATTTTCAGAGGGAAAGCAAGATTGTTGAAGGCCAATACACAGTGGGTTTATTTTAGGCCTACGTGATGCAATAATAATAACATATTTTTTTTTTAAAAAGTGTTGCTTAAGAAAAGGCTGAGGAGATTGGGAGTCAGCTGGCTCGGGTTTAAGAGCTGGTATGCAGCAAAACAGCCAGATACAGTTCTTTGGGGGAAAAGAAATCTGAAAAGGAGAAGAAAAAAAAATGAAAGAAAGAAAGAAAAAAGAAAATCCCTAGGTTTGGGAAAGGGCAATATGAAGGTGTGTGGAGCCGTGCCAAAAGCAAAAGGGTATTTCACTAAAACTACAGCCCCAGTCATGTGTTATTACTTATGCTCTGCTTGACAATGACTGGCACCGGGCACGAAACAGTAACGTCGGACGGATTTGGCATCGCTCTCTGTTAACAGGAAGCCGTGTTCTTTTGATTCCGTTGATTGGTTTCCTGCTGAAGGCCATCCATGACCGAGGAGGGAGTATACAAGACCATTGTCCAATTTCCATTCCTCCCGGTGCCTCTCGCTGCTGGCGGGGAGAGCTGGCTGCCCTCGTTGGACGCGATCGGGCCCGGCCCTGAACGGTGCGTGAGGCTGGTCGTGCACGCTGCACCGAGCGGGGCAGGGGGGGGGGGGAAGGAAACCGCTGGCACGCAGAAGGTGGCACTCAAAACAACCCCAAAAGGCGGGGGCCCCGCTTATTCAGGGGCAGAGGCATGGAGGCCATGCATCCCCGGCGTCGACATGAAGGCGCCAGGTCACCTGGAGCAGAGGGCCGGCCTCCCACGGAGCCTGGCCACGGTCCAGAGGGAGGGAGAGCCGAGGATGTGAAGAGAGAGAGGGAGGTGAGGAATGAGAGCAGGTGGGGCTTGGCTGAGCGGTGGGTCTCCTTCCGCCGCGGTTTCTGAGCCAAATCATCCTGAAAAGTCACTGGAAACTCGGAGGAAGGGGGAGAGCGAGCCCTTGGGCCTGATCCTGAGGAAATCTCGCTGATGGGGTGGCGTCACCTGCCAGCCGCGTCCACAGGCACGCTCCAGCTCTTGCCAACACCACGGATTGAGTTTTGCACGTGATGGGCATCGTGAGCAGCCCCCGTGGATTTGATTGCAGGATGGGACTGTGAGCAATTTTTGCTTCGGCTTTCTGTTATTTGATTGTCGGGTCTGTAGCTAAGTGGTTATGTTTTGAAGATAAAGACATATTCATATGGATAACGGGCTTCGGCTGGACCCTGGTAAGGCGGCGTCCCAACTGCCAGGGCATCTCCAGCCGCTGCATTCCCCTCTGCATCCCACCAGCCACCAGCCTGGTGGAGACCCTGCCTTTTAACCTGAGCCGTGGCCAGCCAGAGCCCTTCCCCAAAGTCTCTCTCAACTCCGCTCGGCATGCCACACGCCCTGTCTCTGTTCAAGCAAAAGTAAGAGTAGCAACACACAGAGGGACAGATTACAGGTTATTTATTTAATCTCAGGCTCTTCTGGATGTGACTTAACTCACCGCACCTTTGGATCATCACCCAGCTAAGAGATCCTTCTTAGCCCCTGATCTATGACACCCAAACCCTTTCTGTGGAAGCTACAAGTACAACGTTCCCCTTCCCCCAACATACACACATGTACTCGCCTGTGCACGTACAACCACATGCGCACAGTGCTAGGTCAAAACCATGCTCCCTGCAGCCACCCAACGCTCTGATCTGCCCACTCCCCTGATGGGTCTTGGGCGGCGGACTGGGCCACGGGGGTGGCTATGGCCAGATGGACAGAAGGGGACTCAGAAAGAGGAGCTGAGACCACTCCTATGCGGTGAACCTCTTCCGGATGTTCAGGAAAAGAGAGAGAATGTGCCAAGCCCCTTCCCGGCTCCTGGGCAGGGGGTGAGTGAGGGTAGAACTTTGAGAGCCAAGCTGTGTGGATAGAGGACAGCGATTAAGCAGGGAGGTGTCGGGGGGGGGGAGGTGGGAGGAGGCTGCCTTCTCTTTGCCGGCATTATTCTTGCTGTCTTACGAAGCCTGCACACTGCGGCCTTTCTCCATCCACGTTTCTCATCCTCCCCCTCCCTGCCACCTCTCCTCTCTCCCCTTCATGCACTGTTTTGCTCCTGTTTTTAATAAAGACGTTGCTGCGAGGCCGCCGGTCGGGTGGATTGGTGTGCCGTGGTCACCGAGGGTCAGCTCGGAGGACCAGGCCCTGAAGGGAGGGCCAGAAGGTGGGGTCAGGGGAGCAGCCAGATGGCCAGGGGGCGGGGGCGGGGTGGGAGGAGTGTCAGGGGGTTCTGACCTGGGTTAGGGAACACGGGCCACCATACGGCAAAACCACCCTTGATCCAGCAGGAGGGCAGCCGGGCAGCCCGCAGTGCCTCCTCCGGGTCCTCCCTGCCCGGCCTCCCTCAGCCACACTCTGGCGGCAGAGAGCTCCTCAGTCCCTCACTCTCCAGCTTCCTCGGGGCTTTGGCCACACCCTGCAGCCCCTGCCCTCCGCCCAGTGCATGGCCAGTCTTGTCAGGTACCCACCCTCCTGCTGACCACGCTGCTCTGTTCTTGACTGGGACCCTTCCTGGCCCTCTGTTCTCTGTCCACCGGCCTGCGGGAGTGCCTGCCTCTCAAGCCCGGATTGGATGGTGGGTCTCGGAACCCCCGTCCACAGCCCTTCCTGCTTCTCAGCTTCCCAGGCGGCTGGCTGCTGGCTGTTGGCTGCAGACAGTCCCTTTGAGGGAAATGGCCTCAGATGTATCCATCAAGTCAAGCAGAACCGAAGCTAATCTGGCGCAAAGTGCTTTTGGTTTGTGTTGTTTATCCGTTGGTGGTTTGGAACCCTGAGGGACCGGGCACTGCCTCTCCTGTCTCCAGACACACTTTGGCGTCCATGATTGAACTGAGATCTAGATTTACATTAAGAAGATTCTTAACTTCAGATAAGGCTTCAAACGCACAGAATGGGGGTGGGGAGTGGGGTAGGGACATCAAGGGGTGTTCTTCATTTTCCCATTCCCAATCAGCTCCACAACCCTGGGGCTTGTTCCAGGAGATGGAGTCCCAAGTATGAGGCTGGGCAGCTGGGAGAGCCAGGACTCCAGAGAAACCTTTGAACTCTTAAAGCACAGCATCCTGCAAAGGTTCCATTCATCCCCCACCTCCACCCCACCCTCGCTGCCCTCTCTGGCCCCCCATCCTCCTGCATCCTGCACAGCCAGGTGCACATGTTTGCCACATCCTGGGCATTCTGAACACATTTCTTTTTTCCTCTTTTTGTGTATCAGAACTTCATTCCTTTTTATTGCTGAATAATGTTCCATTGTATGCTATAATATTGGGATTTATAAGAAATATATAATATACAAAATATAATATAATATAATATAATATAATATAATATAATATAATATAATATATAAAAGCCTAATATGCAAATTGTTCCAGCAGGAGTTTGACTGGGAGACCAGGAGTTCAACCACTCACTATGATGTACACTGACCACCAGGGGGTGGCACAGAATGAAGGAAGGCCCCGGCCAGCAGCCAGGGAAGGGAGGCCCTGGGTAGCAGCCAGAAGGCTCAGATCAGCCCTGATCACCAGGTTTAGGTGCATGAATTTGTGCACCAGGCCTCTAGTATAGTATAATATATATGTGTGTATATATATATATATATATATATATATATATAGAGAGAGAGAGAGAGAGAGAGAGAGAGAGCACATGCCAGGGTCCGTAACATCCAAAACGACCTAATGGACAACTAGAGGTCAGTCCTGCAGTCAGTGCTGGGTCACGCTGGGTCACAGCATGACTGCTGAGGGGTCTGCGGATCAGGCTCAGAGAGAGGTTTAGAGAGAGAAGCAGGGTCTGATCCACAGCCTTCCTGGCAGCTGTTGATCAGTCCTTGCCTCTCTTTCTCTCCAGGCCTTGCCAGCAGCTGCAGGGGCTGCTGATCAGCCCCGCCTCTCTGATCAGGCCTGGAAATAGGCCCAGAGACACTGACTGTCATAGAAACCTACCAATCAGAACCAAATCTGGGTGAACTGTGAGGAGCCAATGGCTGCCTAGGAGGCAGAGCTTTTGATACTGACTGACATAGAAACTGACCAATCAGTACCAAATCTGGTTAAACTTCAAGGAGCCCATGGCTGCCTAGGAGGCAGAGCTTTTGACGTTGACTAGCATAGAAACTGACCAATCAGAACTTAATCTCAGTGAGCTGCAAAGGCAGAAGCTAAGGTGGGGGCTGAGGAGGGGTTTTAAGGGCAAGAGCTATTTGGTGTAAGGTGTAAGAAAGCAGTTCAATTTTTTAATGACTGATTTGGCAGTATAGTACATATGGCTGGCTATCAGTCCAGATATAGGGATTATGTATTTTATCTGCCAAGAGCATCTCCTCCTGCTAAAAAAGGCTCCCCTTCCCCCATTTAAACAATCTTATCCTATATAATCTATACATACTAATAAAAGGGTAATATGCTAATTATACTGGGTCAACCAACCCTCTTCCAGATGACTTTGTCCGACTTCCTTCTGGACAAAGCCATGGTGGCTGGGCTAAGGCAAAGGAAGTTAGGGGTGATCAGGCCAGCAGGGGAGGGCAGTTAGGAGTGAGATCAGGCCAGCAGGGGAGGGTAGTTAGGGGTGATCAGGCAGGCAGGCAGAGGAGTTAGGGACAATTAGGCAGGCAGGCAGAAGCAGTTAGGGCCAATCAGGCAGGCAGGTGAGCGGTTAGGAGCCAGTGGACCCAGATTGTGAGAGAGATGTCCTACTGCCTGTTTAGGCCTGATCCCACAAAGGCCCCTGATTGAAGAAGGTACATGCTGGCTGAGGGAACCCCCCATTCCATGAACAAATTTCATGCACTGGGCCACTAGTATAATATAATAAATATATACTTCTAGTACAAGAACTTACTTCATTTTTTTTTCATTTATTGGGATGATACTGGTTCATAAAATTATCTGAATGCATTCCTGTTAATTAGTCAAAAGGGCTGGATTGAAAGATGCCATTTGATGGACTGTTTCTTTGTTGTGTCTCTTCTTCTGAGATAACCCAGGGCAGGACTTTATGCTCCATTGTGTCAGGGCCCACCTGCAACACCAAAGGTGTTCCACAAACACTGGACGTGAAGGAGAGAATGCCAGCTCCACTGCTCACATTCTACTTTCAGAATCATAATTAGAGGCTAAAGGTCAGAGTCCTCCATCGCTAGAGGGGCCCAGTTTTCCCGTTCCACTGGGAGATGGTCCCATCTCCTCAATGATCTGCCTTTTTGCCCTGTTTTTCTTTCCATTCTTGCATGTCTTTAATTCTCAGACTAAGAACACAAGTGACCCAATTCCCTCTACTGTTCCAAACCACCATCCTTGCCATTTTCCCTTCAGTTTGCCTCTGGTGAAAAATAAAAAAATAAAAAAATTTCCTCCCAGAAATGTGACTCAGAGGTCATGGATGTAAAGGTCATCCAAGGTTGGGAATTTCTCAGCCCTGAGTCATCGCCCCTGTGCTGAGAACCTGGATTTTAGTCAAGGCAGAAAGCCTCAAAACCAAGCCTGGAGACACCCCCCTTCTTCCTCAGCCCCATGCCCATTGGCGGCAGGAATTTCCTTGTCATTCATTTTTGTCACTGGCTGCCCTTCGCCTCTGCAGGTGAAGGCCCAGCTGGCTTCCCTGCCCAGAAAGCTGTCATGGCTGCTGCAATGGGCTAGACTGCCCAGCAGGAGGCGCCTAGCTGCTCTCCCCTCCAGCAGCTGTGGCAGGCGCTGCCCATCAGAGGACAGGGAGACAGACCCACAGCCAGAGCCAGGGGCTCAGGGACAGAGCACCTCTGATTCTCTACTCCAGCAAAGAAACAGGATGTGAAAGATACAGGTGAGGAGGGAGCCATGGCCACTGAGGTCAGAGGCCTCATTCATAAAGTTAAAAAAAAAAAAATTCCAGTATTACATTGCTCTGCTTTCTCTGTTTTTTTTTTTCTTCTTCTTCTTCTTTTTTTCTCCTCTCAAATTTGTAGAGTGGATTTTAGTGCATAGATTCGAAAAGGAAGGAAGGAAGGAAGGAAGGAAGGAAGGAAGGAAGGAAGGAAGGAAGGAAGAAGGGAGGGAGGGAGGGAGGGAGGGAGGGAGGGAGGGAGGGAGGGAGGGGAGGGAGGAAACCAAAATTCACCAAAGTAAACACAAAAGTGACCCTCAGGCACACGCTATCTAAATGGAAGGGAACTGAATCTGCACCCACATGTGAAAGGCAGTGACAAGTTGAGAAATTGTGATCCAGGTCATGGGGAGGTCACTGGCAAGTGCACAGGACTCCGGGAAGCAGGGAAATGACTGGGGCTGACTGAGCTTCTGGTAACCTTGACTGAGACACAGCAAACTTGAATGAGAGAAGCTGGGCAGCACAGGGTTTAGTGCACAAACTGGGAGCCAGTCAGTTCAAGGGTTCAAACTGTAAGAAGCAAAGGAAATAACCCAACAAACAGGGTGATCCTGCCCTAGCTGGTTTGGCTCAATGTATAGAGTGTTGGCCTGCAGACTGAAGGGTCCCAGGTTTGATTCCGGCCAAGGGTACATGCCTGGGTTGTGGGCTCGATTCCCAGTGGGGGGCGTGCGGAGGCATCCAAATAATGATTCTCTCTCATCGTTGATGTTTCTATCTCTCTCCATCTCCTTTCCTCTAAAAAAAAAAAAAAAAAAAAATTTAATGGTGATCCTGGCTCATGGCAGACCCTCAACAAGTACTGGTGGAATGAATGAATGAATGAATGAGTGAAATGCTTCTCTGAACCAGGGGCACATAGAGATGCTCTCTGAATAATAGCAGACACAGCGGCAGCAGAGGTCATTCCTGAGCTCGTGGCTGGAAACGGTGGGACCCCTCCCTGTCACTGAACTGGGGCCTGATGGGAGCTGTCAGGACCCCACAGGACCAGGAGGAAGAAGAGGCTCAGCTACACCCAGAGCATCTCCTCTCCCAGTGAGCAAGGTTGGTGACAGCACAATCCCAACAGCCCTGACAGCACAATCCCTCACTGTCTTCCGAGAGGGCAATGTCTAAATAGGGCAAACCAAGTGGGACCCCCTCCTCAAGAGGGGCCGCAGTGCTCCTCCCGAGGACGTTCCTGGCCAGCACCCAGGGCATGAAGGAAGGAGTTCCCTTCATCCTGTGCCTGCAGCGCAGCAGTGGAGAACCTCGTATTTCAAGGACAAACCTTGAAATTTAGGGTGCCCTCCACCTGGTCAATTTATAAGGCAAAAGCTAGCAGGAAGTCTCCCAGAGCTGGGAGAGAATCTGAACATTATCCATGCAATTCTGCATTGATCAAGATCCCTATTATTAAAACAAAATAACAACAACAAAAACAACTTCAAAAAGAAGGAAAGTTTTTCAGATAAGAAAGTACAGGAGCAGCAATATCATAGACGGTCTAATAAAGATGCAAATTACTGCCAAAACCGGTTTGGCTCAGTGGATAGAGCATCAGTCTGTGAACTGAAAGGTCCCAGGTTCAATTCCGGTCAAGGGCATGCACATTGGATACGGGTACATCCCCAGTAGGGGGTGTGCAGGAGGCAGCTGGCCGATGTTTCTCTCTCATCGGCGTTTCTAGCTCTCTATCCCTCTCCCTTCCTCTCTGTGGAAAATCAATAAAAAATATTTTTTAAAAGATGCAAATTATTATAATTAGATTAATATATTATGGGACAATTTGAGCATAATGCAAATTTCTCACAGGCAATTTGGTGAGAAAAACTAGGTGACATAGAGAACTATAGCCACATGAACCAATCCTTTTTTAAAATATGTTTTTATTGATTTTAGAGAGAGAAGAAGAGAGACAGACATACATCACTGTGAACAAGAAACACTGATCAGTCACTTATTACCTACACCCTGACACACACAAGTCCCCCACTGAGAATCAAGCCTACAACCAGGCATGTGTCCTGACCAGGAATTAAACCAGCAACCCTCTGATGCATGGGACCATGCTTAACCAACTGAGCTAAACCTGCCAGAGCTAACCAAGTCTTGTAGGAATGCACAAAATGGACACATGGACGCACTTCACTCATCTACCTAGTACATGTGTTTTCCTACCATCTGACTTATCTTAACCAAGTGTGTTACCCTACAAGGTTGTATTTCGCTCTTCTTTCATATCTGTGAGCTCCCATATATTTTTTTAAAAAATTTTATTCAATATCTGAAACATGTCTAAATACCCTGATTCAAACACACCAAACAGGTCATCTTTTTGTATAGAGCAGAAGCTTGAAGTGAAAATTTCAAAATAATCAAGAGAACACATGGTATTTCTCTCCCAAGCAACAGACATAATGAAATCCAGAAAACGATGACAATAAAAAAAATGTCTATGGATGGAGCAACTCTAATGTTGAGAAGTCAATTAAAAAATAAGGCCCAAAGAAATGGAAGAGACGGAGAGATGAGCACTGTTGAGATTGAAAACCAAACAGTGGAAAGAGCAACCTGTCTCACCAAGAGAAAGCACTATCTATATACAAAGACCTTCATGAAAACTGCCAAATTCTGCACCTTTTCGTACTATGAGTAGCTGGCTTGGTGATTTCGAATATCACTACAAGTAAAGCCTTCAGCTGTTGGGTGAAGCCCAGTGCTGATAAGAAAGCTAGGAAAGAATTCCCAGCAGGGATACAGAAGTTAACTGAAAACTATGCATTGAATCCAATCTTCAGTTTTGAGGAAGTGGGTATCTATTATAAATGTATGCTTCAAAGAACCTATATGTCAAAGAGAAACAAGCTCCAGGATTTTAAGATTACAAATTTTGATAGCCTTCCTTCAACCCTCTCCTAATAACCCCCAAGCTGCAAAGGCCATCTGCACAAACCTCAGGCCTTTTTTAAGATAAGGTGCCATATGTATTGAAAGATGTACATGTCCCTTAATCATTTAACTCGGATAAGATTGTGTTACTGTTTTGTTTTAGATTTTCTATTTTTTGTGTGTCACTGACCAAGTGTTTAAGGATTGTACCCTTGACCCCATTTTTCTCAAAGCCCTGTGTTTTTTATTGTGCCATGTTGCATAGCGAGGTGAGCTTAAGGAACACATGTGATATTATGGTAGAATTGACTGGACAGTAATCCATTCTCTCTCTATATAAAAGCCTAAGTGACCGGTTGCTAGGATGCCCACTGACCACCAGGGGGCAGACGCTCAACAGAGGAGCTGCCCCCTGGTGGTCAGTGTGCTCACACAGTGGGAACATCACTCAGCTGAGGCACCAGAAGCACAGCTTGTGGCTTGTGAGCACAGCCGCAGCAGCACGAACCTCTCCCATGGCAGCGCTACCGAGTGGTGGCAGCAGGCACAGTGGGCCTGGGATGAGCGGGAACAGTGCAGCACTCAGCTCAGACTCCTCCCTGGCTGCCTGCTGCTTATCACACTTATTAACATTCCTTGAGTGATGTTGGGTTGCTGGTTTCAGCCTGATTGCCTGGCTTGTGGGGATCTTACCGAAACCAGCAGTCCAACATCCCCCCGAGGGGTCCTGGATTGTGAGAGGGTGTAGACTAGGCTGAGGGACGCCACTGGTGCACAAATCCATGCACCGGGCCTCTAGTGAAATATACAAACATACTAGGATGTCACTAGATGGATCTTTCCATTCCTGTGTTTTTCTCTCCTATTTTGCTTCTGCAGGCTATAGGTGTGAAGCATTAAATTAAACGCTTCTCTCCCCCTCTGAGCCCCAGGACCAGAATCTCCCAAGCTCCTCTTCATTCCCTGAGGCCCTCGGGGCTGAACTAAATGTCTTGACAACTGTACACCGTCCAGCTACTTTTTGAAGGACTCCCAGAAACCCCCACGTGTCCTTCAGCAGCAGGTTCCTTCACCTTCAATCCCATCCATCTCGTCCTTTATTCCTTGAGGCTACTGCTAAAAGGGGTGTATATCTGTGAGATTCCTATTACTTGTTTTCCATGGTGCAAGCACCTCCTCCCCTTCTCCGTCCTCTCCCGGTGCGCGGAGTCAGAGTCGTGGGGACCCAGCGGGAGGTGGGCCCTATCTCGTGTCACCCCGGGAGCAGCTGTGGAAACCTAGTGCAGCTCTCGTGTGACAATCTCGTTCTCAGAAGGAGCCTCTGTCACGAGCCGGGCGTCCTCCAGACTGTCCTTGGGCTGAGCTGGAAGGCCTGGCTCTTCCGCAGGACCTGCCGCCCTGTCTCTGCAGAAGCAACAGGAGACCAGCCCCGCGGGAGGCGAGGAGAGCGGGATGGAAACCTGACCCGCGGCCACCTAGAAAACCGCATTTTCACCGCTGCCATTTGCGAAACTGCCTTTCCCGGGGGGGATTTTATTATTCTTTCCCGACTACCTAACCCAGGCCAGGGTTTGGAGAGTTAAGGAAATCCCCCACTGTGTACGCTTTATTTTACTTTAAAAAGTGAGTTCCTAGCCCTTCCTGTTTCTAAACTCCAGTAGCTTTGTCTACACAAGAACACCACTGTGCCGCTCAGCTCCGACGGCCCCAGAATGAAAGGTGTAAATTATGTCACTCCAATGAGGCGGAAACTTCAAAACTGTTTTCGTTCTAAAGAGTCTGAAGGTGGAGACCATGGAATCCTCCTGAAACCTGGCTTTTCTTTAACCCTTTAGCTCAGCTGGGCTGTGTGTGGTTTCAGAGTGGTTGCCAGGGGCATACCATTGAACTTGATCAGCCATTAGGAGAACTGCCTTTGATTCTGAATTCATCTCCTGACCTCTCGGCATGTGGGGATGGCAGCTCTAAATCACAGACCACAGTAATGCGATGCTAAACAGCACCTACTGCCAAAGTGAAAAAGGTCGCACTCACAGCCCGAAGGAAGTGCGTGTGTTGGGAAGGGTGGTTGTAGAGAAACATTTCATAAGCTCATTGCTTTTCGATGGAGGTCAGACATCTGTTCCGAAGGTCAGGGATTTGCCAAGGAACGTTCCTGCTGGGAAAGAGGGTAGAGCCCTAAAGGTAAGCGTGAGCGTTGGTGCCAGGCTGCCTGCGTTTGATTCTTGACTGTGCCATCCACAAATCCCTGACCTTCAGGAAGTCATTTTCTGTCCTCTACTTTCTGAACTGTAAAAAAAGCATTATAGTAATACTTGACTCAGAGGTTATTATAAAAACCCAATGGAGCCCAGCTCAGTGGTTGAGCATCGACTTATGCAGCGGTAGGTCATCAGTTCAATTCCCGGTCAGGGCACATGCCTGGGTTGCAGGCTCCATCCCCCGTGGTGAGCATGGAAGAGACAGCCAGTAGATGTGGATGTCTCTCTCTCTCCTTCCCTCCCTCTCTAAATGTTAATAAAAACATTTTTTTTAAAAAAAAAATCTCAATGTAGAGTTCAGGGAAAATATCAGGTACATAGTAAGCACTCAGTAATGTTTGCTATTTTTAGCCATCTTGAACTGCCCTGTGACCAGTCTGGAGTAAGATGTAGTTTTATCCCAAAGTACTCGCTGTGGTTATTTGTTTAAAAGGTGTACTCCTCCTAATAAATGTCTCATAAAGTTATAATAAAGATTAAATGAGTGAAGAATACATGGTGGGCACTCAATAAATGTTACTGTTATTGGGCGTCTCCAATGGTATGTGACCAGCCCTAGGGTAACAGGAAGAACACTCAAAAACACGTGCTGTTGGTATTTTATAAGGGGTGTGGCCCTCAGCCCGCCCTGCCTATTTGGATCCAAATACAGGTTTCGGTTCTGACAAATGAGTTACTTCAAACCCTGAGTTCACGAGGTCACGCTGGAAGGAATCACAGTCGAACGTTGGGTGTTGGTGTTGAAAGGGGAGGGGGAGCACACACAGAGTGGAAATCTATAGAAAAAACACTGGGTTCCTCTAAGAGTTTGTGGGGCCTCCCTCCCTCCTGCAGGGGGTCAGCATGCTGGACCCATGGGGCGGTGAGCGCTAGACCCGCTCTGATCAGCTTGCCTGTGTCGATGTTGCACATTTCCTCCTAAGTCCTCCTTCAGCGACGCCTTCCTTGTTCAAGTGGGAAGCCTGGGGAGAGTGTTTACACCACTCTCAGATACTGGCCCGCGCTGCCCATTGGCAATTTCTGTTCTGGACAGCCATTTGTGAAGAATTTACTGACATACATGGCATGGTGGTGCTAGAAACTCTGTTCCTTCATGTACGAATCTTCTCTCCAGAGAGCCTCCTCCACAGCCCCGGGACCATCTGCCACGCCAGCTGCTGGCTCCCCTGGGGGGGGTGGGGGGGGACCTGTTACCATCTGGCCCTCTGCACAGCTCCGAGCCTCCCATGGGCGGCCTGCCTTTTGCTGGGGAGCGGAGGAGGCAGAGTGACTCTCTCATCACTTTATCCCGTCAGCCACCACAATACTAGACGACAAGCTGCAAAGATGCAGGTGGATTTCCTTACTAACGAGTTAATGCACTTTTAGAAAGAAATTACCGTATAGGGGGACAAAGGCTGCAATTGAAGTAAGTCAACCTGGACTTCCTCCATGGGGTTCAGAGCCCAAGCCCAGAGGGAAAATTACATCCCTCCCCTGTGCAAACCGCACGCACGTGCGCCTCCCCATGAGAGGAGAGCTCCCTCTCAGTGCTCACTGAGAGCTGTGCTCCGAATGCATCCCACCCCTGCCACCTTTAGCAGAGCGGACATGGATGTTTATTGCCACCTCTCAGCGTGGAGGGACAGCGGACATGAAGAGATGTCTGTAGTCTCATGGTCGAGGGTGGACGTGAATCCTTGGAACCAAGTTTCCCTTGCAACATTCCCAACAGCCAAAGAGCAACAGGACTACCAATGTTCATACTCACTGACCCCTTACAGCACATGCCGCTCCAAAGGACAAGTATTAATTTTCTCAGAAACAATATAATCTAAGCCAGTGGTTCTTAACCCTGGTTGTACATTAGAATCATGTGGGGAGTTTCTGAAAAATACTTATGCCTGGACTTCACCCAGAAGTGGGTTTGGGCCCAGCCCTGGTTCTGTTTTCAGGCTCACCAGGTGAACCTAGTGGGCACTCAAGTTTGGAAACCACCAGTCCAAATCCACAGTGAAGGACCATTTCGTCATCAGCAGGTTCAGTCTCAGGCCAAAGGCTCCAGTCTTATGTCAAGGCACTCTCTTGATTACCGGTGTAAAAAATTTTTTTAATGGTCTTGATTAAATTCTTTTCATTTAACAGTTTCTCTCTGATTGGAGTGGGAAAGAGCGGGGGACAAAGATGACCAATCCTCCCAATATGCATAATTTTACCTAGTCATTAATCTTTTCATTTTACCTAGTGATTTAGACGTGAATTCAAATATTTTCATTACTAAAAGGTAGCACAGTTCATTTGAGTTGTATCTCTTTTCCCTGTCTTTTCCCCTTTGAAGCCCTACGTGTCAAAATTACAAAGAAAACCAGTAGATGAGAGTAGATAAAACCTGAAGACTTGGTTAATCAACGCCTTGAATCATTACCATGGTTACGAGTGATTGTCCTTCACCAGTATGCAACTGCCCTTGGCCAGACAGCCGGAGGAGCTTTCATACCTTCCAACACCTTTCTCAGGAAATGAAACGCCATTGGCCCAGAGCACCCCAATAGAATTTTCCAGTTCCATTGGCAACTGCCTCTAGCCATTTCTGTAGCTATTCATCCCAAACCAGTAGGAATTTCTCCTCCCAAGACCTTGACCCGGAATTGACCCAGAGTTCATTGGCATCTCCAACGGCCTCCATTACCTCCTATTGTGAGCACAGACCAAACTGAAAGCGAAGCTCCTTCCAACTGGGAGTTGGATGAGGGAGAGCATAAGGTTTGTCCCAAAGGGCCAGCATTAAAGATATTGTACTGAGGTGGCTCAGAGTGGAAAGAGCCAGATAAGCAAACTGGAGCAGAGTCTAGAGAAAGAATCGTTGAAGATGGAAAATCCGAGGTCTAGGAGGAGCCGTGGAACTGAAAATGAGAAATATTGCTCCATGTGTGAATGCAGTCCATCCACAATGGCTGCCTCAGCAGAGGACACTGGGCTCCTATGGAAAGAAGGCTTGGGCCGAAACTGTTTGGCTCAGTGAATAGAGCGTCGGCCTGTGGACTGAAAGGTCCTGGGTTCGATTCCTGTCAAGGGCTTATACCTTGGTTGCAGGCACACCCCCAGCGGGGGGTGTGCAGGAGACAGCTGATCAATGATTCTCTCCCATCGATGTTTCTAACTCTTTATCCCCTCTCTCTTCCTCTCTGTAAAAAATCAATAAAAAATATTTTTTTAAAAAAAGGCTTGGGTACTTTGTCCAATAGCTACTCTCAACAAAATCTCTCATTTCTCTGGAAACTGATTTCCTTTCTAGGAAAAAAAAATATGAAAATTTCCCATTTGTAGGATGGTTGAGGTATAAATACTGAAAACAGATTCACATTCGTGGAGACAAATCCAAGTGTTTTGTTTCCCCATGTAAAATTTAAACAAAACACGAAAACATTTCAGCTTGGAATGTAGTCTGAGTTCCCTAAATGTTTTCAAATGGTTTGTCAGATATTTAAATCTGGCTCCAAACCTAAAGTATATTTGGTTAGTTCTTAACTATTAAAATTGGGGGGAAATTTTATCTATAAATTTCTGATTCACTTGCGTTCAACCCATATTGAACATTCAGACCATACTGAAATGCTACTTCATTTCGAGAAATCTTTACAGAACCCAAAACAAGAAGTTGCATTTTCCAAAGAGTAAACAAATTTAAACACCAAAATGTTCTCATTTGGTGGGATTTGCCTAGCCCTGGACCAAAGAGACTGGATGAATTAGGAACTTGGCAAAACACAGCCCTCCCTCCCTCACAGACTTATATGCAGAAAGCCATATGGTGCTTATAGGAGAAAACATTTAAATGTAGCCTCGATTTGTGTACGAAGCTTTGTTCATATCAAACAGGAACAAAGATTTTAAAGCATGAAAATTTTCTGTTCTTTCTGTTGTGGTTTGGACCTCAATTCCTCACAGGAGCGCACGGCACTGGGCCACTTTTATCATTTTGCTGGAGTTCGTGTCTCGGGGGAAGAGTCTCAGCATGTCACTCTCACAGGGATGTGCCGCAGGGTTTTATTCATTGACTAGCGTGCTTGCAGCAGCAATAATTTATTTTGTCATAAATTGTAGTGATTATGTGAATGGCCTTGTTACGTTTAAAGAGAAAGTGTATTAAAGACCCTAAATGGTTTTTCATGAGAGCTAAGTCATTCTTTTTCTTTCTTTCTTTCTTTCTTTCTTTCTTTCTTTCTTTCTTTCTTTCTTTCTTTCTTTCTTTCTTTCCTTGTTCAGCTTTTTTCCACTGGGGAAAGATAACATGTGAAATGCTGGCATTGCAAATACCAACGAGTTGAAGTCAAGATCACTTTTAGATTGACCAGATGACCAAAAATTTTGAATTCTCAGGCTCTTAGAAGCTACACGAGATGCAAGCACAAAAACGTTAGATGTAAGTTCAAGAGGCAGTAAGAAATGACAGCATGAGAGGACCAGCCAAAAGGCTGGAAGGGAAGGAGACACAAAGATGAATGGGAAGGAACAGATTCTTCATCGAGTGTTTATTTTTTAAGCTCCAACAATGGATGGGTTCTATTATAATCAAACCCAGGACAGCAGATTGATTTCATTAATGGTTCCAGTTCTTTACCTTCCCTGCACCCACATAATTTGCCATGCAGCTTCCTAGGGTCTTGCCACCCTGGAGTAAAGCCCCATACCTAGACCCTGTTAAAAAAATCAGCTTTGTTGAGTTATAATTGATATACAATAAAACTCACCCATTTAAAAATGTATAGTATGATGAATGTGAAAATATGCACAATTGTATAATCACCACCACAATCAAGATATAGAACATTTCCATCCTGGCCAGGTAGCTCATTTGGTTGGAGCATCCTCCTGATATGCCAAGGTTTTGGGTTCAATCCCCAGACAGGGAACATACAAGAATCAAGCAATGAATGCATGAATGGGTGGAATAACAAATTGATGTCTCTCTTTTTCCTCTCTCTCTCCGTCTCTCTCCTCTCTCTTCCTCTCTCTCTAAAAGCAACGGGGGACTGGGGAGAGATATATAACATTTCCATCACTCTATGTCCCTGTGCAGTCAATCTCATTTCACCATCTCCAGCTTCAGGGAATAATTAATCTGGTTTCTGTTATTATAGCTTTGCTTTTTCTAAAATTTCATGTACATCAAATCATACAACATGTAGTCTTCCACATCTGGCTTCTTTCACTGAGCATAATGCCTTTGAGGATCACCAGGTTGTTGCATGTATTCAGTAGTTCATCTCTTTTTTGTTGCTGAGAATTATTCCATTGGAAGGAAATACTGCAATTTCTTTATCCATTAATAAATCAATAGATTGTTAGTTTTCAGGTTTTAGCAACCGAAAATGAAATTGCTATGAACACTTATGTACATATCTTTGTGTGGACACATGTTTTTATTTTTCTTATGTAACTAAGGATTGAACTGCTGGGTCATATGGTAAGTGTACATTTAATTTAATTTTTTAAAATTCTTTATTGTTTAAAGTATTACATGAGTCTCCTTCCCTCCTCCTTTCACTCCCCCCGTGACCTCTCCCTGGCTGCTACCATCCCCCACACATGCCCTCACCCCCCTACTGTCTGTGTCCATTGGCTATCCTCATATGCATGCATACAAGTCCTTTGGTTGATCTCTTACCCCCTCACCCCTTGCCTTCCCTCATAAGTTGGACAGTCTGTTAGATGCTTCTATGTCTTTAGTTTTACTCATCAGTTTATGTTGTTCATTATATTCCACAAACGGGTGAGATCATGTGATATTTATCTTTCTCTGACTGGCTTATTTTGTTTAGCATGAGACTCTCCAGGTCCATCCATGCTGATGCAAATGGTAAGAATTCCTTCTCTTTTACAACAGCAGAGTATTTCATTGTGTAGATGTACCACAGTCTTCTAATCCAATCATCTGCTGACGGGCACTTAAGCTGTGTCCAAATCTTAGCATTGTAAATTGTGCTGCTAAGAACATTGGGGTGCATATATCCTTTCTGATTGGTGTTCCTGTTTCTTTGGGATAAATTCCTAGAAGTGGGATTACTGGGTCAAATGAAAGTTCCATTTTTAATTTTTTGAGAAAAGGCCATACTGTTTTCTACAGTGGCTGCATTCCCACCAGCAGTGCAAAGAAAGTTCCTTTTTTTTTTTTTTAGCATCCTCTCTAGCACTTGTCGTTTGTTGATTTGTTGATGATAGCCATTCTGACAGGGGTTAGATGGTACCTCATTGCTGTTTTGATTTGCATCTCTCTGATGATTAGTGACTTTGAGCATGTTTTCATGTGTCTCTTGGCCTTCGGTATGTCCTCTTTTGAAAAGTGTCTATTTAGATAATTTGCACATTTTTTTATTGATTGTTTATCTTCCTTTTGTTAAGTTTTATGAGTACCCTATAAATGTTGGAGATTAAACCCTTATAAGAGATAACATTGGCAAATATGTTCTCCTATGCATTGGGCTTTCTTGTTTTGTTGATGGTTTCTTTTGCTGTGCAGAAGCTTTTTACTTTGATGTAGTCCCATTTGTTTATTTTCTCCTTAGTTTCCATTGTCCTAGAAGCTGTATCAGTAAAGATATTGCTACTACCCTGTTTCCCTGAAAATAAGACAGTGTCTTATATTAATTTTTGCTCCCAAAGATGTGCTAGGTCTTATTTTCAGGGGATGTATTATGTTGCCATGAAGTAGGTCTTATTTTCAGAGGATGTCTTATTTTCGGGGAAACACGGTACATATGTCTGCTATTTTGCTGCCTATAGCTTCTTCTAAGATTCTTAAGGTTTCCTGTCTTATGTTTAAGTCCTTTATCCATTTTTAGTTAATTTTTGTCTATGGTGTAAGTTGTTGGTCTAGTTTCTTTCTTTCTTTTTCTTTTTTGCATGTATCTGTCCAATTTTCCCAACCCCATTTATTAAAGAGACTGTCTTGACTCCATTTTATGCTTTTGCCTCCTTTGTCAAATACTAATTGAGCATAGTGGCTTGGGTAAATTTCTGGGTTCTCTGTTCTGTTCCATTGATCTATATGTCTGTTCTTGTGCCAGTACCTGGCAGTTTTGAGAATGGTGGCTTTATAATATAGCTTGATATCTGGTATTGTGATCCCTCCAACTTTGTTCTTCTTTCTCAAGATTGCTGCAGCTATTCAGGGTCTTTTTTTATTCCAGATAAATTTTTGGAGAGTTTGTTCTAGGTCTTTGATATATGCCATTGGTATTTTAATGGGAATTGCATTGAATCTATAGATTGCTTTGGGTAGTACAGACATTTAAATGATACTGATTTTATCAGTCCATGAACATGGTATATTATTCCATTTGTTTATGTCTTCCTCTATTTTTTTTTCAGTGCCCTATTAGTTTTTCGAGTACTGGTCTTTTACCTCTTTAGTTAAGTTTATTCCTAGTTATCTTAATATTTTTGTTGCAATGGTGTATGGGGTTGTTTCTTTTTAGTTTCTCTTTCTGTGAGTTCATTATCTTTACTAATAAAAGGCTAAGCAGTCGTCACACCCTCACTCATGATGTCTTCACACTGTCACAAAATGGCTGTGCACACAGTGGAGGTGGGCTTCTGGAGGCCTGTGCACCCACTGCAGAGGCGGAATTCCAGCCTACCTCTTTGGGACAATCCATCAAGGAGCCCCAGATGGGTTGGCAGGGCCTACCTCTTTGGAGCGATCTATCACAGAGCTCCCACACTGTGAGAGGGCACAGGCAAGGCTGGGCCCCCGCCACCCCCGAATGCACAAATTTTATGCCCCGGGCCTCTCTACTTGGTGTATAAAAAAGCCATCGATTTCTGGGTGTTAATTTTGTATACTGCCACATTGCCAAATTCATTTGTTAAGTCTAGTAGTTTTTTGGTGGAGACTTTGGGGTTTTCTACGTACAATGTCATGTAATCTGCAAATAGTGGCAATTCTACTTCTTCTTTTCCAATTTGGATGCCTTTATTCCTTGTTCTTGTCTGATTGCAAAAACTGACAAACTGTCTGCCAAAGAATTGTACCATTTTCCATTTCTCCTCAGTAATGGAAGATAGTTTCAGTTGCTCCACATCCTCACTAACACATGGTATTATAAGTATTTTTTTAAAATATGTTTTATTGATTTTCCACAGAGAGGAAGGGAGAGGGATAGAGAGCTAGAAACGTCAATGAGAGAGAAACATCGACCAGCTGCCTTCTGCACACCCCCTACTGGGGATGTGCCCGCAACCAAGGTACATGCCCTTGACCGGAATCGAACCTGGGACCTTTCAGTCTGCAGGCCGACGCTCTATCCACTGAGCCAAACCGGTTTTGGCGTATTATAAGTATTTTTAATTTTAGTCATTCTAGTACACATAGAGCAATATCTTATTGTTTTTAATTTTCATTTCCCTAATTATGAATGATGTTGAACATTTTTTCATGTCTTTATTTGCCATTTGTATATCTTCTTTGGCAAACTATCTGTTCAACTCTTCTGCCTAATTGCTTCTTATTACAGAGTTGTTAGAATGTTTTATATATTATGGCTACACGTCCTTTGTAATATACTAGTGGTGGGTGCACAGATTCGTGTACAATAAAGGACATTAATTAGAAGAATGCAAACACAAGTGTGCAGTAAACCAGATTCAGGGGCGACAGTACCCCAGCAGCAACATAACCCACAGCCAAAGGTGGAATCACGTGGTCCCGTGAGGAATCAGGCTCCCTCCTCTCTGGTTCCTGGATGCGTCCCCTGAGAACCACTGCTGCCCTGCATTGATCATCTGCCCCCTGGTGGTCAGTGCACATCATACCTACCGGCCAATTAGACGGTTCAATAGTCAGAAGGTCACTTAGCCCAGTTCAACAGTCAGAAGGTTGCTTAGCCTATTATATATATAGACATGCTTTACAAATTTTTTCTCCCAACCTGTGACTTGCCTGGTCATTTTCTTGATGGTGTTTTTTAAAGAGCAAAGGTTTATAATTTTGAAGAAGTCCAATTTATCAATTTTTACTTTTAAAGGTTTGTGCTTATTAGCTCTTACATTTAGATCTATTAGCTACTTAAAATAAGTTTTGTGTATGGTGTGAGACAAGGGTCAAGGTTCATTTTATTTCCTTGTGGACATTCAGTTGTTTTGTTTTCTTTTAAAGTTTTTCCTTATTTTTTCCCATCACCATTTATTTTGCCATACTCCACCTATCCCCTCCCCCTGCAAGCACCACACTGTTGTATGTGTCCATGAGACTTTTCTTCTTTTTATTTTGTGCTCAATCCCTCCACCCCTTCCCACTTCACCCCCAATCAGACTATCTGCCTGCTCTCTATGAGTCTGTCTCTATTTTGCTTATTAGTTCAATTTGTTTATTAAATTTCACATATGAGTGAAATTATATAGCTGTTGTCTTTCTCTAACTGGCCTATTTCATTTAGCATAATACTCTCCAGGTCCTTCCATGCTGTCACAAAGGGTAAAATTTTCTTCCTTTTTAAGGCAGAGTAGTATTTCATTGTGGGGCAAACAGATCCAAGGAGGACAGGACTGTGGTTCATGCTGTAGCTTCTGCAACAGTACTGGCCTCAGATAGTAGTAACTGAATTTCACCTCACTGAGACCCAGAAACCAGAGTTCTAGTGCTCAGTTTCAATCCTTCACACCCATAAGTGACACATTCGGGAGATGGTCTCAGTGAGCACCAAAGCCCCACTGAAACAAGGTGTGTCTCCAGAACAGCAGTTCTTCCTTTATAGACACAGCAGATCCTCACAGACAATTGGCCTGGAGGTCAATTCCTCCCAATATACCAATAGCAATCAAGGCTTAATTACACCAAGACTTTGCACTAAGCCCACGAAGGGATATAGCAAAAGCAACCACCTCAGGTGATTGGGAAAGCTGAGCTACTGACCCCTTTAGGTCACCAACCACACAAAGACACTCCATCAACACAGGAAGGCAGCCAAAATGAGGAAACACAGAAGCATGACACGAATGGGAGAGATGGAGGAGAGTAAACTACTGGATGACACACAGTTCAGAATCACATTTATAAGATTACTCAAGAATCTTCTAAAAACCTTTGAGAAACTTGATGAGAGCTCCAAGAAGCTTGATGAGACCTTCAAGGACCTTAAAGAGAACACTAAAAAAATGGAAAAGGATCAGCCAGAAATTAAGTATACAAAGTCTGAAATAAAGAATATACAGAAACTCAACTATAGATCAACATACCCCCAATAATCAAACCAAAGATCTGGAATATAAGAAAGCAAAAATCACCCAACTAGAGAGGCAAAAAGAAAGAAGAATCCAAAAGTGTGAGGATAGTGTAAGGAGCCTTCGGGGAGGCTTAAACCATACCAACATCCAGATTTTTGAGGTGTTAGAAGAAGAGAGCGAGCAGAATATTGAAGGGCTTAATGAAAGAAATAATGACAGAAAACTTTCCCTACCTGGTGAAAGAAATAAACTTACAAGTTCAGGAAGCGCACAGGACCCCAAACAGGAGGAATCCAAAGAGGAACACACCAAGACACATCATAATTAAAATGCCAAGAACAAAAGACAAAGAGAAAATCTTACAAGCAGCAAGATAAAAACAACTAGTTACCTATAAGGGAGTACCCATATGACTGTCAGCTGATTTCTCAACAGAAACTATGCAGGCCAGAAGGGAGTGGAAAGAAATATTCAAAATGATGAACAATAAGAACCTACAACCAAGATTACTCTACCCTGCAAAGCTATCATTCAGAATTGAAGGTCAGATAAAGAGCTTCACAGACAAGAAAAAGTTAAAGGATTTCATCAACACCAAACCAGGATCACATGAAATGTTAAAGGGTATACTTTAAGAAGAGGAAAAAGAAGAAAAAGGTAAAGGTAAAAAAAAATATGAACAACAAAAAGGCATCAAAAACATAACTACCAACAAGCGAATCTAAAAATCAAGAGAATAAAAAAAAAATCTGAAGAACAAAATGGACTGGTGAATATAATATAATCAGGGACGTAGAAAGGGATTGGACTAACAATTCACAGGGGGAAAGGAGTCTGAGGGGTGCGGGAAGAGATTGGACAAAAATCTTACACCTATGGATGAAGACAGTGGCGGGGGTAAGGGCGGTTGGTGGGGTTGGGAATCAGGTGGAGGGGAGCTAAAGGGTGGGGGGGAGAAGAGGAACACCTGTAATAATCTGAACAATAAAGATATTATTAAAAATTGCTTTTGTTAGTATACTTTTCTATGATTTTTACAAACTCATTCTGTCATATAACCACAACTAAAATCATGACATGGAATATATCCATCTTCCCAAAAAATTCTCCCATATTCCTTTGGAAACAGTTCCATCTCTCCACGTTCTACAGCCAATGATCTGACTTTTATCCCCACAGATTTACGTATTATACTCTGTCACACAAATGAATCTATCTCCTTTCAACTTAGCATGCTAATGTGTGAATCTGTTGTCCATTCCTTCTTATTACCGAGTAGTATTCCATTGTATAGATGTACCATAATTTAGTTATTTATATATATCCTCGTCAAAGGAGATTTGGCTGGTTTCAAGCTTTGGCAATTGTGAATAAAGGTACTATAAGCATTTCTTTGTAAAGACATATGATTTCATTTACCTTGGGTAAATATCCAGCAGTTTTAGCCTCATGGTTTTTGAAGCTCTCTTATTAGGTACATACACATTTAGGGTTATGCATTCCTAATAACTTTACTCCTCTCTCTTTAAAGAAGTGACCTTCTTTGTCTAGGGTGTTATTGCCTCTGCTGTAGACCAATGTGCTGAGTTCATGGAACAGTCTGCTTAAAAAGCGCCAGAGGTTTCTGGCAGGTCTTCCACCCAGAGGAGTGAACTGAAGTCCAGGTTAGCCTAGTTTTCTCAGACCGGGGCCACAAAGCAATGCTGGAATCACCTTCAGATCAGAGTCTCGCCAAGGAGAAAGCCAGTTGGCAAGAACGCACTGGACTGCTTTAAAATATTTTCAAATATCACAGTCTTGAATCTCCTCAAACCAACAGGAAATTAAAATTTATTGAAAACTCCTACTATATCAAGGCTCAGGAATCAGAATGAGTCAGAAATGAGATGATGAAATGTCAGGACTGATTTGTGAGGTTTTGGTTCATGAACTTTTTGGTCACTCCCTATCTGTTCCTCTCTTCTGTCTTCCTCAGTTTCTTCGAAACTGCTCACAGATTCATGTAAAGCGTGCCTGGCTGTGCCCATTTCCGCATACAAGGATAAAAGATTGTCCTAATGCATTTCTGTCATTCCTCTCTCCCCCTTTTCTTTCCCTCTCCTCTTGCTCATTACCCATAATAGGGTGACTTGTACATCAAAACCCAGTATGCATGCTCCCCTCACCTCCCTCCCCTTCTTTACCCTCTTTCTCTCTCTCTCTCTCTCTCTCTCTCTCTCTCTCTCTCTCTCTCTCTTTTACTCACTCCCCCTCCCTCTAGTTTGAGGGTAGTACTGTATCTACTAACAGAATAATATATGCCAATTCCAAGACCTCATCCCCAGCAATTCTAACTCAAATGTGCAGCAGAACTCACCATTTTTTTTTTCAAGTATCCTGGTAACTTTAATATAAAGTCAGGGTTGAGAGCCATTCAATCTATAATGTTTAAGGTCTTCACAACACCCTTCCTGAGAAAACTGTGAATAAAGAATTGAAGGAATCAGCCCTAGTTACCCAGTGAGTCAAGTCTAGATGTCCCCCCGACCCCCACCCCCACCCCCACATGCCCATGGAGGCTGAGTATACAAGCAGCTCAGCCTCTTCCTGCCATGTCCTCAGAACTCCCATCTTCTCTCCTGTACCGACCAGTACTATCCCTGCTGCTAGTGGTTCTTAATGACCTGTACCCTAAGGAGAGCCCACAGTGTGCTCCCTGGTCGCTGGGAAGCATCTTAATAAAGACCTGGACTCCTCAGCTCATCGGCCTCACTCATTTCCTCTGCTTAACTGGCTGAGACAAAACCCAGAGGTGGGGGGAGGCTTGTTCTCTGGGTAATTAGTGAGGCTCCGTGAGGAAGTGCAGGTGATGTGACTTCCAGGCCTGTTCCCACGGGGAGAGCCGGGCTGGGCGCAGCCTGAGAGGAGAGCACACACATCCTCTGCCGACGTGTCCAATCACCGGCCTGCCTCAGACAGTGCCGCTCCCGCTAAGGCAGGGATTCCTTCGAGCAATCCACACAAAAGGGAGGGGATTGTCTTTGACACTTGCCCCCAAGTCCCTTTTCCATTATTATTGTTAGAAATTCCAGAAAGAAAAACACTGAATTAAGCATTGCATACATTCCTCTCTTGAAGGGAACTGGGTATGTGGCGTTGGGGCTTCTAATGAAAGGTTTCTTATACCCAGTTACTTGGTAACCCAGAAGAAGCCACAGGGACTCCATGACCAGCTCCTCTAGCTATTAAATGGGGTCAACACGGTGACTTCAAAGGCCGCATTCCTAACGCCAGCCCGCGCGAACGCCCCTGATGGAATGCTAGGGTGGCCCGGGAAGATGGGGCTCTCCCCCGTGGAAGCTGAAGTGAGCTGGCCCGTCAGTCAGGGTCCCAGCAGGAAACAGGGCAACCTCAGCGGGGTGGCTGAGCAGAGCTGATGCAGGGGCCGTGTGCTGGGCCAGTGATCGGCAAACTCTTTAGTCCACAGAGCCAAATATCAATAGTACAACAATTGAAATTTCTTTTGAGAGCCCAATTTTTTAAACTTAAACTACATAGGCAGGTGCATTGTTATTAACTTAATTAGGGCACTCCTAAGCTGGCCTTTGCTAAAAACTCCAGGGGCCAAAGAGCCGCATGTGGCTCCCGCCGGGCCTCCCTTTGGTTGACCCCCATAGATGCTGGGCTGGGGGTCAACCTGCAAAGCCTGACAAAGCACCCTGAGGCTAAGGGCAGCGTTGTGCCTTCCCCTCTTCTGGCTCCAATGACAAGGAGAGGAAGAGGCTCCCGGCATCTGACGAGGCCTGTCATGGCAGGAGCTGTGGTCTCCAGGGGAGGATGCAGCCACTGCCAAGCCAGTGTGAGGGGTGGGGGAGTAAGTCCCCGACCTCCTTCTCCCCCACCTTGTGATCTCCCGCTGGGCCTCCCTTTGGCTGAGCCCAGCAGGACCTGAGGGCAAAGGGACCCAGCTGTGTAATCCACACGGGGCACAGAGTAGGGTGGGAAGGGGGCAGAGGGGATGCAAGGGGCAAACGGAGAATATCTAACAGAGCTGGACACAGCTGAGTGCCCAGAAAGAACAAATCCCCAAACAGACATCTCCTTCCGTGTCGTCTCATAATGCATGACTTAAACATGACCATGTATGCAAAAGCCCATGGTCAACCATAAAGACCTATACATGTTCCTATTATTACTACTATTACTACTATTATTATGCAAAAAGGATTTAGACAACTTGACAGCCAGTGGACGTCAAGGGCAGAGCAAGCAAAGCAAGTCAGCAACTGTATGACGCGGAGGTGCTGTCAGGCTGCCTCCACCATGAGCTGCATTTGGCTCCATCTTAACACCAAGTGGCCCCACTGGAAATTCCCACAGCCTGAGCCGCAGTCCCGCTGCCTGCTCGCTGTGGATTTTCCTCTCCCCACCTCCTGCCGGGTGGAATGTCAGCTGAGTGGCAGGGAGCCTGCTCACCAAGGGGCTGGATGATTGCTTTGGAAACCCATCCCTCTACTGGAATTTAATAAAAACCACCCACCAGACGCAGGGTGGGGGCATTTGCTCTTGAAATGATGCTTTTCTTTAAGGGGGGAGAAAACTCTATCTGTGCCAGTAAAAGGACGAAGAGCAAGAATCTAGTTACACAAAAAGGGAAGAAAAAATGTTTTTAATTTGTAACTTTGCTAATTTCATTCCCCTGCTCCAGATTCTTTGATGGCTATCGGTGCCGAGGGGATCCATTCCACATGCTTTCGCCTGAGCTCCGCCCAGCTCTTTCTACCCAAACCCTCATGACTCTGCTGCATGAATCCTTCTCCCGTCAAAGTGAGTGAGTCAGAGGGTATTTTCTGGGCAATTCCAGGTGTGTTCCCACACGCATGCTTCAGACTAGTGGTTCTCTCAACCCAGGGCAGTTTGCCAATATCATTTGGCAATATCCGCAGACATTTTTTGGTTATCCCAACTAGGCAAGGTACTACTGGCATTGAGTGGCTGGAGTCTAGAGATATTGCTGAATATTTCACAATGTACAGGACAGCCTCCCACAACAAGGAGGTAGGCAGCCCCAAATGTCAATGGTGCCGAGGTTGAGAGACCCTGGTCGAGGCTGTGCCTGGATGTCCTCCCACTGCCCACACAGAAATCCCATCCATTTGTCAACATCTAGAGCTTCACTGCCCAAAAGAGTAGCCACCTACCACAGGTGGCTATTGAACCTGGAAATGTGTCTGGTCTCAACTAAGATGTGTTGTCTCGAGTTTCAAAGACCAGTGTGAAAAATGGAATGTTAAATGTTTCATTAAACACGATTACACTGATTACATGTTGAAATGATAGCATGTTGGACATTCTGGGTTAAATAAAATACAGTATTAAAATTAATTTTTCCTGTTCACTTTTACTTTATTGATATGGCTACCTGAAAATATTACATTACATATGTACCTGAACTACATTTATATATATATATATATATATATATATATATATATATATATATATATATGTTTTTGTTGATTTCAGAAAGAGGAGCAGAGAGGAAAAGAGAAAGACAGAAACATCAATGATGAGAGAATCATCTGGCTGCCTCCTGCATGCCCCCTACTGGGGATAGAGCCCATAACCCAGGCATGTGCCCTGACTGAGAATCAAACCATGACCTGAATCAAACCATGACCTCCTGGCTCATGGGTTAATGAGCCACACTGACTGGGCTGCACCATATTTCTATTAACGTTGATTTAGACCAGGGATTGGCAAACCTTTTCTACAGAGGGCCAGATAGTAAATATTTTAAGCTTTGAGGACCATATATCGTCTGTCACATATTTCCTTTCTCTCTTTCTCTCCAATCATCCCTTTTTCCTCCTCTTCCTTTACCTCCTTCAACTTTTTAAAAAATATAAAAACCATTTCTGGCTCTGGGGCTGTAGAAAAACAGGCCTTGTTTTAGATTTAGCCTATGGAGAGCAGTGAGCTTCAGAAGCACCTCCCTCTCCTATCCTTTCTCCGCATCTTTCCTCCCCATAGATGCTCAGGGCTGCATCTCAGCCCTTTTCAAATCTGTTGGATCCTAGAGAGTTGACACTCTCTTTCCCAAACACAGCTCCTCCAGACAGACGGGCTAGCTGCCTCACACCAGGCATGGGCCAACCAGGGAGTGAGGCTCCCAGCCCACAGCTGGTTCCAGTGACCTCCAGGACTTGCCATTCTCCCCGGCTCCACGTGGAGCTAACGGTAGACCCCAACTCAGGGAGCGAGCATGAGGAATACTAGACAAACAGAGCTGTGCTTCCCGTTATTATTTTTCTATGAGAGAGTATCATCATTATTAAAACTTAAGTGCTTCGGTTATAGGGATGAGAGAAACATGAAAATGATTCTTGTTATTTTTCTTGTTGTCACGATTATGTTTTTAAAGCCCAAGTCTTTATGAATTGAATTTTAAAGTAAGTCTATAGAATGATGGTCTACGGCTTCCAAAACTCTGATTGTTTTTCCAGGGAGTTATACACACACGCACGAATGTGTATATGTTGGCAGCTCGGAATGAGCAGAGTATTTTTTTAAGTTCTAAATTCCTCTCGAATGGGAACGAAGTGTTCTCCTGACCCTTCGTACACTCCATATTACTGTCGACATCTGCAACTAATTGATGATCTATAAGTCAAAACTGTGACCAATGCAAAAAACCTTGAGCGAAGCTTGCCTGGGTTTGACGGACCCTTCTTAATGTATTTCAGATTAAGACTAAAACAAGCCACCTTTTCACTGTGCAGCTGAGTACCAAACAGTAGCAGGGACTATTTATCAGACATCAACTAATAACCCGATCAGATAATGTGTCGTTACCAGTGAAAATCCAATTTAGAGCATTTTAACATTTTCATTTGGATTTTTTTTAAAACCCCAATTTTTTTAAAAAGGTATAGAGAAACATATTGTCAGCCTGCAACTTGATCAATTCAAGCAACCCTTTCAGTCAACAAGTCCGACTATGACCATCTGAATATCTCGGCAGTAAAGGAATGGCACCAAGAAGCCACAGGAAGAGGCAACGTAGTATTTTAGGAAAGAATGCAGGCCCTGGAACGGACAGACCCGAGTCTGTGTCCTGGCTTTGCCATTTACTCTCTGGACGATGCCGGGCAATTCATCAACCTCCCTAAGCCTCTGTCCTTATCTTTGAAATGGGGATCAGAGACGCTTCCTTGTAAGGGAATTCTTGTGAGGATTACATGTGATACACTGGAAGGAAGATGTTTGGCACACCGCAGCCTCCGCGTTTCCAACAGGAGGAACCAAGGCTACGCAACGTATAGTCTAGACAAGTAACGGGGCCGTTTTTAAATTAAACCCTCTACGGGCGCTGGCTCAGGGCCTATTTGTGTGTTTACTACCTGGCCTCCCTGTGCTCTCGGGGAGAACGGTGAAATAAATCTCCATTCTGCTCACGTGGGAGCCAACGGCATGGAGCGGCCCATGTGAGCAGCCGCTTGCTGCGAATCAACAACCGCATTCCAGCGTAGGGCTCAGGCACAGCCATGCGTGTTGCTGGCCCAGCATCTTGGTTCCGGCGCCAGTGCTCCCAGCTGCCAGGCATGGCTACCTGTCACCAGATCCCAGTTCCAGTCCCTCCGGAGAAGGACGGCTCATCTCTTGGAGATTCCCGCAGGGCAGCGCCCCAGCTCTGTCAGAGCACCCTTCCGTGCTCTCTAAACTTAGTAAAACCTACCTAGCTGTTTTCACAAAAGGTGGGAAAGTCAAACAAAAAGCAGAAATTTCATGTCTAACGTACAACTTTGTTAATTTATGATCCAGTTCCCCAGGCGGATTTGATGTGAGAGAAGTGTGTGTCTTCTTCTTCTTCTTCTTCTTTTTCTTCTTCTTCTTCTTCTTCTTCTTCTTCTTCTTCTTCTACTTCTACTTCTTCTTTTTCTTTTTCTTCTTCCTCTTCTTCTTCATCTTCTTCTAAATGTATTTCTTTATTGATTCCAGAGAGTAAGGGAGAAGGAGAGAGAGACAGAAACATCAATGATGAGAAGCATTGACTGGCTGCCTCCTGCATGCCCCTCACTGGGGATCGAGCCTGCAACCCAGGCATGTGGCCTTGACTGGAAATGAACCTGGGACCCGTCAGTCCACAGGCTGACGCTCTACCCACTGAACCAAGTTGGCTAGGGCAGAAGCGTGAGTGGCCTTGAGAATAATGACTGGACTTCAGTTTGTCCACTGACATCTCCTGCATGTCTCAAGCTCCGGGTCAGGCATCTTGCAGAACTGACATTCCCATCCACACGTAGAAGAGCTGTCCTCCCACACCTGCCATCACAAGGGGCCACCCTTCCCCTCCAGCCCACGCATGCTCTGCAGTGGGGGAGACCAAGGTGGCCACTGACTCGGTGCGTTCCAGGTGCCTAGACCAGGTGCTGGGTGACCTGTGAACATTGTCTCACGTTATCCGCAACCGCCTTGGGCACAAGTCATTTTCCCGCCCACGTCACAGCTGAGGAAGGTGAAGGTCAGGGCGGCTAAACTGCCTGCCTGAGGTCCTACTGATCACAAGTGGCAGAGTCCAACCCCATCTGCCCAAGGTGCTCCAAATCAGACTATTGCTGCAGGCCAGGAGAAGGGGTGCCCAAACTGTCCCCCAGCGGCCCCCATGTCAGGGTCACCGTGACTGGGTCTTTGTTCTAGTGCTGGGTGCGCACATGCACGCACACACGCACACTGCAGGGTGCCAGAGGAGTCTGGCTGCTTGGTTCTGCCCTGAGCTAGACACAGAGCCCGGACGGAGTCCTCCGATGGGCGGGCGCTCTTTCTGAGCTGGGAGCTGGCCGGGCCTCAGAAGCCCAAGGCCGTCCATCACTCATGTCTCAGGTTCGCTCCTCGGAGAGCCCGGGCTGACCACAACTGCCTTGGCCCAGTTCCACCGTGAGGGAGTCACAGAACTGGCATTTAAGTCCGGAGCGGAAAAAACACCCCGAGCTTGTTCGTTTTTCTGACAGGTGCTGGAGCCCATGAAAGGTCAGATTCCAGCTCGCAGTCACATCCTGGCTTAGCCGGCTCCGGGCGCACAAAGGCCCGTCTGTCTCCGGCCCGGCGCAGGGAGCGGGGCCCCGGGCCAAGGGCTTACGATGGCCGCCTGGTGGCCCGCGCCTGCTGATCCGTCCCTTCACGGGCATTGGCCTCAATGAAGCATCGGGCGGCCCAGCTGCCGGGCTGTGCGAACCGGGCGGGGTGGAGAAGAATGCAGGCTTTCTGCTGGTGGGGAATTGCGGGCGCTCCTCACCCCCGGCAGCCCATGAATCCAGGCCCTGACGGCCGGCCGGCTGCGGCTCATTTGTAAAAGCCCCGGGACGCTTCTGTTTCGTGGTGGGAGCCGGGCTGGGCCCGAGAGCTGAGTGAGAGCTGTCCCTCCGGCTGCCGGGGGAGGAAGGCGCGTGTTCTCTTCTTGCCGGTGTGTCAGGGAGCGCTCGGAGCGCGGTGGGCCCGGAGCTGCGGTGCCGTTAGAACAGAGGGTGTGCGCTTAAATGCCCGTGGCCACAGGCGTGCGGCTGGGAACGTTTGCGTTTGCAGCTTTTGCGAAAACATCTCCCAACTCAAAATGGCTCCGAGGCCCTGCAGCTTTAAGCTCCCCATCAGCAGCTGCAGGCGGAGGTTTCTGAACATCTCTCACTTCCTCAAAGGACTGTCGCTACCAGCTCTGTAGCCCTCTCTAGTCATGCGGTGTTTTCCCTTCTCCCCCAACCCCCTTCCTCCCCCATAATTCTACACTGTGGTGCTGATAGGAAGCTAAGAGGCATGATGGCACTGGCCTGGGTGGTTCAGTGGCTGGGCATCAACCTATGAACCGGGAGGCTACAGTTTGATTTCCCATCAGGGCGCGGGCTCGATCCCCAGGAGGCAGCCGACCAATGATTCTCTCTCATTATTGATGTTTCTGCTTCTTGCTCCCTCTCTGAAATCAATAACAAGGTATGGTGGCTGCTGCGTGTCACCCTGTAAGCCAACATGGGAGAACTTGATCTTATAAGTTCATTTAAATGCTTCTGTTAAATAGCAAGCTCAGAGTACCAATAATTAAAAGGGGGGTAATAAACTTGCTTATGGGATTAAAAAAAAATAACACCATTTGTTTTGGAATAATTCTCCCCACCAGTGGAGACCCTCACCCTGACAATATTTCAGTAAAAGGAAGCCCAGTTTGGAAACCAAGGTTCTGGCCTCCAGTCCTGGCTGTGCCGTGGAGTTCTTCTGGGTCAACGCGTGCTCAGCCCCCGGCCACAGGGGCCCCCGTGACGCCATGAGCACCAGCCAGAGACGGACTACAAAGCTCTTCCTGTGGCCACCTTGTGTCCTAGGTGTGTCCCCAGCCCCAGAAGCCCTATCTCTGCCACATTCTGTTGTGAAGGCTCCACCCCATAAGCTCTACCAATGGGTTGACTCTATGAAGGTTTGCTAGCAGCCTCTGTGCAAAGGGCAAGGTGTCCTTGGGGCCTGCCCCAGAGCCACGCTGCCAGTGGGTCTCCGTCTCTCCTGGAGGAGCACAAACACAATCCTAATAAGCATACGAGGTCACAACTTCCATGTGCACACATGCGCCAAGCTCTTACTTAGCGTGGCCATCAGACCATCAGAAAACACAGATATTTACATTACGATTCATTAACAATAGCAAAATTACAGTTATGAAGTAGCAACGAAAATAGTTTTATGGTTGGGGGTCACCACAACATGAGGAGCTGCACTAAAGGGTCGTGGTGTTAGGAAGGCTGAGAACCACAGCTAAGCCACCACTGGGCAGTGCTTCTCATCCTAAGTATTGGAAAGAAATAATCCCCAATAACCTTTTGAAAGAGTATAGAAGAAAACACTTTGGTCAAAACAACTATCATGTCAGTGGGCTCTCTGTACATGCCAGGCAGGCGCTGCTAGGAGCTTTGTGTGATTCTTGCAACGTTCCTGCAGGGTAGGTATTGCGTCCCCATCTTATATGCCCGTAGTTTGATAGACATGAGAAGGCAAAGAAAAACCTGAGCCTGAGCCTAGAGTTAGAGGCCCTTGCCCCTGCAGCTGGGCTCCGAACACTATAAAGTCCGCAGCATTCAAACACGCCACGGCTCCATTGCTGTTCTTTGTTATTATCAGAAATAGTTAACTGTGGCATTTCCTGAGCATGGAATGCCACCTGCTTTAGGGTTTCTTTCCTGCAAGGTTTGTGGTCCTGATCTGGGGATGTCAGCTTTCCAAAAAAAAAAAAAAATGTGATTCCCATGATTTGCCAGACTGCCCGGGGCTCCGCATGTGTGTGTGTGCGCGCGCGCACATGTGCATGTGTTTGCACATACCCGCTATGTGTGTCTGTCACACTGCAGGGAGCTTTTCCTCATTTAAACAGCCAATTAAAACCCACTTTGGCACTAAACGCATGTCACTGCTTCTCGGCCCTCGGCTGCCTTCCCAGCAGGCCTTTAATTTGATAAAGAGCTTCTATTAACGACTAACAGAGCCCCAGTAAGTTAATTAAACCTTGTCCTTTATTTTGCCTCCAAGGTGTGCCCTCCTTGTAAAAAAAAAAAAAAAAAAAAAAAAGGCCCAAGGTTGGAGCTTGCAAATGACTTTAGACAATGTTCCATGCTTCAATGAGAAAAGTATGTCTGTCATGTCCTGGCAGGTTCCGCGCAAAGTCTCAATTTCAGCGTTATGTCGGGCTTTCACGGAGGCCAGAAGCAGATGGAAAAAACCTCTGCACCCCATCGTGGGGAAGCCAGAGTCAGCGGTGGAAGATGAGTTTCCTCTGAGACTCTAATGCTGAAAGACGACCTGGCTGTCATAGCGAACTCCATTTATCCCATTTCTTTAAAGTAATCCGAGAGTCCAGATGGGTTGTATAAACAGAAGAGGAGGTTCCTGGGAGTTCACTGGCTTAATGAAGCCCGTATGTTTAACTCATGTAATAAGTATTTAATCATGCCGATGAAATTCATTTAAACCCCAGCCACACACGCTGCTGCCGAAGCCCTGATAATGCCTCACATCGCTCGAGCTCGCAATGCGGGGCAAGATGGGTGAGACAGAAAGCTGGTGACATTTCACGTGGTACATGGCTTTGGAGGGCGGTGCCGGGGGCGGGATAAGGAGCCACGAGAAATGGACTTGTAGCCCAAGGCATCTGCGGCCTGGAAATTCTCTTCTGCATCCCCTGGAGGTGGGGAGCTACAGACGGGGTGATGACTCATGTGTCCTCTCGTCTTGATTTCTGAGTGACCAGAGGCAGAGAAGATATATCAGTTGGGAAGCTCTGTGCTGCTAGTAATGAAACACATAACTCAACCAGATTACACAATCTGGAATTTTTCCGAATGCATGTAACCAGAGTCCTGACACACGGGCCTGTCAGACCTGGTTAATTCAGCCGCTTGGTTGCATCACCAGCGACCCAAGTCTTTCCTTGCCTCTGTTCTGCAATCCACGATGTGCTCCAAGGGCCAGCTGCCCTCATGACCACAAGACAGCTGCCAGCACCGCATCGCAGGGCAGCATGAGTTACTGCAGTCCTGCCATGCCCAGGGGAAAGAGAGAAGCCACTCATTCCTTTATGGATGAAGAGAACTTTTCTTAAAGGCCCTAATCCCATCCCAGAATGTGTTTTGGTCACAAGCCGCTTACTGACAGAGGGATGGGATCACCATGATTGACTTAGACTATTGATCTCAAAGCGTTGATTAGGGTAATGTCAGGCTGGAGCCAGTGCACACCAGCCTGCAAGCCCAGATAGTGTACATGGCTCCCCAGCCCTCCATTTAGTGACCTGGTAGTGGTAGCCCAAAATTGGCCATAATGAGCATATTTACACCACAGGAATTGGCAAATACTACGCATAGGCTTCTTTCCTGCGGCCCCCACCCCCCACCCTGAAGAGCCAGTTGGTAAACATTTATCAGTACATCACTGCAGCAGAGTCACCTTCCATAAGGCTGGACACCAAAACAAAACTGGGATTTTTTTCAGCTGGAAAAAATATATAGGGAATGAGCAATGAACAGTACCTGTGTGAGAGGGCTGTTGTCCACTCATACTCTCTAGAAAACACAGCCCTTTGGAGGCTGAGCAAGAGTGAAGCACAATATAAAAGTGGGGGGGAGAACCCAAAGTGGCTTATATCCTAAAAGAACCTATTCAGGAACACAGAGAGAGGAAACCAAGATGGCAGCATAGGTAAATGCCTAACTGCAGCCTCACACAACAATTTCAAAAAATACAACTAAAATGTAAAGTGGACATTATCCAGAACTACAGGAAGGCTGACTGACTGGAAATTCTACAACTAGAAAGAAAGAGAAAACCAGAAGGAAAATCAGAGGGGCTGTAAAAGCCTAAGGTACGGAGACATGGTGCGCGTGTGGGGAGAGGATGGAGCCGGAGAGGAGGGGCGGCTGAGTGCCTGGCTGGCGTTCCCTAGCGGGAAGGAGATAAAAGCTCCCGACTGTGCTGAACCCTAGTTCTGACTGCACTGAACCCCAGTTCTGGGTGAGACTCTGGAGTCCCAGGCTCATACAGAGGGAATCTGGGTTGTAAGGTGGAAGCTCAGGGGAGCAGCGAAAGGCAGAGCCCCGGAGGCACACACATTGTGCGCAGAGGACAAACTGTTGACTGTGCAGCTGGATTGCTTTAGCGGGAAGGAGACATAAGCCCTGGACTGCTCTTAACCCCACTTCCAACTTCACTGAAACCCAATTCTGGGTTCATTGGGGGAGAGACTAGACTGTCTGGTAGCGGGCAAAACTCAAGGGCACCTTTCTCTCATAGGTGCTTGCAGTGAGTACCAAAGCAGCCAGTACTGAAGGACACTGAGGAACACTGAGACTCAGGAACCTCATAGGGCTGGGCTCATGGAAATCCAAGGCTGTAGGCTACACCCTGAAACTCCACCCCATCCAAGCTAAGCACAGAGGCTTTTGCACTTTTCCAAGTCTAATTGCATAAGACTGTCTCCTGGCATAGACACAGCTGATCCTCACAACCAATTGGTCTGGAGGTCAGTTCCTCCCAGTGATACCAACAATAATCAAGACTTAACTACAACAAGGCTGTACATGCAGTACACAAAGGGGAGCACCAAGAGTGTTTACCTCAGGTAACTGGGAAGGCTGACCCACTGAACCATACAGGACACCAAGCACACAAAGCCACCCTACCAACTCAGGGAAGCAACGAAAATGCTGAGACAAGGAAACAGATCACAAATGAAAGAAATGGAGGACAACAAGTGACTGGATATAGAGTTCAAAACCATGGTTATAATGTTTTTCAATAATTTCCTAGAAAAGGCGGATAAAATAAATAAGGCCTATGAAGATATGAAAAGGGATCAACTAGAAATAATAAGGGATCAACTAGAAATAAAGAATGCATTGTCTGAAATAAAAAATATTATACAGAGTCCTTAAAACAGAATGGAATATTACAAGAATCAAGTCAAAGATTTGGAACACAAAGACCCAGAGGATACTCCTCCACAGAAGGAAGAAGACAAGAGAATCCAGAAAGTTGAAGATAGTGTAAGAAATCTCTGGGACAACTTCAAGCGAACCAACATCAGAATTACGGGGGTCCCAGAAGATGACAGAGAGCAAGATACTGAAAACATATTGAAAGAAATAGTGACAGAAAACTTCCCCCACCTGGTGAAAGAAATGAACTTACAAGTCCAGGAAGCGCACAGAACCCTAAAAAAAAAGGAATCCAAAGAGGACCACACCAAGACATATCATAATTAAAATTCCAAGAGCAAAAGACAAAGAGAGAATATTAAAAGCAGCAAGACAAAAGCAGGTAGTTACCTATAAAGGAGTACCCATACGACTGTCAGATGATTTCTCAACAGAAACCATACAGGCCAGATGGGAATGGCAAGAAATATTCAAGGTGATGAATAACAAGAACCTACAGCCAAAAATATTCTACCCAGCAAAGCTATCACTCAGAATTGAAGGACAGATAAAGAGCTTCACAAATAAAATAAAAAAAGCTAAAGGAGTTCATCACCGCCAAACCAGAATTATATGAATTGCTGAAGGAGGTTCTTTAGGAAAAGGAAGAAAATAAAGATAAAAATTATGAACAACAAATACGTAACTATCAACAAGTGAATCTAAAAACCAAGAGGATTAAAAAACCTCATTAACAATATTAACTGGTGAATATAATAGAATCAGAGGATGGAAGGGGAGTGGACTGACGATTCTTGGGGAAAAGGGGTGTGGGGGTGTGGGAAGGGACTGAACATAAACTGTGCACCTATGGATGAGGATAATGGGGGTGGGGAAAGGGCAGAGGGTGGGATGGGAACCTGGTGGAGGGGAGCAATGGAGGGGGGGGAAATGAGGAGCATTTGTAATGATATGAACAATAAAGATTTAATCTTTTTTAAAGAACCTACTCAGGTAAGAAGAATCACTTGTTTTGTTTGTTGGCCTAATTTTTCTGCCAAAATTGAAAAGATTCTCTAAAGAAAGGTCTTAGTTTCCTCTTGGCTAAAATCGTTCTCCACTCTTAGTATGTGTTTCACAATCAACTGGAAAAGTATGCTAAAACGTCCAATTCCTGGACAGTTTCCCCAGGAATCTGGTTCAGTGGGTCCAGTGTGGGGACCAGGAAGCTACACTTTTAACAGCCATTTCCCTCACTCCTCGGTGATTCTAATGCAAGTTGCCTGGAAGGCATTTCCATGAAAGAAAAAAGAAAAAAAAAAACTCTTCTGCTTGGTGGTCTAACTCAGAGGTTGGCAAACAGAAAGGTTTTTATATTTTTAAATAGTTTTTAAAAATATCAAAAGAAGTATACTGTTTTGCGAGGTTAAATTAATGTCAAATTCAAATTTTAGTGTCCATAATAAAGTTTTATTGGAACACAGTCACGCGTTTGTTTATGTGTTGTCTGTGGCTGCCTTCACACTATAAGGCAGAGTTGAGGAGTTACGACGGAGACGCTATGACCCACAAAGCCTAAAATATTTACCATCTGGCCCTTCACAGAAAAATGTTTGCCAACTCCTGGCCTAAGGCAATTTATTCAGTGGGAGAACCAATGGAAGGAAAAAGACTTTGTCTGTCAATCCCCCAGAAGAAGGCTCCCCAACTGGTCTAAGCACAAGCTGCCAGCCACATCAGTCAGCCTGGGAGCCAGCCTGCAGCTCCACCTCCTTCGGCTCACGGACCACTACCAATGGCCAGGTGCCTTTCCCTCTGACTGGTAGAGAGCCCTAGGTGGTGTGGAGAGCAGGCAGCCATGTCTTTCTTAGTAACATGCTCTACCGCATACAAAATCTGTAACCCTCATGCCCTCGGAGCCTCTACTCTCCACACCACTTGCTTGACCCTGTGGTCGGGTCAGTGGGAAGTGGATACAAACATATGGTGCATGGCTTTTGCTGAAAGGAAATACAGAGACCCTCCAGGCATGGCAAACACCACAGGGGTTTCCTTTCAGGGGCTGTTTTGAAGCAAAGTCAGAAGTGTACTTCCCCGTTAGCCATCCCAGGTCAGGGCTCAAAGAAACCAGTGTCCTCCCTGAGAGAGGGACCACAAAGGAGAGATCCCAGGGCCACAGGCCTGTGACTGGGGTGTCTAGAGACAGTTTCATTCAAGGAGTCCTTGCTGGCAGAATGTCCCCATGAGTAGGACACAGAATATGAACCCAAGAAAGAAGGGAATTTAGAAGAGGGGGCTGAACAGGGATCACGGAAGAACACACAGAGAAAAATGATATTTGAGAAGGTGTTAAAGGGCAGGGCATAGCATCTGACAAAAGACATAAAAGCAAGAAAGTGTCCTTAGGTGAAAAGAACTGTGAACCTCTTGGTGCCGTTGGACTAGAGCGGTTAGGTGGAGGAGGCAGGTCATAGTGCAGACAGCCCTGAATGCCAGTCAGAAATTGGCATTTTAATTCCACCGAAAAGGGGGACGGTATTTTTAATGTAAATTTTACACTGAAGTGCAGCATATGCAAAATCAAGCTGATTAAGACAGGATCTTGGGCAAGTCACAAATCACAAGTGAATTCTCTTAAAGTCAACATATGCAGGTAACTGTCCTATCCCCTGAAAAACCCAGATCTGTAGGAAGTCTCCCCAACCAGGTAGATAATTAATAGTAACAATGATCAATATGACTGACCTTTATAGAGTGTTATGATTTGTAAATCATGCGTTAGTTAAGTCTCCAAAATTATGTAATAGGCATTATTGCTATTGTCCTTGTGTTACAAAGGCATAAAGCAATAGTCGTGTGAGGATGTAGAATTCAGACACTACCCTCTGTACCCTCATTTCATTAATGGTACAGTCATTAAAATGATATTGTAGATACATGTTTATTCACATAGAAACATGGTCAAAATATATTATGGAATTTAAAAAATGGGCTACAGGACAGTCATATTTCACATATCACATATGAAAACACCGCGAGGTATTAGAATACACTAGAAACAGATGATCTGTGTTCAAACCCTGGCTCTGACATTGACTGGCCATGTGACTGCTATGAACGGAATAGTCATGTCCCCCCAGAACTCATACATTGAAGCTATAATTCCCAATGCAACAGTATTGGAAGTGGGGTCTTGGGCAGTTAATTAGGATTAGATGAGGTCATGAGGTCTTCATGATGAAGTGAAGATTATAAAAGATAAATATGAGATACTTCTTCCCTCCCTCCTCCTGAGTGAGGATATAGCCAGAAGGCAGCCATCTGCAGACTAAGAAGTGGGTTCTCACCAGGTCTACCACCATCTTGCTCTTGGACTCCCAGCCTCCAGAATATGAAAAATAAATGTTTCTTGTTTAAGCCACCCGGTCTCTGGTATTTTGTTTTAGCATCTCAAGCTGAGTAAGACAGGACCTTGGGCAGGTCATACAAATTCTGAAAGCTTCACTTTCCCATCTTCAAAGTAAGTATCATAGAATATATACTTTGCATGGCCTCCATGAGGACTAAATGGGAAAAATCCGTGTGTGATAGGAAGAACAACAGTGCCCCGAAATGTTCATGTCCTTGAGATATTGCTGTTAAGGCCTCATCCCAGCCACATTAAGTCCAGGTGGGACCAAAGGGTGTGTTTTGAGCCCCCAGGAGCAGAGGAACCATCACAGCAGCTGGCTGCCTTGGAATTACCCTGGGAGTCAGGGAGTAGGTCATAGATTTGCTTTGTCTCTGCCAGAATTCTGGGGAGTGAACTGCTCTATCTGAACAGGCTCAATTTGACTATTATTTGTAATTTTGACTCATTTACCTAGTGCTCTTTAAATATCTGAATTCCCAATAACCCTCATGGAAGAAAGCAGTGTAATTTACCTATTAAGCGCATGAGTATTGGGGTCTTGGCTCTCCCAATTACTGGTCATATGATTGTCTACAATTATCAAGTTTCTCATGAATTCAGTTTCCTCATCTGCAAAAGTTGAAAAACAATGCATTCCTGACAGGTTGTTGAGAGGACTCGGTGATGATGTCCAGGATTTAGCACTGTGCATGACAGAGGAAGTGCTCCAAAGTGGTAGCATACATTGCTAATCACCCACAAAACGCCACCACTGGAGAGCAGGACACCTGGAACTCCCCACCCCCCACGAGGCTGCAAAGCGTCTCAGAGTCCCCAGCCCCCTTGTGCGTAGGTCTGCTGATGGAGGAGGCTCAGGCAGGCTGGTGGAGGCCACAGAAGCTGCCAGGGAACAGAGGGATGGCAGCCACATGCAGCAGTCTGGCAAAGTCAGAGAACCAGCCCTGGCTTCCCTGAGCCCTGACATGTCCTGCTGCTGGCTGCCACATTTGGAGCTGAAACCCAATCGGCCTGGTTTCTGTCAGTTCCCCTGAGCAGAGTGCAGAGGGGCTGCTTGGGGTGAGCATGCGCATCTTGATGCTGGCTTGTCTAACCTTCCCCCTGTCCCAGCCCCAAACCTCCCTCCGTGCATAGCAGAGGGGAAGGAGTCTGACCCCATTGGGTGATTGCTCCTGGCTTTTTGCTTATGATTTTCCAAAGATGCCCACAACCTGGTAAATTCCCAAGCGCCCCCTGTGGGTTTGAGTGAGTGAAGATTCTTTGCCAAGGAACTTGGTTTCCAAAGCCGGTGAGGCTTGGGGGTTGGGGGAACTTCCCAACCTCCCTCCTGCTCTCTCTTGGCTGTGCCTCTGTCATGTCCCAGAACCCAAGGACACCACTGCCCTGATGGGCCCCAAAGTAATTTGGGGCATCTGAGGACAAGAGAGAGCGGTGGCCAAAACTGGTTTGGCTCTGGTAGAGCGTCGGTCTGTGCACTGAAAGGTCCCGGGTTCAATTCCGGTCAAGGGCATGTACATTGGTGAATGCACATCCCTAGTAGGGGGTGTGCAAGAGGCAGCTGGTGGATGTTTCTCTATCATTGACATTTCTAGCTCTCTATCTCTCTCTCTTCCTCTCTGTAAAATATCAATAAAATATATATTTTTTTAAAAAGAAAGAAAGAAAGAGCGGTGGCTGCCATTTCTTGCTCTCTCTTTGACCCCCTGGAGCAAAGGGGTGATTTAGGGGAAAGCTCAAGGTCAGTTCACGGCCCAGAACAAACATAATAGACCCGGGGCACCAGCTTCTTGGTGGCAGCCCAGAGAGGCAGCGTTTGTGGCTGCTCTACCTTATGGAGGGGAAACCACACCCCTCGGTTTTCATGCCAAGAAGGCAAGCTGAGATTTATGGGTTCTTATAGAAGGAAGAAAGGAGGGAAAGACAGAGAGAGAAACACTTGATCTCATAGTCTTGAAACAGACCTGCTATATATAGCTGGGCAGAAGATCCTGGCAACCAATCAAGCCACAGCGAGAGCATGATGGCTGGTGCAAGCACTAAACAAAGAGCCAAGAATGCCAGCAAAGTGGATGTGGCCACTGACCAACAGCCATCATTCCCCCAGAGCAGGTGCAGAGGGGAGATGGGCCCATGGAGCCTCTTTGTCTTTGTCATCGCGCCCATCATGCCCATAGCGCCGTGAACCCCATTCGTCCTGGTGGCAGGGAACAGAAAAAGGAGCTGGAAAAAGATGACTTCTTGCTCCGGATCCATAAATCACTGGAAGAAAGAGACCTTGCCCTGTGAAGTTGGCGATTCTACCTGGCACCAACCTGATGGTGAACCCGGGTCTCATAAATCACCAGGGCTCTGCCAGCAACAGCCCCGCCCCCTGGCCTGGCGCAAAGGTGGTGGTTGTTTTGCTGGCACTGGAGCAGGTGTCTGCCTGCCCATGGACACGGGCCCATTCTGTGTTTCCCTTGGGTGGCATGGGGAGGGGAGCAGAGTAGGTAGCTGTCCTGGGAACTTGGCCCAGTGGCCTGGCAGAGATGGAATGTCCTTGGCCAGCTCTTTGTAAGTAGTCAGAGATGGTCAGGAGATGAGTCTCATGATCAGATGACTTACGCTTGCTGGAGTATTTTCCCTAGGTTTCAGAATCATCTGGGGTCACTTGAGTGCCCTTGCTATCTTTGTTGGATCCCTCAGGATTTTCATTGTTCAGCTGGTGCTGAGTTTGTTTAGCTTGGATGTGCTTGGCCAAGAGGTAGATGTGTCAAAGGAGACTTGATGGTGTACCTTTTTGTCCCACCCATCAAGGAGGGGCTTACACAAAAAGGGGCAGGCAGATTACCAACAGTGGCTGTGCCCCACGCTGCCACTCCAGGTGGGCTACCTGTAGCCCTGCCCGCAGCCTTCCCCACCATCAGAATCACATCCATGCTCATACACCCGCAGTGGCCCTTCCATCTGGCAAACACTTCCCACTGCCAGGCTCCACTCAACTGCCCTATCTTCCAGGAAGCCTTCCGTGGCATCTCTCCAACCTCGAACCACCACATACTGGAGAACCGGCAAGAGCCCTTCCTTCCTTTATTTGCTTAATAAATGGCTATTAAGTCTCTACTACGTGCCAAGTGTTGTCGATACAGGAGAACGCACTGTGGCTGCAATCTCTGCCTTCATGGGAGTTACTGTTATAGATTGGAGAGCCAGTAAATATAAAAAATAAGATGGTCACACCTGACAGGTGCTTTAAAGGAAGTAAACAAGACACTGGGAGCAAATAGTGAGGTTTAAAGTGGAGAGGTTCCCACACAGGGGGCAGTGGAAGCTGGATGATGAAACGGAGCTGGCGGTACACAACCAGAGGAAGGGCGCTCCAGCAGAAGCTCATGCAATGGGAGAGCAGGCAGGCTCAGATCCCAGGGGCCCAGGATCAAGGGAAAGAGTGGGGCGCAGGCCATGCTTGGGGTCCTTTGACTGTTTGGCATTGCACCCTGTTTGGCAGGTGTTCAGCTGCATTGGTCCTATGGGGTCGCTTCCTACTTCCAAGCAGAGTCTGGGCGCTTTGGGTCAGGGTTGTATTTGTTCGTGATTTCGTCTTTGGCACCATTTAGTGCATCGTAGATGACCACCGGGGAGATGTCATACCTGTTTGCCCCCTCCCCCTTTTCCTCCCCTTTCAAATGAGACAAAGAAGCCCTGGTTGGCTCCTCCTGTTGGAGGGAGGGGATGCAGAGCCCAGTGGCTGGAGTAACAGACCTTTGTCCTGAGATGACCCTGGCACCTGAGACACAGAGTCCCCGGCCTGGAGCCGCTGCAGGCTCTGGGTGTTTTCCAGCTGTGGGCAAAGCCAGGGTTCTCACTGAGACTGAGCACCTTTTATGGACGCATCCATGTCTTGAATGCTTGCCCAAAGCTCATGGTCCATTCCTACTGCCCCCCTTGGTTTGGGAATTATTATTCACAATACCTGGTAAAAACATATCAAGTAATATATACGCATCAACACAGGATTCAATCTGTGGCAACAAGCCCTGAACATATGACGTATGTACACTTTCCTATGTCAATCCAACATGTGTTTCCATGTCAGGTTACAGACATGCTAAGAACAATATAGCCCTTACCTTCAGAGAGCTTACAGTGTGATGAGGAAAAAAATAAAAGGACCTGTAAGCAATTCAATGCTATTCAATGCTAGAAAATACATGAATTGCGATGATGAAGGAAGATTCTGGAAAGAGGAAGAACTGATGCTGCTTTGGTGATGGGGAAGGCCTGCCCCTCGCAGAGGTGGATGATGGCACCTTTCCTGGAGGCCGAATAAAGATGGGGGCGTCGATCTGGTGGGAAAGTCATCCTGTTTTATACAGGCTGAGTTTGACATACTCAGGCCAAGACTTAGACTTGGGTTCCTGGGTTCCGGCCCCACACTTTGGGAACCCATCCTCACCCTTCCTGAGGGACACCACTTCCCACAAGGCAATGAGAAGCCTGCAGGACCAAGGGAATATGCCCACTTACACCCAGTGAGGGCTCCTTCTAGACCAGCCGTGGGCAAACTACAGCCCACGGGCCGGATCCAGCCCGTTCGGCTGTTCTATCCAGCCCGCGGAGCCGAAAGAGCAGAGGGTTCTCTTGCTCTCCCCTCCGCTCCTTCACCAGCAGCCCAAGATGAGAGTGCCAGCATGGTCAGGTTGTTTTTGTTCCAGCCCTCAGGTCCAGTTTAAGAACCCATTGTGGCCCTCGAGTCAAAAAGTTTGCCCACGGCTGTTATAGACCTTGCTCCAAATAACTAGAACCAGGAATTCCCCGCCCAGACAGTCCCAGCCTGGGACCTCTGCCCAGGTCCACCCTCCCCAGGTGGCCAGCGTGCACACTGCTGCTCCTGTGGTGGGAACAGAGATGTAGCTTGGAGATGGATTGTCCATACATGTAAAAACATGTGTGGGGGACAAAGGAGTGGTTTGGAAGAGAAACAGTCTCCAATTATCTCTCACCAATATTAAAGACAGACATGCAGGTAACCTACGGGTTACTTTTTAGTGCTCTCAAGTCTTCTCTTTTCTAGACTAGTTATAACATCTTTTCTAGTCCAGTTCCAACATCTGTAATATCTCCCCACCCAAGTTGCTCTGAGTCAGTTACCAGACCCCCCCCCACCCCGTCATCTTGGTTACCCTTTTTTGAATTAACTCTACATTTAATATGACTAGGAATTCAGATAACTGTTGCATAAGCTCCATAACTGGGGACAGCCGGGGAATATAGATTCAGTTACCTCTCCTAAATCCCCCCAAACATGGATGGATGGAGATAGAGGTGACTCGGGGATCGTGTCAGTGGGTGGGAAGGGGGTGCTAGCTGGGGAGGGTTCGGAGCTGCCAACCTATAACTCAGAGGAGCAGATGATGAGCAAAGAACCGAGAGGAAGGGAAGCTGAACACAAGCATCTCACGTGATTCCAGAAAAGACAAAGACACACCTAAACGTCCTACAAGCACCCTGGAAGACAAGGGCAGGGTCCACATCTCTTTCAAGCCTGTTGTGCTCCTCACCCAGGCTCCTCAAAGTCTCCCTTCTGTCCCCTTCATGCAAACCTGACATCCCCTCCCCTCCCCGCTGCTCCAATTACAATGCAGCGTCTCCCATGGAGCAACAGCCATCTGGATTATCTTCTCTGTGTCTGGCCCGCTAATCATCTCATCCTCCTTTTAATAATCACGTCTGAAAACATATGCCTCTTCATTTGTCCCTCCTCTTCTCTCTCTCTCTCACTTTCTCTCCCTCAAAACCTTACCATTATTACCTTGCAGAACACTGGGGGATAGATGGCTGTAAAGTAAATGCACATGGTGTGTCTGAATTATTCAGATCTAGTCCAGCTGTGCAACTGCACAGCCCAGCTGTTTACTTGTGCACAGCCCAGCAGCTTCCTGAGCTGGGGGCAGGCTTAAAAGCTACCCCGACGATGCTCAGGAGCTGCCTGAGCACGGTTAACCTTCGGTCGCCATGGTGATGAATCGAGCACAGCCCTGGTAGATCACCCCAACCCAGGCCCCCGGGCGAGCCACGCGGAGCCCTGCGCCAGCCGAGGCGGGAGCAGGTATCAATTCCCAGCCACCAGGAGCCGCCTGACACCGGTGTCCCCGTGGTGTTTCATAAGCCGTGACAGCTCCTCGCCTTTGTTTCAGGGGACTCGAGACTCCCCTGGCTTCCCCACCCTATTGCTTCCCTGGAATTGGACACTCGCTCCCCGTTTTGAAGGAGAGGAAATGACTACACATATCAGAGAAGGCCCAGTGCGGCCGGAAAAGAAAAGGGTGCTCAGACTGCGTTCCCCCCGGAATCGGCTTGTTTTGTGCTCCTCTCGGGTGGGCGAGCCCAGGATCACTCTGTCAACAGCTCTATCTATAGCGGGACCCGGAGGACCCAGCCTGCCCGGGCCTCCGTGCCTGCAGGGCGCTCGCTGACCCCGGGGCTCAGCTGTGAGGATCAATCATCTCCTTCCAGAACGCATCCTTCAGCAGCTGCGGGGCCTCGGTTATTTTTATCGCCCCAGGAAGCCGGTGGCCAAGGACGTGCTGGGCTCCCTTCGCGGGAGGCGCTGCTGCAGAAACGAGCTGCGGGTTGTCGGGGCAGCTGAGCCTCTGCCTCAAGGTTAAAGCCCGAGCGCCTGACCTGGAACGGGAGCAGGTGACCTTCCTCTGCTCCGCATCAGCCAGGGCCCCCAGATGTCCCAAGGAGGGGCAGGGGCCAGGGACACTGGGGAAGGAGTTGGGGTGGGAGGGAGCGAAAAATCAGGTATACCAGAGTGTGCATGTGCCTGGACTTCTCCTATACCCGTGGTCGGCAAACTGCGGCTCGAGAGCCACATGCGACTCTTTGGCCCCTTGAGTGTGGCTCTTCTACAAAATACCACGGCCTGGGCGAGTCTATTTTGAAAAAGTGGCGTTAGAAGAAGTTTATGTTTAAAAATTTTGGCTCTCGTGTGTCCCAGGGGGCCCTGTGCCCCGGGTGAGCCGTGTCCCCCAAAGAGGCTGGGTGTCCCGGGTGAGCCGTGTGTCCCAGGGGGCCCTGTGCCCCGGGTGAGCCGTGTGTCCCAGGGGGCCGTGTGCCCCGGGTGAGCCGTGTGTCCCAGGGGAAGCAGTGGGACCCAGGGGGAGAGGCGGTGAGAACCAGAAGAGGAGCGGACTCTATTCGGGTGGTCCTGAGATAGGCACCATAAAACAAGCAGACTGCCAAATGAGGAGCAGATTCTATTCATGTGATCCTGAGATAGTCACCATAAAACAAGCAGATTGTCAAATGACAGCGGGGAGGGGAAGGAGACCTGTGGGGAGATAAGAGAACAACCGAAGGACTGGTATGCATGAACACAACCAACGAACACAGAACTCTGGGGAGGGAGGGCATGAATGGGAGGGGGGAGGCAATGGTAAGATATGTACACATATAACACCTTAATAAAAAAAATAAAAAAAATAAAAATGTTGGCTCTCAAAAGAAATTTCAATCATTGTATTGTTAATATTCAGCTCTGGTGACTAATGAGTTTGCCGACAGCTGTCCTATGCAAACAGGGATATCAGAAATTGTAACACACTGAGCAGCTGGCCTCCATCACCTGCACATCCCAGCCAAGGAACGCCCATCCCACTGCATGCCCAACAGCAACCAACACTCGTGGGCACCTTCTATGTGCCAGGCCCTGGCCTGGGCCTGGGGGTCCAGGGTGTGCCCTGGGCTTACCCAGAGTCTAGAGAGGCCAAAGGAAACCGCGCATCGAAAAAACTCATGAGGGGCCCCTTGCCTCCCGGCCTGCCTGTCACCCCAGATCCTGTGCCTGGCCTGAGTTTACAACCGTCTTCCTGTTTGGTTCCCAGGGGAGCAACCTGTGTGGTGTAAGAGCAGGTGACGCAAAGCATTTATATTTATAAAGGTCCATCGGATACCCGACACAAGCTCCCTCAGCGCCGTCCCCTGAGGTAAGGCAGTATTTTTAGTCTGCTTAAAAATAGCCTGTTGGGCCCATCTCGGCGGCATGTGCAGATGCGTGCTTTGCTCAGAGCGCGCAGTGCGGGGGGAGGAGTCTCAGGTTCCCTGGCTCTCTCGCCTCCTGGAAGGAGAGAAGGGGGTCTGGAGAGGAAAGAGGCGCTCTGAAAGAGAGAGAGAGAGAGAGAGAGAGAGAGAGAGAGAGAGAGAGTGTGCTCCTGTGGTCTTAGGGAGAGAGAGAGCAGACCCATGGAATCGTCTACTGGAGGGACGAGAGGGTGTGGTGGCTGAGGCCCGTGACCCCATCCGAGCTCCAATGAGGGAGAAAGCAATGAGCTCCCTACTGAACCGGAGAGGAGGCTGGTGTGCCCAGGGCTACCAATCTGTTGCCGAATGGCTGGGAGGAGTGGCTGAGGGCAGTGTGTCCAACGTGGAGGGAATGCTGCAGCTCCAGAGCAGGGGGCGGGGGGTGAGGACCCACTTGGATTCCAGGGGTGAGTGGGCATTCTTGCCTGGGCAGGGCAGCAGGGCCAGAGGTCCTGAGAAGTTTGTCGATGGAGCGACCCCAAGGCCCTGGCATCCAGCCAGGCCAAGCACTGGTGCAGTTCAGTGCCCGGGCTCTCTGCGGCCTGAACTGACCAGACACTCCACTGCCCTGAAGGAGTCTCTCCCGCAGCCAGCGCCACATTAGCAAATCACTTAAAGAATAAAGTCACTTGACACTCTCACTTACAGCGTGGAGTGTGATAATTGACATAACCTCTCTGAAGGAGAGGTTTTGGCAATTAGTATTGGGCCTTAAAAATATTCACACCCCTTGAACTAATCATTCCTGCTTTATATATTTCCCCAAAGCAAAGAATGCCCCCAACAATAGCGGGACGGTGAAATAAAGAACAGTGCGTCTACTTAATGAAACACTGCGTCGTGACATATTTAATGATATGGGAAAGTGCTAAAAATGTAATGTTCAATTAAGAAGGGCAGAATATAATAAAGGCTGTTTATAGAGCATAATCCCGATATTGTTTTTTTATTATTGTAACAGACGAAAAGCCCCTATTTAAGAAAAGTCCTTCAAAATAAGAGTTCTTCATCAGCCACTTGTCTTAGAAGGAAGACCTTGAAGGTCGGGTGTTGACAGATGCAAAGCAACAGGAGTAGCTTTGACGCTATGGTGGTGAGGGTGGGAAGGAGGGGGTACAGAACCACAAGAGGGCCAAAAAGCCAGGAGTTGTGAGTCTGAGACCTGCGTGTGTGAGGCAGTCAGAGAAATTCTATATTTGGGGTTGGGGGGACAGAGTCTACAGGCATTGAGGTGCCTGGGGCTCCGTTTGAAGATGCTACTGTGGCCACAAGTTAAAGCCCAACTCGGTCCCCACCTGAAATGCTCGGTTAAGTCCACTTCACCAATACGTGTGTTGTGTGAGCGGTCATTTGGGGTGGAAACCCAGAGGAAGACTTATCCACCTACATCATGAAATGCAGAGCGGCACACTTAAAGTGGTGGTAGGTCCAGATGCTCGGAGGCCGAGGTGATCCTGAGGACATAAGATGCCCCGGATTCCAGCAACACTGGGGAGGACTTTGGTTTTCTGGAGAGTACGCAATGCGGTCGAGCCTTCCCAGGTATACCAGGGGCTGGGACGTTCTGGCTGATGTCTGACTTGTGTGTAAATATCTGTACACACATGTGCACATAGGACTGAAGGATCAGTTCAACACGGGTGTTACACTTGGGTCATAGGATTATGATTTTTTTTTCTTTTTATGTGCTATAGAATGTTCCAACTCTTTTATAATAATAGTAGAGGTCCAGTGCACAAAATTTGTGCACTGTGGGGGGGGGGCGGGGGATGGGTACCTCAGCCCAACCTGCACCCTATCCAATCTGGGACCCCTTAAGGGATGTCCGACTGCCCATTTAGGCTGGGATCGGGCCTAAACGGGCAGTCAGACATCCCTCTCACAATCCAGGACTGCTGGATCCCAACTGCTCACCTGCCTGCCTTCCTGATTGCCCCTAACGGCTTCTGCCTGCCAGCCTGATCACCCCCTAACCACTCCCATACCAACCTGATTGATGTCTAACTGTCCTCCCCTGCAGGCCTGGTCACTCCTAACTGCCTTCTCCTGCAGGCTTGATCACCCCCAACTGCCCTCTCCTGCTGGCCATCTTGTAGTGGCCATCTTGTGTCCACGTGGGGGCAGCCATCTTGTGTGTGGGAGTGATACTCAGCCTCTAGCTGATGAGGTCCGGGGGGCCCAGGTCCCACCACGGACACTGATTCTGTGTGTAACCGGGCCGCCCTGGGGGCCGGGGGCCCTGCCCACCCACTCACACACCAGTGACCACAGGGCACCCCCAAGCTGGTGCTCTGGGACTTCCCGGATTGTTCCGTTCTCGCCTGCAGCCCAGGACCTTCTGCAGCTCACGCATCGGGTCTGTGAAAGGGAACCTATTTCCCTGCAAATCGAGGCACAGCTACAGCTGTTGGAAGGATGTACTCGACCACTGTCTCCTGGTTTCTTTGCCCTCCTTTGATCTCCGGTGATATGTATGTCCTAAAAGCTGTAAGTAACACATTCTCCCAGGCTGAGTTCTGTCTTGGAGCATCTTCCCCCGTCTTCTAATAGAGCAGAAGCCTACACGGATGAACTAGTTCTCTTTTTCTTTTCTTTTATCGAAGGGAAATTCTGCACACACTAGTAGTAAAAAAGAGATGAAGGGACAACCAAGCCATATACTCATTGCCCCTTTGGGTGTACAAGGCAAATATTTCTGAAAATAATATACGCGTATATGTCATATTTAGAATATTTCCACCATCGCCTACAGGGGGGCCCTGACAATGCCTTACTGCCCTGCCACGCATTCTCCAACCACTCTGACGAAAAAGAGAGGAAGCTGGGGAGAATTACTTGCGGCGTTCTTTCTCGGGATGGTGCCTTCAAGGTTTTCCTGTGGCCACTTAGGGCTTGGCAGGGGTCCCCACGGCTCGTGTCCCTCGGCCTGCTCCCTCTTCCCAGGACAAAAATAAAGCAAAATGAAACTCAGGTGCTAAGTGGCAGAGGCAGGCCTGGCATTCAGCTCTGATTCCGGAGGCCGGACTCATTCTTCCGCAGGTGCATCCAGTGCCCTTCCGGGATGTCCTTGGGGGCGTGAAAGGGAGGACGGCACACAGACGCCGAGGGGCTGGAGGAAGCGCTGGGGTGGGCAAGGTCCTGAGCCACCGCCACGGAGTGTGTTCAACCAGCGAGCGAGTGGCTGGCGCCCTCTGTGGCCTGTCCCCATGCCACGTGCTGGGGCGGGCACCAAGGAGCGGGAGGAGGTGGGCCCTCAGACACATCAGGGAGGGCAGGTGAGGTGAGAGGGCGGATAAAGGGGCGGCCACTGTGGGGCTGGGTAAGGGGATCTTAGGACTCCACTTTGCGGGGAGCAGCCTGGGGCAGCCTGGTTGGGGTTAACTCTGGGCACACCGAGGTCCGTACCCTTCATAGGACACATGCCCCTGTTCCTCTTAAAGACAGTGTGGGCAGTGCGTGGCCCTTGTGTCCAGGCTGGGGCACAGAGTTCTCCTCTTGAGTGAAAAGTACGGCCAGCAGATGGACTTGCAGGGCTGGTTTTATCTGTTCTACATAAGTATAAGCATCAGAACACTTTCCAGACAGCAAATCACAATGAACAGTGAGCGTCTGTGCAACTCAGAGCACAAGGTCACGGAGCTTCTAAAGCAAGGTCTGCTGTGGCCCAGCCTGCAGCCCCCAACACAGCTCTGCCAGGCTATGCGTGGCCCCACCCCTTGCACATCTCTGGGGTCCTCCTGCTGCCCGCTCCGCAGCCCTGTCGCACCCCCTCCCGATGCCCACTGTGGCTCCTCGGGCAGTGCCCTGGCGTTGCCTACGTTGGGTATCGTTCTGGCTTTTGGTGTCTATTCCCTTGTGGCTAGATATCTATCTCTGTGAAATCCCATGATCTGGTGGACGCTCTCCCTACTTTTTGCATTTCTACGACGAGTAGGCACCGTCCCTGTGCTCTGGAAACCTCTGCGAACTTGGTCTAGACCTGCCCGCGGGCCACCGGAAAGGCCTCGATGGAGCGAAGGCCGAAGGAAGGGGTTGGCCGCGTCCCCAGGAAAATAAAATGGCTCGGCCCCAAGGAGGCGGCCGGTCCCGATTCCGGGCACACGAGGTGAACGCCGAGTGGAAATCCAACTGCCGCAGAGAGCGATTACTCAGATGGAGCAAATGTGCTGTGAAATCAGCCCTTGGAAAATCATCTGGAGTTCATCTCGGCGGAGTCCAAAAACAATACCGGCTCCCCGGCCGCGCGGGGGGAGCCGCGGGAGCTCCCCTCGTCAGAAGCCGGGACACCGCGGCGGCGGGAGCGCCTGGGTCCTGACTCCGCTCTTGTTTATTTACAAGCCCGCTCCTCTCTCCCACCTCCCTCATCCCCGCTCCTCCTCCCCGGGGAGCTCGGGCATCCATCCGGCCTCTCGCAGGGGAGACATAGATGGAAAAGCTGTGTCTGCCTCTCCTCCCCGGAGCCTGGCAGAGCCCCTGCCGCTGGCGGGGAGGTGGGCACCCCGAGGCTTCCCTCTGGGCCTTTGCAGCCGATGTTGGAGGAGGGGAGCCTCAGAGGAGAGGCTGGGAGTCCCGAGAAAAGCAGGACAAGGTTGGGCTTGGCCTGTCACGGTGCACATTCCTCCATGTCACCGAAGCCCTCAGGTCCCTGGTGCCTGATTGTACAACTGGCCTGAGCTCACCTCCACTCCCGAGGCCCCGGGAGCAGCCAGGGAAGGTGGCATCCCTGCCAGCCGGAGGGCCAGGCGGCCTGGTGTGTGCAAAGCACAGTGAGGGCTCCCACGGGCGAGGCTGGAGCTCTGAGGAACTTCGGGCTCCGTGGCCCGGCCACGGGCAGGGTTCTGATATCACAAAAAAATAGCGTGAAATGGGGGGGGGGGCTTTCCTGAGACTGATGGCCCCCGTCCCCAAACCTCTCACCTCCCAGACATCCCCCCGCTCTGGGCCTGTGATGTCACTTGAAAAATTCAGGGTCCGGCTGAAGCAAAGAAGCCGGGAGCCCCGGAGGGACCGGGCGGCTGTCTGTAAGCTCTCGGCAGAGGAAAGTGAGGACGCGTCAGGTTTTCCACGCCGCTTTCCAAAGCATCCCCGTAATGGGTCTTCCAGAAAGCCCATCTCTCAGCCGCCCGGACGCGGTCTGGTTCCCTCCCGACGGTTTTCTGCCACCACAGACAAGACGGTGACATTTATGTGGGCGACGCACCCGGGGCCCACCCCGCGCTTCTGCCCAATTCCCACCCAGCACATGAGCGGTCCTCCGCCCTTGCTCTCCCCCCAGGGAAGCAAATCGAGACAAACGTGAGTGTGGGGGGCTTCGTTATGGGCTAATTGAGAAGCCACTCTGTTGTTTTTTAGTTTTTTAGTGAACAAGCCATTCGCACACTCTGACACTTGACTGGAAGGGGCGGACGATGGCTGTCCATGGGCAGTCTCCTGGGGACTGTGATCAGGGGGAAGAGCTGAGCGGCAGCAAGCGTCCTGGGGGCTTGTGTCTGGCCCCCGGGCGGCAGGTGTGGCTGCCCCGTCTCAGGGCCTGAGGTGGGGGACTGGCCATCGTTCCGGGCCGTGACCCCAGCCTCTCAGAAGCAGGAGCCCCGGGCTGGTGCCCCCCCTCCAGGAGCACTCCAGCTGTCTGCACCCCCCGCTGCTGTAGACTGAGAATGTCCATGTCTGGCAGGGGTTAGGGTAGTTAAAATATAATTACATGGTCAAGAGGATCAAGCTTATGAGCCATGGCCCCCCCCAAAAGGCATGAGACCCGGGCCCCGGGCCATTTGAGAAGACAGACGAGGCCGGGGAAGGCGGGCTGGCAGTGGGAGCCTCTGGGCTTAGAGAGGAACCAGAGGGGAAACCTCGGGGAAATGACCTGGTGAGCAGCATTCCCAGGAACTGGGTGGAAGGGCTCTCTCAGCTTCTGGAATCTGCTGTCTTTGTTCTGCACCGTGGCCTCCAGCCAGCTGGTGCCTTCTTTCCCTGTCCTGGGTGCCTCCACCAGAGAAAGCAGCCGGCAGCGTGCATTTCAGGGCAGCGACTCCGGCAAGCAGCAGCCACGCCACGCACCGCGGAGCCGCTTCTCACCCCGCAGCCAGCGGTTTGGGACGAACGACCTCTCGGGAGGCCGCGGCCCCCGCCGTCGAAGGCCGCCGTGGGCCGCCGGGCAGGCCCGGAGTTCTTTCGAGCTAACTGGGCATTTCGACGTGATTGAATCCAAAGTGGACATTCCACAGAAAGCCTAAATATGCATCCCTCTCTTTTAAACACCCCTCCAGTCCTCTGGGCACAAGTCATGGTGTATGCATACCCAATAAAGAACTGGAGCTTTGGCATTCGTAATAACTTGGAAACTGCTTACTCCTTTTTCTGTGGTGCAAGGTCCCTTGTCCCCTCAGCAAGCCTGTGGCTTCGCTTGCTTCACCTGCAGCACCCGGGTCCTGTCCCGGTCACTGGCTGACCTGGGGTAGGGAACCTCAGGGTTTTGTGTTTTTTAAAAATATATATTTTATTGATATCTTACAGAGAGGAAGGGAGAGAGATAGAGAGCTAGAAACGTCGATGAGAGAGAAACACCGACCAGCTGCCTCTTGCATCCCCCCCCACCGGGGATGTGCCCGCAACCAAGGCACATGCCCTTGACCGGAATCGAACCCGGGACCCTTCAGTCCGAAGGCCTACGCTCCATCCACTGAGCCAAACCGGTTCCGGCGAACCTCAGTGTTTTAATGTTAGTTTCCTTCTCATTCATTCGGCAAACGTGTGTCGTGAACACACACAGGCCAGCTCTCCTGGAGGTGCTTTCCTCTGGGGGGAGACAGATGCGAAACAAACCCAGAAACACCAAGTGGCAGCTCCGAGACAGGGAGGGGTGTTTTCCGTTTTGTCTCCCAGGCCCCGAGGAGTGCCTGGCGCATGATAGGTGCTCAGCAAATGAATACATTACTGACGGTGGAAAGCGGCAGAGTCGCACTGTGTGATGGCAAGAAGGACGGTGTGCCGAGCCAGAGAGGGTCCCAGGGAGTCCCGGGCAAAGCGCGGCTGCTGGGAGACTGAATCTGATCGCTCTCTGACGGACAAGCACGGGCCCTTGGGTGGTGAGAGTCAGAACTTCAGCAGCAAAGTACGTGGACTGGGAGGCTAGAAGTCCAGAGTCAGGGTGTCGGCAGGGTTGCTTCCTTCTAAGGCGCTGAGGGCAATGTTTTCCAGGCCTCTCTCCTTGGCTCGCAGATGGCCATCTTCTCCCTGTGTCTGTGCGCGCTGTCTTCCCTCGGTCCGTGTCTTGGTGCCCACATTTCTCCTTATAAGGTCACCAGGTCCACACGATGAGGGCCCACCCAAAAAGATTTCATCTTAGCTTGATTACTTTGATAAAGGTCCTGTCTCCACATAAGGCCACACCCTGAGATACTGGGGTTAGGACCTCACCGTGTGTATGTTGGGGTGGATGCAAAATTCAACCCACAGCATGCCATAAATATTATCAGTGACGTTATTAACGATGGCAGCAAGAGCAATAGCAAGGAAAAAGTAGAAACACAAGACAAAACAAAGCCACTGATAATCAAGGAGAAGCGTTGGCCTCATCAGCTCAAAATCCGTCCGCAGCTCCACGCAGCCCAAGACGAGAAGAGCAGGTTCCGGGGCCAGACGGTCCCATCAGCCATGGAGTCTTCCTCCGGTTTTCCAGCTTTCCCTCCCACGTAGGCAAAGTCTCCCAACCTCCGCTCGTCTCTCTGGCACCTCTGCCAGGCTGGGCTCCCGGGAAGCACTTTGTCTCTTCTCTGTTGACCCAACTTCCACGCCCTCTCAGAAGCCCAGCTCCAGGCTCGCTCCTTCGGAGGGCGTTTTCCAAGCTGGCTTTCTGGCGGGCGCCCGGCACACTCGAGGGGACCCACGGACCATGAACAAAGGGCCTGTTCCTGCCGCGGCTGGCAGCGGGGACCGTCCAGAGCAGGGAGCCGCACCACCGTGCGCCTCTATGGGAGCCGGGGCTTCAGAGGGTCCAGCCAAACCAGAATCGCAACAAGACGAGGAGGAAGCAGGGAGGGAACGCCGCAGGCCTCACTCTCCTCCGCCCCCCATCTTCTGCCCGTGGCTCCACGGGCAAGCGCAGCTGGAGCTGGGGGCAGGGACCAGTGGATGTGGTCTAGAGCAGTCTGTGCCAGGGCCCCCAGCAGGGAAGAGAGGGGCTCGGGGGTGCATGCCAGGCAAGCAAGTCATCGGTGCACGTGCTGCCCCTGTCTGTTATGCCCTCCTCTGAGCCCACACTGCATTATCTTTTAAAAAAAATATATGTTATTGATTTTTTACTGAGAGGAAGGGAGAGGAGAGAGATAGAGAGCTAGAAACATCGATGAGAGAGAAACATTGACCAGCTGCCTACTGCATGCCCCTTACTGGGGATGTGCCCACAACCAAGGTACATGCCCTTGACCGGAATCGAACCCGGGACCTTTCAGTCCACAGGCGGATGCTCTATCCACTGAGCCAAACTGGTTTAGGCCCACGCTGCATTATCTAACTCCAGTCATGTGATCTGGAGCCAAACAGAGCCACCCTGGCTGGTGACCTCACTTTCCAAGTGTGTGGCTGTCAATGTGGCTTATCAACAGCAGAGAGCGTGTCATATGTGTCCTCTGTGCCCTCCCTACTCCCCACCTTCCTCCCGTCCTACTCCCCCCCCACACACACACACACAGACAACACCCCTGGCCCCACCCACCTCCATCCCAGCCCTGAGTCCAGAGCTGGGCTCGTAGTACGTGCTTAGTAAATCAGTGCTGAACACGAGCTGGGGGTTGAGAGAGGGAGCGTGGGTGGGATGGTCCAAATGCATCCTGCAGAATCACCGGCTCTGGAAGAACAATTGTCAGGCCCATTTCCTGCTGCAGATGGAGCCAGGAGACGCTCAGGGCTTGGCAACCTGACAGCTGAGGAGCAGCCAGGGCGTTTAGCAGGAGACAGAGAAAATGAGGCCTGTGGGTCTGGCCCAGCCCCATCCAAAGCAGACTCAAGGCAGAGTCTCTTCCCGGAGTGGGGCCGCAGTGGGGGGGTGGGTGGGGGGGACTGGCTCTGTTTGCTCAGGTCTGCCGTGAGCCAGAGGGCGGGAGTCAAAAGCGGCGGCCGTCGGGGAGGAGGCAGCACCGTATGTTTGGAAGCTGGTGGCTCGGCCTGAGGTCTGACAGAGCTCACGGGCGTAGAAATCGCCTCCTGAAGGGAGACCACTGATGGACCAGTTGTGGTCCTTGTCCTGCCCCTCGGCCCTCCTGTGACTGATACTGGCTGCCCTTCACCCAGGCTGGTTTGGGGCCTGGGGTGGCCCCTGAATGGACCAGCAGGGGGCACCCGCCCCGATGACAACCTGTTCATAGGCTGGTCATGGACTCGTTGATGAGAATCATCATCGACCAGCTGCCTCCTGCTCCCCCCTGGCTGGGGATGTGCCCACAACCGAGGTGCATGCCCTTCACCAGAATCGAACAAATTGAACCTGGGACCCTTGAGTCCACAGGCCGATGATCTATCCACGGAGCCACACCGGTCAAGGCAGAATGTGAACTATGTTAAAGGAGAACATCAGGTAAGTACTGGTGCCCGTGGCACACAGTGAAACACGGTGTACGGCACGTGACTCTGAAACGTGGGCACATCGGATTAAAGTCTCCCGAGGAGTGGCCGGTCAGGATAGAGGGGAGGAGGGGGCAGAGTCACCAACCGAGAGACCTTCAGCCCAGCAGCCACGAATAGCCTGCCTCCGCGTGCCACGCCCGGGCCAGGTGCAGGGGATGCAGCACAGCACAGAGCACTTACCGGCCCGCCGTCCTGGGCTGCCCAGCTGGCGGGGAGGTGGCTGCCGGCCAGGTAATGTCACAACCCATGACCTCATCCCAGTGCTGGTACAAATCCTACAGACGCCAGAAAGACCCGCCTTCATGGCGAGGAAATGAAAGGGCCACGAGAGAGCCTGAGGCAGAAACACCCCGGAGCTGCCACCCACGCTGACCCGGCCACGGGCACCCCGGGAACGGACTTGCTCTGGGAGGCCGTCACGGGCTGAATCGTGTCCCTTAGCACTTTGTACGTGGAAGTCCTAACCCCCGGGACCTCGGACCAGCTCAGCGGCTGTTAGGATCTTTAAGGGAGGACCAACTGAAAACGAGGTCCTCAGGGCGGCCCCAGTCTGGTGGGGCAGTGCCGGCTGGGGGCATGCGTGCGTGATGGGAAGACGGAGGGAGAAGAGGAACATCTACCAGCCGAGGAAAGAGGCGGGAACAGATCCCCCCCGCACGGCCCTCAGGAGGAAGCAAGCCTGCTGAGACCGTGGTTTCGGGCTTCCAGACTCGAGAGCTGAGGCTCCCCGTTTCCGCTGTTTATGCCCCGACTCTGGTAACTTCGTTACGGCGGCCCTAATGCAGAGGCCTGGGCGAGTTTTCGTCTCCTGCCGTTAAAGGGCCCGACTGATCCTGAGAGCAAGCAGACCCGAGTTTGGGAGGATCCCGGCTGGGCCGGGGGACTTCACAGGGCATCCTCCTGTGTCCCAGAGGCCTCATGGTTCCCCTCCATCCCTCAGTCCCCCAAGTGGGAAATCTGCAGCCGTTCCTTCTGGGGAGCAAGCAGAGGAGAAGAGTGCCCGCTCCTGCCGGGTTATGGGCTCCCCGGGGTCCCGCCCTCCAATCGGCCCTCACAGGCCTGCAGGGGCCACCGGGTTTACTGCCAGGAAGAGAAGCCCCAGGAAGCAGCCTTCCTGCTCTGGGGCAGCGGGTGGGGTGAGATGCTGCAGCCGTGACTCACGCTTCGCAGGGGAGGAGGTGAGAGAGCTGGGATGGCCATCCTGAAAAGCAGTTAGGCCGTTTTCACGGCTGCATCACACAGAAGGAAAATCTGCAGACTGGGTCCCCTGTGTGGCCGCAGCTGCCATGAGCTAACGCACACGCAGCCGGGCAGGGCGAGCTGGGTGCCCGGTCAGGCCGGGCACCAGTGGGTGCGTGGGCCTGCAGCCAGGGCAGGGAGACGTGGAGCCTCTGCAGAAAAGGCTCGCACCCATCTCTTCCTTCCCAGAAACCTCATGGGATGTCCCTTGGGCGGGGACATCATCAGGTCTGGCCGGGGCCAGTAGAAGGACAGGGGCCTTGCTTGGCCAGACTTCAGAGGGTCCGAGAATGAAACTCCCTGTTGTCCTGGTAAAAAATAAAAAAATAAAATAAAATAAATAAAAAACACCAAAAACCCAAGGCTGCTTAGAAAGTGAAGAATTTGTAGCCAGGCCTGGAGCGGCTAGATTTTCCATTCCCGGTGCTTCTGGGCCCGAGCTACAACCCCTGGCAGCAGAAAGACTTGGACAGACAGCGCTGAGGAAATCCCGGAGAAGTGGGGGGCCCAGCAGGGAGAAAAACAAGCTCTTTCATAGAGGACAGGAGATTGACAGGCGCTAAGTTTGGGGGGTGAGGCCCAGCCAGGCTGTGCCACCCACCAAGGCGCGGGCGCCGGGAGGGCCTGTCCTGGCCAGCAGCTGGCGCTCCGCGGGCCGTGGGTACCTTCGGGCCAGCCGGCTGGCGGCCGGCTTCTGTCTGCCTGTTAGCATTCATGGAGTGCCGAGTGTTTACCAGGGGCATGCGAACAGCAGAGCACTTGGCCGATCAGCGGTTATTCTGTGGCACCCCTGTCTTTGAACGCGGTCTAGGCATCCCACGTCCTCCTGTTCCTTCTTTCCTTGGAAGGAAGAAGCAGGGTCACAGAAAAAAAAAAAAGAGCTGCTTGTCCACCTGCGTTAGCTGTCCCCAACCTCATCCGAGCCCTACTTGCTTTACCCGACTCGGCTTCCGGGGCCCACCGACACCTGCTGAGGGATGTACAGAGCAGCTCGGGTTGGAGTGCACGCTTACAAGGAAACGTGCTCGTGAGCTACCTACCACTCACAGCGCCGGCCTCGTGGTGAGGCCCGGACACCACATCCTCAAGGCACCCTCCCTGATGCCAGAAGGAGAAAACCTTTGCAGGAGGGTGCACCCCTATCCCTACCCCCATCCCAAACGCCAAAGGGTCACTGGGGAGCTAGCTGGCGTTCCCACCCTAAAAATGCTTGGTGACAATAACCAGAACTCTTTGCTGAGGGTACAAGGCAGGCACTGTGCCGTTCCTTTTCAATCTTCACAATAATTCTTTTTTTAAAAATATATTTTATTGATTTTTTACAGAGAGGAAGGGAGAGGGAGAGTTAGAAACATTGATGAGAGAGAAACATCGACCAGCTGCCTCTTGCACACCCCCTACCGGGGATATGCCCGCAACCAATGTACATGCCCTTGACCGGAATGGAACCCGGGACCCTTCAGTCTGGTGCTCTATCCACTGAGCCAAACCGCTTTCGGCTTCACAATAATTCTAAATGGAAGCGGTACCTCCCTCTCCCGTGGATGTGAAAGTGCAATGACAAGATTAACTCCTTGCCGAGGGCACAGCGCTGGAGGCAGGGTTTAGGGCGGGAGCGTCTGATGACAAAGGTTTCCTCCCCGCCCGCCTCAACATTGTTCACTGTTTCCACAGCGATCACAGCTAATTCGATGTCAGGAATAATAAATTTGGAGTGCGTCGGAGAGGGAGTCAGCGGGCTATAAATAAATACCCCATGTGTGTTTCTCTTGAGCAAGATCCAGTAAGTCGTACGGAGCCACAGTTCTACCTGGAATCCATCCTTCCCTCCGGACACAGGCCAGCAGCGGCCGCCCCACAACGCAAGGAGGGAGGGCGAGGCTGCCAGCGCTGTTCCGTGGAGGCCTGCCCTGCGGTGGCGGTTTAGCCCTGGAGCTGCACTGCAGGGCGCGGCCAACAACAGAAATGTGGGTTTTGGCCGAAACCGGTTTGGTTCAGTGGATGGAGCGTCAGCTTGCGGACTCAAGGGTCCTGGGTTCGATTCCGGTCAAGGGCATGTACCTTGGTTGTGGGCACATCCCAGTAGGGGGTGTGCGAGAGGCAGCTGATCTATCTTTCTCTTTTCCTTGCTGTAAAAAATCAATAAAATATATATTTTTAAGAAATGCGGGTTTTGCACATTTCATTCCCACGTTGACCCCGCCCGTCGTGGGCCCGGATGGCTGCCGTGATCAATCAAACTTTACGGACACTGGGTGTGTCCCAGGTCAGCCTGACGTGCCAGGTGCCTCCGAGGCGACCGTTCCCTTCAGAAGCGCCCTGACGTCAGGGTTTGACATTTGTGAGCACATTGGCCTCGCGGGAAGCAGGCTTTTTAAACTTCGGTAGGTTCTGAGAAGGAATGTGCTCGGCAAGGCTTGGGCCCTGGTCAAGCATGGGGCTCGACCTCATGTGTTGAAACAGCGCGGATGACTAACGGAGGAGATTTGATAGGGCCTAGCTAACTAACAGCACGTCCATTTGGGTTCATTCCTGACCCCGATGGTTTGGACAGCTGATCCTAGCAACCGAGGCCCCGTTGCCATAACAGCTGTGAGCCGGAGGCCCAGAAAGTGAGCTACTGAGGCATGTCCGCAGAGAGCCACGGGGGAAAGGCGAGGCAGACAGCAAGGAAACCCAGTGTTTTCTGGTCGGTTCCCACTGGGCCTCGCTGGTGTCTGACTTCCCACCGTTCCGTATTGATTCGTCTCTGCTAGGTAACTCGGGACTTCCCAAAAGATAAAGGTGGATTTTCATACGCTGGATATATTCCATGTAAAAGACTATCTTTTGTGCTAAAAAAAAAATCTACCCTTCGCATTATTTCTTGTTAAAATACGCTTTTAGAAAGTATTGGTGATGTTAGGCAGGAATTTGTGTTTTTTGTTTTTGTGGGTTTTTTAAAAAATATATATTTTATTGATATTTTACAGAGAGGAAGGGAGAGAGATAGAGAGCTAGAAATGTCGATGAGAGAGAAACATCGGCCAGCTGCCTCTTGCACACCCCCTACCAGGGATGTGCCCGCAACCAAGGTACATGCCCTTGACCGGAATCGAACCCAGGACCCCTCAGTCTGAAGACCGATGCTCTATCCGCTGAGCCAAACTGGTTTCGGCTGTGTGTTTTTTTGTTTTTTTTTTAATATTGTTACCTAGCAAGATGAAAAGCCAGCACTTTGTCAGGGCTGGCCAGATTTTGAGTATTTTACTGACCTAGGAACCTCTGCATTCGAACCTTCTCGGAAAGCTGCCTTCAGAGGAAAGCTGCCTTCAGAGGGCTGACGGCGCCGGTAAGCCCAGGCCGGCCCCTGCGTCTCTGACAGGGAGGCCCCAGTTCGGTGAGCACGGGGAGCCTGGGTGGGGAAGGCTTCACCCCGGGGAGGGTGTCGGGCAAAGGCACGTGGTGCTCACTTTATACATTTGCCAACGCTCTTCCTAGCTGCCTCTTCACCGGAGAGGGGTGTGTGAGTCAGGGGGGAGATGCAAATAAATCTTCCCCAAGGAAAGAAAAGGAAAACAGGGCAGATTACAGACTGGAAGGGAGGTTATATCATGGAGGATTTACCTCCCGTCAAAAAAGACAGGTTATTGTGGGGGCATCGCTTATCCGTGTTCTCAATCTCCTAAAGCCCCGAGGAAGAGGAAACGCCTCACCAGGAAACCAGAACAGGTCTAGTCAGGACTTGCTCTTCCCCCACCTTCTCCACCTCCAGGGCCCAAATGGAACTCCTTCCTGATCCGGCCCCGCCCTGCCCATGCAGCCCATCCCTCCTCTCTCTGCCCTCACCATACTTTATCCGTACTTTTAGGTGTTTTTAAATAGGCCACTTCCTTCTGATTAGGAAAACACCAAAGTTAAAACGTTGAACCTTTGAAATAACAACAAACTTCTGCAAAGCTCGCTAGGAGCCCGGCCCTCCTGTAAGCAGTTTCCAGATGTGAACCCCCTCTCCACAGCCCGGAGGCTCGGCCCGCCCGAGGGGCACCCTCCTCTGAGAGCCAGAACCGGGCCTGCTGCTCACGGTGCTGGCCACGGCCAGAGCCTGAGGACAGGCCTTTGCGTTCACAAGACAGAGAAGGGCTCGGTGTGGATAGTTCAGGTGCTGCCAGAGGGAGGACGACAAGGCTGGCCTAGGGTGTCTGGAAGCTTCCTCCAGCTCTTTGATTGCGGAAACCCCGCGGTGAACTGGCACCACCACAGTCTCATTGCGAACAGACGTGGATCTGGACACTCGTCATCTGCCAACGTATTGATGACTGACTGGCAGCTCTGGGTGGGTGCGTGACTCCATCTCCGCCCTGGATGCTCTGAAGTCACGAGTGTGCGCCCCAAAGGGTTAGCAAATTAGTGCATCGTGCCTGTGTCAACACTTCTATTTTTAAACTACACCATTTACTTACTTAACTAACTTTTGGCTTTCCTACCAGCTGTTAGTACAGCAAACTGGTATTTAATGAAGCAGGAAAAATAATAAACCATATTGACATTATCCCCCCCCCCCCCCAAATCGCTGCTTTTTTAAAAAAACATCTCTTTGCTGGGAAGGCAAGAAACGGAGCTGGCGGAGATCCAGGGAAATGCAATAATATGGTCAAGAAAATGGAATTGCCCGGCCAAAGAAAAGAATCTCTTTTTCCTGGAAAGATGAGAGAAACTGTAATAAAACGCCATAAACTTGTGAAAGGTACAAAGAAGGTAAACACGGAGAGTCGGTCCCAAATTCCAAAATAACAGAATCACTCCTCTTCCCTTTGGAGATCGAGGTGAGCCGAGGAATGTAAAAGAAAACACTAGTGCGGGAGGGGGCCCGGGAGGGTTGAGAGGGTGGCAGAGGTTTCTTGAGCCTCCCCCCCAAAACCAAACTGGAGTTAAAACTAAACGCCCTCCCCCAGGCGTGCCTCAAACCAAACACGCCGAGTGAGCCACGAACCAGCGCATGCCTTTCCTGTCGGGCTTGTGCGTCCGATGGCGAGTTTGATCTTCGCTAGTATGTGTGGTATCTCCCTTTGGCCAGTTTCAGAGCATCACCGCTCTGTAAAAACCATCGTCTTCCAATAACAGGTCTAGCTCTAGTAACAAAGGATAAGTCCTTCCCAACAGCAGTACCAGCAGGCCGTCGTAATGCCAGGCTGTTTGGCTGCCCTCAGGCCTTTGGCCATGAGACTTCTCTGCCCCTCCTTCTAGTGAATCCAAACCGCTAAATTGCCATGTGTTCCTGAGGCCACAGCCATGCCAATCAACGCTCCCTCTGCTCATAAGCTCACACTGAGCCCCGCACCCCTGCCATGGAGATGCCTACGGGGACATGTTCTGACACAAAATGGGGGACGATGCAAAAGGGTTGGAGCCCTTCGTGGGGTTTGGCTCTGCATGCAGTGGCCATTCCCCTGGCTTCTCCTGGCCCGGACGGCACGTGGCGGATGATGACAGAGCACGCCGCAGCTCCTGTGATGGGTACGAAGGTTGCAGCGTTGCTTCCCCACGGCGGCCGGGCGAGTGAGGTGCGTGTCCACAGAGCAGGGGCAGCGCCAGCCTCTTCTGCTCCAAGGAAAACCTTGGAGACCTTCGCTTTACACGGTAATTACCCTGGCAAAGGTCCGTTAGACCTTGCTCTAAATGTTATCCTTCCAAACGCAGAAAATGACTTTGTGGAAAGTCTTTCATGTTAAAAAAAAAAAAAAAAAAAAAAAGGTTTAGTAAAGGCATAGCAACTCCAGACATGGAATGTGTGTGCTTTTATGGGCCATTATGAAACGAGCTAGCAGTCACGAGTAATCATTTCACACACCCCTTCGCCTCCTCCTTCAGCAGCCGTCCGGGATTCACGGTCCCAGACCGCTCGCAGGCGAAGGAGAAATTCCCAGGAAGCCCTTTTCCAGGAGGCGGCACCGTGGCCTCGCCAAGGACAAGGCGCTTGGAAAACCGTGTTTCCCAATATGAGGGTGCGTTATGGATACGAAGCCTTCGTCCAAATCCTCTCGGCCATATAAAACGTCATATAATTATATATTTGGTCAGGGAGGAGTGTTACAGAATAAATATTTCCCCATTAGAGCACGCTGGGAAATGTTTGCTGACACCTACGCTCAGCCCCAGCAGGCTCCCGTGGAGGAGTTTGGCAAAGCCCAGGCCCCGCCTTAATGAGGTGCCGGAGTTGGTTGAAAATTAAATATTAATTTACCAAAAAAAAAATTGTTGCATCTTAAACATCAGAATTGTGGGCGTCTGCGCGTCCTGCGCGCCTCCGGCTCGGCGTCTGTGCAATGTCCTGGGTCAGCCAAGGACCCCCGTCTTTTACTGAATGGCACAGGCTGGGGAAGACATCAAGACATTTTGTTACTTTTATTATTATTATTATTTTCTTATTGATTTTCCACAGAGAGGAAGGGAGAAGGATAGAGAGCTAGAAACGTCGATGAGAGAGAAACATCGACCAACTGCCTCCTGCACACCCCCCACTAGGGATGTACCCACAACCAGTGTACATGCCCCTGACCGTAATCAAACCTGGGACCTTTCAGTCCACAGGCCGACGCTTTATCCACTGAGCCAAACCGGTTTCAACCGTTTTGTTACTTTTTTCTCTTGCAGAATTTTGTTCTCTCTCTATCTCCCCTACTGGAAAATTCAGAAACTACTGATGGGTGTGTTTTGTTTTGTTGTGTTTTATTCCAAGAGATTCACAGTTGCAAGAGCCATAGCATACAAATCAATGGATGTAGTAAGTTCTCTTGGGGAACTCTTTCCTCCAGCACACCCCCTCGCTGGGCCTACCCCATTCTCACCCAGTGGCTCTGCAGAGTCTGCTCTGCTCAGCTCCAGCTTTCCTCGGGATGACCGCAGAGGTGTGTGGGCTTCCGCTCCCACCGCCCCACTCCACCGGGCGGCTCAGCGTCTCCATGCTCTGCTCCTCAGGTGCCCTCAGTTCAGATCCAGTGATTTCCCCTCGGCTTCCAGGTTCTTTTTATAATTGTTTTCTTTTGATTGATTTCAGAGAGGAAGGGAAAGAGAGAGAGACGGAGAAAGAAATATCAAGGATAAGAGAGAATCATTGATCAGCTGCCTCCTGCACTGCCCCGACTGGGGATTGAGCCCACAACCCGGGCATGTGCCTGGCCTGGGAATCGAACCGTGCCCTCCTGGTTCATAGATGGACGCTTAACCCCTGAGCCACGCCGGCTGGGCTCTGGCTTCCATGTTCTTAACGGAATTCCTCGTGCGTAGTCACCCACACATTCCCACGGTGGCTCATTCGATTACGTGGCGCACATTTCCGGTGGAGTGAAGGTTGGGAAGTATTATTACTACACTGGTCCTTTGGGGGCAAATTGCATCCAGGTCCCCCAAGGTTCTGGAGAGATCTCTCCCTCCTCTAAGGCAGACTTTACAGGGCAAAGAGAGAAGACTTGGAGGCAGGCTGGCCTTTGGGGATTCTTCCCATCACAACACCTGCTCTGCTGCAGTGTCCGGTCTTGGGGATGGGAGGTCTGAAACCATCTGAGACCCAAATTCGTCTCCAGATTTTTAGCACCATTTTAATCAGGAAATATTTTTTGAGAGGTTGGAGGATGAAGAGCTTGACCAAAACGTGATTCTAAAGTGTATCTAAGAGAAGAAATACACGAGACTAGCCAAGAAAAACTCTGAAGTGAGTAACAAGGAGGGTATGCATGCTCGATTTGATATGAAAACATGACTTCCTCTCCTGCCTGATACGCAGAAAACTGAAAATAGTGCCTCCCCCCTCCGAACCACCGCGGAGAGAAGTCGGGTGAACTACAAAACCGTGCATTGGCTTCAATGCATCCGAAAGCCAAGGCCACGCAGGATCAGAAAGCCTGACATCTCGGGAAATACAGCGGCTCCCGGGAGAAAGGGGGACATAGCGAGGGCTGACCTGTGCTAATACAGGAAGAAGAGACACGGGGTGCCATGCAAGAAAGAATAAAGAGCGTTCATCTAAAATTTTTAAACTGCTAGAGGCCAAAAGCCAAGGAGCATGAGACTGCATCGCCCCTCCCCACATGTGCAAATAGCAGAGGAATTCACACCCACTTGCCGGCTCTTAGCCATGGGCCTCCACCCAGGGCTCGAGGAAGCACTGACCGCAGGACCGGACAGCAAGGCACCTTCCCTCCCTGCTGCAGGCCAGACGACAACAGGACAACACCCCAAAATGGAGCCACTTACACCCCCCAAAATGGAGCCACTTACACACCCCAAAATGGAGCCACTTACACCCCCCAAAATGGAGTCACTTACCCCAAAATGAAGCCACTTACACACCCCAAAATGGAGCCACTTGGGCTAAGGTCCGCACCACCAAAACCAGCCCTAACTTACTTTCTCCTAGAACAGGGTGCTGTTGAACAAAGCCAGCGAGATCTTTAACATGGACTCAGCTGAATTTCATTCTTTAACCCATCTAAGAGCCTTACCACTGTATGTTGCTCATTGCTCTCTCCCAACATTTGTACAGTGCCATACACGGGACATGCACATTTCATGCACATACGATGCATCGCTACTATGTGTTTACTCGAGACTCGTTTATCTTGTAGAACAATAAAAATAGTGAAAACGCCTTGCACTCTACCTTCCTCTGCACTCCCGGTGCTACGCAGGGATCCTTGCTCGGGGCTCCAGGCGGTCTCTGCTGCAAGTGCGGGGTGCTCTCTGCGGAGAAAGCCTGCAGGGAGATGCAAACGCCCTCCGCCTCCGTGTGTGTGAAACCCCGAGACGCCGCACTCCCTCCCCAGCCCGCACTCGTTCTCCACAAAGGCTCCCCGTCCCAGGTGAGTGCCATTGGCTGCCTCTGAGCCCAGTTAAGCAGGCTCCTCCACCAGCCCCCCCCTCCTCCAGCTCCTGTCCAGGCTCCTCCACCCCCCCCCCCCCCCCCCCCGTGCGTCCTCACAGTTCAGGAGAGTTGACTGCCCTGTGACTCCAGCTTCCTGATAGATCCAAAAAAGTAGTAAACGTGCCCTTTGTCTGGAGTTCGTATTTTTTATTTTTATTTTATTTTTTTTTAATATATTTTATTGATATTTTACAGAGAGGAAGGGAGAGAGATAGAGAGCTAGAAACGTTAATGAGGAGAAACACCGACCAGTCGCCTCCTGCACACCCCCCATCAGGGATGTGCCCGCAACCAAGGTACATGCCCTTGACCGGAATGGAACCCAGGACCTTTCAGTCTGCAGGCCGACGCTCTACCACTGAGCCAAACCGGTTTCAGCTGGAGTTTGTATTTTTTAATGAGAGTGAAGGCAAATCTCTGCATCTTGAGCTTTTTACTCTCTCGTCACCTGGCTGACCCACAAGACCATGGCGCTCCTCAATATGCTTTCGCGCCCACAGGAATGCCTGAGTCACAGCCACGGCTGATGACACCTGGAGATAGCGGGACACTCACTCCCGGGAGGTGCTCCCACCCCACAGAGGCAGCCTTCTCCCGGGAGCAGCCTCCTGGAGGGAGTCAGAGGCCCGGGGAAGGGAGAGAAGGGAAGATGGCTCTCCGGCCTGAGAGCGCCCGTAGAGAGCACAGTTGCAGAGAGAACGAGGATTCAGGAGGCCACGGAGCCCGTCCCTTTCCAGGCCCCGTCCCTGTCTCCAGCACCTGTCTCCCTCCAATGGCAACACGGAGGCTGGGCCTGCCCCGTCCTAGCCCCATCCCTGGGCCGTGTCGGACGCCCCTCTTTGCAGCGGGGGGGGGGGGGGGGGGGTTAGCGGTTGTGCCCACGTTTGCAGGTGCAGGCAACGTGGCCGAGAAGCCTCGTTTGTTGGCACTAGAAGACGGGACCCAGAACACAGTCTGTCTCTCTCCACACGCCACACCGTTTTGGGGTCTGAGCTGCTCTGGCCTCCAGCTGGTTAAAGGGGACGAGGCAAAGAGATGGGCACGTTCACCTGCTGTGCGTAGGGGGCCTGTGTCTGTGTGAAAGAAAACTGGTCTCTTTCTTTTTAAGGAAGAGCTCATAGGGAGCATCTGAGCAAAGGCCAGAGCCTCCCCCCTGAACTACCATCAGGGCAGTAAAGATCTAGCAAAAATCTCCATTCTCATGCCTTCAAAGTATGCTTTGTGCATACTTGTCAATGAAATTGCTTATGGACATGCTCTATGAAAGCACGTTCTTTCTTTGCAGGGTTCTCTCAGTTCATTCATATTTGTATCCAATATGCACCTCAAATTACCCCCAAAGAGGTAGCTTTTGCTTTCTGTGCTTTACACACATTAACTGAACAGGGAATGACTGACCCAGGCCCTCGGCTCCTAAGGAAAGCAAACACCTTAGGACAGGGCCAGAGCACCCAGCAGGGTCCGCAGCGGGGTGGGGGTGGGGGTCGGGGTCACCTTGAAGGGGGCTGCGTTCAGTGATGTATGTTCTTGCCGTTGTCACTAAGCACTCCTGTTGAAGGCCAGGCTGGTCTATCAGTCTGGGTCCCAGCAAGAAACAGATGTCATGCCCAAAAGGAAAGTTTAGCCGAGGGAATTACTTATGCAATGGAATATGCAGGGTTTGGGGAAATCGCCAGGGGATAGTGAAGCACTGTGTTCGTTTGCTAGAGCCGCCATAGCCCAATACCACAGACCGGGCGGCTGAAACACCAGAAGTTAACTCTATCACAGTTCGGGAGGCTAGAAGTCCAAGAGCAAGGTGTTGGCAGGTGTGGTTTCTCCTGAGGCCTCTCTTCTGGGCTTGCAGATGGCTGTCTCCTGTGTCTTCCTGTGGTCTGTCCTCTATGCATGTGCTTCCCTGGAATCTCTTCGTATGCATTAATCTCCTCCTTTCATAGGGACACCAGTCAAAGCAGATGAGGGCCCACTCAAATGCCCGTTTAATTTAATCACCCTCTAACGGCCCTATCTTGAAATATAGTTACATTCTGAGGAGTTGGAGGTTAGGGCTTCAGCATATGAAATTTGGGGGAGACACAAATTAGCCCAAAATGGCAGTGGGGGAGGACTGTTACCACCCTAGCCCTGGAGGGCAATAGGAAGGGGAGATTACCAGAACCCAGACCCAGCGAGGATGGCTACAGGCAGCGGGCCTTTGGCAGAGGGTGCCCACGGGGCCTGGCAGGGAGGCAGTCGGGGGAACAGATACCCTGACATCCGTTCCCATCCAGCCCTGAGTTCCCACTGGTGGCTCTTTGGCCAAACCCGTGGGAAGCCAGAGCCAAGGGAACCCATTGACATGGTCCACTGGGGTCAGCCTCGAGACAGAGAGGGCGGGACAGGGCCGGAGTATAAGATGCTCAGTGGTGGCAAGCTGCACCCTGAATCCTGCTCTGAAGCAATGGTGCCTTAAGAGAGGGGCATCCTCACGCCTGGGTTTTCCATTATTCCCAGGGAAGCTCCAAGGAGAGAGGACCCCGAGGAAACAGCTGTCGGCAGGGGCATTCCAAGGAGACATTTCCTAGGAAAGCAGGATTCAGAGATGCCTCCCCCAGGATCAGCGTCAGAAGTGTCACCACATTGCTCGTGTGGATGGCATAGAAGGAGAGGGTATGACCTGTGTTTCCACCTTCTGCAGAGTCCTTTCCAGTCTCGGAGTCCAGCTGCACTCACTGGGGCATGTGAGTGAGCCTCTAGGCCCTTGTCCTCGCCCCCTCTCTGCCTGGGGCGCCCTCCACACACTTCCCACTGGCTGACTCTCACCCTCGGGAACCAGCCCTGGACTCTCGGGCCCCGGTCAGGTGCCCCTCCAGTGCGCTCCCACAGTAATTGACGCTCCCATTCAATACCTGTATGTGTGACTGAAAGGGACTCATAGGAGTAAATAAGGAAGCCCACTTGGGGCCCCCCGTGGCAATAGGCCTTGGTCCAGATTCAGAAACAAAATCAAGGCAGTCACAGGACATTCTCTGAACTTCTTGTGATGTAAGGAGATTCTTGTTGATGTAACAGGCAGACCAATTTTATTGTTTTAGCCACGTGCCAGAAGACAACAGAAAGCGATAGGGGTGGTTATCCAAAGACCTCAACATTTTAATTCATCCTGAGAGGGAAATAGCATAGGTGAGGGAGCGGGGGCTTGGGTATCCATCCATCCATCCATCCATCCATCCATCCATCCATCCACACTAGGAGGTCAGGGTGCCCAGAGAGGCCGTGGTGACACAGGTCCTTACATCCAGGCGGGCGAGCGAGCCTGCTCTGTGCATGTGAGGCTTAGACAGCAACACTGCCCACTTCCCGGAGCCACGGTACACGGGCAAAGTGGCACTAATAGCCAACTCCCAGTTCAGAACACAGGCTTTGGAGTCAGCTTTCCATCCCGACTCTTCCTGGCTCCGACACTGGACACATTATTTAATCTTCCTGAAGCGATGTCATCATCCGCCCGATGGAAATGAGAGTGCCTTCCGCGTGGACTGTGGTGAGGGTGAAGCGCGCTGGGAGCATGAACAAGGCACTCGGTCACCGAGCCGCCTTACTGACAGCAGGACGCAGGAGAGAAATCTCTGTGGCCCGGGGGGTCAGGAAGGCTTCACGGAACTTGAGAGACTTGAATGAGGCCTGGGGAGGTGGCTTTGAAATGTCTATGGATGATGTGCAAAAGGATGGGTCAAGTAATGACCCAAAACACTGGCCTGATGAGAATAATTCCTGTGGCTTCTGGGCTTAGACCCTGGTCCAACTTGCTTTGGTTTCTATTTTTCAATCAAGACTCTGGCCTCCGGCACCACCCCCTCCACAACCCATTTCCAGGTCTGGCTCATTCCCCGCCTGCTCCAAACCCCCGTGATTTGCTACATGCCATGTGGCCCTCTAATTCCATCCCAAGGCTCCAGAGGTGCAGATCTGCAAACCAGCATGATTAGCCACCACTGCTGGCTTCCCCTTCAGCATATAAATCTAGTGCCTGGGATTACCTCATGCCAGAAAACCGAAATCCAAGTCAGATGGTTAAGGCATTAATAGCAGCGAGTGTTGTAAAGACTCAACAATGCGAACCTTCCCAAAATGAACCATCCTGACCTCCCTCGCGCTGACAATGCGTGTGTGACATCATGTGTAAATGAGCCTTAAATGTGAACCAGGTGCCGAGAGCTGTCTGGCGTCTCCTGGCTGCTGTATTAACCACTAACGTGCACAGGGGGATTGAGGCAGTAAAATGGAGCGAGACGACGGCAGTGACCAGCCCTGGACGCAGCAGCTGTGCAGGGAACATTCAAATCACGCCCACCCCGTGGAGCCCAGGGCCCTGTAAGGCTTATTTCCGGAGGGCTGGGGAGCCCCGGGAATTTGGCTGGCTTCACTGAACCAACAAAAGCTCTTCCATGCAAATCAAATCACTGGGGCTTGCTTCCCGACTGGATTCTGGGCTCTGTTTTCATTTGCATCGGGGAGGTGGGGCTCTCAAGTTCAGGCTCAAGCTTGGCAGCTGGTGACAGTCAATGCTGATGCATGCAGGACAGGCAGCCTAAGCTATTCTTGGAGGAAGAGAGCCAGCTCCAAGTCCGTAGGTGCTATGACTTCTACCAGGCTGGGACCTGGAGGTAAAACCATGCCTCTGCCCACCTAGCATCACCAATCCCCGCAGAAGGTCTCATGACAGACAGGCTCCAGAGACCACTGAGTAAAAGTTGGAAGGATTGGAACCAGGTATACATATGCAGGGTGGACTGTAGGCATGAGAGAGCAGATGAAGACAGGTGAAAGTGAGATAACAAGAAATTAAGCCTGGATAAAATTGAAGGTTCTGTGTTTTGTTTTTCCTTTCATGCTTGCTGTTCATGGCGCCCAATCCCAGGTTATTAACAGCCTGGCCATATTAATGGCCTGTATTCCAATCATCACTAGCAGGCCCACATGAACTGGAGTCAGTGAGCATGGGAAGGAGGTGATTCTCTTTTGGAGGGGACTGTTCTGGGAGCTCATCACATGCTAGTGGAAAGAAGCTGGCGCCAGAGGGGTGAAACCCCACACTCCATGGATCCAGTAGGACTTGAGCTCCAAAGGCCTGTGTTGTTCAGGCAAGCCCTTACCCCACTGACAGCCACTGGGCCGGGATGGAGCAGGATGGGAGGCAGGTCTCGGACGGAGGGTATAAAGGGGCTGGTAGATGTAGTCTTTCCTAAAAGCTATCATAGTGTGTTTAGATGTCAATATGTAAGAATTTGTGTATGTTGTAAAACAAAGTGAATGTAGTGCCAAGATGTTGGGGGTGGGTCTCCAGACATGAAGTCGCAGTCTTAGAAGTCCTTCAAGCGGAGGGAGTATTGTGTTAGGTTTTGAGGAAGAGGGGGAGCTTGGGAGAGGAAACAGCACAGCATGGATGGATGACTGTGCAAAAGTGTGGGGGCAGGAACTCATGGGGAGTCCCCTGGAGATACCAGAGTAAGACCTCCTATTATTTTTTTTAAAAATATACTTTATTGATTTTTTACAGAGAGGAAGGGAGAATGACAGTTAGAAACATCAATGTGAGAGAAACATCGATCAACTACTTCTTGCACACCTCCACTGGGGATGTGCCCGCAACCAAGGTACATGCCCTTGATCGGAATCGAACCTGGGACCCTTCAGTCCGTAGGCCGATGCTCTACCACTGAGCCAAACCGGTTTTGGCAATACCTCCTATTCTTAACAGGGCCTGAAGGCATGAGGGTTTTCCCAAAACTCCTGAAAAAGTTCCTCAGGACCCCTGGTGCTGACACTTTGGAACAAACTGTGTGGGTGTTCGCTGACCAACTCCTGAAGGCTGGAGGGTCTTCTTTTCATACAGCTTCTGGAAGACGGTGCTGGTGACAGTGCAGAGGCACCTGGTGCTCCTCTGTCCTGCCTTCCTCAAAGCCCTTCGACCAAGACCTGAGTTTTTGTTTGATGTAAGGTCCAAACTCAGCCTGGCTTCCAGCATCTTTTACAACCAGGACCCTGCCCTCCAGCTTTATTTCTCAAACTGCCATTGCATCTTTGCTCCTGGCAAAATTGTTGTCCTTTCAAAAATATCCCATTTACTTGTACATTTGTTCCTATTTTCTTTCCAAATGGGAATGCCTTCCTCCCACTCCCACTTCTGTGATTTTATTCAGCTATTACTTCCTCCCACAAAATTATCCCCACTCACCCAGAAGGCAGTGAGCCCCACCCCAATGAAACTGCCCAGCAGAGCTTGTAATGTTCATATTACTCAGCAAGCTATGTCGTTCTTTCAACGAGAACCCACTGATGGTCTAGCATGCACATGGCTCACACTATGGCCAAACCCTGTCCTGCCGTTTATTACTTCCCTGGTTACTGCACAGAGGTTGCCTCTATCACACTGCAATCCCTAGGAGCGGTTTACCAACTAAAGGACAAATACTATATATGCTACAGGATGCCATATACCTATGTCACAGGCAAAAAGCTTCCTTTCACAAACGAGATTGGGAGTTGAGTTCAATAATTTTCTTTCAGCAGAATGAAGCTGCTAAGGTATGGCTTTAAATAAATTTTCTCTCACCATATTAAGTTGCTAAAGTATGGCTTTCTGATTTACTAAAAGCAAGTTTTTGTTTTACTATAGAAGTGACAATGTTGTGAAATGTTTTAGTCTGGGAGTGATTAGACATCTTTTGGGGGATTTGATTAAAAAGGAAAAAAAAATCTGGGAACCCATTTTTACATTGACATTAAAATGCACGAATGCAATTCTATTTAGTCTGGTTAACATGATGAGAATTTAGTCTGGTTAATAAGATGAGAATTATTCTGGATGAGTGGGGGTGGGTGGAATTTGTGTAAATGCAAATGAATGTTAATCTTTTTTTTCTTATTGACTAATCTTCAGAGACATGGGGGCCCAAGTCTCCAAGTATTTTACTTCCCTGTGAAGTATAAGTACTGCTGTGAAATGTAAACACATTACCGATTGACTTTCTATATAGCATTTAAACCTACGAAGTGTTACAGTAAAATTAGTGTTTATTTCCTAAATCCTGAAAGGTTGACAAAAGTTTGTAAAGTTATAAACTAGGAATCTATTATTTATATACTTTCCCTTCCAAAATTTAGAATCAGCAATTATTGGGGAGAAAGCCAACTAAATAATCCATTTTTATAACCAACACCTATTTAGACTAATATATATATATATATATATATATATATATATATATATATATTTCCAAATATAAGATAATTGATGTTCATAAGCATTAGGAGAGAGAAAATTTTTACAGAATTTTCAAATATAGGCTCTGTCTAGTTAGATCAGTAGTTTTCAAATGCTGGCCCATGGGAAAGTTTCCATTGGTCCTTGAGAAAAACAAAAAAATATATAGCAAGTTTTTAACAAATGTAGACCTACTGAATTTTAATAACTATATTTTAGTATATTATGACCTTCCTTACTTTTTTATATGAAAGGATGGTGTTGATCCGTGGCAAGTTTTTTTTAATACCTTCAATCAATTTGAAAAATAAAAAGCTGATAATCTTATGAATATCCCCAAAATTCATTTGAAGTTCTAATGATCCACAAGATATCCAAGTTCTAGGAAACTCTGAATTAGATGTTGGTATCTGAGCAATATTTCAATTAAAAACACACACACAAAAACTGTATTTGCAGAGAGTCATAGAACACAAAAATGGACTTATCCCTTTTTCAAGGGATCCAAGCTTTTTTCAAGTCTGATGGACAAGTATTGGGACACACTCTTGGCATATGTAAAAGCCCACATACCTCTCTTTTGTCTAGAATTTCCTCTGAAATACTTCACACAGAGGAAACAACCTGCTGTGAGAGTAGACCATGACTGAGGATGGAGACCGAAGTGGCCATTGCTGTCTGGCTGGCGTGAGGGAACACACGTAGATGATGCAGCAATTTAAATGAATAAAGCCCTCTCAGCACAGACAGTATCATCTATGAATCTATGAGCAGAATCATTCTGTGGGAAAAACTCCAAAAGTTGGATATACAACTACCGTTAGCATAATAAACACACATATTTCATAGTCAACTTAAGTCAAAATTCTGAATGTGTGATCGTGGACAAGTCACTTGGACTCCATAACCTCTCTAAACTTTAACGGTAACCTATTAAATGAGGGGATATATCTGTACTTACCTCAGGTTACATGAGATAATGTGGTTGCCGTAGCGCCTGGTCCATACATACAAGTGCTTGCTCATCATATTATTTTATGCTCCTGACAACCTTCCATTCATTTAAAATACCAAATTCTTTTGAACAGAGAACTGAGTAAGAGAATTAGGAGCTATGAAAATGGTCTTCACTATTTCCCTGAGGGAGTACCCTTCCCTAGGGGCCCGACTCTGAGTCCAACTACCACCATCCAACTAGAAGGGGGTCGAGTTGTGATCCCAAACATACGACACCTCGAGGTGATACAAGGCACATTCTGGGAGCCCAGTTTCCAAACTCCTCGGCTTGGTTCTAGAGAACATAGAATAATGACTCTCGGGGGACGTGTTAAGAAGTGTAGAGTTATCCCTAATACCAGAGATCCACTTCTCTGAAGGTTGGTCTTTTGTTGTTGATTTTATGTCACATCACATAAAATTAACCGTATTAAAGTATACAGATTCACAGGCATTTAGTACACTCACACTGTGGTGAAAATGGGGAAGGTCTCACCTTTCATCCCAAATGACCTATCAAGTTATTTTCCTAAACGAAGACATGGATAGCTCCCTCACTGGGAGAAGTTGTGGGGCCAGCTGCTTCCCCAGCTCAAACTTTCTTGTGTCCTAGATACAGGTCTTTTGGCATCTGAGGAAAAGATGCCATCAAACAGCTTCTTATCCTTTCAGGGAAAGGAATATAATTTGTAAAAAAAAAAAATGTTGTGAGACATTTAAACTAGATTTGTTCACATGAGATATTTACAAAATTAATTTTCAGCTTTATTTACTACCCAGTGGAATATCAGCAAGACTTGCTTGCAAATCTTTCAGCAGATACATATAGTCATATGTTTATATATGGGTAGCAAAATAACTATGAACAAAGGTTAAATGTTAGTGGTGGGTATATGCCATATTATTCTAACTTTATATGTTTGAAATTTTTCTTTATAAAAGTTGGGGAAAACTCAAGAAGTATCTCTGTTTAGATCATTTATAGTAAATGGGAGAGAAATGTGTTTCCACAGTTTCAGGATATGAAGCATTCTAGGCACATGTTTCATGTCACTGCAGTCCTCATACTGAAATATTCAAACTAACTCAACCTGATAGTAGGTCCAAGGACCAGCTAATCTTTCAGAGACAATGATAACACAGAATCCTGGGGAGAAATAACAATAGATGGCATTTCTCCTACAAATATCGCACACAAGCACCTTCTCTCCTGGGAATAGCACATGTGGTCAAGGGAACAACTCTCATGTGACATTCATCACAGCCTTAAGAAAACTCTCTAGACATACAATGAAGTGAGATTGAACAAATATTTGCTGACACCAGTTAAATAAACTCATGGTGATAGGTATTATGTGTAACCACAGGACATACACGTGTGTCTTTGGGTTAATAACAACTGAATCAGGAAAAGAAGGTAAAAAGACAAATGACCCCCCCCCATAAAGTTTAAAGAGCATTACTACATTGTTGGTGGGAATATAAGTTAGTAAAACCTATAATGAAGGCCAATTTAGTAATATCTATCAAAACTCAAAACACACATGACCTTTGACTCAGAATTCCAGTTAAATGGGTAGGAATTTAACCTACAGATATACTCATATATGGGTTAAAGGATGTAGGCATAAATTTAATAATTGAAGCATTATAATAAAATAGCAAAATTAAAACTCCTAAACATGCATTGATAGGAAACTGGTGAATTAAATTAGGGTACATCAATGGGATACTATGAGCTGTTAGAATTAGACAGATTTATGTTTTGAAAACGCAACCTACAGAATGGGAGAAAATATTCACAAATCATATATCTAATATATGTAATAACTTAAATATATAATAACTAAAATATATAATAACTTCTACAACTTAATAACAACATTAACAAAAAATAGCCTTATTTTAAAATGGGTAAAAGACTTAAACAGACATTTCTTCAGAGAAGACACAGAAATGGCCAATGAGTATATAAAAAGATGTTCAACATCATTAATTATGAGAAAAATGCAAATCAAAGCCATAATGAGATAACATTTCACACCTGTCAGGATGGTCATTATAAAAAAAAAAAAAGACAACCAAAAAAAACCCACCATAAAACAACAAATGCTGGTGAGGTTGTGAGTAAATGGAAACCTTGTGCATTATTGGGGAAATGTAAAATGGTGCAGCCATTATTAAAAATATGTAAAGGTTCCTCATAAAATAAAAAATAGACTTTCCATATGATCCAGTAATCCAACTTTTGGGTATATATATCCTAAAGAACTGAAAGAGATATGTGCACCAAGTTCATTGATTACAGCATTACCTACATCAGCCCAGAGGAGGAAACAATATAAATTTCCATTGACAGATGAATGGATAACGAAATCGTGATATATACATACAATGGAGTATTATTCAGCCTTTCAAGAAAGACTCCTGTCACATGCTACAATATGAAACTTGAAGATATTACGCTAAATGAAAAAAGCCAGTCACAAATACTGCATGTTTCCACTGTATAGTAGCTGAAGTAGTCAAACTCGTAGAAACACAAAGTAAAATGGTGGCTGCCAGGGATGAAAACGGGGAAATGGGGAGTTGCTGTCCAATAGGCATAGAGTTTTGTCATACAAGATGAAAACATTCTAGAGATCTGCTGTACAAATATTTATATACTAGAGGCCTGGTACACGGAATTCGTGCACTTGGGGAGGGAGAGCGGTCCCTCAGCCCAGACTGCACCTTCTTGCAGTTCAGGAGCCTTATAGGGAGTGGGCCTAAGCCATCAGTTAGACATCCTTAGCGCTGCCGCGGAGGAGCCCAGCTTCTGGCTGAGTGGTTCTGCCCCTGTAGGAGCACACTGACCACCAGGGGACAGCTCCTGCATTGAGCATCGGTCCCCTGGTGGTCAGTGTGTGTCATAGCGACTGATCGTTCTGCTGTTCGGTCAATTTACATATTAGCATCTTTTTATATAGGATATAAAAAGGCAGTGACTGTAATGACTGAAGGCTCCACCTAACACCAGCAGTCTTGCAGTCAATGCTGGGTTGCCATGGCGACCTAGCACTGATTGCTGTCACTGCAGGCACGGCAACCCAGCACTGACTGCTAAGGGGACTGTGGATTAGGCCTAGTAAGAGGCCTGGAGAGAGCAGCAGGGTCTGATCCATAGCCTCTGTGGCAGCTGTAGATCAACCCTTGCCTCTCTCTCTCTCCAGGCCTCCAGAGGGCTGTTGATCAGGCCCATTTCTCTGATCAGTCCCAGAGATAGGTCTGGAGATGTTGACTGGCATAGAAACCGACCAATCAGAACCATATCTGGGTGAACTGTGAGGAGCCAATGGCTGCTTAGAAGGCAGCGCTTTTGACACTGACTGGCATAGAAACCAACCAATCAGAACCAAATCTGGGTGAATTGTGAGGAGCCAATAGCTGTCTAGGAAGCAGAGCTCTTGATGCTGACTGGCATACAAACCGACCAATCAGATCCTTATTTGTGTGAACTGCGAAGGCAGAACCTAAGGTGGGGACTGAGGAAGGATTTTAAGGCAGTTGGGGGTGAGATCAGGCCGGTAGGGGAGGGTCATTGGAGGCAAGATCAGGCCTTCAGGGGAGAGTAGTTGGGGGTGAGATCAGGCCTACTGGGCAGTTGGGGGCAAGATCAAGGTGGCAGTGGAGGGCAGATAGGGGTGATCAGGCAGGCAAAGGCAGTCTGATCAGGCAGGCAGGCAGGCAGGTAGAGGCAGTCAGGGACAATCAGGCAGGCAGGCAGGTGAGTGGTTAGGAGCCAGAGGTCCCATATTTTGAGAGAGATGTTCCTGAAGGTGCAGGCTGGGCTGAGTGACTGCCCCCCCTCCCGTGCATGAATTTCATGCACTGGGCCACTAGTGTACATATAATTAACAACAGTATTATACACTTAAAAGTTTAAGAGGGCAGATTTCCTATTACCGTATTTGCCGGCGTATAAGACGATTTTTTGGCCCTGAAAAATATGCCTCCAAGTGGGGGGTAGTCTTATACGGCAAGTATATAACAAACTCTGTATTTTTAGTGGAAATGTTAGGGGGTCGTCTTATACGCCCAGTCGTCTTATACGCCGGCAAATACGTATTTTTTCAGGGCCAAAAAATCGTCTTATATGCCGGCAAATACGGTAGGTGCTTTTCACCACAATTTAAAAATAACTTATCTATATCTTTAAATATATTTATTAGTATAGCTCTCAGTGAAAAGAAGTCAAACTGCAGAGGATTCATGTAGTATGCTAACATTTGTGTGTGTGCGCGTGTGTGTGTATTCTGTAGAACTCTAGTTAGCTAGGCTTAGAATATATTTGCAAAGATACAGAAAGTTGCAAGAGTGGTTGCTTCCAAAGAGGAAAACTAGGTGCTTGGGGCAGAAGTGGGAAAGAAGCAATTCTGTAAAACTTGAATTTGTACCACATGTATATTAACTATTAAAAGTGAAATGCAAAAGTAATTTATGAAGAAACAGAAAATATATTACAAGGTACTAATGGCATGTACCAAAAGAACCACAGAGATCTTAATGGGTAAGGTGGAGTGGAGAATGAAGCATTTATTTTACAAGGTGGTATTTGAGCTGGTTCCTGGAGATCGGCAAGTGTGTGGCGATGCAGAGGAAAGCAGTGAGGACATGGTGGGTGTGTATGTGGAAGGCGGATTAGGAAAAGGAGGATAGTAGAAGTAAAAATGTTGAAACATGGTAATGAAAGGCAAATCAAGTACCAAACAGTGAAACAATTTCAGTGTATTGTAGAACGTAGATAAGAAAAGGATAAAATACAATCTAGTAGATGAGATAGGGGAATGTGGAATTAATGTGGAATCAAGTCGTTATGTGATGTGACATAAAATTAACAAAAGACCAAACCTTCAAAGAAGTAGGGAGCCACCTGAGGTATCAGTGCCTAAGCCCCATCCATATTAGAATGTCTTTTAATCCAGTGTGTGTGTGTGTGTGTGTGTGTGTGTGTGTGTGTGTTTCCTGGCAACTCAATTTCCCTTTGCTCCTATTTACTTGGTGCTACAGGTGAATGAACCTCCTGTCCAACTGGCTGTATGTCAACCGAGATGAGTCTTCCTTCACCTCATGATGGCTCACCTTAACTGGCAGGCTGGCAAACTAGGACAGTGGATCATGATGATAGTAAAAAAATTATCAGACTGTTGAGGAAGGGCGAGAGACAGAAAGAATTCTGAGTGCAATGAGGAAAACACTACTACAATATCTTTATTCCTCCTTTATCAAAATTTTGTTTCCCCATATTCTGTACTTCATATAGAAAGACTATCGAAGGATTACAACAGGGAAAAAAAAAAATTTGTGTTTACATTAGAAAAACAAATCTCAGTACCACAGAAGATTCTGAGAAGTTCTAAGACCAAAAATTTTGACACCTAAAATTTAGACCGAGTGATTTGCAGGAAACAAACTGTTTTCAATTGGGCTAATTCTAACACGGCCCAACACAGGTTTAAATGAACTGGTTGGGCCTCTGTGTTTCTAGCATCTACTTCCCATTTCTATATACTGTACTGGCAACGTCAACATGAGAGGCAGCCCAAATGGGAATACTGTCCACACCAGCTACCCACAGATTATCTAGTAACTTGATCCTGCAAATACACGGGCAGAGACTGGACACAAGAAAAACCTGTTTACCTTAAAAAGATCTTCCAACTTCATTGACATCTTATAAAATGCTCATACAGCCTTATTCCTAGCCTCTGAAACTAATGATTTCAGAATCATTTGGCTAGAAGACTTCCATCAGTGGGGGGAAGGCTCGTTTCAAATATACATGACTACCACAAAGAACACACTGACAAACGCCTCTCGCACTGATCTCTGCTCTCTTCAACCACATCCCATACCCCCCAAATGGGGAAGAAAATAGTTGTTAAAGTTGGATACTTGCCAAAGCCAGTTTGGCTCAGTGGATAGAGCGTCAGCCTGCGGACTGAAAGGTCCCAGGTTAGATTCAGGTCAAGGGCGTGTACCTTGGTTGCAGGCACATCCTCAGTAGGGGGTGTACAAGAGGCAGCTGGTTGACGATTCTCTCTCATCGATGTTTCTAACTCTCTATCCCTCTCTCTTCCTCTCTATAAAAAAATAAATTAAAATATATATATATAATATATATAAATGGAAGATAGATAGATAGATAGATAGATAGTTTATGTTAGGCAAAGACAGAACTTGAGAGTTGCGAAGATGATAACGCGAGGATTATTTCATAACTCATTTAAAGGCATGTGTAAAGTTTATCCGAAAATGGATGGTTCCTTTCTGGTGAATTACTAGTGGAACTTTAATACAAATGGTGCCAGGGTAGGAAGAAACGCTAGAGTACAGGACAAATAAAGCCACGTAGGAACTTGCAGATAACAGGGAATCTATGGTACTTTCAAGACTTCAATTTTATACCTAAATTGTGCTGAATTTCAGATTCTGCTTTTAGGTGAAAAAGAAAAAAAAACAACAACAAAGATTTCCAGACCTTGGGTGTTTAAAGGGCCTTCACACAGTAAATCAACCCACTGCTGTCTTGTTTTCTCCGCAGCCAGACTGAAATAATACAGCCCCAGCAGAGGTGTGAATTACCCCCATTCATCTTAATGGAGTGTTAACTTCAAAGGCTTGTTTTAACCATTTAAATGCTAAGCTCATGAGTAAACATTCCGTTCAAAAAAGTACAATTTAAACATTCACCCTCCACATATGAAAGTAATTTTATATTCTCAGCACTTCGTCTTTTAATTTAGCAAACAAGTCTCCAAGTGTTGGAGAAGTATATATTTTGTGCTTAACTTCGTTTTATTTTAAATAGTTATTACCTAATAAATTATGAACATTAAGCCCATAATGAGAAGGCCTATATTTCGCAGGAAAAACGCTGAGGAGTACTTGAAGGTTTTGGGTAATGCCGGGGAAGGGGGCACTGCTCGTACCAGCCATCTTAGCTTCTTCCAAGCTCAGAGGGAAAGCTGTGACTCTAAACAGGCAACTAGATAAGGCAGAACATTCATGTAAAATAGAAACAAACATCTCCACAAACCATTTCTCTTGATATTAACTGAGTTTTGTGCAGAGTGTTCAATAGGTTACTTGTCTCTCTGCCAAACCTCCCATGATCCTATCCCATGAGCCGGTGACAAATGCAATAATTGATGCCCAGCTGTCATCACACTTAACATTTGCCCCAGGGGGGGATCCTTGCATCTGTTGCAGATTTAGGGTTATTTTGGTATTACTGCAGTTAGATTTATTTAAGCAGCTGAACCCCTATTTGTATGTGAATCTATAATTTCATAAACAGAAAAAGAGGGTACAAGAGTGAGCTGACCAGGTTGATGGACTCTGGCTGACCCGCAGCCACATGGAAGGCCATGCCAGGCGGTGCCCCTGGGACCAGGCTCCGAGCCCAGTTTCAGGAAGGCCTCTTGGGAGTGCAGCTGGGGTAGAACTGTGGGAAAGCACTACAGACATGGGGCCGGCTCCCCTGGGAGTGAAGGAAAGAGCGGGATTCTAAACACACTGGTTGTGCAAGATGGGAGATGAAGAAATTCCACGTCCCTGATTGAAAGCAAGTTTATTTTATTGCTCCAGATAAAGGGGTGGAAGAAAGGGGATAAATAGCTAATCTATGCAGAGAGCCTGTTTCAAACTGTACCTAATTTATACAAGGTCACTTAATCCTCTCAGCACAACCCTGTATAATTGGTATTAACTCCATCTAATACCTATGTGAAAGTGGAGGCTTAGAGAGGTTAAGTAGTTTCCCTAAACTCACTGAGATTTGAATCTAAGTCTTTCTAACCCCCAAACTTGGACTTTTTCCATTACACCACGCTAATCTCAGATTTGCCAAAGAAGTATCTTAACTCAAAAGCTCAGTTGTCAAATTTTCAGCCAATTTCCTAAGAGGGAAGCAAGAGGCACCTGCAAAAGTGTGGGTTTCCATACATGCAAATTGGCGTTTTGCATGTAATTCCCTACTTTACATGTGCACGGGGATGGGATTACACTTTCACTGATACACCCTGGCTTTGGTAGGCTGCTAAGGTGCCCTTTATATAAAATACTCACGGGCCGGAGAGACCCAGCTTCTGGTTTCCAACCAGAAACAAGCCACATCCCTGGGAAGACTGGAATGATTTATAACCTCCAAACAAAGTATGACATAAAGCACCAATATCTGTCATATTGCCAAGTAGAAAGTCACATGTGTTAGTGACAAACAAGAAAGCTCAGAGAACTTTCCAGTCCATAGCCAGTCATCACAGTTCTATCTCCTAATGCACAACAGAGATCAATCACAAAAGTTTCTCGGAGAGGATTTGGAGTCAGGGCAAAGTATCAAGTGGAATAATCCCACAGTTTTGTTATTGGTGATTGAGGGTGACAACGTTAGCCCACAAGCTAAGATTCAATTTTGTATATAAGCTTAACACATTGATTTCCTTAAAGAATAAACAAAAGGTTGATTTAATATATTTAATAACATTAAACACTTCTGCTCTGTGAAATACACTGTTAACGAGAATGAAAAGAGAAACAGACTGGGAGAAAATCTGTTTTGCAAAACACATGTCTGATAAAGAACTGGTATACAAATGCTTAAAACTCAACAATGAGAAAACAGCCTAATTTAAAAAACAGGCATAAGATCAGCACCTTACCAAAGAAAATACACAGATGACCAACAAGCACATGAAAAGAGGACCAACATCGTATGTCATTAGGGAAATACAAATTAAAACAACAGAGAAACAACTACGCACCCATTAAAATAGAAAAAATACAAAATACTGTCAACACCAAATGCTGGTGAGGATGTAGAATCACAGGAATTCTCAATCATTGCTGGTGGGAATGAAAAATGTTACAGCCACTTTGGAAGGCAGTTTGGCGGTTGCTTACAGGGCTAAACATATTCTAACCACATGATGTGGCAATTGTGTCCTTTGGTATTAACTCAAATAAGCTGAAAGCTTATGTCCACACAAAAACCTGCACAGTTTTATTCAAAACTGCCAACATTTGGAAGCAACCAAGAGGTCCTTCAACAGGTGAACAGAAAACAAAACTGTGGTTGTTCATCCATACAAGGGGTGTGTATAAATGAGCCATCAAGCCATGGCAAGACATGTGGGAAACTTAATTGCATATTGCTCAGTGAAAGAAGCCAGTCTGAAAGGTTGGATACTATTTAATTCCAACTATATGACATGCTAGAAAAGGCTCAGAGTATTTAGGAAGATAGTAAAATGATTAGTGATTGCCAATGCTTACATCAAGAGTGAACCCCAATGTAAACTATGGACTTCAGTTAATAATAATATTTGGCTCAACGAGTACAATAAATATACCGCACTAATTCAAGATGTCAATAATATGGGAAACTATGAATGTTTTGGGGGTGAAGCCACATAGGGGACTCTTCTTTCTGCTCAACGTTTCTGTGAAAATTAAAACTACCCTAAAAAAAGTAAGTCTATTCATCTAAAAAAAAGCAACAGACCCACAAAGTGACAAAGAAAAGACTGACCTCATACATTTAAGAGTATTCTGAGTTTGTTCCTTATTTTGATTAAAACTGCTATGAGCCCACTTTCCCTTGCCCACTCCCATGCCGTTCCACTTTTCTGTTAATAATGCTTACAAAAATGTTAACCCATACAAAAAGCATTCATCCAAGGTGCCTTCCAGAATTGTCCCCTTTTGCATATGGAGGTAAATTATGCTTCACAAGAAATGGGAAAAATTATCTTTCATTTATTATTAATCCAATTAAAAACGATGAGGGCTAAACTAAAAGTCCCAACCAAAATTCCAAAGATGAGAAAAGCAAAGGCCTGTGGAAATAAGAAAAAAAGATAAAAACAATTAGGGTATTTTTTGTAAATCTCCACCCTTCCCAATAATGTATGTTATAGCACAAAATACACTATTTTTTAATGTAGATAAAATAATTAAAAAATGACAAATCATTTCTTAAAATAGGATTCTTAAAAGAAACAAAACAAAAACCAACCTACCACAAGCTTTTTCCATGAGAGGAAATCCTCTCTGCTAAGTTTAAGGTAAAACAGTCCTGGGAACACAAAAATCAAACATGTGGATGTGCTGGAACCTTTAAGCGGGAGGAAAAGAGAGGATGACTGCCAGGCTCAGATGTTAGGCTGGATAACAAGTTTACCCATTTTATTATGTGGATCTTTTTGAAATATAAAACTTACCAACTACACCAAATATATTCTTAATGTCAGGAACATATATTGCAAGTAAGACGATGATAATATTGAGTGCTAGCGTGATCAAAATATGGTGAACCCATGAGAATGGAAAATTGGAGAAAAACATCATCATTAAAGCTTTCCTTGCCTGTATAACATAAAGAGAAACAGATTTAAGCCAAGAGAAAGTGTGAAAGCCAAAATACTCGCTTGAGGAGACACACGTATAGTACCGTAACCATGATATTCCTGTCCCTGACGAATTTAGTTTACAAAAGTATAACATAAACCATTATCGTGTTTTTTATTCACAAACCAAGAAACACATATTTCTGTATGATCTTCATAAAAATTATTTTGCTTTAATTCTTGAAAAAAAATGTTCACATACAATTTCTTTGAGTTGCATAATTTTCAAAAGTATCAACAATAAACGCTGTGTGATGAAATCTCGGAGAATCATTTTCATTAATTTCAACAGAAGAACAAAAGGTTTAAAACGAGAAAAGAAGTCATGCCATGTGGAAGAAACACCATTTACTATTTTATTTTATATTATCTGTTTCACAGCATGTAAATATGAAAACTAATTCATGACACTTCCCACTGCGAAGGCAGGCAGCAGGCGGCCACGTCCACAAATGTTTGCACAGCCCCCGCCGCACTGCGGGCCCTGCAGCCTGCACAGGGAGGGGCAAACTCCTCAAGGCCCGGTCTTAAGGAACCCACTGTTTAGGAATTCAGGACTTCCATGCAGAAGCATTTATACCCAAAGCCTTTTATCCATTTTCTCAGAAATTCTTAAGATTCTTAAGTACGGCAACTAAATGAAGAATGAAAATCTGTTCTGCCCTTAAACTATAATTCTAGAGCAAATAAAGTAGTTTGACGTAGATTAAACTAGAATGTCTACATAAAGATAAATTTACAATAAACCAGAAGGAGCTTATTTTTTGCTGACTTGCCTTTTTCCTCTTCATGCATTCTTTTGGGGAAAAAACAAAACACACACACACACACACACACACACACACAAAACAGAATACAGAATACAGAATTAAAAAGGACAAAACACACACACCATAACCTTAGACGAACTATAGTCTCTAAACTGGAAACAATGCTGTGGGAAAGCATAAATCTAAACTAAATCTCAGAAAGCACAAATTAGCTTAGGGGCTCACTGTTATTTCTGTGCATTCATGGGTTATACGCAAGTATGAGGCCTTTGATCAATTACTTAACAAATGAGTAAGATATACAAGACTAGATGTGATTCAAACATTCTAGTCTGCAAAGAATTAGTGTTGCTACATTAGGGAGCTGCTACACCAAGCAACCAAACCTTTAAGAGTACTTACAGGGAAGTGGATTAGAGGGACTGTCAGAAGCACAGCAAACAGTACACATAACTTCATAGTCCTGATAAGAGCATCATGAGGCAAGTATTTATTATAATCTTGGAGTATATCAGACGCCACTTTGTCTGTAAATTTTAAAAAATAGCAATAAGAATTACAATAAAAACTACCAAGATGTCAATAACATCAAAATTGTATTCCTTTACACAAAGGAATCTTAACAGATTTTGGGTTCCCAGTCCCCAACCCAACTCTGGCCTTTTTCTCTCTAGGAAACACAGACATTAGTTAGATATCTTCTTGAAGCCCACAGCCTCTTCTCCTCCTTCTGTCTCCGTCCCCTTCCCCCCCCTCCTCTTTCTCCTCCTTCTTTAAATATATTTTATTGATTTTTTTTAACAGAGAGGAAGAGAGAAGAACAGAGAGCTAGAAATATCGATGAGAGAGAAACATCGATCAGCTGCCTCCTGCACACCCACTGGGGCTGTGCCCGCAACCAAGGTACATGCCCTTGACCGGAATTGAACCTGGGACCTTTCAATCCGCAGGCCGACACTCTATCCACTGAGCCAAACCGGTTTTGGCACAGTCTCTTCTTTTAATGACACTAGAAATCAGCACAGGCAGAACTTAAATTATGACAATAAAATATATATAAAAATATATTGTTAGAACTTTCCCACTGTCTGAAGGTTTTGAATATTTATGTTGTTTGCTTTCACATGAATTTGGTCTGTGTGGTAACAATATAAGATTGGTAGCTCATTGGGGCAGAGCTGGCACAGCAGTACATTTTTTTTTTGTACCCAAACCAATACCTTTTCCTCGATACTGCAATTTTTCTAGAGTTTCATTGAGTTGTGCACATCTTACCAGCTTCCTCGACATCTCATCTGCAGATAATCTTTCATAAAAGTTTTAGGGAACTGGCTTACTTAGCTAGCCAGTGTGGCAGTCAGTGACAGAATTTGTACATGCTAACCATGCCTTGCTCTGTGGTGTTCTTTCACTCCCACGTTTTCCACACCTCAAGACAGACAAGATGTATCCAAGTGAGGTATTCAGAACATTGCATACCACTGCCTTATAGGGAAAGATCGATTTGTACTAATGAAAGAATAGTGCTTTTTAATTTGAGTGTGTATGTCTTGGAAAGATGCTTTCGAGGAAATAAGAGACAAATCAAACACATGTCCATTTTCAAGGATCTTAAAATTTAAAGGGCAGATACGGTGAATACACATGCATATATGATAGTGTCTAAGTACAGATACACACATAAGTGACAGAAGAAGGTCCAAACAAACAGCTATGGTGATTCTGAACAGAGAACTGTAATTATGGCCTTGGAATGAGCAAGGCAGAACCCCGGGAAGGCGTGGGGAGACTCACCATGATATACTGGGGGGCAGGATGGTAGAGGGGGGCTTGAAATCTGGAACCGCACAGACTAATGTTCAAGTCCCACTACTTAATAGCAAATTAACTTTTGAGTCCCTTGGTTCTTACATCTGTAAAATGGAGACAATGGTATGTTCACCTGTAGAGTTACAGCATTCAATGAGTTAATGCATGTGTGTGACACTCAAGTTGTGGGGAAGAGATCCTCGGAGCAAGGACCAGCACAGCAGAGGTCCTGAGGAAACGGAGGGAAGAGGCAGCTGAGAAACTGAGATTCCAGAGGGGCACGGGCTCCCCGGAGGGGGCCGCAGGAAGGCTGGAAACGCACTTAAGACTCAACAGAGGAACTCTTTCTTCAAGGTTTGGGCTCACTCTGGTAGAACACAGAGATGCCATGACTTACACAGAATAGTGTATTTTGATCTGAACTGAGCAGGAGGACAGATTGGGAGGAAAAAGGGCCCGAAACAGGGATAACGGAAGGCAACAGCCATCGTCACTGAGAGGGAATGACTGGACTAGACTGGTGACGATGGAAAGGGGAGAGGAACCAACTGTCTAAATTATCAAAGATGGACTTTACGCAGGGTGGAACTATGGACTACAGAGGAGATTAAAGTTGAATTCTATTCTCAAATCTGTAAGAGACTTGTGAGTTTTGGAGAAATATGGCAAACTGCCCCCCGCTTTCTGAATAATAAAAATGAGCTATTAACACTTATTGCTTAACAACCTCAGAGACTTTTTACATGGTTTGGTTATTATGCAACATTTGGGCACTGGCCTGGGCTACCAAGGGGACACTTTTACCGCCCCCCCCCCCAACTTAAAATGCCTTAACATCTGCAGCCAGAGCCAATGTTAGTACAAACTTATAGGCCTCTTTAATCTGACAAAATTTAAATATTAACTAAGCCTGGGGAGCGCTGTGATGGGACCCCAAGCAGCTCCAGAAGCCGGAAGAACTAGATTTATTATACATTCAAAACAGCGGTGAATGTTCACTTTCTACTTTCTGAGGACGAAACCCTTTCTTCTGAGCCAGTCGGTTCTGTGTTCTTAGCTGAGCCTTACCATATGTAAGGAATAGAGCATGACACGCTTCTCTGGATTCAGACAAATCTCTACAAATCTCAGTAAGGACGGTGGTGGTCTCTGCGAGCTGTGTATGCTACTGAAGTCAGGAGGCTGTCCTGTTTAATATACTTTGTCAAGCTGGTATGAAGTTTCTAACGATCACTACCGAGCAGCAGAAAGCCACGGGTCAGTATTCAGGAGGCCTGCCACTAATCACTAATCGCGTGACAGGTCACCTCTTTGGGCTTTATTTATTTATTTTAAAAATATATTTTTATTGATTTTTTTTTTTTTTTACAGAGAAGAAGGGAGAGGGATTGAGAGTTAGAAATATTGATGAGAGAGAAACATCGATCAGCCGCCTCCTGCACATCTCCTACTGGGGATGTGCCTGCAACCAAGGTACATGCCCTTGACCTGAATCAAACCTGGGACCTTTCAGTCTACAGGCTGATACTCTATCCTCTGAGCCAAACTGGTTAGGGCACCTCTTTGGGCTTTAGATGCTCATTTATAAAATGAGTTGAAGCTTTAACTTTCAATAAGCCCTTTTGATTAAGGCCCCAGACTCTATTAGCAACCTATTTCCGTAAGACTGGAGGCTATTATTGTCCAGTTAGAAACATACAAGATTTCCCCTGGTTATGATTAACAACCCCCAAACAAAACAAGGACTAGCAAATCACATCTGAATCTTCCTCTGTCTTTGGAAAAACTACTTTTCTTTATTTCTCTTTTTTTTTTTTCTTTCATTTTGTGTGTGTGTGTGCTTTTATTGGTTAAATCTAACCCAAATATATTTTATGTGAGAGAGAGACATTGATTGGTTGCCTCCTGCAAGCGCCCTGACCAGGGCAGGGGATTGAGCCTAAAACTATGGTACATGCCCTTGACCAGAATCGAACCTGTGACCCTTTAGCCAAACTGGTTAGGCTTCCTTCCTTCCCGGCTTCCTGGCTTCCTGGCTTCTCCTTCCTTCTCCTTAAATAAATCAGTATTGCCCAAACCGGTTTGGCTCAGTGGATAGAGCATCGGCCTGTGGACTGAAAGGTCTCAGGTTCGATTCCGGTCAAGGGCATGTACCTTGGTTGTGGGCACATCCCTAGTAGGGGGCGTGCAAGAGGCAGTTAATAGATGTTTCTCTCCCATCTGTTTTTAACTCTCTATCCCTCCCTCTTCCTCTCTGTAAAAACATCAATAAAATATGTTTTAAAAAAATAAAATAAAATAAAACAGTATTGTACATTTTTTCTTGTAGAAAGACATTAATCCTGAGGTTTTATTCAGGTGTTTAAGAAAATTTTCATGTAAAGTTATTAATCCTGAACCTGATCCTTTATGAGAGAAAGAAAGTCAATTTTTTAGGGCCCACAGAACCACCACAGTCTTGCAGTGAATCCTGGGATTCTGAACAAATTAGTTTGCTAATGAAAGGCAGAAACCAAGTTCAGACTCAAGTGTGAGATCCACTAGAGCAGCAGTCACCAACCTTTAGGACCTCACAGACCACCAGCAGTCCTCGGGCGATGGGTTGGCGACCACTGCTCCAAAGGTTCCTTTAAACCAGTGGTCGCCAACCTTTTGGATTTCGCAGACCACTGGTTGGCAACCACTGAATGAGAGAACAATCTATTTTTTCATCCACAATTAAATGATATACTTACCATAAAAAGTGAGGTACCCAAAGAGCGCTGATATAAAATAAATGAGGAAACTTAAAGCAATTGCGGTATAGGTTACATCCTGCATTCTTTTCTTTGAAGGGCTAAAAGACAAAAATGGCAGAAGTAGAATCAGTGAAATGATTTATAGCTATAGAAACAAATCTCCCAAGCTAAACAAAAGGGTTCCTTAATCATTCAAGACCTAGTTCATTAGTGATTATACACCAGAATTGCTGACTTAAAATTACTGCGCAAAGATTATGCTTCCAGGAAACATCCTCAATTTAAAACAGAACTCTCTCGGTTGTTCCATTTTGTTTTAAACTAACACTTAGTGATGGGAGGGAAGAATTCAAAAAGGAGAATGTTATTCAACCTGAAAGGCCTAGAAGTAAAAGGTCATGTTTAATACACTTAAAATAACCCAGGATTCTATGGTACCTGTGAAGTTCAGAGTATATGGGCAATACTGAGGTATGGCAGAGAAATGAAAACGCCACGGTTGGAATCGCATAAGCAGTCTGAAAAGAAAAAAAAAAGACAAAATTACTAAATGCTACTCTGCTGAAACCACTACTTCACTTGACAATGAGCTTAGTTCTTTAAAAAAATCAATTTGGTTACACTCACTTCATTTTTCATAAACTGTCTCTATAAAATAAGATTGTGTTTTTTCTTTTGTTTTGTTTTGTTTTGTTTTAAGAGAGACACAATCATGGTCATCAGCAATCTTTTCTCTGGTAGACAGAATGCCTGTACTAGCCAGATGTTTATTGGCTGGCTTCTATACCATGTTACTTTTACTACAACTGCTGTTGCTCGTATATTATGTGGGTGAAATACAAATAACTTATGTGGAATAAATAATATTTAGGTTAAGATTCAAAATAATAACATTTTAGAAATAATTTAATTCCAATGTATACATTAGAAAATTTAAATACAACTTACTTCTGTAAGCAGAAATAATCGTTAATGCTTTTGAACCTGCTTTTATCAACTCAATCAAAGGTAATATCACTGCTTTAATCTAAGGGGATATTGCAAATATTAATCACATCTTAGCATCTTTGCCTATGTCCTCTTTCAATGGGAATGAATATGATTTATTCTAGACGGGCAAATTTTTGGAGATTCAATGGAATACACGAACATAACTTTTTTAAAAAAGTTAGAATATTTAAGAGCCAGAGGTCATTACAGAGCAAACAAACGTTAGCAACTAAACGAAAATACTGTCTCTACAAAATGGATGGTGATGATTTACTTTCTTTTCTCTACTCTAAAATAATTTCCCCCTAACTCCAGGCTCTTCAGCAAAAGAAGTTCCAGATGACTGGAGACCTACCTTGGGACACAATGCCTCCTCAAATATTTGAAGGGAATTGAGAGGAAGGAAAGCTGTAGTGTTTCCTCAGACTGGATTAGGGGAATGAGACTTTAATTCACAAATTCTCTTTCCTATATTGCTCAATTTCCTGGCTTGTCAGTTACCCTACCTAGATCTGTGAGGCACACGGAGGCCTTTACCACGTGAGATGTGGTAACCTCCCCTGGGGGGGCCAGCGAGACGTTTGTCCTGTAAAAACTGCGGACAAAAGGGAAAGTTCTGCACGGAGGAGTTGCGGCACCGAAATAGTACACCGGCAGAGCTGTACCTGAGAGGAGGGATTCTAGCATCTGGAACCTGCGTTTCAGCAGAATCTAAAAGTGTAGATAAGAAAAGCTTAAAGCCACAGGGAAGGTTAAGCTCTTCCAGAACGCCAGAGGTCACCCGGCCTCCCCTGTCGATGCCAAGGGCCCTTGCGGGCATCGTCAGTATCTGGGGGACTCTCAGGGAAGGCAAGGGGACCCGGTTTTCCAGTCTCTGCTGAAGGCGCCATAAATCTGAACTGTGGAATGTCTGCCAGAAGACACACTGGCAGTGCTCAACTGCCGGTCCAGTGATGAGGCTGTTCAGCTGCAGAGCAAGGCTCTGCCACAAGGGAGGAGGTTTTTATATAATTGGCCATTTAGCTTTACAAGTCCAGAGGGCAACAGGAAGTCTGTATCCACAGAGGACCTGACTGGCCAGACCAGACATTTAGTAAATCTGTTCTTTTAGGCAGTTGCCCATTTAAAACAGGCTCCATTTAAAGGCATGCCAAAAAAAGGTGGCTGTTTCATAATAGGCCACCCTGTGTTAAATAATATTATTCTTCTGGTAGGCAACCCTATACTTAGCACTTTCATGAAAATTAATTAGTTACAGGTACAAAGACCTAAGAGACCCTGTTACACAAATCTCTTAAAACTTGAAATGTGAAAAATCAACCAAAAGTATCTGTTAATAACTTACACACCTCTTTGGAGAAATGAAAGAGCTTTGGTTTACAATCATCTGTAGCATTTGAAATCTGTTTAAGAGGATTGAGGGGGGAAAAGAGAAGCCAACAGTCATTAAAAGTCAGAAAGCATCAACAAACATGATGAATTTATTATAAGTAGGCTTTCAAATAAAAACACTTCAAAATAAAGTTCCAAAACGCAAGCTAGTCATTACTTTTCCATTTATTAGAAAAAAATATACATTAGCCTGATTTTTTTTCTTTTTAGCTTAAAATTAAAAAAAAAAGAAACTGAAAAGAAAATATCAACTATTACCTGGAAGTGCCGCTCTATAGAATTCAATGTCAGAGGACAAAGGATGGACCACTTTTTAATTACTGTCTGTAAGAATAAGAAGAATCAATAAACCAGATTATTTCATCTAAACTTCATGAAAAGAAATTATTTCACATAGGTCAGCATTATTTCAACGAACCTAAACCATGCCACACCATATGCTCGCTAACCGAAGATTCTTTTACTCCCTCAGGGTGGGCCGCCGGGGTGGGGTGAGGTTGGATGCTGCCTATCTGTTCCCCCAGTAAAGACGGGGAGTACTCTCAAGTCAACTTTCGAAATTCCAATAGCATCAAGGCATTTAAAAAAAAGTGCAACTTAAAATGGGAACACAATGTTTTAGTGACAATGGTACAAGAATAGGGTTATTTGTGGACCTGGCATCAGTGGCAGATGGAGAAATAGTGACAGCTGTTTGGAAATGGCCTCAGGCAGAAGGGAGTAGAGACCTTGGGCAAAGGGTGAGCGTGGAGATTTCTGATGCATAAGCACTATCCCTCCTTGCTTTTTTCAAACTTATATTACTTCCAGTGGGGGGGAAAAAAAACTGGCTAAGAATAAAAGCACAAAGCTAGGGAATTCCAGCTGTTAAAAATAAAAAAATTTAAAAATAAAAAAATCCAGAAGGATGTCAATTCCCAGAAATAATCCAAAAAAAATGTTTTGTAATTTTATTTATTTTCTTTATTTCTTCTTCAGGATTTTACTCTTAATTGTGGCCATCCTGTTCCTAGACCTAAGGTTGTGGTTGTGTCAACACTGCCATTGTGGCCCTTGTTTCAGGGCACATGATTACTCTGTAAATATTTGCTCTCGGCTGAAACCCAGCATACAAAGGGGCTAGGGAGAATAAAGGAAGCGTTTGTCTTTTGCAGGAGACCAATAAGTAAATACTGCTCCTATTCCTATTCCTATTTGGTATTTATCTAGCTTTGGATTTAAACTAATTCAGCCAAGATTTTATATAGCGATAAAACAAATCTAAGGAAAACATATACCTTTAGGATTAAGTTAATGAGTAAACTAAAGAATGACTCTTAATTAAAACCCTCCCCAAGGGGGTAAGAGGGGGAGAATTATAAGGATAAACTAGGAAAATTGCTTTGACGTTTCTAAATATGTTTTCCATATGTAATAAAAATAAATGGTCAACTTACCATGAGAGAAGAAAAAAATCAAAAGCAATAACCTCACCATCTTTCTCTTGGTATGTTTTTTGGTGGGTTTTTTTGTTTGTTTTTTAAAGGGTAGCCGAAACCGGTTTGGGCTCAGTGGATAGAGCGTCGGCCTGCGGACTGAAAGGTCTCAGGTTCGATTCCGGTCAGGGGCATGTACCTTGGTTGAGGGCACAACCCCAGTAGGGGGTGTGCAAGAAGCAGCTGATCGATGATTCTCTCTCATCAATGTTTCTAACTCTCTATCCCTCTCTCTTCCTCTCTGTAAAAAAATCAATAAAATATATATTTTTAAAAATATTTAAAGGGTAAGGATGGGTGGGGCAGAAGCTAGTCTCTTCAGCCCTGCTCCGGTGGTGGTGGTGGTGGCAGCAACAACCATTTGTGGTGCATTTGTTGTGTACCAGGCACTGCAATAAGTTGATGTGTGAGCCACCTCATTTACTTTATCAGCTGTTATCACGAGGCCTGCAGTTCAAAATATCGAATGCAATGCTCCAAAATGCAATATCACCATTTTTTCATGAATTAGAAAATACCATTAGCAACCTGATTTTACATTAAAATTAGTTACTAGAGCTAATCTCTCTACAGAGGTCCCTCCTAACCCCAGGCCCGTGCACTGGGCTGGGGCTGTCGGAAGTGATGTCTCATACACCGGAAGTCCGGGCAGGAGTGACAGGCAGTCCTTACTCGGGGCTAAGACAGAACATGGTCAGAAGAGAATTCCAGGAGTTAGGAAGACAGGGGAAAGATGACTAAGGCTTTCCATTGCCCAGAAGGCCTTCCTTCACTCTTCTTCCAGTCTTCCCCATCTTTCAGTATTCAGCTCGTTTATTTCCTTTCACATCCTTCTTTACTCTAGCTCTCAGTGACCTTTTAACTCTTGCAATTCTTACTCTGAAGCAAATAAGTCCACACTTATGTATTGCCTATGTTGTTCTCTATCTACTCGTTTTCTAATAGATTTATCTTATCTCGTCTACACCAGTGACTGACCCTCAGATCTGTGTCCAGTTAAACTCCTACATGCCTAACAGTGCTCAGTAGAAGGAAACATATGACTAAAATCCATTCAAATAGTTCACTATTTTGACTTATCGCTTATTAAAATATTTCTTAGGCCAAAACTGGTTTGGCTCAGTGGATAGAGCATCAGTCTGTGGACTGAAAGGTCCCGGGTTCGAGTCCAGTCAAGGGCATGTACATGGGTTGCAGGAGCATTCCCAATTGCAGGTGTGCAAGAGGCAGCTGATTGATGATTCTCTCTCGTTGATGTTTCTAACTATCCCTCTCCTTTCCTCTCTGTAAAAAAATCAATAATATATATATTTTTTAAAATATTTCTTAGAATACTAATCTGTACTCCAGACAGAACTTTTAGGAAGACTGGAAATACATTTGTGTTCTAAAATGGACCAAAAAGGTAATCCATCTGGTTACTGTCATTCTAAGCCACTGCTAAAATAAATATTTTTAAAAATTTTTAGATATTTCAGAGGGTACAAAGTTTTATGTTAAAATTTTTATAAAAAAAATATGGATGTGGGACAACAGATACGATTATAGGTTTTGACCTGCTTTTTTTTTTTTTTTTTTTTGTAGAGAGTAATTTAAGAGAATAAGTGTTTTCTTAATTTTTTAATGTAATCTAAAGGGCATACAGATTGTTTTGACAGCACACATACTGACAAAACAATTAATGAAAATTTGGCATCTTTTAAAAATTTGGGGGGAATTATATGCATGTGCCTTTTCCCTAACCACTATGTATCCAAAACCTAATACTTAGTGACTCTAAAATAAATATGCCAATTAAAAAAGAGTATTTCTTTAAAAAATGCAGTATCTTCATCATCCCAATGTAGGCCAAATTGTAACTGTGCTCAGAAGTAAAAATCTGAGCCCATGGTTTGTAAAACAGTATAGTAAATGCAGAATGAGGGTGTTTTTTCCATATGACTGCTACAGTAGGAACCTGCATCGAATTAAAGAGTATCCGCAATGACAGATGGATACTGTGAAAACTATGTACAACAGACATATCATATGAATACATTTCACCTGCTTCAAATTCTAGCTATAAAAATCAAACTAATCCTACCTATGCAAAGCTTGGAATGCCAATTTTCTGTGAGGGAAAAATTCATTGTTATCTATGCTAATCTCTTTTCAATATGTTTATTTGCATACACAGGCTACTCCTAACCACATAGATGCTTCTCAACAATCAAATTATGATGAAAATATTGTTTCCCTCTTCATTGTGGGGTCTAAAGAGTGTATGTTCATGGATGCTAACTGAATTTATATGGCAATCATTTTACAATATATATAAGTCAAGACATTATGCCGGATAACTTAAACTTATATCTCACTATCACTGAGAGAAAAAGCCTAAAAGAAAGTGTATGTTCAATCACTAACTTGTAAGATGTAAGTCACACAATTTGAGGGGAAGACAACGTTGATAAGTTTAACAAATGATTAAATGTAAACACTGTTAAGCATTTTTTAGTTTTAAGAGCATTCATTAAAGTATAGTTGTTTCTGTACACAGAAGCCAGCATCACTTCCACTCTTTAAAATAATCTGGAGTTGTTTTATCTTTGTATCCCAGAAGATCACTTTAGACTAAGTGAAATGCATCTTAGATTGTTTTGACAGCACAGAAATCTGGCTATGTAATATGATTTAACTACTGATGCATTACCTTGCTCTTTTGGGTGGCATTTTTCTTTTATTCATTTCCCATTATTAAGAGAGAGTTTCATGAAGCTTATAATTTTGAAAGTTTAATCAAATCATTTAAACATGTGTCTTTTTAAAAGATTATTTTATAAATAGTAAGAATTACACTCCATCTGAGGTTTTAACAGAATGGTGTGCTCTCCTTTCTAATTAACCGCAAGTGATACTGAACGTGAAATGCTGGTCCGGCCAAGCCTCTTCACTATAGATAAAATGAAGGAAATAAATTTTGTGACACAAAAGTGCTTTGAGTAATACATTGAAGTAAAATGGGATACCTCCCCAAAACAAAGCAGAGTTAAAAGAAAAAAAAGGCATTAAGACAATGAGTTCCGTTTTAGTGAGGAGATAAGCAACATACTGTATTTTAAACTTACCACAAGAGCAAAGACCGCCATAAAGAAAAACGATAAACTACTTGTGTAGCCAAGAAAGCCTGTAAAATAACAGTAAAATAAAAAAAAAACGATTTATAAGGAAAATGATCCTAACGTACAGCTAAAGCTATGCATCCTGGGCATGTTTTCTGTTACAGGGCTTGGTATCTGGGGCTTAGGACTGAGAATAACAACATTCCAACTATCTGTCACAGGTCATTTATGTAGCTCTGCAAGGCAGAACTGGAACTGGCTTACCACTAATGGTACGCTGTAAGGGAAGGCTGCTCTTTAATGTTCCGCTGTAAAGATTTTATTTTAGTGGGGCAGACAAAATACTACTGCAAACCGAGTAATAGGTTAACTAGACAGGGCTAAACAACTACAGCAAGTCCAAGTTCAAACCACCCTTGCACAACCACCACCCTTCTGCTAAAAATGTGGTACTGTGAACTTCCAAAGCTCCTTAATATTTTCTTTCTTTCTTTTTTCTTAACTTTAAAAAATAATGTTCTCTTCAACAAAGACTTACCTATTTTAGGAAGAAGAGCAAGAGGAAACACAATGATAACACAAATGATTATTAGTAGTGTGCGTTCATGAAGATACCAAGACCTATTATAAAAAAAAATAGTTCTATTTTAGGCGCAGGATCCAGTGTTTATGTTCAGACACACACACACACACACACACACACACACACACACACACACTTACAAAAAGCCTACTTCCTTTTGTTAAAATATGTTCTTATGGGATCCTACTTATTAATGAATTTACATTTAAGAAATGTATCAAAATAATGAGATGCCATTTAAGTACAAAATTAGCAAATAATTTTTAAAAAACAAGATAGGCAGTGCTGGTGAGGAGTAATGAGTGCACAAAACTGGTGAAAATAATAATAAATATTGGAAACAAACATCTACTACCATGACAATTTAAAAATAAATTATGGAATTATGGGATAATCATAAAAGATCATTTCATAGATATAGTAATATAATGAATATTCAGTAAACATAATAAATATTTACAGTATGATTATAATTTTGAGGAAGATTACAGATTCATTAAAAATGGAGAGGAATTGCAATAAATCAATAGTCATTATCTCTAGGCAGTAGAATAATAGGTAATTTTTCTTCTTTATAGTTTATATTTTTCAGGAAAGGACATAAATTACCAGAAAAAATATTAAAATTTTCATATTAAGTCATTAGGATGTTGAATTAGAAAAGGCAGGTTAAAAAGTATCATAGTGTATTTAATTATTTTAAAAAATAGATGCACATTTTTTAAAAATCAGAAGGATATATTTAAAATACAAAAAGTAGATATTTCTGTGTGGCAACAATGTGAGCAATTTTATTTTCTCCTTGTTTGCATATATATTATTTTAATTTTTCAATATAAAATATCTGTATAGACGTTTTAAAAAGTTAAAACGAATTTCCCAAGACTTTTATTTTATACAAGAGACTTTATCATGTAAAAGACAAACAATTCATGAAATAAGTATACCTAGAAAATACACATGAAGAAAAATCCAATGCAATTTAAAAAATAATGAGGCTGTTGAAATTAAACTACCGGTAGTAAATTTATTATTTACTTTTTTTTAAATGTATTTTTATTGATTTCAGGGAGGAAAGGGGAGGACAGAGAGAGAGAGAAAGAGAGAGAAAGAGAGGGAGAGAGAGAGACATCAATAATGACAGAAAATCATTAATTGGCTGTCTCTTGCCCGCCCCACACTGGGAATGAACCCACAACGCAGGCATGTGGCCTGGCCAGGAATCTAACCATGACCTCCTGGTCCATAGGTGAATACTCTACCACTAAGCCACACTGGCTGGGCAGTAAAATTATTTTAAACATAACATTTGAGGATGTAGCATAATTGGTGCTTCATATGTTGCTAGAGACTTTGTCAATCTAGTACTATCTCTTGGAAAAACATTGATAATATGTAGCAAGAACATTGATAATATGTAGGAAAAACATTGATAAAATGTAGCAAATGTGGTAATTTAAAAAATTATCTGAAATATAAAGAATTCTATGTACATGCAGCTATAAATACATTATTGTAGTATTAAAAGGCTGGGGGAAATCCTATATATCTAACAATAGAAAAATGTGGATCACAGCATACTCTATTAGGATATTAAGCAGCTTTTTAAAAAAGACAACTTAGTAGCTCAGCTGATGTGGCTGCTCAATGGAGGTCACAGTTCAATTCCAACTAGCAAAAAATAACTCAAAATAGGTTAATGACTTAAGTGTAAGATCTGAAACCATAAAACTTCTAGAAGAAAACATAGAGGAGACAGCTCCTTGATGTCTTAGCAACAATTTTTTGGATATGACACCAGAAGCACAAGCAACAAAAGCAAAATTAAGTTTGAGTGCATCAAATTAAAAACCTATATAGCAGAAGAAGCAACAAAATGAAGAGTAATCTACAGAATGGAAGAAAATATTTGTAAGCCATATATCTGACAAGTAGTAAATATCCAAAATATATAATTTTCATTCAATTCAATAGCAAAAAAAAAAAAAAGAAAGAAAGAAAAAACAATCTGACTTAAAAATGGGCAGAAAAAAATGAACATTTTTTCAAAGAAGACATACCAATAGCCAATGGGCACATGAAAAGATATTCAGCATCACGAATCATCAGGAAAATAAGAATCAAAACACAATAAGAGCCGAGGTCAGTTTGGCTCAGTGGTAGAGCATCAGTCTGCGGACTGAAAGATCCCGGGTTCGATTCCGGCCAAGGGCATGTACATTGGTTGCGGGCACATCCCCGGTGGGGGGTGTGCAAGAGGCAGCTGGTCGATGTTTCTCTCTCATCGACGTTTCTGGCCCTCTATCTCTCTCCCTTCTTCTCTGTAAAATATCAATAAAATATATTTTTTTTAAAAAACACAATAAGATAACATTTCATACTTTTAGAATAGGAATCAACAAAAAGACAAGAGGTAAGTGTTGGCCAGGATGTAGAGAAAAGGGACCCTTGTATACTGTTGGTGGGAATGTAAATTGGTTCAGCCACTATGGAAAATAATATGGACGCTCCTCAAAAAACGAAAAATTGAACTACCATATGATCCAGCAATCCCAGTTCTGGGCATATATCCAAAGGAAATGAAAACAGGATATCGAAAAGATATCTGCACTCCCATGTTATTGCAGCATTATTCACAGTAGCCAAGATACTAGCATGGAAACAGCCTAAGTGTCTGTCAATGGATGATGGATAAAGAAGATGTGATTATATATAATTGAGCCAGGAGAAAGAAGAAAATCCTATTATTTGTGACAAAATGGATGGACCTTACGGGCATTATACAGAGGCCCTAGGGAGAAACCAAGATGGGGGCATAAGGTAAACACCTAAATGTAGCCTACCACAACAATTTTAAAATTACAACTGGAAAACAGAGTGGACATCAGCCAGAAACACCATAAAGCTGGCTGAGTGGAAGCTCTACCAACTAGAAAAAAAGAGAAAAGATGCTGAGTCTCAGGAGCTGTGGAGGTGCAGAGATCCCTGAGCTCAGAAAGGGCTGGCGGCTGAATATGCTGCTGGCTTACTCGAGGTGTGCACTGAGGGCGGGCAGCTAACGCAGGGCTAGCTTTCTCATTTGGGAGGAAAACAAAACCTCCCAATTGCACTGATAGCCAGCTCTGGTAAGAGAGAAATTGGACTGTCAGGCAGTGGGCTAAATGTGAGAGCAGCCTTCCCTTAGAGATGCGCGTGCAGTCAGCAGCCATTGCCATGGGAATCGAGAACAGGACCCTCTTAAGGAGGGGATGACAGGAAACTAAAGCTTGTCTGTACCACCCTAAGACTCTGCCCCATCCAAGCTGAGCACAGAAACCTTCCTTGCAATACACTACTGATCATCACAGCCATTTGGCCTGGAGATCAACTCTCCCAAGTGATAACAACAAGCAAGCTTAACTACAACAAGACGGTACACACAGCCCACAAAGGGCTGCACCAAGAGGATCCACCACAGGTAATTGGGGAGGCTGAGCTACTAGGCCCTGCTAGGACACCTAGCACACAAAGCCACTCCATCAATTCAGGGAAGCAGCTAAAATTCAGAGGCAAAGAGGCAGACCTCAATTAAAGGAAATGGAGGAAAGCAAAAGACTGGATATAGAGTTCAAAACCACAGTTATAAGAATTTTCAAGAATTTCCTACAAAAGGCCGATAAATTAAACGAGAACCTTGAGGATATGAAAAGGGGTCAACTAGAAATTAAGCATTCACTAACTAAAATAAAAAATATTATACAGAGACCTAACATTAGACTAGAGGATCACAGGAATCAAGTCAAAGATTTGGAATACCAAGAAGCAAAAAACACTCCTCTGGAAAAGCAAAAAGCAAATAGAATACAAAAAGTTGAAGGTAGTGTAAGAAACCTCTGGGACAACTTCAAGCATACCAACATAAGAATTATGGGGGTGCCAGAAGAAGAGAGAGAGCAAGATACTGAAAACTATTTGAAGAAATAGTGACAGAAAACTTCCTCCACCTGGTGAAAGAATTAGACTTACAAATCCAGAAAGCACATAGAACCCAAAACACAAGGAATCCAAAGAGGACCACACCAAGATACATCATAATTAAAATTCCAAGAGCAAAAGACAAAGAGAGAATTTTAAAAGCAGCAAGAGAAAAGCAGTTAGTTACCTATGAGGGAGCACCCATACGATTGTCAGCTGATTTCTCAACAGAAACTATGCAGGCTAGATGGGAATGGCAAGAAATATTCAAAGTGATGAACAACAAGAACCTACAACCTAGATTACTCTACCCAGCAAAGCTATCATTCAGAATTGAAGGCTAGATAAAGAGCTTCACAAATAAAATAAAATAAAAAGCTAGAAGAGTTCTCTCCACAAAACAGAATGATAATTATATGACATGATAGAAGCATTAAATAACACCACTGTGGTAATCATATCCTATATATTCAAAGCATAATATGCTAATGATATGCTAAGGCTGCTCAACCACTCGCTATGATGTGCACTGACCACCTGGGGACAGTCAACTGGTCAACTAGTCGCTATGATGTGTACTGACCACCAGGGGACAGATACTCAGACCAGTAGGTTAGCTTGCTCCTAGGATCCGGTCAATCGGAACTGAGAAAGATAGGCCAGACACGCCCTGGTGGCCTCCCATAGTCCCTCCCCAGCCTGATCGTGCACCAGTGGGGTCCCTCAGCCTGGCTTGCTCCCTCTTGCAATCCAGGACCCCTCAGGGGATGTTGGAGAGCCAGTTTCAGCCCAATCCTGCAGGCCACTCCACTTGGGAGGGCGCCAGATGCATGCAGTGCTCATGGCAGGTGAGCGCTGCTGTGGCAACATGAGCCTTTCTCGATCAGGACTGATTGGGCCCAAGTCCACGGCAGGCACAGTGGGGCTGGGGTGAGTGGGAGCAGCAGTAGGAGTTGTAGGTGGTATTGGACTGCAGGCCACCCAGAGGGACCCCCACACATGCACGAATTCATGCACTGGGCCTCTAGCTGCAATATATAATTATATCAAATCAACACACTATATACTTTAAACTTATGCAATGTTATATGTCAATTATATCTCAAGAATGAATGAATAAAAGAAAGAAAATAGAAGAAAAGGTGTTCCTCTGTATGTCTTCAACCACTGGCTCTAACATGAACTTCATGATTCATTCACTGTGTCTCTTTTTACACTCTATAAGGAAGTCCTCTCTATGTATCTATTGGGTGCTATTGGGTGCTAACAGCTCCCTCTTTAACAGGCTGGGAAAGGAGCAACAGCAGAAAGAGCACTGTGAAGCCTGACCGGTGTGGTCTGTGGTCACTGTCGACCTATGAGCCAGGAGGTCCCAGTGATTCCCAGGTTCAATGTCCAGTGTGTGTGTGTGTGTGGGGGGGGGGGGGGGCGGGGGGGAGAAGGGGGAGGTGAGATATGCAGGAAGCAGCCCATCGATGATTCTGTCTCATCATTTATAATTCTATCTCTCTCCCTCTTCCTGTCTTTCTGAAATCAAATAAAAATAAAAAAGAAATAGCACTGTGAACATAACTTTCCCTTCTCCGCCCTAATCCATATCTTTAGAAAATAAATGTGCCAGAAAATAAAGCATATGTACAAGTATTTCTAGGTCTAATGGACTTGGAGCTGTGCTCTCTACATTTTCATTCACATGCCCAATTTCTGGTATGCAGGAGGTCCTAAGCGAGGACAATATTAACAAATACAAATGATACTTGGCAAGTCCATCTTCTAGCCACTCTTAAATAGGTGGAATTAGAGTGGAAACTTCAAAATATTCCTCACTGAAGAACACCTGGCAACTAAACTTCTTAAGCTGGCGAAAAGCCCAGGGCTCTGGGCCTGAAATCTCCGTCCTCTGGGACTCAATCAGACCCGGACAGTGGCAGAGCTGGGAGGAGAGGACAGAGAAGCACCAAGGCAGATCCTGCAGCTGGTCCTGCGGTCCCCGCTGTCATGAAGGCAGAACAGTGAAGAGAGCACCTTAATCCTCAGGACCAGACTCTTTTCTGTTATATAAAAATAAAGGAGCACTTCAAAATCCTGAACTTTATAATTTACTAGAGGCCCGGTGCACGAAATTCATGCATGAGGGAGGGGGCCCCTCAGCCCAGCCTGCACCCTCTACAATCCAGGACCCCTTGGGGATGTTGGGTCTAAACCGGCAGCCAGTCGGACATCCCTCTCACAGTCCTGGACCTCTGGCTCCTAATTGCTCATCTGCCTGCATGCCTGGTCGCCCCTAACTCCCCTGGCAGCCAACCAGGTCACCCCCAACTGTCCCCTCCTGCTGGCCTGGTGGCTCTTAACTGCCCGCCCCCTCTTCCAGCCTGGTCACCCCTTACTGCCACCCCTGCCAGCCTGGTCGCCCCCAACTGCACCTTCCCTGCCAGCCTGGTTGCCCCTAACTGCCCCCCATGACAGCCTGGTTGCCTTACTGCCCCCCCTTCTGGCCTGGTCATCCCTCATGGACCCCCCAGCTGGACTGGTTGCCCCATGCAGCCTGCTGTTCAGTCGTTTGGTTGTCTCTCACTAACCCCCCTCCTGGCCTGGTGGTAGGCAGCCATCTTGTGAGGGTGTGAGGGTCAATTTGCATATTACCTCTTTATTATATAGGAGGATACCATGATATTATATTTTACAATGTTATACTATTTCAAATCACAATTTCAATCATCATAGAAGCCACATGACTGCCCACAGCACTGAACTGTGGGTCTGAGATAACTTCACCCCTCCCAGCAGTAATTCAGAATCAGAGTCATGGCACCTCACAGATCATCTGTCTCAAAAACTTTATTTCATATGTCAGGAGAATCAGCAAATGGCTGATGCTGACCTTAGGGATAGAGCAATGGAAATACTCACTACTCTTGAAGAGCATTGTATTTTCCAGATATTGCTTTATTTTTCTCAACATTGTGCTACCTTTATTCACCTCTTTACCAGATTGACTTTAAATTCCTAATGTAAAAACTGTATTCAAAATATAATTTCTCTATCCCTGTTTGGCTACTGGTTGTTATTAATTATTTTTACCCTTATTAAGTTATATTAATAATGCTGACAATAAAGGCAACACAGTAATGCTCAGTAAAGTTAGTTTACATTCCACATGCACATCAGTCAACTGAATTTTCTTTCCAAGGGATATTTCTAAAGAACAGAAGTGATTAAACTTACAAAATACAAACCAGTAAAAAGAAACCTCAAAAAGCACACATTAAATAAATATATTTTATAAGTCAAGATTTTAGATTTACCCTAATCTTAAATTTAAGAGAGAAAAAAATTATCTAACAGAACTGTTTTCCTACTGTGAAATAAATATACTTTCCCTTTAAGCTTACAGAATTAGAGTAAAAAGTTTTATATCTCCTAGAAAACTTGTTTGATCTGTGGATTTAATCCTGTATGATAAAAATGTTCCAAGTATGAAATATAGAGTATAAATCCTAAACTACATTTCAAATGCTTTGGCATGCAGACATTTTTTTCATATTTTAATGAAAACCAGATTTATTTATAAGTTGCTTTAATTTCATTCTCGAAAGGAATGGAACAAGAGTATCATATGTTCTGAATTAGGATCTAACTCACATCCCATATCAATTTTGTAACTCAAATGCAAGACAACTTAATTGTGTCAATCATATTCCCCTGACAAGATCATTAAATGTTAACAGAGAGCTTCCACATTTTAACAGACAGAGATTTTTAAAATAGAAACTATTCTATGAAAAATATAGATGTCTCATAATAGGTTGGTATAAATATTATAGCTTCTGACTTCTAATAGTAATTTTTGAAAGTGGAATATTAAGAACATAGAGTTTCTTTTTAATCACATCTCTGTAAAGGTTTATGTTTCACAAAGGTACATCAAATCTCACAGACAACCCAGAAAATAAGCTCACTTAAAAGATCTTAACTGCAAGTCACTATAAGTCAAACTCTAAAATAAAAGCATATCAATATCATATTGATTTCATAGAAGAAATAGTGCTATGTAACTCTATCCAGAAATAAACTAATCTAGATAGTTAAATAAATGACCATATCATTTGTTTCTTAATTATTTTACAGCATTAAGCTTCAAATACTAATAATTGATTGGCATGCTAACCAATATAATTAGACATATTAATTTTTTTAAAATTTGAAATCCAAAATAAGCAAATATATATTAGATTTTAAACATTAAAACCCTTAAATATGCAGTTTTAAAACATCATAACAGAGATTATGCAAATTGGACACAGTATTTTGAAATATGTAATTTTAAAAGTTAATGTGTGACATGTAAAAGTAACATTTTTATCAATTTTCTATTAATATAAGCGAGAGGGAAAAGTACCACTTTTATAGAAAGAAGACCTAAGTTTTAACAGCAGTTCTGTCATACTACCTTAATTATTTCTAAAATTTTATATGTATTTTTATTCTTCCTCTTTGCACAAACACATATAACAACAAAAAACTGTGAATAACACCAATCAGAAAGGATGTATGCAACTCCTATGTTCATAACAGCACAATTTAACATAGCTAAGATTTGGACACAGCCTAAGTGCCCATCAGCAGATGAGTGGATTAAAATACTGCGGTACATCTACACAATGGAATACTACATTGCAGTACAAAAGAAGGAATTCTTACTATTTGCAACAGCATGGATGGAACTGAAGAGCATTATGCTAAGTAAAATAAGCCAGTCAGAGAAAGATAAATATCACATGATCTCACTCATTTATGGAATATAATGAACAACATAAACTGATGAACAAAACCAGATCCACCCAGGGGGCCGTGTGCCCTGGGTGAGCCGTGTGTCCCAGGGGGCTGTGTGCTCCAGGTGAGCCGAATCCCCCAAAGGGGCGGGGTGTCCCGGGTGAGCCGTGTGTCCCAGGGGGCCATGTGCCCCCAGTGAGCCGTGTGTCCCAGGGGGGCCGGGTGCCCCAGGAGAGCCATGTGTCCCAGGGGAAGTAGTGGGACCCGGGGGTAGGGGCAGTGTGAACCAGAGGAGGAGCAGACTCTATTCATGTGGTCCTGAGATAGTCACCATAAAACAAGCAGACTGCCAAATGAGGAGCGGATTCTATTCATGTGATTCTGAGATAGTCACCATAAAACAAGCAGATTGTCAAATGACAGCGGGGAGGGGAAGGAGACCTGGGGGGATATAAGAGAATAACCGAAGGACTGGTATGCATGAATATAAATACAACCAACGAACACAGAACTCTGGGGAGGGAGGGCATGAATGGGAGGTGGGGGGGAGGTAATGGTAAGCTATGTACACATATAATATCATAATTTAAAAAATTTAAAAAATTAAAAAAGAAATGTCCGGGAGCAATTAAAAAAAATTTAAAACAGATCCAGAGACAGAGAAACATCGATCAGACCGTCAAACCTTAGAGGGAAGGTAAGGGAGGTTGGGGGTAAGGGGAAGAGATCAACTAAGGGACTTGTATGCATGCATATGAGCCTAAACAATGGACACAGACGACAGGGGGGTGAGGGCATGAGTGGGGGGTTGGGGGTTTAATGGGGAAATAAGGACACATATGTAAAACCTTAATCAATAAAGAAAAAAATTTTTAAATTGTGAATATGCCCAGCTGATGTGGATCAATGGTTGAGCTTCAACCTATGAACCAGGAGGTCCCAGTTCAATTCCTGGTCAGGGCACATGCCAGGGTTGCAGGCTCAATCCCCAGAAGGGGGGCATGCAGAAGGCAGCCAATCAATAATTCCCTCTCGTCATTGATGTTTCTCTCCCTCTCACTCTCTGAAATCAATAGAAAACATTTTTAAAAATGTGAATAGAAGTGACCCAATTCAGGACCAAGGAAAAGAAAAAAAACCACACACATATGTATGACAACTCTCAGGATTAACAGAGTTAATGCAAAACATTCAAATTTGACTCTGACCTTCCTGGCAAGCAGAGCAAATGAGAAAAAATCATCTTTAATACAGGCAATATTGATGATCCCAACAAATTTTTTAAGAAGGCAACATAGTACTGCCAATATTATAGCAGGTGAAGAAACCTAAGGCTTTTATGGTGAAAAGAAGTAAAATTAATTTCCTAAGGTTTCTGAATATGAAATGGGAAGGACACACACCTCCTTACTCTTGGTTTGATATTCTCCATCTTACCTCTTACTGCCTAGAGTTCTTAGCCCTGTATGATAAAAGAAATTTATCACGTAGAACTTTTTTTTGTTTTAAAGAAGTAGAGACTCTTTAAAAAAAATTTTTTATTGATTTTTCAGAGAGGAAGACAGAGGGATAGAGAGTTAGAAACATCGATGAGAGAATCATCGATCAGCTGCCTCTTGCACTCTCCCTACTGGGGATGTGCCCGCAACCAAGGTACATGCCCTTGACCGGAATCGAACCCGGGACCTTTCAATCTGCAGACCGACGCTCTCTCCACTGAGCCAAACTGGTTTCGGACACATAGAACTTTTTGAGTAATAAAAAGTTGTCTGCAATATTTATACTGCAAATACAAAAGTGATTTTCACATAGCTTTCCTTATAGGAATTATTTGTCAAACTAAGAGCATAAAAATTAAAATTAACTGTATAAAGATGTAGATAAGAAAGGTACTGGTGAGCATCAACTGTGATAATGAATGGGGAAACCTTGTGAACTAATACAGTACTATATTAAGGCACAATATTTCTGATTATGAAACATCATTAAGAACTTTTCTCAACCACATTTTCTTAACAGTTCTTAGTTAGATGTAAACAAAGTATACCATACTTTTTATTAACCAATGTCACCCCAATAAATTTGATGAAAAAATAAAGTATACATACTTTCCTTATAAATATGTATTTACAGTTATCTAAGTAGAATTCTTTCATGCTGGTATAAGCCACGTTGTAAAAGCTAAATACATTTTGAAAACTTGCTCTTCAATCTAGACCAAGTCCAAATACTACAGCAAAACAACCAAATACTTAAATCTAAAAGTCTGATAGGTTGTTTTTGTTATTGTTTATAAATATGTAAAATAACTTGATGACAAAACAATGTATTTTGCCTTTTTAAGTTTATTTTTCACAAAATTTCTTGTTCTATGTAGTGAAAGGAAAAGTATAATTAATTTGTTTTTTCCCCCATAAAAAGAGATGAGTCAACAGTCTTTAGAACACAGAGTTTTTAAAATAAGGAGAAACAGGGTATGATGTGGTTTAGTACTGTTTATAACACTGTTAAAAAAACAATCTGAAAATAATTTTTTAAAATCATGCTTTATAATAGAAATCTCACATAAGTATGCCTATAACTTCATCAATATGATTTATCTTTATTATGATGGTTGGCTGAAAAGTGATAGCGATTTTATCTACTCCATCCTTTGCTGACCTTTATTCTCAGTACTTTTAGTCTTTCTCTATTCCCCCATCCCAATCTTGCATAGTCCCAGAAATTTCTCCTTTACCCTTCCCCAAGATCCAGCTCAAACCTTTCCTGCCCTATCACACTCACAGACACTAAGGGTTAAGGCCTTTCAGAGAGCCTAAGGCACAGTGCTTCATACACAATGGATCATCAATAAACATCTGCTGAGTATTTTCTTCTCCATGACTACTCTGCCCCTGCCTAATATGTAAGTGTCTTGTGGGCAGGGACTACATTTGTTTTACTTTCCACTAGCTTAATAAATATTTATTGAACTAGTAAATAAGTGGACATATGTGAAGTACTTTTTCTTACCCACTATGGTCTCCAGACAAAAATTCTGAAATAGTTGTAGGAAGCTCTAGCTTAATAATTAAAAGATAAGATGACATAGCTGCAAAAAGAATAAAAAGAATTCCTGTTAGAATTCTATCATCTTTAACCACTTAAACAATAATTTATCCAGAAACACAGGTATCTATTAGGGCTAAATAGATAGTGTACTGTCCTCAAAGATACCAGTACACACACACACACACACACACACACACACACACACACATACACACGCACAGAGAGAGAGAGAAGAGAGAGAGAGAGAGAGAGAGAGAGAGAGAGAGAGAGAGAGAGAGAGAAAGAGAGAGAGAGATCTATATACTGGGGATGCAGATAAATAACTCTGTAGAGCCCTAGATGGTTTGGCTCAGTGGATAGAGCATTGTCCTGCGGATTGAAGGGTCCTGGGTTCAATTCCAGTCAAGGGCACATGCCCAGGTTGCAGGCTCAATCCCCAGTAGGGGGCATGCAAGAGGCAGCCAATCAATGATTCTCTTTCATCACTGATGTTTCTCTCGCTGCCTTCCTTTCTGAAATCAATAATATATTTTTAAAAAATAATTCTGCAGAGAAGAATAATTGTAAGTTCATTAAGTATCCTTTGCTTACATTTCAAGTTCAAGGCAAATCATTAAGTTAAATGCTTAAGTACATAAAAACCCAGGTGATCTGGAGTCAGAATTTCAGTTTCACAGAGTAATATAATAATCTCTCTTTCCCCCATAGGTTAAGCATATATTGAGAAAGAGCCCTGGCCAGTGTGGCTCAGTGGTTCGATTCCTAGTCAAGGGCAAATACCTGGATTGCAGGTTCCCAGCCCTGGTTAGGTGTGTGCGGAAGGTAACCAATCGATGTGTCTCCCTCACATTGTTTCTCTCTCAACAAAAACAAAAACAAAAAAGAAAGAAAGAAAAGAGAAAAAAGGAGCCAAAAAGAATATGTCCATGAAGAATAAAGAATGTACATTAATTTTATTATTTATATATACTTCAGGAAACACGTCACTTTCTCCCTAAACCTACAAAAACTAAGAACACAAATGAATGCCAAGCCTTAATGGCAAAAATCTGGGGGTAAATTGATTAAAAAGTTCAAATAGTTTAAGAAGAAGTATGTACATTTCTCAATCAACATATTTAAAAGTAGCTGAACTCCTGAACAATTATTATAATGCTATGTGATCACTTAACCCTGGAGAGGGGAAAAAAAGACTCTATATTACTTTGTGTATAAATTTATATGAAATAGGCAATAATTACACACAAACATACATTCAATTTTTTAAGTAAAAAAACATGTACCTATGGCAAAGTAAAATTTGGAACAGTTAAGTAAGTAAACCACTTCCTTGTAATGAAAATGTACACATACATATTTTCCAGTTTATGACTATTTGTTTTCCCCAACAGAAGGACAGCTGTTACAGTACAGCTTTGTCCAGACAGCAGTACAATGCTTTTCTTCAAACTCTCCTTTACTTATGGGATTGTACGAGAAAGGGTGTTCTATATTGCTTACACTCTCATAAGGAAACACTTGCTAGTAACTTGGTACAGAAGGAAGATTTAATTTCTTCCACTCAAGGATTTTAATTCTGTTTATAATATTTTATCTATTTCAAAGAATCACACACATATAGTGTAATAATAAAAATCATAAACGGAATTTTCTGAAACTGGCCTAGAGCTACTTAAATATATCTTGCCAGGAAAAAAAAACAGACAAAAATACCTTGAAAACAAGGAATGCAGACTTCCTACACAATGTAATTTATTATCTGCCCATCAGTCTTTCTTGCTTGAATTAATCCAACACTCCATGGATTTCTAAAGTTTCAGACATTCATCTCTTTCAGTAATTTTCTATTATTTCTTTTAGATCTTTAGCTGTAAAAAGCTTCAATGAATACAAGATCATATTTCTTTCTCATATACAATCTGTCATTCTTCCCAGAATTTCTATTAGCCTCTGGCTAATCATTTGATCACTTTTATCCTCTGTTGCAGCCTTAACTCTGGTTTTCAAATGGGTGTCCTATTTCATTAGATTCCAGTCTGAAGAATCATGTATATTTCAAGAAATATAAACATTTCTCTCTCAAAGAAGATCTCAGTATACAAGATATAAATATATGATAAGACAGGCAAAATACTGCTTCTTAGAGACTGCTGATGCTTGTATTAAGAGCTACAGAACCACAGAACTCATGACTAAGCAAGTAAAACAAAGAAAGACACTATACTTTCCACTAAATTATTTTTTTTCTTAACTTCAAGTAAAGTTTCATGCAAGGACTATCACCTTAACATATTATATATAATTCAGAAAGGAAACAAGAATATACATTAAGTTAGGAAATACATCTTCCTTAGATTCACATGAAAAGAGCAACCAGTTCAGTAAAATAAACTGGAAAATTTTTACTAGTAAAGATATGATATTAATAAGAAAGTTCACATATTCGTTGATTTTTAACCAAATGGTTCACTTGATCAAAAAGCTTCCTGTCACACCTTTTGTCTCGTGTTTTCTATTAATGGCATAAGGAAGTGTTTAAAGACAACTTAGAGACAGGTCATAACCAAGAATTTGTAAATGATATTTGCTGACATTGATACATAGCATACACTCCTGATACAAGACACAACAATATTGTAATCTAAATTAATAGCTGTAACAGGGTCATCCATAAGTGCCATGGTTACAGTTAAGTGGTTCTGGCCTACACACTACCAAGGCCAGAATTAGTGCTAGAAGACACACCTTAATGACAGGTATTCAACCATTACAAATCCTTTTGTTTCGCCACATTAACTAAATAGGTATTCTTTTCTCGTTCATTTTAAACATAACTAATAGAATTCATTGCATGCAAACTGTCCTGGGAAGAAAATTCAAAAAACCTGTGAGCCTAATCAAAACACAGAAGTTGAAAGTATTCTTTAAAAACCATGTGGGAAAAGCAACTCATATTAAGAAATGACTAAAATAGGGTAAAATTTGATTAGGCAATAGGGAGCGGAAAGGTATTAATATTGGTTGTCTAATCATAAAGAGAAACACATGAGTTGGCAGCATGGAGGGTGAGGGGAGCGATGGCAGGAGCAGAGGGAGGGGGAAGGGAGAAGTGTGAGGACAGCAAACATTCTTGGTTTGGGATGCCTAGTGTATGCTGGACAGTATTCTAAGAGATCTGTAAGTTATTTCCTCGCTTCACCTTCACCACAGACCTGTAAGGCAGGTGTTACTTATTTCACAGAGGAAGAAATGGAGGCACAAAGGAGTAAGTTGCCCAAGCTAGCGACGGCGGAAGCAGCCAGGCTGGTCTGAGAAACTTGCACTTAACTACTCTGCTATGGGAAAGTGCGGGCACAGGTGGAGAAATTCACCACACAAAGAAAAAGAAAGTCTACCAGGAGAACCACTGCCCAGGGTCGTTCTTTTTCATCATCAGCATTTGAACAGTAAATTGTCTCTGAATGTTGTGTTTAACATTTGGGTTCAAAGAAATTAAAGAATTTAAACAACACAGAAAATTAGTTAGAAGCTTTACTTCTAAGTAAGTAAGGAAGAGCACTTACAATGTTCATTTCACATTGAAATGTATTTTCAGCATAATTCGTTTCATTTTTGTGAGCTGGTTTAGTGAAGTACTTAATTAGTACAAGATTCGTCAGACAAACTAAAGAGTTTCATGGTAGGACTCTACCTAATAGGACACTCTGGATAGGACTCTGCCACTATGATTCTACTGTGTCAACAACTATTGTAGTTCAGAAAAGGCAGTTTGCTATTTTCACATGGCTGAGATATTAACAATATATTCAAATAAAAAATAAAATGAAAGCCAACCCCTCCTTCCACAAACTTTGTACTCTTCTGGACTACTTTTCCCAGGACTCCTTTAAAAACACACACACACACACACACACACACACACACACACACACACAGAGTTGGGGCTGGGTCTAAGAAATCATTAGTTTACAAAAATAATTACCTTTTTGTTAAACACTTGAAATACACATACAGAGATAAAATTACACACAGCTATTTTTAAAACAGAATTAGGTTTTCAGCACTTGGAGGAAGTTCAGCAACTTCTTAAAGGATTAGTCAGCCAGCCTTAAACAGATGTACTATGGGAGAAAATAATAACTTTGCTTATGTCTAAAAGAGATTCAATTTTACTTCAAACGTGTTTTTAGTCACAGATTTCAACTAGTTTATTATATTCAACACTAGTGGCCTAGTGCATGAAATCCATGCACATTAAAAGAGAATTAATTAGAGGAAATATTTTAGTATTGCTATTTGCCCTTTATAACAGAAGTGTCAGAGGTGGAAGAAATTAGTAAAATGTATATGAAAATTTCTCTCCTGTCAGAGTCTGGGGCTCACTGTGGGACCCAGAGTCAAGTCCCCGCCCATCTGTGCAGGGAACTCAAAATCACGCCCAGACCCAACTGGCCCCAACCCCATCAAGTCCTGCAGGGCAGGGGGTACAGCCTCAGGCCCCCTGGCCTGGCACCAGATGGGGGTACAGCCTCAGGTGCCCCATCAAATGCAGACTCAGGTCCCCAGGCTCGGCTTTAGGTCCCCCGGTCCCAGCACCAGGACACAAGGGCATGAGGGCATGAGGGACCATTTGTTTATCAGCTCTTTATAATATAGAATGCCTTTCTTATTAACCTGGTATTTCTATTAAATGTTCAAACACCACTGAAAGCCTATCCCTACTCAAAACAGTGCACAAACACAATCTTTCCTTTTTTTTTAAAAAAAAAAAAAAGGACTTAAAAAATGCTGATGATGTATCTTTCCTCTATTGTTTTTTTTTTAAATATTTTAATTGATTTTAGAGAGAAGGGAGAGGGAGAGAGAGAAACATCTATGTGAGAGAGAAATATCAATCAATTGCCTTCTGTGCATGCACCCTAATGGGAATGGAAGCTGGGATGTGCCCAGACTGGGAGTCAGATTGGCGACCCTTCAGTGCACGAGCCTCCTGACGCTCAACCAACTGGGCCATATCGTCCAAGGCAAGGACTTTGTTTTAAAACCCTGACAACAATGTCATTTCCCTAATCTGTGTACAAATGAAAAATCACAATACATGGAGGAACTTTCCCCCCCATAACCCGAAAAAAATTATAACTTTGTTTTGCCATTATCAAGATCTTAAATTTAAATAAAAAGTGACCAGAATATTCACTACTCTAAAACACCTATAAATAAAAATTAGTACTAAGAAATGCACTGTTATCTAAACCTTTTAAAAGTGACATGTTACCAGTACATATTGCTACAGGAAGTACTTGTGAAAAAGACTCCTTCCAAATTTCCTCTCTTCCCCATAAGTGCTTCCTAGAATTTCTTAACAATATTGAAGTTCAATAAAGCTGCAGTTTGACTACAGATGATGTTACCAGCAGATGGCATTATAACAGCTCACCCAATCCTTATTTTCCAGGAGACAATAGAAACTAGTACATCTAAAAAACTTCACTATCCTACCAAAGGGGAAAAAGAAAAGGAAAAAGAAAAGATCAAATAGTTTCAGAATTATCTAATATTAAATCATAAATTTGAAAAATACTGAGAATTTAAAATGTCTATAGTTCTCAACTGAAAACTCATTTATACCTTTCTGTTTATGAATGAATTTAGTAACTGGGCTGCCTGAGGAACAAAAGGGCTGCTGAGTTTCTCTGAAAACTTAGATTCTTAAACTGAGGTGTTAATTGAGGTGTTAGAATAAAGTTAGTGGGAGTCATGCCAGACTAGAGAAACTGGGTCATTCTACCTATTTCAGGAGGTCTCAGTGAGGCTACAAATGCTTAAGGTTTTCCTTTCACAATATGCAGCAGCAATTCAACCTTTAATCTCCTCTAAAGGTTTGGGGCTTTAGAGAACTAAGGAAAGAATATGCTATCCATAGTGCTCCTTCATATTTTTAAGAGCAAAATAAGAATTTAACATGCTCCTAGGAGCCACTCACCTTTCCACATACTAAGTTGGGCAAGATATAAAACCGGTAATAACATCAATTAATTTTTATCATGTACCTGTAAGAGTTCATAGTCAATAGACTTTCTCTAGTCTGACTGACGATGATTTGGGGTGGACCGTTTGGTTTGCAGGGCTATTTTAGCCTACCAGGTGGTCTATCTCAGGAGTTCAAATGAATTGGAACCATGTAACTACTCACCTTGGCTCTTCAAAAAAGAACTTCACTATGCCACACAGTTATAGGAACCGTGTGGAAAGTGCCTATACTTCCTTGGTGTTACAGTTCTCAATCCCTTTACTAGTAGTATACTAAATGCAAACTCTTGCCCGAAACAGCATTAAATACCAAGACTTCCAGATGCTTCCCTGACGTTGTGACCCAGCAGCAGTGACTCTGGGAAAACACCACTCACTCGGGCTCCTGAGGAAACGGGCAGCCGGGGACCATCTCTGGCTCTAGCCTGTTTCAGGCCCCCAATTCATTAGTGTTGGGAAGAGATCAGGAAATGCTTTTCAGTAGTATTTTACTATATGGCTCTCCATTTTCCAAAGGTTAAGTGTTCCAAATAACCTTAGAATAAAAGCACTAAGTTTAGTGAGTCACATTTTTTTTTCTATCATAAAGTTTAGAGATTATTCAAAAGCAGATTTATTTCCTCAAAATTTGTTAGGACACATTAGTGCCCAGTACCATACGTGGTGCCGGATTGGTCTTGGGGAAAACAAGATTTTCAGTGAAGTTCTGATAGTAGATTCTTTCCTAAAGAAACTGTATGTTCACTTATATATTCTGTGGCCTTCTCTTCCCAATTGATTAACTTTCTTTTCCTCCTAAAGGAGTATCATGTCAAGGCAATGACTTTTCCTTCTTGTCCTCCATGTCTTATGCCTTCCTTTCTTCCTATAATGAGTCTCACTTACTAAATGCCTACTATGTGCTAGATACTAAGGATGCAAGTCAATGAGCAAGTTACCTAGAGTTATGGAATCTGGAGACATAGGGAATAAACTGGGTCTTTGTTTTGCTGGTAAGAGTTTCTCTGTTCCATTTTCCTCAAAGATTCATCAGGGGCATAGAAACCCAAGAAAATCGAGACATGTTTAAATGTTACAAAGAATAAGAGTCAGGCAGCATTAATCTAATACATAATTACCTAATCTGAAAACAGATTTCAAAATACCTTATTTTCTATTTTACATAAGATCTAACTCTCCTCAATACCTTTGACCTTTTAATGTCCAAATAATTCTAAATTACAAATCATTCAATCGGCTTTCAAGTCTCTTTATATCGTTTATATAATATATAAAATTCTCTTTGAGGCAAAATCTTAGGTTTTTAAGTAGGACTTTTTTAACTGTCTCATTCACTCAACAAATACTATTTATTGAGTTCCCTTACCAGAAACTAGGTCAGGTTATGAAAACACATAGTTCCTGTCCCCAAGGAGATTTAAAAATCCTCGACATTTAATCTTTTCACAGCTTTTCAAACATTTACTATATCATAGCAGAAAGAATTAAGGCTTTAGAAGTAGACAGACAGAGTGGGGTTTGAGTCCTGGCTTGGTTAAGGGGTAAAGGTAAGCAAGTTACTCATACCCCCTGAGCACTGATCTCTGCCTCTATGAAAAGAGGGTCATATCATTTACCTTGAAGAGTTGCGGTAAGTATAATTAGGGTGACTAGTGGAATGCTTGACCTTGGTAGAAGCTATTATACTATTTTTCATTTCTAAACAATCCCTGCAAAAACTCAGACCACTGATACTAACAGACTGTAACATAACATGCTATCTTTCAAAAAAATGCTACCTGAATTATATTATGTGCAGATAGGAATGGAAGAAGTATAAAAATTCAATCTGAAGCTAAACACTTTATAAGTATCCAATGAATTTCTAACTAATAACAAAAAAATCCATTTTGTAGTAGAAATAACATTAAATAAGTCATATGCACAACATATTAAAGATCCTCCTAAATAAGGGTTTCTTCTCACGCATACATGGGCTAGCTGCTTAGGACTTACACAGGCCCAGCGTATATCAATCAAGGAACTACCTCTTAAGGCTCCTAGTCATCAACCTCAGAGGCTCAGCGGCTCCCCTAAAGTTCCAAGAACTGAGATTCCCCTTTTCTGACAAGAAATAGCATCTAAGAAAGCTTTTAGACCAATAGTGGCTGATCTGTTAAAGATACCTAACAAAACACCAAATTATTTTTTTTCTAAATATATATTATTGATTTCAGAGAGGAAGGGAGAGGGAGAGAGAGAGATAGAAACATCAATGATGAGATGGAATCACTGATCGGCTGTCTCCAGCACACCCCCAATTGAGGATTGAGCCCACAACCCAGGCATGTGACCTTGACCAGAATCGAACCCAGGTGCTTCAGTCCCCAGGCTGACGCTCTATCCACTGAGCCAAACTGGCTAGGACACCAAATCATCTTTTGAACCAAGAATAACCCTTCTACTGAACTTTCCTGTAATAAAAATATTTATTTTTTTAAATGTTTTTTTTTCTTTTTAAAAATATATTTTATTGATTTCTTACAGAGAGGAAAAGAGAGGAATAGAGAGTTAGAAACATCAATGAGAGAGAATCATCGATCAGCTGCCTCTTGCACACCTCCTACTGGGGATGTGCCCGCAACCAAGGTACGTGCCCCTGACGGGAATCGAACCTGGGACCTTTCAGTCCGCAGGCCGATGCAGGGGAGGGCAGTTGGGGGCAACAAGGCTGGCTGGGGAGGGCAGTTCAGTGTGAGATCAGGCTGGCAGGGAGGGAAGTTGGGGGCAAGATCAGTCTGTCAGGGGAAGGCAGGTAAGGGTAAGATCAGGCCAGCAGGGGAGGGCAGTTGGGGTCAACCAGGTCGGCAGGGGAGGACAGTTAGGGTGATCAGGCAGGCATGCATGTGAGCAGTTAGAAGACAATGGTCCCAGATTGCAAGAGGGATGTCTGACTGGACATCCCCCAAGTAGTCCCCAATTGGAGAGGGTGCAGGCTGGACTGAGGGAACCCGCCCGCCCTCCATGCACGAATTTCGTGCACCAAGCTTCCAGTACATTCATATTAGAGATCAAGTCTATAGTTAAGCAATACATATTTGCTAAAATAAAATATTCCAAAGATTTCTTAAAATCAATGACATTATATAGATTCCTAAAGAGACTTGTTTTACTGAATTCTGGTCTGAAGAGTATTGTTTGTTAGACAGAAATTATTTTGTATGACATCCAAGAAAGTATTCCTCTCATTCAATAATATGCATTTCCATGAACACTGAAAGAATAAAAACATGTATGTTCAGGATTTCCAGAGCAATGGCAACTACAATTTATTGTTGGAATGTTAATATTTTTTAAGTCATGGTGAAGTATTTTATTTGTGGGGTAATGGAGAGTCACTGTCTGATCCAGACAGTCACAAAAATAAGCCACAAATACAAAATTACATTGGAAAAGGCAATTCTTCCAACATACCCAAAGGCCTAGTCTTCATAGGCTCAGCCATTCCCTCCAAGAGAATCTTGAAAGAGGCAGTTAGGAGTGATCAGGCCTCCTTTTGAATGGGTGGGAAAACTAAGGTTTGAAGTGAAAAATAATCTGCCTCAAGGAATGACTTAAAATTAGTTACAAAGGATAAGTAGAAGCTAGGCTCCTGATCATACAGAGCTGAGATGAAATATTTGGCTCTTAAGCTCAACTCAAATCTTTAGCTTTACAACCTAGCTATGTGAATCATGAGCAAGTTCTTTATGCCACTAACTCTTTTTAAAAATATATATTTTTATTGACAATATCACAGATGCCCCTCTCCTCTTACCCTTTTACCCTCTATGCTCAGCACCTATCCCTCCCCACTCCTCTACCCACTGCCAGGCCTTCACCAGACTACTGTGTCTATGGGTTATGCCTCTCTCTATATATAAAAGCCTAAGCAACCAAATGGCCGAACAACCGGTCAGTCGCTATGATGTGCACTGACCACCAGGGGGCAGACGCTCAACGCAGGAGCTTGTGGTCAGTGCGCTCCCATGGTGGGAGCACTATTCCGCTGACTGATGGGCGCAGATGCGGGGCTCACAGCTGGCAAGCGCAGCTGAGAGAGTGCGAGCCCCTCCTGTCTCCACCGCAGCTAAGGCAGCTGCGGCAGCAGGAGCAGCAGGGCTGGGATGAGAGGGGCAGCTCAGTGCCAGGCCCAGGCTCCGGCTCCTCCCTGGCAGCCTGCCACTTCGCACACTACCACATCCCCAGGGGTCCTGGATTGTGAGGGGGTGCAGGCCAGGCGGAGGGACCCCACCGGTCCTCTCGTCAGTGCATAATTTCTTCGGTTTATCTCTTCTCTTAGTTACCACATCAGTAAAATGGAATGAAAAAGTGTTTGGTGCAGGGTAAGATAACCTGGGTTATTTGCTTAGCTCTCATTAAATGTAGCCAAGAGAATGTTAATATCTCCCTGACCAAGAGACCCATTAAAGATAGACTTCAGTCGAATAATATTTTAAGTGACATAATTCAGATTTTGAGTATCAGAGTTGAATTTTATTAAAACTGTCATCTCTCAGTCATTTTGAACTGTCACATATAAGAAATAAGATTAAAATTTCCGCTGACCATACAATCCTGTGTAAGTGCATGTCAACCTTCTCTGTGTATATTCCTTTAAACCAGCGATTTTCAACCTTTTTTTTAATCTCATGGCATATATAAACTATTAAAATTCTGAGGCACACCAAAAAATATACTTTTTGCTGATCTGACAAAAAATTAGGTATGATTTTGATTCATTCATACCAGATGGCTATTGTGTTCACCGTTGTTTTTTGTTTTGTTTTGTTTTTTAATTTGACAATCTAAGGGAAAAGAGGTCAGTACCCTGACTAAATAGCCAGGTATTGCATGCTTTAAACATTCTTGAATTTTTAAATTCAAGAATTTAAATGCAGTGCACAGGTTGAAAATTGCTGCTTTTAAATTTTAAAATAACATTTACTTAGAACTCCAGTCAATGCTGAAAACATGTTCAGCACTATGTAACTTCTTTACAACACATATAAATATAATTCCCATATTTTGTATTTAAATGTGTAGCTCTCTCTAATTAACACTAATCTTTGGTACTTGATACTGGGATTTTTTAATGGGAACAAGATAACAGATAAACGTGACAATGTTTTTCTCAGGTCTATTTTTTAAACCATTTGGTCATTTTTCTGTTCTAAGAGGACACTGTTTGTCTACATCTGAATGTTCACAGCCCATCGAACACCACTCCCACTAAAGCAGTCCCCATAGCGGGGGTGATTAGGACAGAAGTGGAGGGGAAGTATTTCAGAATCACCCGGAGAGTTTTCTGAACCAGCAGTCACCAGCCTTTCGGAGCTCACGGACCACCAGCTGGCAACTGCTGTATCTGAAGAATACATCACCACTATCACAGCTACAGAAAGCAAATGTTTGCCGAAACCGGTTTGGCTCAGTGGTAGAGCGTCGGTCTGCGGACTGAAAGGTCCCGGGTTCGATTCCGGTCAAGGGCATGTACATTGGTTGCGGGCACATCCCTAGTGGGGGGTGTGCAGGAGGCAGCTGGTCGATGTTTCTCTCTCATCGACATTTCTAGCTCTCTATCTCTCTCCCTTCCTCTCTGTAAAATATCAATAAAGTATATTTAAAAACAAAACAAACAGAAAGCAAATGTTTCAGAGGTGAGTTGCGGGCCTAATAGCAAGATTGAAATCAAGGGTTTACCTGGAACTGATTTAGAAGTTATTGTCCAGGCGGGCTGCTTAAAAACCCCACAAAGAAAGAGTAATGAGGACAACACGCAAGGTTTCTAAGGGGACCTGGGACTACAGGGGTTCCTGTTCCCAGCTAGGCCTGTGGTAAGGCAAGAAACCAAAAGAGGAAATCATTTCCATCACATCTATGCATAAGCCGTGCACCTTCAACTGCTTACCTCCAATATTCTGGATTATTATGGTGCCTGCCACCACCATCTATAAAAGAAACAAATGTATTTAGAAGATGAAAGGGGAAATAATATAAAAGGATCGGTATTTTATGAAAATCCAATAACTATTACTAAAAAACAGAGGCAGAAATCCAGAGAAATTGAAATAAATTTTGCCAGCCATTTGTAATACATAAAACTAATAATCATTACATAAAAAGCCTTTCTTTAATAGTTCCATGGTTACTATAAAGAATACTTTTGAAAGTTTTCTTGGCAGTCATTTCTAAACAGTTAAAAGTGTTAAAAAGCTAGTAATCAGTGGTTATCAAAGTACCAAAAAGCTTAAATTGAACCTATCTGGTCTCATTCTCCATGTTTACTGGGTTAGCAGATTGCTTTAGTAGGTAGACAGACCGCTTGAGGAGGGCTCTGCCAGTGCTGTACTACCTAAAAGGAAATGACACAGTCTTCTGAATTATCATCCTGGCACACATCAAGGCTTTCCACATCTCTTGTCCCAGGGAATAATAATCGAGAGCAGGAAACTTTAGAACCCATATATTCTCAAATCTGAAAATTTAGCAACGTGTCAAACTCAATAATACGCAGTGGGCTGAGTGTAAGACAATAGGAGGCTATAACGACTGTGGTATCTGTCCTGGCTGGTTTGACACTGACTGTGGACAAATAGGCCCTCTATTTCTCTGGGCATTTATTTCCTCACCTATAAATGAGGAGATAGCTACAAAATCTTTCAGCAGTAATATGATCTTCTAATTAGCCGTTTTGTATACAGTTATAGAATAATTTTTAAACTATATATTTTATTGATTTTAGAGAGGAAAGGAGAGGGAGAGAGAGATAGAAACATCAATGATGAGAATCATTGACCACTGCCTCCTGCCCCCCTCCCCGGATTGAGCCCACAACCGGGCATGTGCCCTTGACCAGAATCGAACACAGGACCCTTCAGCCCACAGGTTGACGCTCTATCCACTGGTCCAAACTGGCTAGGGCTAGTCATCGCATAATTTTAATCCTATGCTTCTTCTCCTGTCTTTATGAGTATATACTCACAGAATATAATCAAAATTAATAAGGAAAACTTAAAATAGACCACTGCTACTATTTTAAAATTATCCAAGTCATTGCTCTCCTTCATTAGGGTGAAAAGTACTAAAATATTTAAGTGTTGAATTAAATTTATTGATGCATTTTTAGGAAGGGCATATAGAGATTTCTTCTCTTTCACTTCCTGTTCCCATCATTTTGTCTTTACTTTAATTTCCTTTTATTTCTCTAATGTGTTCCCCTAATATATACTTGTCTTTTCTAACTGGAAAAGGAAGAAAAATATGCCTCTCTGAATTTCGGAAATAGCAAGGAGAAAAAAAAATTACCTTTCCCCATAATCCAAATGCAAAGAGTCCAAGATCTTCATAAGATGTCACAGCTGTTAAGAGAAATTGTAATTTTCATTTTTATACAAAACTCTTTGTGTGCCAAGTCTTCAACGGAAGAAAGTTATTCCACTGCTACCTTATAGCTATTGGATGGTCACACTAAATTTAAAGTAGAAGTAACCACTTTTTGGGACACTTTTGAAGACTTGTGGTCTGCAAGGATAGAGTCCTCTTAGAAGAAGTAGCAAACCCCAAGGTTCTCTAACCACCACCCAGGCTGCATTAATCCATCTGGAATAATTACTCAAGAACAAACCTCATTCCTCACTAAACAGTACTTGCCTGCCGCACATCCAAATGTAAGTTTTTGTTGGCAAGTTTCTGAAAACTGCATATGTAAATAAAGTTATAGTATGAAAGCTGTATGATACTTTCAAAAACATTTACTTTTCCAGCTACCTAGGATAATGACACTGTGTTCCTGACAGAAGAAATACCCTTATTTATACCACAATTAGTAGGGCATACATTTTGTTTTTTCATCATAAAAGAGTATAAAATTACATCCCCATTTCATATGTCCAAAAAATGTGGACACATGAAAATTCAATGGCTCGTAAAAGCACTACATTTTTCCTCAACCCATATGGCTTCATGCGCTAACTAGTGACACCACTGGTAAAAATAAGAAAGGTAAAAACATTTGTATAATCCTATAGTGTGGACAAGTGCTTAACCTCATATTTCTTATACTAAAAAGAAGCACATTGGTATAGGAACACACATCTCCTATTGAGACATAAAGATATGGCTCATCATTACTTAAAGAAAGTTTTCAAATATCCCCTCAAACTATATATGGATTTTCTTTAAACTGCCACTAAATTAACAAAAAAATTCTTCTATTATTTCAGAAGCAAGACTTTTAGATATGTAAACAAAAGGACTTATATACCATCTATGGCTTTTACATATTATAACTAGATGGCCTAAAAGAAAACAGTGAAATGCTGAAAAAAATAAGTTTTAATAATTAAGAACAAAAATACTTTCATTGCCATGTATAGATTTATTATTTTAACTTTGTTATCAGGGTTGATGAAAAAATTTACAAATTTCGGATGATACAGCTATGTACATCCTACCAAACATAACAAGCAAAGACAAATTAGTTTTGAATTGGGGATATATAAGTTGATTTTAAGTAGGAAGGTTCATGCTTTAACAAGGAAAGACTTCAGTAATAATTTTACAGGAGTTGATTTTAAGTACTCTACAGTTAGCTCTTGAACAACACCATGGTTAAGGGCGCCAACTCCCAGGCAGTCAAAAATCTGTGTATAACTTTTGACTCCCCAAAACTTAACTGCTAATAGCCTACTGTTGACCATAAACCTTACCGGTAAAGGAAGTCCACTTTGTATATGTATTGTATGCTGTATATGTATTATATATTGTGTTCTTACAATGAGTAAACTAGAGAAAAAGTATTATTAAGAAAATCATAAGGAAAAATAAGTATATAGTTCTATATAGATACTGTAAGTTCAAGTCACCTGTTTATAAGATGCATCATCTGTCAGTATCTACATCAATACTGTCTTATATGATACAAAACACTGTAGATGTTAATGTATTAATAACACTAGGTATCAAAAATGAAAAAGATAGTGTGAAAAAGAAATTCCTATTTATTTACAGATATAAGTTCCTGCATTGATAATAAAGCAGCAGCAATATGATTGCTTTATGGTAGCCTAGCCTAATTGACACAATTGCTTCACAGTAGTAAGAAAATCTACAAAAATTTTCCAACATAGTTATTGAAAAAATCTGCATACAGTTGAAAAACAAAATGACAGCATAGATAAACACCTGAACTGCTGCCTCACACAACAATTTCAAAACTACAACTAAAAGAAAAAACATACATCATTCAGAACCACAGGAGGCTGGCTGAGTGGAAATTGTACAACTAGAAGGAAAGAGAAAAGCACACTGAGACTCACAGGGCTACGGAAGGCAGAGGTACAGAGGCACGTGCACAGAGAGGGCTTGCAACTGAGTATGCAGCTGGCTTTCTCAATTGGAGGGAGACAAAAGCTCCCGACTGCTCTGAACTCCAGTTCCGGGCAAGACTCTGGGGACCCAGACTCATATGGGGAGAAACTGGACTGTCTGGAAGCAGGTGAAACTTGAGGGTGGCTTTCTCTCAGAGGTACTTGCAGCGATTACTGTGGGACACTGTGACCTGGGGGCCTCTTAGGGCAGGGCTGATAGGAAGCCATTGCTGTTTACTCTGCCTTGAGATCCCATCCCATGAAAACATTGCTGCTTGTTCGGCCCTGAGACTCCACCCCATCCAAGCTGAGCACAGAGGCTGGGCCTGGTCCTTTGAATTCTAAACTTACCTAACAAACTGCAGCTGAGTCAGTGAGACTCAGAACATCCAAAAGAAGGCCCAAGGCCCCACAGCAGCCTGCATTGCTTCACAGCTGGGCCTCAGCTGGGAACCTCCAAAAACCCAAACAAAGAAGAGGAATCTGCAGATCTCTCCTTAGATGCTGCTGGGTGGCCTCAGGCAGAGGCTAAAGTAGCACCTCCCTGAAAATCCACTCTGACCCTGGATATACCCCAGTGTACCCAGGGTCAGAGTGGGACCATCCAGATTGCAACTCTTCAGATCTATAAGGGACACACTCAGGGGGCAGACTCAGTGAGCACCAAAGCCCCATTGAAGCAAGTCTTGCTTCATAAGAGTGTCTCCAGCACAGAAGTTCTCCTCTCATAGACACAGCTGATCTTCACAGCCAATTGGCCTGGAGATCAATTTCTCCCAGTGATACCAATAACAATGAAGGCTTAACTTCAATAAGACTGTGCACACAGCCCACAAACGGGTGCACCACGAGTGTCCACCTCAGGTAACTGGGGAGGCTGACACACTGGGCCCTATAGGACACCTAGCACACAAAGCCATTCTATCAACTCAGAGAAGCAGCCAAAATGTGGAGACAAAGAAACAGGTTGCAAATGAAAGAAATGGAGGAAAGCAAACAACTGAATAGAGTTCTAAATCACGGTTATAAGATTTTTCAAGAATTTTTTAGAAAAGGCCGATAAATTTAGTAAGACCCACAATATAAAAAAGAACCAAAAGAAATTATGCATTCATTGACTGAAATAAAAAATAATATACAGAGATCCAACAGCAGACTAGAAGATTGCAAGAATCAAGTCAAAAATTTGAAATACAAAGAAGCAAAAAACACTCCTCTGGAAAAGAAAAAAGAAAAAAGAACCGAAAAATACAAAGATAGTGTAAGGAGCCTCTAGGACAACTTCAAGTGTACCAACATCAGAATTATAGAGGTGCCAGAAAAAGAGAGAGAGCAAGATACTGAAAACCTATTTGAAGAAATAATGTCAGAAAACTTCCCCCACGTGGTGAAAAAAAATAGACTTTCAAGTCCAGGAAGCACACAGAACCCCAAACAAAAGGAATTCAAAGAGGACAACACCAAGACACATCATAATTAAAATGCCAAGAGTAAAAGACAAAGGAAGAATATTAAAAGCAGCAAGAGGAAAACAGTTAGTTACCTACAAGGGAGTACCCATACGATTGTCAGCTGATTTCTCAATAGAAAGTGTGCAGGCCAGACGGGAGTGGCAAGAAATATTCAAAGTGCTGAATAGCAAGAACCTACAACCAAGATTACTCTTACTCTACCCAGCAAAGCTATCATTCAGAATAGAAAGGCAGATAAAGAGCTTCACAGATAAGAAAAAGCTAAAGGAGTTCATCATTGCCAAACCAGTACTATATGAAATGCTGAAAGGTATTCTTTAAGAAGAGGAAGAAAAAAAAGGTAAATATAAAAATTATGAACAACATACATATCTATCAACAAGTGAATCTAAAAATCAAATGAATAAAAAATCTGATGAACAGATGGCATAGAAAGGGAGTGGACTGACAATTCTCAGGGAAAAGGGGTGTGAGGGGTGCAGGAAGAGACTGGATAAAAATCGTACACCTATGGATGAGGACAGTGGGGGGCGGATATAAGGGCAGAGGGTGGTGTTGAAACTGGATGGAGGGGAGCTATGGGGGAAAAAGAGGAATAATTGTAATAATCTGAACAATAAAGATTTTTTTTAAATCTGCATATAAGTGGACCCACAGGGATCAAAATCATATTGTTCAGAGGTCAACAGTATTTTAGAACATAAAATTAAAACGCAGAATTACAAAACTAAGAACTGAAATCTTTTCCTCCTATGGAAAACGCTGATATTCTTTTTTCCCAAATACATAATCTAACATGAATGTCATCACACTGCGAGAGGATACAGGCCAGGCTAAGGGGTCCACCCCCATGCCCGAGTGCATGAATGTCATGCACCGGAGCTCTAGTTTTATTATATAATATGTGTATGTGACCCAAGTCTCTAGAAGGTTTCTGATCTGTCACTACAAGCAATGAGATTAAAGAAACATCATTATTTGTTTTTTACATACTTTTTTGAAAATCCTCACCCCAGGATGTTTATTGTTTTTTTTAAAGAGAGGAAGCGGAGAGGGAGGGTTGAGAGAGAGAGAGAGATAAGACATTGATGTGAGAGAAAAACATTAATCTGTTGCCTTCCATAGATGCCCTGACAGGGAATTGAACCTACATTTTGGTATACCAAAAGACTCTGACAAATTGCACCACCTGGACAGGGTAACATCCCTCTTTTGTATTATAACTAGAGGCCTGGTGCACAAAATTCATGCAGGGGGGGGGGGGCTCATCCCAGCCTGCACCCTCTCTAATCTGGGACCTCTCAGGGGGATGTTCGACTGCCAGTTTAGGCCCGATCCCACTAAATTGGCAGTCGGATATCCCTCTCACAATCCAAGACCACTGGCTCCTAACTGCTCACCTGCTTGCCTGCCTGCCTGATCACCACTAACTGCCCCCTGCCCCCCGATGGCCTTATCACCCCCAACTGTCCCCTCCCCGCCAGCCTGGTTGCCCCAACTGCCCTCCCACTGCCATGGTCGCCCCTAACTCCACCCCTGCCAGCCTGGTCACCCCTTACTGTCCTCCTCCATCCCCCGTTGGCCTGGTTGCCCCCAACAGCCTCACCTGCCAGCCCCTCACTGCCCCCATCTGCTGGCCTACTCACCCCTCACTGCCCCCCCCTCTCGCTAGCCTGGTCACCCCTAACTTCCCCCCCTGCTGGCCTGGTCACCCCACACAGACCACTGTTCGGTCGTTTGGTCACCCCTCACTGCCTCCCCTCCGCCGACCTGGTCACTCCACACAGCCCACTGCTCAGTTGTTTGGTCATCCCTCATTAACCCCCCTGCTGGCCTGGTTGCCCCAAGCAGCCTGTTCGGTCATCTGTTTAGTTGTTTTGGTTACAACAGTTACTTAGGCTTTTATATACATAGATTAAATACAGTCTTTCTTAAGAAAAACTTTTCTTCCAAGAATTTTAAGCAAGAAGAATTTTCAATGTAATATCAAATAACTTAGTTTTATTTTTATATTTAATGCAATTTATTTTTATTGAATTATTGTTGACATCCACAATTATATTAGTTTCAGGCATATAATGCAGTGATTCACTATTTTTGTACATTATAAAATAATCACTAAAGTATATCTAGTTACCATCTGTCACCATATAATGTTATTACAATATTATTGTCCACATTTCTCATGCTGTATGTTACCATATTTGCCGGCATATAAGACGATTTTTTGGCCCTGAAAAATATGTATTTGCCGGCATATAAGACGACTGGGCGTATAAGAAGACCCCCTAACATTTCCACTAAAAATACAGAGTTTGTTATATACTCGCCGTATAAGACTACCCCCCACTTGGAGGCATATTTTTCAGGGCCAAAAAGTCGTCTTGTACGCCAGCAAATACGGTACATCCCCATAATTTACTTATTTTATAACTAAAGTTTCTACCTCTCATTCTCCTTCAGCTGTTTTACCCACACTGCCATTCTCCATTCCTCTGGCAACCACCAGTTTGTTATTTGTATTTATGAGTCTATTTCTGTCTTGTTCAAATAACTTGGTTTTAAGATGACCTATTTTGCATCAGTTTCTCGGTTGGTGAGTATGTTATCAAGATAATGCTCGTTATGCCACGCCTGTGGCTCAGTAGTTGAGCACTGACCCAGGCACGAGGAGGTCCTGGGTTCGATTCCTGGTCAGTTGCAGGCTGGATACCCTGCAGGAGGCACACAATGTTTCTCTCTCGTGGATGTCTCTGTCTCTCCCTCTCCCTTTCTCTCTCTGAAAGCAATAAAGACATATTTTTTAAAAAGGTAATACTCATCAAAAAGTTTAACTAGGGTTTATTTTTAAACAGCATAAACAAGTATAGATTATATATTTAATAAACATAAAAAGCAAATAACGTTCCCAAAAGCAAAAATCATATTAAAAAATTCCAAAAGAACTTGTATGTCAGCTATCAAAATTTAAGCAAATTAAAAGTTTATTCTTAATTTTTTAATTAGAACACAACCTTTATTATTGCAGAAAATATAATCAAAACAATAGCATAATAAGACAGCTGTAATTGCAACTTCTGACAACAGTGGCATAGATTTTAGCAATCTCAAAGTTCTCTTATTTTCCAGTTTTATGGAAGCATCTCTAAAAGCAGCACACTCCCAAATTTACAGTGAAAAGGGCTGAGACCATAAAGTGGAGCGTGAGTACAATGTCCAAATCCGAACTCTGTCTTTCAAGTCAGCGTATCTGGCTAGTCATTCAGTTCTGTCACTGGCATCATACTTCTATGTTGCAAAAATCAGAAGCCCTTTTCCACATCTGAGACATCATGAATATGAACAATGGCTTCTGGTTTAACATGGAGGCTGAACTAAAATATGTACAATCAATCAGTCAAATGCTTTATCTCTACATATTCACTTTTTAATGGTTTTCTGAATCATCTCAACATACCAGTATAAATCAAATTGACACCCCTGAAATACTTCTAAAATTCTGTCATTTGGACACTCAAGATGCTGAATAAACAGTATAAATTGGTACTGACTTTTGGACTTCAATTTGAACAAGGAGCCTTTAAAATATTTATAACATCTGACCACTAGGAGCTTGCATCTGAGGAAACAAAACAAAAACCAGAGAAATCATTACATGCAAAGATGCTCGTCATGCATTATTTATATTGACAATAAAAACCTACATAAGTACTAAACAACGGTAAGGTAGTTAAGTAAATTATGATAGGTATATCTGATTAAGTAAATGTAGCTATTAAAAACTATGTTTATAATAACATAAAAATGTTGATATAAAGTAAAGAAATAGGATTCAAATATGATTTATAAAGCAAAACACAAAAAGAGTGGAATAAATTATAAACAAACAAGTGTGTAGTCTTTGTCTTCCTTTTTTTTTGGGGGGGGGAGAATTCAAATATTATATGAGTATAATGGAGTGGTAAAACTTTACTTTTAAAAAACAGTATCACTTGAACAGTTCTGTTTCCTCCATCAAATATCCAGTAGGGCTTATTTAAGCTACAGTTTTTAAATTCTCTGGTGTTTAGTAATTTAAGGATCAATTTGTCTACAAATAAAGGATACTTTTGCTGCTCCTTCACATGATCAACATTTTAAATTCTTAAAGTGAAAGTGTTTGAGAGATATCAGAATAAGATGTGGTGATGATCAATCACATTAATAGTATATTCCTACAGAATAGGAATAACATTAATTATAAAAATTATGAAATGAATTCAATCTTTTACAGGAATTCATATAAGCAATACTTGGCACAATTCCCCTTAAATAAATTACTGAAAGCAGTCCTAGCGATCTATTTTAGGAAATAATTTCTTTATACTTAAGAAATCAATGTTATGCTTTTGAGGCGGCAGAAAGGCTGTAAATCCTAATGAAGCAAATTGGGGGGAAATTTCTTCTGTAATGTACCATCAAGGTACACTTTAGTGCTATTTTGGCTAGACCAAGACTTTGGCCTCCACAGGAATCGTTTGGAAAGCTGCTTCCCATGAAGTAGTGGAATATTTCCAGCTAGTTACTTCAGTGTTCTGTCTGCTTTGCATTTTCCCCTCAATGAAACAGGACAATTAATAAACTGTGGTTCCAGTACAAAGCCCAAGCTTCAGCAGCAGCAATATTATCTTTGGATCTGGATTGAGGGGCATGAGTTATTCAAATACAGTTCAACTCTCAGAAAGTTGGCCATTTGGAATGCACTCTTATTTTTTTCGAAATTCTTTTCTTTCTTGTGTTTTCCATCATTTTCCTCTCACCTTTTTTCTCCCCAGGAGTGTCATGCGGGTCATTTATTGAATGTCTATTATGCAATTACATTGCCACTTTTCATCTTTCTTAATAGGTACTTAAATGTCAGTTTATCAAATAATTGTGACATATTTTAGAGAACTCGATGTAGAAAAAAGAAAAAGAACACTGGACTACTAGGAATATTCTCCTTTCGAATGGCACAGAGGCCATGATATCTCATACATAGGGAGTTCTGGGATCCCAATCTACTGGTGGCTCTGAAGTGAACAATATTTATATAATCATATCCTATAAATACTATTCATTCGTTTTCAACTTTCAGACTCAACTTACAGATAAAACAAGAACAACTTACATATGATTACAGAGCAGTGACCTTGTCAGTGTAAGAGTACAGCAGAACGATTGTGGGAAATTGGAAGACAGGTGAAAGAAATGATCGAGCACTCATAACCACATATAGCAGAGTGCTGAGAGGTACTACCTCAAGAACATGGAAGAAAAATAAAGGTTTAAGTGCCTTATTTAGAATTACAAAGTAACCAGTGAAACTAAATACAAATGAATGAAAATTAGAAAGGGGAAAGGAGAATTAGTATACCCACGATAAACCCTGACCTTTAGCAATGAAGTGTCAACAGATCATCTGTTAAATCAGTAAACAAAAATAGAAGAATATTATTTAGATGTAGGAAGATAACACCGAAAGAATTAAAAACAAAAACTTTATATGTTGCTAGCTCTGGGAAAAAATGAGACTAAAAGTGAGAGAACAGACGGGACACGCTCCACGCCCTCCTGCACAAGTGCACACACACATACACATTCATGCACACGTGTGTGACTAGAGATTACTTTTGATTAAAATAAAATAGCAGGTTAATTTAAAAATATGTTTGACCTACAGAGGTTCACACCTTTTCCCTCTAGTCCGATAACATCATGTTCAGTTTCTGCTGGAGGAAGCACTTCTCTAAGGTCCAGGCCAACGATAGAAAGGAGTCACTACATGAGCAAAGCACACACACAGCCTAGCCCAGGGTTTCTCAGCCTTGCCAACCACTGACAATTTGGGACTGGATCCCTTTGCAGTGCAGGGCTGTCCTGTGCGTTGTCGGAGGGTCAGCAGCATCCTTGGCCTCTATGCTCTAGCTGCCAGTGGACCTGTGACAACCAGAGATGCGTCTAGGTTGCCAAATGCACTTGGAAGAGAAAAATCAAGCTCAGCTGAGAACTACTCATTAGCAAAAGGATGCGACAAGAACACCAATCCACTGACGATGCAGTCACAGAATACACCCACTTCATTAATTTACCGAACCATGCTCACTAACGACAAGAAGAAAAAGAGATGAAAAGCATTCACATTGCACACTGAGATTAAAAAAAAAAAAGGATTCTATACTCTTTTGATCAGTTCCGTTCTTGTGTGCTCTCAGTGAGAGCATCTTGCAGGACTGAAGGAGATTCATCATGACCCTGAAGCAATCCATATCCTTTTCATGGCGCCCAGACCAACGCTTGACAAAAAAACCCAAAAAAGTCTCTCAGCTTTATTTAGAAATGGTATGTTAGTGACATCCATCAGGTCATGGAAATGTTGAACACTATTTTATAAACTATACAGGGGGAAAAAAATGTTAATCCTCAGCCGAGGACATATTTTCCATTGATTTCTAAGGAGAGTAGAAGGGAAGTAGGAGGGGGAAAGAGAGCGAGAGAAACATCAATGTGGGAGACCGATCAACTGGTTGCCTTCTGCACCAGCTCTTACTGGGGCTGTGGAACCTGCAACCAAGGTACATGCCCTTGACCAGAAATCGAACTTGGGACCCTTCAGTCCTCAGGCCAAAGCTCTAACCACTGAGGAACCAGCCAGGGCCTATAGAAGACATTTTCAAAGGTAATTTTGACTATACATAATTTTTGCCTTGTGCGTTGATTTTGGAACTTTTATTTATTTATTTTGGAACTTTTAAAATAGACTCTCTCTGTAGCTCTAATCCATCCATCCATTCATAGCCCATGGATCCAGCTTTTATTAAATACCCTCTGTGTGTCAAGCACGGTTTGGTAGATGCTAAGAAAACAATGGTTGTTTAAATATACACTATTATTCCTTTCAAGGAATGTAACTACCATGTAAATGTATATTTTGTTTTGTTTGGAACTTTGTCAAAAATTGTTCGCCATTTAGGAAAATCATATAACCAATAGCATTTACTTTGGTTTTGGGTCTCCTTTATTCTACTGTACAGTATTATTTATGTGTAAGTAGTATTTAGTTTCCCAGGACAGCTGGAACATATTGTCACAAACTTGGTGGCCTAAAACAACAGAAATTAATTAACGGTTCTGTAGGCCCGGTTTCAGTGGGTCTAAATCAAGGTGTCAACAGGCCACGGTCCCTCAGAGGGTCCAGGAGAACCCATTCCTTGCCTTTCCCAGGTCCCGGTGACTGCTAGCCTGCCTACATTTATGGCCAGATCTCTGCCTCTGTGGTCACAATGCCTCCTTCTCCTCTGTCTGTGGTCTCCCTCCATGACATATTTAGAGTCCACCATATTCTTAATATTCTTAACCCAATTACACCTGCAAAGTCCTTTTTTGCCATTTAAATTAATATTGACAGGTTCTAAGGATTAGGATATGGATGTATTTGGGGTGGGATGGAGGGAGGGAACCATTATGCAGCCCATCACAGGTAGATCATAGTACCTCTAGGAATTTCATTTCAGATATTAAATGGAGCATCTGGAATTTTTTTATATATAAAAGGAAGGGTGAGTGTAATGGATGGTATTGAGAATTACTGTTCTAGAGGGGGTAAGTAAAAAAAAAAAAAAACATATCCAGAGCATAAGGGGTCATTTTATTCTTTGACTCTTTTTTTAATTTATATAACCCGGGCATGTGTCCCGACCAGGAATCAACCATGACCTCTTGGTTCATAGGTCAACACTCAACCACTGAGCAACACTGGCAGGGCTACCTTGACCCTTTTCAAACACCTCAGTGCCTTCTCACTGCCTCAAGCACAACTCCAAATTCTTTAGGATCTGACACTTGCCTGTCTCTTCAGTTTCATTTTCTTCTATGTTCTTTATGCATGAATAATAAGCTTTTTTTTGCACCTTAAGTAAAATATGCAGTATATGCCTTTGTACCTTTGTATTCTCTCTTGCCTTGTCTGCTAGTCAAATTCCTTGTTGGCTCAGTCCTCTGGTAGTATATGCTGACCTTCACTCCCCACCCCAGACAAGGCAGATCACTCCCTCCTCTGAGTTATCACTGCACCTTGCACATATTTGAATTGTTACATTTATTATTTGTTCATAAAAATTATGAACAACAAATACATATCTATCAACAAGTGAATCTAAAAATCAAGTGAATAAAAAATCTGAGGAACAGAATAAACTGGTGAATATAATAGAATCAGGGGCAAGGAAAGGGAGTGGATTGATAATTCTCAGGGGGAAAAGGGTGTGGGGGTGCAGGAAGAGACTGCACTAAAATCATACACCTATGGATGAGGACAATGGGGTGGGAGGTAAGGGCAGAGGGTGGGGTGGGAACCGGGTGGAAGGGAACTATAGGGGGAGGGGGTGAGGAAAAACAATTATAATAACCTGAGCAATAAAGATTTATTAAATTTAAAAAATAGTAATAATAAAAGTCAGTATTTACCAAGGACCTGGCATTTTATATACATCATTTTATTTCATTCTCAACAATCCCAGGAGGAAAGTTTTATCATTACCATTTTATAGATGACCAACTAATGCTAAAGAGATTAAAGTGCTTTATATGCTGCTACCTTAGCTCCCAAGAAAAGTCTCGATGGAACCCAAACCTTATATAAAACCTAAAATAGCAGAATTTCATATGAAGGAGGCCTTTACTTTTGTACAGATAAAAATTTCTCTTCATCTTTTACCTCCATGCAAACAAATGAAGAAGTTATTTTGTAAAGACTTATCATAATGCTTTCTCTGACCAATGAGTTCTATCTAAGCACAACACTCCTTTATAGTAGCTCTGTAAACTGAGGAGAAAATTTAGCTACATGTTATTCTCTAATATATCCTCTCTAATAAAAAAGAAACATGCGAATTGACAGCACCTTTGCCACACCCACAAGCCACGCCCACCATCCAATCAGGGCGTGTATGCAAATCACTCCAACCAAGATGGTAGTTAATTTGCATATCCAGGCCAGAGCAAAGACTGAAGACAGCTGGAAAGAAGCCAAGCACTGCAGAAGGGAGAGAAGCTGCGGAGAAGCAAGCAAGTGGGGCGGGAGAGAAGAGAGAAGGGAGAGAAGCCTGCGGGGCTGCGGAGAAGGAAGGGAAGCAGATGGGGCAGTGGAGACCGCAGCAGGAAGCCCTATTGTAGGAATCTTCCTGCAAGGAGCCTCTAGTATGTATATATATATTTTAAAGCCTACCTCCACAGAGAGTTTTACAATGACTGAAGGAATTCAATCAATAGAAGACAGGTGCAAGTTGCATCAGTGTATATGAGGAATCAGGAAGTTAGTTCACAGACCAAGGAAGCTACAAAAAAAAAAAAAATCAAAGAAAAACAGAGGTTTTCATTTTATATGCTCCAGTTACAGAAAAGAACAGCATCGGAATTTTAAAGTTAAATATAGATGAAGTGAAGGAGAACAGCATATTTAGCCTTACTTGGAAATCTTCATAAACTGAATATTACGCCCAAGTAAGTGAAATTAATAAAAGAAAAAAATTTTAGTTAGTGAAAAGGTAATTGTCACATAGTTAATTAAGATATTCATCTTTGCCCAGCTGGTGTGGTTCAGTAGTTGAGCGTCAACCTAAGAATCAGGAGGTCTCGGTTCGATTCCCCGTTAGGGCACATGCCTGGATTGCAGCCTCGATTCCCAGTAGGGGGTGGACAGCAGGCAGCCAATCAATGATTCTCTTTCATCAATGATGTTTCTATCTCTCTCCCTCTCCCTTTCTCTCTGAAATCAATAAAAATATATTTTTAAAGGTAGTATTCATCTTTTAGTAGAATCCATAATAAAATATGAAGGTATTAGGTAACTACCACAATTAAGTAAAAATAAGTTTTTCACAAGAAGAATAACTATTTCAAAATATGGCTAGTTAGGTTGTAGTAGGATTTACAAATATACTTCTTTTAATGCTATTATTCCTGAACTTGAGATGCTGTTATGAACAACTTGTTTTTTTTGAGATTAACCTTTGCATGGTTTCCTAGTCTTTTTTTATCTGTCTGCATTTTTTCCAATCACCTTGCAAGCAGGGGCGTACACTGTAGGTTGTATGGCCAAAGGCATTGGCACAGTTACTGCTAGGAACTCTGGATCCTAAACCAGTTTTCTATTTGAATTAGAGAACTTCTTAAAAATGTATTTCTGAATCCCACCTCAGATTCTTAGAAATGTCTGTTATACAAAGATCTGCAGGTGTGTCTGAGGCATAGACAGATTTCAGGAAAATTGACTAGAGCTATGGATTTAGAACTATGTTCTAAAGAGACTTAAACTTCTTTTTTTTTTTTAAATATATATTTTATTGATTTACAGAGAGGAAGGGAGAGAGATAGAGAGCTGGAAACGTGGATGAGAGAGAAACATCGACCAGCTGCCTCTTGCACACCCCCCACCAGGGATGTGCCCGCAACCAATGTACATGCCCTTGACCGGAATCGAACCCGGGACCCTTCAGTCCGCAGACCGACGCTCTACCACTGAGCCAAACCGGCCTCGGCGAGACTTAAACTTCTTACAAAATACCTTTGAGTAGTTCTCACATATTAAAGCCAGAATAATTTCATTTTTATTTATTTTATGTATCTTTTATGCTTCTTAAAATCTGAAAACTATAAGACCAGCTAGAACAAACTGAACTCACCCACGTAGATATTAAACTCATGATTTTGGCATCATAATTGACTTAATCCAAAGACAAAGAGACTAGACAGATAAAAAGACCAGGATAGATGAACACAGAATATCTGTTAATGACAAAAGGAAAACTTATAAAAGCAGTTCTGTAATTCATTTACTGTATTTTTATTACAATTTAAAAGAACTTATTCCCCAATACACGACTGAACTGCATGATAAAGTTCTCAAAATGGAAAAATCACACATAAACATATTGTATTAATTGCATATGCAACTGTCACTTATAAAAACTACCTTATTCTAGCTAGCCGTGGGCAAACTACGGCCCACAGGCCGGATCCAGCCCATTCAGCTGTTCTCTCCTGCCCCCGGAGTGGAAAGAGCAGAGGGTTCTCTTGCTCTCCCCTCCGCTCCTTCACCAGCAGCCCAAGATGAGAGTGCCAGCATGGTCAGGTTGCTTTTGTTCCGGCCCTCCGGTCCAGTTTAAGAACCCATTGTGGCCCTCAAGTCAAAAAGTTTGCCCACCCCTGTTCTAGACTGTAAGTGAAAATGCAAACCACTTAAATAAACCCAAAGCTTGGTGACCTTTTCTCCTACAATCTTGATTCTGGCAGACAGAGAGGAGGCAGGGAAGGCAGTAGCAGATCAGAAAGGTGTGGGGGGTGTGCTCCTTGAGGAATGATCACCGGAGAAGTGTGATAGAATGAAGCCCTATCTATTGCACCCCCATTAGCATGAGGTGCAGATCCTTTGAACTCATTTGTGGTCCTTCCCCCAAAGAACTCTAACCCAGAAAACTATGTTGTGTTGTGGAGAAAGGCAGGCAAGAATGCTCGTTTCCTCCTCCCATCCTGTCCTTAGATATTGCCCAACAGAATTGCCTCTATATAACCTGGCCTTTTGAGATTCTCCATTTCAGCCACACTACCTGGTAATACTGTAGGCCCCGTGGAAATGAGATGTGAAATATCCAATCTTACATGCGAATACAGTCTCTAGGGACTGCTTCAGGAAATGAATCAGCATAATGTTTTTACTCACCTGTCTGAATACACATAGTAAGCAGGAGATGAACTGAGAAAGAAGCCAGAAGAGCAATTATCAGCAGCAAAAAACTAAAATACAAAAGGTACAAAAAAGTTTTTTTTTTTAACATATCTCTTACAACAATAATTTTTTTTTAAAGTCTCATAGAGATTATCTTTGAGTAGTTGGATTATGGTCACTAAAGAAAGTAAGAAGATACTTTTCTGTATTTGCCAAATTTTATTTAAGTGAAAATATACTGCTTTTAAACACACAAAAAAACAAAAAAAAACAGAAAGAAGCAAGCTTTATCTAAAGTAAAAACTAATTTCCTAGTTTAGCACTCTTGTCTACTGACTGATGGTTCAGCCACTCAATAATCTTGTAATATTTCCTTTTATGACTATTTTTCCTATTTTAAGTTGAAACAAAAGTTCTAGTTGTGAAATCTCATTGTCCTCTCCTTTTTATTTCCCTCTGAATGATGTGTACCACCCTATCATATCTTTATTATGTTAAATTAAGACTGAAATTCCTACCATCTATTAAACACATACACACATACACACAGACACACTCAGCAAACCAACCTTCCCACCCCACAAAATGCACTTAACACAACTGTAATAACACAATTTGAAAAATGTACAAACAATATAGCAACTGGGGTCCTGTCACAAACAATGTGAAAAACAATAACATGTGTGCTCCCCTACTTATTCTCAGGCTGACACCGACAGGGTACATTAGCTTCCACAGAGCTGTCTCCAGTGGAGTGCCCCAGAGTTAAAGGCATTCTGTCTTTTATTTATTTATTTGTTTGTTTATTTATTTAATTTTTTAAATTTATTTTTAAATATATATATCTTATTGATTTTTTACAGAGAGGAAGGGAGAGGGATAGAGAGTTAGAAACATCAATGAGAGAGAATCATCGATCAGCTGCCTCTTGCACACCCCCTACTGGGGATGTGCCCGCAACCCAAGTACATGCCCTTGACAGGAATCAAACCCGGGACCTTTCAGTCCGCAGGCCGACGCTCTATCCACTGAGCCAAACCGGTTTTGGCAAGACATTCTGTCTTTATGATCCACTGAACACTTGCTAATAAGTAACAACACTGAGAGGTAATCTAATATCAGAGACCTCAAAAAAATAAGTTTTTGTCATCAAATGGGAAATGTGATGTATGATATGAGTCAGTGAGCACACATTCCGTGGTTTATGTCTGCATGTATGAAACATGAATTATAAAACATGACTTTTCAAAGGGAACCAACAATAAAACATGCCCTGGACAGCGCACCCAATGGCTAAAATATTGGGAACACATCGAAGGGTTGCAGGTTTGATCCCTGGCCCTGGTCAGAGCACATGCGGAAGGCAAACAGTTGATGTGTCTTTCTCACATCGATGTTTCTCTCTCCTTCCCTCGTTCCTACTCTTTCTGGGGAAAAACAAACAAACAAACAAACAAACAAACAAAAAACACACCAAAAAACAATGAAAACAATATCCTTGGATGAGGATTAACAACAACAAAAATTAAGTCCTATGATTATCTCTTGCCTAAGGTGTCACATATACAGGTGTCCCCCCAAAAATGTATACACACTTTGAATTATTAATCCCAATGGGTTAAGTCTGAAAAGAAACATCAATTGAGCTATCAAGAAATATATGTGTTTTTTTTGGGGGGAGGGTATCCTATAGTTTTAAAGTTTTAAAGTTATGAAGTTTGCAATGAATAAATCCCATAATAAAAACTAGTTGAGTTACTTAAAAGTTGGTTTGCTTATCAAGACATTCAAAATAAAAATAAGCTAGGGAACACTTGGGGAGGAGGGGTCTTCCTCCCCTCTTCTTCCCCCAGGTGCATCACCTTTGCCTTTCTCTCTCCTAAGCTCTAAGGGGCCCTCTTTGTCTCTGTAACTTGTTTCCTGAGCCTACACAGCCCAGCTGGCTCACTGCTTCTTCCTCTGTAACTTTCCTTTAAAAAATTTTTTTAAATTGATTTCAGATAGGAAGGGAGAGGGAGAGAGGGATAGAAACATCAATGATGAGAGAGAATCATTGATCAGCTGCCTCCTGCACACCTACAGTGGGCACGTGACCCAACCAGGAATCGAACCTTGACTTCAACGCTCAAACACTGAGCTACACTGGCTGGGCTAAATAAACTTTCTCTTATTATTTGAAGAATAAAAATGGAATAAAAATAATTTAAAATACCTAAATGACACTGTATATTTTAAATTTACTAGTAAAATAGATCTTATTCTGACAAAACAAATATGTTCATTCTACTAGCCATGGTGCTAGATCAGGGGTGGGCAAACTTTTTGACTCGGGGGCCACCATGGGTTCTTAAACTGGACCGGAGGGCCGGAACAAAAGCAGCCTGACCATGCTGGCACTCTCATCTTGGGCTGCTGGTGAAGGAGCGGAGGGGAGAGCAAGAGAACCCTCTGCTCTTTCGGCTCCGAGGGCCGGATAGAACAGCCAAACTGGCTGGATCTGGCATGGGCCGTAGTTTGCCCACGGCTGTGCTAGATGCTAAAGATAAGGTTCAGTTCTAAAGAATTTCAGAGTTTAGTGGGAAAAATAATTTGCGCACAAATCATTATATTATATGATAATAACAAAATGAATATACAAAGAACTATGGGAGCACAGAAAAGCTAGGAATGTCTTTTATTTTGGGCAAACTGGTGTATGAGCAGAGTCTTGAAAGATAAAAAAAAAAAAATAGGCACAGACCACATCTGGCCTTGGAAAGGAAAAAGACTACTTAACAGTGGGAGGAGTTAGACAGCAACGAAAAGATTATGTGTTTTACTCACACTCACAAAATTACTATTTACAAGTAATCTGTATGGCTGATAAATTTTGATTCACTTTGGCCAACTTGATACAACAAATACATCACATCTTAAGGTCATAAACTAGTTAGACCAAGTATCCCATTTTTAAAAATTAGCCACACTCTGTGTCTCCCAGGGGGCCATGTGCCCCGGGTGAGCCGAGTTCCCCAAGGGGGCTGTGTGCCCCGGGTGAGCCGTGTGTCCCAGGGGAAGCAGTGGGACCCGGGGGTAGGGGCGGTGTAAACCAGAGGAGGAGTGGACTCTATTCATGTGGTCCTGAGATAGTCACCATAAAACAAGCAGACTGCCAAATGAGGAGCAGATTCTATTCATGTGGTCCTGAGATAGTCACCATAAAACAAGCAGATTGTCAAATGACAGTGGGGAGGGGAAGGAGACCTGGGGGGAGATAAGAGAACAACCGAAGGACTGGTATGCATGAATATAAGTACAACTAACGAACACAGAACTCTGGGGAGGGAGGGCATGAATGGGGTGGGGGGGGGGGGCAATGGTAAGCTATGTACATATATAATACCTTAATAAAAAATAAATAAATAAATAAGCCACACTTTTGGATTTAAAAAATGCAAATTGCATAGCATTTCTCCAAGCTACAAACTGCACAATTAAAAAAAAAAGCTAAAATCCAGAAATAACTTAATTAGAAATTGGATAACACCAGATTCTGGAGTCTCATCTGTCTTACTGTACTATCAAAAACAGAGAGGGGCTGAAACCGGTTTGGCTCAGTGGATAGAGCATCGGCCTGAAGGTTGAAAGGTCCCGGGTTCGGTTCCAGTCAAGGGCATGTACCTTGGTTGCGGGCACATCCCCGGTGGGGGGTGTGCAGGAGGCGGCCGATTGATGTTCCTCTATCATCGATGTTTCTAACTCTCTCTCCCTCTCCCTTCCTCTCTGTAAAAAACAAAACAAAAAAAAAAACAATAAAATATATATTTTTTAAAATGGAGAGGGGAGGGGGAAGAAGTTATGGTAAAATAAGAAAAAACTCACCTAAATCCAAGGATACCAGTATTAGCCATAATATAAGCTAAGCCAAGGATGCCACTTCCCATGATGGCCTTCATCAAATTAAACACGGAGAAAAAATATGAAACATCTGGGTATCCTCGTCTGTGAAGTTCCTGGAAGCACATAAATTTAATAGTATTAAATGTTTGCACGGTGAATTCAAGTTTCATCAAGAAATGACTGACAGGTTATTTGCAGGACCACAAGCATTGTGTGACACATCGGCTGCTCAGTCAGGACTAGCTGCTTTCCTTTCCTTCCCTTCTCACCTCCCCCTAGCAGCTCCAGGAATCTAGTTTCCCAGGAAGATCATCTCCACCTCTACAGAAGCCAGGTAGGCTTCAGGAAGAGCCGCGATTAACCTGCGATTGCAAAAGATTAAGATAGCATTGGAATGGCCGAAACCGTTTTTGGCTCAGAGCATCGGCCTGGGGACTGAAAGGTCCCGGGTTCGATTCCGGCCAAGGGCATGTACCTTGGTTGCAGGTGCATCCCCAGTAGGAGGTGTGCAGGAGGCAGCTGATCGATGATTCTCGCTCATCCATGTTTCTAACTCTCTATCCCTCTCTCTTCCTCTCTGTATAAAATCAATAAAACATTTTTTTTAAAGATAGGATTGGAATGGAGTGAGGAGGGAGAGCAGGCTGATGGCCTCAGCTCACTACTGAAGAATTCCTGACTCACCTTGAGGCTGATGTACACAACTGTTGCTCCCCAACTGCTAGTAGGGAAATACTGTTTTGGGGCTTTTTTGGTGTGTGTGTGTGTGTGTGTGTTGTTGTTGTTGTTAATCCTCACACGAGGATATTTTCCATTGATTTTTTTTTGAGAGAGAGAGAGAGTGGAAGAGAGATGAAACACCAGAGACACATCGCTTGGTTACCTCCCGTATGCACCCTGAACAGAGTTGGGGATCGAGCCTCCAACTAAGATACTATCCCTTGACCCTAATCTAACCTGCGGCACTTCCTTCAGTTCGCAGGCTGACGTTTTATCCAGTGAGCAGAAGCGGCTAGGGCTGATTTTTATACGACTTAATGAATTAAGTCCACCCAACTGGACATTGCAATGACGGTAGAATCAGCGATTCATTTTGCTCTTGGGGAAATTTCTGAAAATACCCTCCCCCAAAATAGCATTATGGTCCTAGAGTCTGCTAATTCAGGGACTTAGGTTAAAAAGCCGAGAGTACCCCTTGCCCCGGATTCAGGGTCAGGAACGCGGCAGGTGCTTCTCGCCGGACCACCTCCGCTACTTTACAGCGAGGGACCTCTGTCTGAAGATGCTCACGGGGCACCAATGACTAAGTCAAGAAAAGGAAAATCCTGTGACTATGGCAAACACCTCACGAGACTGGCGGGGGAAAGGGGAAGCTGACAAAGACATCCGAGCGCAGCGGCGAGCCCCCTAGCCCGAGGGCTGGCTATTCCTCGGGCCGCGCACCCGCTGCACCTGCGCCACCTGCGCGCCTGCGGGCGCCTGAGTCCGCTTTTCTTCCCAGGGCACGTGAGGGGCGCTCACATCCATGCCCACCGCCGACTCTGCGTCTCTGCGGCCCACGCCCCGCTCCCTCCCCGCGCCATCCCCGCCTCTCCCGGGCTCAGACGGCAGGCACCGGAGGGGAGCCGGGAGGCAGTCAGCGCCCGGCAGTCAGCGCCCGGCAGTCAGCGCCCGGCAGTCAGCCGGGTAGCGGAGCCAACTTACGTTGCTTAGCAACGGGCTCAACTCTTCCGCCGGCGCCTCGGCCTCGGCCTCCGCCTCCTCGGGCTGCTGGGAAGAGACGTACCAGCCCTGCTGGACGCTGCGGACTCCCCAGGGCGCCTCCATGATGCTCGCTGGCCAGCGACCAGGGCCATCTGCGAGCTACTAGCCCCGTCCTCGCATCGCCAGCCGCGCCAGAGGCGGAGCTCTAAGGCCCGGCCCTCCCGGGTGGCGCGGTGAGAGGAGGGATCGACGCGCTCTGATGACGTTTCCCCCGGGCGGCGAACCGTGATGACCTCACCCAGAGCCCATCCATCCTCCGGGGACCCCTTTCCGCGCTGCCGCGGAGCATGAGGTGAGGGATCGGAGTCGCGGAGCCAGACGTGGAGCGACCCCGCGAACGAGGCGGCGACCCCGGGGAGGCGGCCGCCGCGGGGCCGGTTTAGCTCGGAGGGGCCGCGGCTCCGCCTGCGGGTCCGGCCGCCCGGCTGCCGCCCTCCGCGCCGCCCCGGCGCCTAAACGTGGCGAGGTCACCCATGATCAGCCCTGGGGCTGAGCCCAGGCTCGAGTGCTGGGTAGTGAGGAACGGCTTATTCTTTTCAAACGCTTTCCGACAGACCCTGTAGCCACATTTTATATAGGGGAAGCCAGTCTCATTTAAGGAATTGACCCAGGACCACACAGCTGGTTAACGGATGGACCCAGTTTGAACCCCGGCTGTGAAGTCTGACATTTGCTTTACAGGGTTGGTTGGGGCGGGACCCGTTTCTCTTAAAGTTACTTCTTTAGTATTCAAGAAGGCCAATTATATATATGATTTTAGAGAGAGGAAGGGAGAAGGAGGAAGAGAGGGAAACATCAATGATGAATCATTGATCAGCTGCCTCAGGCATGCCCCACACAGAGGACAGAGCCCACGGTGTGACCTGATTCATTGGTCGGCACTCAGCCACCGAGCCCCTCTGCGCAGGGCAGTAATCAGTACTCTTAATGGCGTGTGTATATAATACTCAGTAAAAAATTCTGTCCTCAAAATACCAAAACCTCGCTATAGGCAAGACCTGGGGCAATAAACATCAAAGGTAACATTGCAGTATATTAGTAACACAGGCATGGAAATCAGACCTGGGTTTTAATCCTTGCTCAGCCATTTACAAACAAGGGAACTGAGTGAATTAACCTATGACTGAGCTTTAGTTTACTCATTTATAAGATGAAAATGTGAGCCCTAACCGATTTGGCTCGGATAGAGCGTTGGCCTGCACAGAATTCAGATAGAGGGCATGTACCTTGGTTGCTGGCACATCCCCAGCAGAGGGTGTGCAGGAAGCAGCTGATTGGTGTTTCTCATCCATGTTTCAAACTCTATACTTCCCCCTTCCTCTCTGTAAAAAAATCAATAAAATTTTAAAACAGTCATTCTGCTCTGGAAAAGATGGTACGTATACTCATACACCACTAAAAGTTTTAACTAATAGCATTTAGGAGGTTAGGTAAAACAATTTAGATTTTCATTCTCAAAGCCTATTGTGAACATGTAAGGTGGTTTGTAGCTTTAAAGTTTTTAAATGAATACTTTTTTAGGATCTTCTGGAGGCCATTTGGGTTCTTAAGAAGACTTCGTAAAGTGGAAAGCTGTAGAATAACTAAATCAGAATCATTGATCCCATTAGCTTGGACATCGCTGATACAGAAACTTAGCAGAGCACCTGCTATTTTCTTGCTGGATCAAAGAAAAAGGTTCTCAGCCATGCCTGAAATAGAAACAGGTCAAAGAGACTCAGAATTATTTTCACCACCCTCTGATGTTCGAGGAATGACTACACTTGATAAAACCGCTTTTAACAAGACAGTCACCATCCCGGTGCTTAAAGTGAGGAAAGAAATTGTCAATAAATTGATGCGATCCCTTAAAAGGGCAGCACTGCAGCGACCGGGCATAAAACGTGTGATTGAAGATCCAGAAGATGAAGAAAGTAGACTAATCATGTTGGATCCCTATAAAATATTTACTAATGATTCCTTTGAGGAAGCAGAACTCACTATTTTGAAGCAGCTTAATGTCAGTCCACAGATATCTAAATATAATTTGGAACTAACTTATGAAAACTTCAAGTCAGAAGAAATCCTGAGAGCTGTGCTTCCTGAAGGCCAAGATGTGACCTCAGGGTTTAGCAGAGTCGGACATATTGCGCACCTGAACCTTCGAGATCATCAACTGCCTTTCAAGCACTTAATTGGTAGGTATGTCTTAGTAATATTCCTGTGCTGGGGATCAGTTACGAAGTCCTAATTTATAAATTATTTTTTAAATGCCAAATTGCAGAAGCAAGCCATTTTATCTTTTTAATTTTCAGCTGGATCTTAAGCTACATTCTCTTTTGAGGGCCATTTTGGAATACCCATTCCAGAGTCATCGCAAGCTTTCACTATCAGTCCAAGCTTTTGTGCACAGAGTCCATAAGCTTAGATAACTCTTAAGCCACTTGCTTTGGCAGGATTCTTTGGCAATCGCCACTTTGGTAACCAGGCTTTAGTAGGCCTCAGGACTATGTTGGATGCTAGGTTTCATAAAATTGAGGGTTTTTTATAGTCACCATTGCAAAACACTATGTACTCATACTTTCATGGATTCAACTAATAGAGCCTCTTCTGTATGTCAGCACATACTTTGGTTTTTAGTGCTCCTAGACTTTTAGAAGCGATGCTTGTGGGGCTGGAAGCTGGAGACAGGGGCCAGGCCTGGGGTGGGAACTGGGGGGAGGGGGGGGGCAGCAGGCCAGATCCCATGCCCTCTGCCTTCACGTGAAGCGCTGGCCCTCTGCCTCCTCCCTCCCTCCCATCCCTTCCTCCTCCCGCTCCTCCTCCTCAAAAAAAAAATTTTTTTTTAAAAAATAGAAATGATGCTTTTGTATGTTGTACCTCTTTGGCCCCAAATTTGAACCTGATCCTTTATTCTTTGGTATAGAAGAGGAGTAAAAAACTAATCAAAATTGCACTTGTCGTTTTTATGAGTATTCAATGCCCATGCATTCTCCTCCAGATTATTTTAATGTAGAATAATAGAACTTCTGGGAATTATTTTCATCTTTAAAATATAGTGCTTGGTATTTTGCATGGGTATGATTTCAGAAATATGCTACCTTTGTTTTAATGATGCACTTCCTTTGTTTTACTGATGAAAAGGGCTGATAATGCATAATAATAGCATAATAAATACTTAAGCAGACCTTTATAATTATGACTAGGTGCAAATGTCAAATTTAGGCTTTCCTTTGATTGAGTTCTGATACCTGAAGCAGAACAGGATAAGAAAAATGATTGACTAGAGTTTATTGATATGATCATATTTAGAATCAGGTATCTAATTATCAGAGAAAAACTGGACAAATTCTTGTTGTATTTCAGCATATTTGTATTATTGAGTACTTTTTACTAACTTAAAAATCAAATTATTTTTCCTTATGCAATTTGATAGAATGCAGATTCTTACAAATTTCTTTCTTAACTCCTGACCAAAAAAAAGTAGGCTTTGATTAAAGAGTATCACTATATCATTTCCGGTGAATTTTATGTATTATTTTTGTAGCTTTTTCTGCTGTAGCAGATATTTGACAAAAAGAACAATTTAAATGAAAATTGTATTTAGCTAAGACTGAAGAATCTGTTTTCTTTACTTGGAAACATTATTTTACTGATATATATTTCCAAAGTGGAGGCATGTATTTCAAATATCCAGTAAAACAAACATTTGATTTGAGACCAGTGGCTACAGCGCTAGTGTTTTCTGAGATACTGCCTCGGGCCTTACATCTCTTTTTTCTGTTCTTTGCAAATTCCCATGATCCTTTTTAGTTATTGTAGTATTGGTACATTTGAAATTTAGCAAAAAGCATAGAAAAATAGTAGGTAGACCCAAACTCCTCAAAACTGTTCCCTTAAAAATGTAACCATATATTTATTATGTGTTTATATTGGAGGCTGCTAGGTGATAGTTTTTATCAATCAGCTGAATTTTTAGAATCGCATGTCACTTTTCACACATTAGATGCAGTTTTCGTTTTTTTTAATTCAATAGGCAACATTTGTTACGAATTTTAATCTTTTCTTTTAGGTCAAGTTATGATTGACAAAAATCCAGGAATCACCTTAGCAGTAAATAAAATCAACAATATAGATAACACTTACCGAAATTTCCAAATGGAAGTGCTATCTGGAGAGGAAAACATGATGACCAAGGTATACAATATTTTTGTCTCTTAGTGTGGTGTTATATAAAATTTGATGTTTAGAATGAGAGGAGATGACAAAGATTAAAATATTTTTAATACCCAGTATGACTATGTAAGAATGGGAGCATCTACATATACTATTGATGGAGTCCAAATTTGATATATTCAGGACAAGTGTATGATAATACACAGGGTGGGACAAAGTAGGATTATAGTTGTTTATATGCAAAATAATACAGTAATTAATAAAAATACAAGAATAAACTGTGCTTTACATACAATTGTAAACCTACTTTTGCCTCACCCTGTATAGCAATTTTGAATAGGTATGTCTTTTGACTTAGCATTCCATTTATAGGAAGTTATCCCAAGGGTATAAGTAAACAAAATTATAATGATGTATGCACTAGGTTCTTTATTAGTTATTTTTATAGTAACAAAATAAGTAAATGAATGTAAACAACCTGAATGTTCATCAAGAGTACTCATTAAATTCTGGTATAACAGCACAATGGAATAGTCCATCATTAGTGGTTATTTAGCTCCATACTTATTAAAATAAATGGCCCACTGACAGATGAAGGAAGTATATTCAATTGTAACTAAATATCTATGTAAATATGCACATGTATCAGAATGTTTAGCAGTGGGCACATTTTTTATGTGTTATTTGTAACCTTTGTTATCATCTTTATACTTTCCTACTGACCAAATATTCTTATAAGAAAAATCAATTTCAAAGAAAAACGTAATTTAAAACATGTAAGAACAGATTCCTGATATAAAACAAGTTATAATTCTCCACCTCCAAAATCCTCAGGAGTGCTGGATAGAATAAACTATTTTTTGGGCAAAAAGTCTTAGAGATGATATGTTAATGTGACATTTTGTACCCAAACTAGAACATAGCCTAAACTCTCTAAGTTGACAAAAATTTTAATAACAAAGGCCACTCTTAAAATGTTAAACATATCTTTCAAATAGGACTTTATAAAACTCAGGACAGAATTTATGCAAAATAATTATTTTTTAAGATTCGGGAGATAATAACCTTAGGTGAATATTATTTTAAGTATATTATTTTTCCATAATTTAATATCAGAATATTAAAATACCATTTACTACACAGTTATTGTTGGGCCCTGAGCTCAACATGCTTGAAATGTAGCAAATCCTAAGAAGCCCACAAGACAATGATAGTTATTATTAGTGTGATCCTTACACAGGTAAAGTAACAAGGAATGGCTGAGCAGGGTGTTTGGAGCCAGGCTTCTGACTCCAGAGTCCATGCATGGCCTTTCCCTGTAACAGCAAACCCCCACTGCCTACTACCTGTGTATAATGTAAGAGGTCTCTAATGGCAAGTAAAATTTGAATATGAATCCTTTGATAATAACAGTGTTTATTTCAGTCGATATTAAGGCATACACTTTAGTCATATTCAATTTAGGCTGATTGAACATTGTGCATGTTCTTGGTACTGACTCTTAGGGTAACAGATAACATCATCATCCTCTCAAGAGATCTAAATGTTCTAAGAAATTCCTGTAATTTAATAAATGCTTTGTAATTGATTTTCTATTCCATGAAGTTTGTTCTTAGGACATATTTTATACCTACATAATACTTTTGGCATAAAATATATGTTAGAAGTCAGTATAATTTCTGTGCTCCAAAGAGTCACATTTAAAATAAACTTTAGGAGCTCATACAACATTTAAGTACTATGTATATTTTAAGTACAAAGATTCCTGAGAGTGAATTTGGCTGAAATTAATGCTGACTAAGGAAGTGAGGTATCAAAGGCAGCATGAATAAAGCCAGAGGGATATTTAGAATCTAATTTTTAAACTAGATTTGTGCCTCACATTAAGGAACTGAAAGGGAGGGGTTAGAAAGGAGATTTCAGGAAAACTAGTCACAAGACACATTTAAACCTTCCAGGTTGTACACCCAGAAAGACTTTTAATTGGCAGAATCGTGAAGAAACATTTCCAATTCTGGAACCTTACTAATATAGCCAGAGCATTTGATGTGGTTGAGAGGGGGGGATGGGTGGGAAAATATGTACACATTTGGAAGTAAAGCCCATGAAAGCAGAATATAAGATATATCTCTATCAGATTTATAGAACTTTTTGGCCTTTAATTCTTTATGAATTCAAATTGGGAAAGAAGAAAATAGAATGATTTGTTCTATATCAGGGGTGGGCAAACTTTTTGACTGGAGGGCCACAATGGGTTCTTAAACTGGACCGGAGGGCCGGAACAAAAGCAACCTGACCATGCTGGCACTCTCCTCTTGGGCTGCTGGTGAAGGAGCGGAGGGGAGAGCAAGAGAACCCTCTGCTCTTTCGGCTCCGCGGGCCGGACAGAACAGCTGAAGGGGCCAGATCCAGCCCGCGGGCCGTAGTTTGCCCACAGATGTTCTATACACTGGTTCTAATTTATAAATATGAAACTTGCAAAGTCCAAGTAATTCTACAAACATAGCAAAATACTTGAAAATTGAATGACACATGACTTATCTATTATGCCTTCCTCCTACAAACTGAAAACTAAGGAAGGAAATGCTGTTTGTAACTTAGCCACTCACCATGAAGATACAGGTAGTGTGTTGTTTGGAAATATGTTTTTTTCTTTCCATCAGATCAACCAGTCAATTGGTCTATCTGAAAAATTCCCCATGTGGTTTGGGAACCATCTTATGGCCCTTATAGATGAGCTAGGGAACCATTTGACTTCAAAGAGATGACTTCTCATGAAAAAGTCTAAAGCAGGATTTGAACTGATCTCAAGTATTCATGAACACCAGAATTCTAATCAAAATGCCTTTAAATGCACTGTTACTTGCTCCTAGTAGTAGTATATTGAACTATGTATATGTGCATGGGTGCATCTATCCATGTCAATGGCTGAAATTGAAGACTAAGCAAATTAACCAAAAACTTAATACCTTTTTCAGGTTCGGGAAAACAACTATACCTATGAATTTGATTTTTCAAAGGTGTATTGGAATCCCCGTCTCTCTACAGAACACAGCCGTATCACAGAACTTCTCAAACCTGGAGATGTTCTATTTGATGTTTTTGCTGGGGTTGGACCCTTTGCCATTCCAGTGGCAAAGAAAAACTGCACTGTATTTGCCAACGATCTCAATCCTGAATCCTATAAATGGCTACTGCACAACTGTAAATTAAATAAAGTGGACAATAAAGTAAAAGTCTTTAACTTGGATGGGAAAGACTTCCTCCAAGGACCAGTCAGAGAAGAGTTAACGCAGCAGCTGGGACCACAGTCCAAAGAAAGAAAACACTCTGTGCACATTGTCATGAACTTACCGGCAAAGGCGATTGAGTTTCTCAGTGCTTTCAAATCTCTCTTGGACGGGCAGCCATGTGGCAGTGAGCTCCTTCCCACAGTGCACTGCTACAGCTTTTCCAAAGATGCCGATCCTGCCAAGGATGTTCAGCAACAAGCTGAAGCTGTCCTAGGCATTTCCTTGGATTCATGCAGTTCGATTCACCTAGTACGAAATGTAGCCCCTAACAAGGAGATGTTATGCATCACCTTTCGGATCCCTGCTGCTGTCCTCTACAAGAACCAGAGCCTAGATCTAGGTGAGCAATTTCTGGGAAATCGAATGTAAGCTAGAATACTTCCCATGTAGTTTTCTTAGGCTACATATTTCATAGTATTTATTAAATTTGGAGTGGGTGAACCTAATTCTAGTTAGATATTTCAGCTTAAGACCTCTTGTCATTTGTGGTTGGTTTCTCCCAACTTAACAAATTTTAGTAAGTTACACTGTTCAATCTAGTAGAAGCCTATTTCATTAAATAACTCCACAGGAGATCATATAAGTTGAATAGATTAAAAATCTTTATAATGCCTATATTATTTGCCTTTGAAACATTTGCAAATGTTAAATATCTTATCTAAGTTTTCTGGATCTGTTACAGAGAATCATGAAGGTCATCCACCTTTTAAACGCCAGAGGACTGATAAAGCCTTTTCAGAAGAAAAAACAACAATTGCTTAAATGACTTAATTGGAACTGTTTTCTCCATCCCCCTACTAGATTGTTAGGTAGTGAAATGTAATTTGTATGATTTCATAAAATTTTGGCATTTAGTTACTTTAGTATTGAACTGTTATATTTTGCCCATGCTGTCTTATAAATTAAGAATTATCAAAAAGTATAAATGAAATTTTTATTAAACATTTTATTATCTAAATTATACTATGTAAGTTTATTATCTAAACTAGAGACCCAGTACATGAAATTCATGCACAGGGGAGGGGGTGTCCCTCAGCCTGGCCTGCACCCTCTCCAATCTGGGACTCCTTAGGGAATGTCCAACTGCCCTCTTACAATCCAGGACCACTGGCTCCTAACCACTCACCTGCCTGCCTACCTGCCTAATGCCCCCAACTGCCCTCCCCTGCTGACCTGGTCGCCCCAACTGTCCTCCCCTGCCAATCTGTTCTCACCCTCAACTGCCCTCCCTTGCTGACGTGGTCACCCCTAAATGCCTCTGCCTCAGCCCCCAGCACCTTGGCTTTGTCTAGAAGGAAATCAGAAGTCCAAAAGATGGCCAGTTGACCAGGTCTAATTAGCATATTACCTTTTTATTATATAGATTATTTAAATACATTTAAATATGTCTATCTCTTACATACTAACTAGGAAAGCACTAATATCAATTTGCAGACACCCTTAGCCAAAGACTGTTGCTAAGTTGTTGTTTTTTTAATATTATTGATTTTTTACAGAGAGGAAGAAAGAGGGACAGAGAGTCAGAAACATTGATGAGAGAGAATCATCGATCAGCTGCCTCCCATTGGATATGTGCCTGAAACCAAGGTACATGCCCTTGACCAGAATCGAACCCCGGACCCTTCAGTCTGCAGGCTGATGCTCTATCCACTGAGCCAAACTGGTTTCGGCTGTTGCTAAGTTTTATAAAGTATTCTTATACTACCACTTAAAAGTAATAAAAATTAGATTATTTAGATCAGGAATATGCAAATCATGTCTGGCAGCCAAATCTGGCCTGCCACCTGTTTTTGTAGGGCAAGTAGTTTGAGAATGGTTCTTACATTTTAAAAAAAAGTTCATAATCAAAATAATAAGATTTGGGGAAACACAGAAGCGGAGTGGAGGGGCACATACAAGAATCAACCAATGAATGTATGCATAAATAGAACAACAAATTGATGTTTCCCCTTTCCTCTCTCTTAAAAAAAAGAATCTATACTAATAAAAGCCTAGGTGGTCCTCGCCCTCGTGCAAGGTGCCCTCATGTCATCACAAGATGGCCAGCAGGGAGGGCAGTTGGGGGCCATCAAGCTGGGAGGGGAGTGCTTAGGCATCAATCAGGCTGGCAGGCAGGCAAGCGGTTAGGAACCAGCAGTCCTGGATTGTGAGATAGATTTTCAACTGTGGGGTTGGGCCTAAACCGGCAGTCAGACATCCCCCGAGGGGTCCTAGGTTGGAGAGGGTGAAGGCTAGGCTGAGGGACACCAGTCCAACCCTCACCCCCCCTGCACGAATTTCATGCATCGGGCCTCTAGTTCAATAATAAAACATGTATTTAAAAAATTAGAACAAGATTTCCCTTCTCACACAAATTGAAGTAGGGATACTTTCAGAGTTCAGCATTTTTTAGTCCTTGGTGCAAATACAAGGGAAATTTCTGTCTTTCAAAATCCATTTAACTAAATTGAGCTCCCACCTAATCTTCAATTGAAAGTGAATAATGTACTGTGTCATGACATACTAAAAGGCAGATATCAAGGGAAGAATCTAATAAGAGTCTTACAAATGCCTTCTAAGTGATAAATTTGCTCATAATCACATGCTTCTGGATTGATATTTATATTAGGCAGCATCTATCTGTGTGAAAATGTTCCCGAAGAGATGAGGAGACCTCAGCTATCTTCTTGAGGGAAAGATTTCAATCAAGAGACAAAGTGTAGAAAAGCAAGCAGGAACTTATTGACTGCAGCAAAAACATACTTAGGGCAGTGAAACAAGGAAGGGCTTAGAAGAAGCAAAAGGAGAACCTCGGCCGGACTGCGTTGGCTCTCTCAGAAGTCAGAGAAAAGGGGGCCTTGGAGACAGATTCAAGGGGTTATCCTGGGATGAGCTGAAACTGCCCATTGTTCCCCATGCTGGAAGTCTCAAGGGATCTCTTAGAGCAGTGTTCCCCAAACTTTTGACATGTGTACCCCTCCTATAATTTTCGTAACGCTGAGTACCCCTCCTCAAAAAATAAAAAAGGATGTATTTTAATAACAATTAAAATATATTTTTTTATTTTTTTGGTACATACACAAAATAATAATAAACGAAAAATAAAATTATTCATAATAAAATATAAATAAAAGTTATATTATAAATAACATTTATTTGCACACCAGACCACCTCACGCCTCACAAGACTGTCTTGACTTGACTCATGAGAACGTAGAATTAGGTGCAGCTAAGCACGGTGCAGTGCATATCCCCACCAAACTCCGGTGCAATGCGTACCCCCACCAAACTCTTCCCATACCCCTGGGGGTACGCGTACCACACTTTGGGAAACACTGACTTAGAGGTTGGGGGATATATGTTTGTGGGAGAAGGGAATGGCACAGGCACACTCCCTGGAGAGGGCACTGGGCCCTTCATTTATAAGGGTTTTTAAAGGTTGGGCACTTAGGGGAGGAGGTCTTAGGAGCAGATCAATAGAACATTCATCAGCTTTATGCTGATGTACAAAAATGAGATTTAATCTCTTACTGTCTGTCCTTGGGTGTGGTTGGCAAATGATACTTAATTAGATTTCGGTTATCTGTCTCCCTGTGTAGGGTGATTTAAGCTATTAACCTTCTGATTGGAGAGAAGTGCAAATCACTTATTCTTAGTAGCTTTAGTTTGGGGAAGATAGGACTTACTAGGTGGCTGCAAACTGCTGTTTTAACTATCTCTTTTAGTTTCCCTATTCCGTTTGTCCTGGAGTTTTCCTAGCTTTTTACTATTCTATAACAAAAAGGCATTTTCTTAAAGGTGAAATGTGTAAAATCTCATTACAGATAACCATTAGCATGTGACCATTTACAATTATTTTTAATGACAGGAAAAACATAGGAATCCCAGTTAAAGGAAATGTTATTCTTCCTAAAATAGGCATTATAAAAAAAAAACATTCAATTATATCTGGAATTTTGTTAATTAAAAAATTGTGCCAATTTATCTATTGTTATTTAAGTACCTACTTTAATGTCCTCAATTTTGCTTAGTCCACAAATCCTTAATATATTTACAATCTAGTCCTACAGAAAAAGTTTTGAGGACCCCGATCCAAGTCACTAATTACAAATTCACTTGCCTTCAGAAACCAGACAGGTAACATAAGTAGACTAGAGGCCCGGTGCATGAAATTTGTGCACAGGAGGGGAGGGGGGATGTGTCCCTCAGCCCAGCCTGCACCCTCTCCAATCTGGGACCCCTTGAGGGTGGTCAGACATCCCTCTCACAATCCAGGACTGCTGGCTCCCAACTGCCCTCCCCTGCAGGCCTGGTTCCCCCTCTCCCCACAACTGCCCTCCCCTGCAGGCCTGGTCCCCATAACTGCTCTCCCCTGCAGGCCTTCTCCCCCGCCCCCCCTATCCTCTCTTGCAGTCCTGGTCCCCCGCCCAACTGCCCTCCTCTGCTGGCCCAGTCACCCCTAACTGCTCTCCCTGCTGGCCTGGTCCCCCCCAACTGCCCTCCTCTGCTGGCTCAGTCACCCCTAACAGCCATCTCTGCTGGCCTGATCACCCAGAACTGCCTTCCACTGCAGGCTTGGTTCTCCCCCTTACCCCCAACTGCCCTCTACTGCAGACCTGGACACCCCCTCCTCCCGCCACTGCTCTCCCCTGCAGGCCTGCCCCCCCCCCCAACTGCCCTTCCTTGCTGGCCTGGTCTCCCACAACTGCCCTCCTCTACTGGCCTGGTCACCCCTAACTTCCCACAACTTCCTCCTCTGCAGGCCATCTTGTGGTGTCCATCTTGTGTCCACATGGGGTGGCCATTTTGTGTCTTGGTATGGTGGTCAATTTGCATATTACTCTTTTATTAGATAAGATGAAGACAATCAATGATAAGAAGTGTAGTAAAGTAATGAGTTGGAGCCTTTATTCCTTATCTAATGGCACTTAAAAAAATCGTTTTGAAACTCAACCCAACCTCAAGCAAGAACTTGAGGGCTAATTCAGCTAGGGATTACTAGTTTGGGACTTCTAATTTTATTACCCTCCCTTCCCTACCAGGGAGAGAAGTATGTAAGTTAGGGGTCAGCAAACTTTCTATAATGGGCCAGATGGTATTTTAGGCTTCATAAGCCATAATAAGGTCTGTAGCTTCTCAACTCTGCCACAGTAGCCCAAAAGTAGCCACAGATGATACATAAACACTGATTCCCAAAAACTCTATTTATGGGCACTGAAATTTGACTTTCATATGCTTTTCATGTATTAAAAAGTATATGAATTTTTAGGCATTTTTCAAACTTGAAAAGAATGTAGACACCAATCTTAGCTTACAGAGCATACAAAAGCAGGCAGTAGTTGGATTTGGTCAGGGGTAAATAGTTCACCTCCTCCTGATCTAGGTGAAGAAAATTAATTGCAAGTAGGAATAAAATGTTCTAGTACTGTATATGCTAGGTTATGAATATTAAGTGCAGGTAAAAACGATGTTATTTGTACATGTAAAGTGATAAGATTCCTGACTCCATTTAGTCATGCCTTAATTAGACAAAATATGCAGTATGTAGTTGTAAATAAAATATAATTCTTAAATGCTTCTATTAACATTTTAACACCCCCCCTCCTTTTCCCTCAGCATGGATAAATGAGCATAGTGATTATTTCATTATTTAAATCTAGGCCCTCCCTAAACTTTCTGATGGTGATGGCTGATAATAACTAAACTCTTGATGAATCCACTAGAAACTGACAGCTCATTAGATAAAATTTTTAATTTTGTTTATTTTTGACAAGTTTTGTGCCACCTTAAATTGAAATGATTATCTCATCACCTGTTGACAGCCTAAAGTTAACTTCTAAAAGAAGCAGAGACCAAATATTTATTGAATAAAATTACAGAATATTAAATAATGCATCCAAACTATGATACAAATGTATTCAATGCCACTAATATCTGCTTAAGAGAAGAGTAGTTAATGGTCAATCTTATTCTTCATCATGAATTTCTTAACTTCTCTCAGGATATCAAGAAGTTTATTTAGATTATGTCATTTATATCTCATAAAAAACTAGGTAATTGATATATAAAATTTCTTTGAAATCTTAAGACGATTTCTACTCAGATGATTTTACACAGCTGTTGTTTCCAAGTCTGAGCCTGACACCTCTAGAGCATGGACCCTGGAGTTCGACCACTTGGATTCAAATCCAAACTCTGCTACTTTTAGGTTGTGTTGACCTTTGTCAGGTTATTTGCCTTTTCTAAATAACGTGCCTCAGCTTCTCCATCTGTTAAAGTGGGGAAAATAGTACTAGTATTGTTGTAAAGATTAGAAAATGCACAAAGCAGGAAGCATCATGCTTGGCACATGCTCAGTAGTTGTTAGCTATTCCTTTTGCGCTAGTAAAATGTTAAAAGTAGTAATTCATGCCAGTTGAATTAAGAGCAAAGAGGTCACTGGTTTGATTCCAGTCAGAGCACATGCTCGGGTTGCTGGTTTGATCCCCAGTAGGGAGCATGCAGAAGGCAGCAGATGGATGATGTTTCTCTCTCATCAATGTTTCTATCTCTATCTATCTCCCTCTTTCTTAAAAATAAACAAAAATATTTTTTTTAAAAAAAAAAAGAAGTAATTTTTCCAAAGGCTTATACAACTTTTGTCTCCGAGAGAAAATCACTGGAAGGATAGGGAATAATCTCATCAATTTAGAATATTTCTGTTATTTAGTGAATTATTGTCATTAGGTTAGCTTTCACCATTCCCTTTAATCTAACAGGATTATTTAACAACTCCTAAATTGTGCCTATTGAACAAAACATGGCAATAGTAAGGGCAAAATATTTAGAAAGACACAAAAGTTTTGGAATTTATTTGCCAAATCAAGTGCAGGCAATTCCCACAATAATAAGGTATGCTCAAAAGAGTTTCTAAAGTTTTTGAAATGCTCTATTAATTAATAAATTCCACTTAAATACATAATGCAAGGTACTGGGAACTAGTAATAGTGTTGTTGTTTTTTAAAGATGATATATAGCTTTGTCAGCAGAGTAGACAGAGCACTATAAGCCCAAATCTATTCGCTGTTCTTTGAATAGATTTATAGATTTTATTGAAAATTAGAGGCCCGGCAGAAACCGGTTTGGCTCAGTGGATAGAGCGTCGGCCTGTGATATGCAAGAGGCAGCTGATCGATTTGACGTTTCTAACTCTCTATCCCTCTCTCTTCCTCTCTGTAAAAAATCAATAAAATATATATTTTTAAAAATTAGAAGCCCGGTGTACAAAATTTGTGCATGGGTGGGGGGGTCCCCCCTCAGCCCAGCCTGCACCCTCTCCAATCTGGAACCCCTCAAGGGATGTCCAACTGTCCATTTAGACATCCCTCTCACAATCCAGGACTGCTGGCTCCCAACTGCTTGCCTGCCTGGCTGCCTTTTCCTGATTGCCTCTAATCACTTCTGCCTGCCAGCCTGATCACCCCCCTAACCACTCCCCTGCCAGCCTGATTGATGCCTAACTGCTCCCTTGACAGCCTATTTGCCCTAACTGCCCTCCCCTGCAGGCCTGGTCTCCCCACCCCCGCAACTGCTCTCCCATGCAGGCCTGGGTCCCTCCCAACTGCCCTTCTCTACAGGCTTGGTTGTCCCCAACTTCCCTCCTCTGCTGAATTGGTCACCCCTAACTACTCTCCCCTACAGGCTTGATCGCCTTCAACTGCCTCCCTTGTAGGCCTAGTCCCTCCCAACTGCCCTCCCCTGCTGGCAATCTTGTGGTGGCCATCTTGTATCCACATGGGGGCAGGATCTTTGACCACATGGGGACAGACATCTTGTGTGTTGGAGTGATGGTCAATCTGCATATTATTCTTCAATTAAATAGGATAGAGGCCTGGTGCACAGGTGGGGGCTGGCTGGTTTGCCCTGAAGGGTGTCCTGGATCAGGGTGGGGGTTCCCTTGGGGTGTGGGGTGGCCTGGGCAAGGGGCCTGTGGTGGTTTGCAGGCTGGCCACGCCCCCTGGTGACCCAAGCAGAGGCCCTGGTATCTGGGGTTTATTTATCTTCTACAATTGAAACTTTGTAGCCTGGAGCAGAGCCAAGCCTTTTGGTTGCTCCATGGCTGCGGCCATTTCTGCTTGAATTTATGTGTTCTTCTATCACTGAAACTTTGTAGCCTTGAGTGGAGGCCTAGGCCGGCAAGGGCAGGTGGAAAGCTTGGCTTCTTCCATTGCCAGCGAAACCCAAGCCTCCCTCCTGCTCTCTGTGGCCGTAGCCATCTTGGTTGAGTATATTTGCATATTTGCTCCTGATTAGATGGTGGGCAATGGCTTGTGTTGGAGTGATGGTTAATTTGCATATTACTCTTTTATTAGATAGTATGCTAATTCTCAGTTGGGGAATACTAATATATATGAGAAACAGGATGCAGCCTCATAGAGTATAGATAAAACTAGACTTCAAAATAAAAAACCTGTTTTCTAATTCTGGCTTTTTACTAACTTGTGTATATGATCTTGCCCTACTTAATTATTTAATTATTTGATGCCTTGGTGTTCTCAAGTATCAAAGATGGTTAGAAGTACTGTAAAGATGAAGATGTACTCCTGAAATTAATACCTGTTTAGTCAAATAAGACAGAGTTGTTATATAAGGATATTTCACACAACTTTCCACTCATAAAATTAACATCTGCTATTTTGGGGATTTGATAGGAAATCCCTTAATTTGCTTGAGAAACTATGTCCCATACCCAGTGGTCCATATAATAATAATAAATGGTTGAGATCCAACAAATATCCATCCTATCCACAACCAAACTTTTTAAGAAAAATCCTGGGTATACTAAAAATCTTTGAAGTGTCAACAGAAACTACATCAGAGTCTCATAAGGAAATTTCATTTAAAATGTATCCATTCCAGTCAGTCTCCAAAGTTTCATCATAAAATGAGTTAACTTTAGAGGTGAAAGGTGCCTTTTAAGTATTAAGTTTTATTAACTTACTTCTTTGCATTTGTCATTAAAGCTGGTTAATACTCTCATGTAGTTTATCCTAAGTATGGCTCACAGCTGGGAACTGTAACACCTTGATCAAGGTTTGTCTCACTTTCCACTGCTCCAGACAGGCACTGAGTCCTTAATATTAAAACAGTGACTTTATCACAGGCCAGGTTTTACTTGCCATAACTTTCTGGTAGAAGGAAATATATCCACTTGTCTGGACTAGTATTAAGAAGACATTGGGAAAATAAGGAACATTTTATGAGGAGAAATAATAGACTTGAGTATTAACACTAAATGTTGTATTCAAATGGCATTTTATAATGTGTTCAAGTAAAACACTGTAATAAGAGAAAAACCACAAAACTTGGCATAAAGTCTAGCTTTATTTTCAAAAAGGTTTTACAAGTCTGTCAATTTCAAATATACATAGGTAAATTATTCATATCTTTCATCAGATGAGGCTTGAATCCGTCTCAAAAAAATATAAGTAAAAAATCTTTTCCCACAAATATGTATGCACTATATTGCTCAGCTTAGTTCTGCAATATTCTCTTTATAAATACTTTAGCACAGCTGCTATGCTTGTACTGTTGTTGTGCAACTGCACATGGCTACAATTTTACAAGTCTGCTTTACTTTAGTCAGCTCCCTAGCTCTGCTCCCAGGTCCAAATCTTATAAAGGAGGAATAAAGGTTAACTGGCCTGCCAGAAAAGCCCACTGAATGCATCCTGTAGTGCTCTGTGACAAGCAAGAGAAGAAGTGTAGCCTCCAGCAAGGTCCTGTGGAGAGGCAGCTCTGACGTGGTTTAAATACCTAAAACAAAACAAAAATGTAGCATTGATATAGAAAGCACATACAATTGGAAACATTTTAAAAAGCAATGGTAACGCTGTGGATGAAAAAGGGGTCACATACTAAACCTAACAAGTTCAGGGAGGACTGCATGGCAGGCCTTACAAACTCAGATATCTAAAGTAGCCACACAGGATAGTCTGAAATTAGAAACTAAAAGCAAGGCATGGTGTGTAGTCCTGTCCTAGGCAGGTATCTTCCTTGACAAAGGTCAATCTTTACCTTGCCTAAACCTTTTGCATTTACGATAACACTAGAAGCCCGGTGCATGAAATTCGTGCACAGGTGGGGTCCCTACGCCTGGCCTGAGATCAGGGCCCACATTACTTGGCTACAGGCAGCTGGCCCTGCCCCCCACCGCCGATGCTGCTGGTCGCCTTTCCTTTGTGGTGTGACCAGGGGGGCAATCAGGGTCCTGTTTGCTCACACTCACCTTGGCCTGGCACTGCCCACGTCTGGTACCACCCACCCCCAGTTCCCGTTCCCCATTAGGCAACTGGGGTCTGCTGATCAGGGGGAGAGACCGAGAGTTTTTCCAACAAGCTGTGATCAGGGCTGGGGACAGCTCCTGCATTGTCTGCCCCCTGGTGGTCAATGCACAGCATAGGGACTGGTCGTTCCACTGTCTGGTCAAATTTGCATATTACACTTTTATATATAGATTAGGGACCCAGTGCATGAAACTCATGCACTGGGGATGGGTCCCTCAACCCAGCCTGCCCCCTCTCACACACTGGGAGCCCTCAGAGGATGTCCTTCTGACGGCTTAGGTCTGCTCCCTTTGCAGGAGGTGATCAGGCTGATCAGGGGAAGGCATCAGCCCCACCATCCCACTGCTACAGCCACTACCAGTCACTGCAGCCACCAAGGTATTTTCATCAACACAGACTCCAGTCCCTTCACCATGGAAAAATGACAACTTTCTTTAGGCATTTTCAAGATGTGTCTTTCATAGGATATGGCATTTCTTTATTTTTCTTTTTATCCTCACCTGAGGATATTTCCATTGATTTTCCCCCCCTTCCCTCCGATCCTAGGCTCAGCACCTGCCTCACCCATCACGAACTTGGGCTACCCAGGCTTTAGGCTTGGGCAGGCCCCTCCAATCCCAGGCTCAGCCCCTTCCCAAGCCTAAAGCCTCCACCTGAGGCTTTAGGCTTGGGAAGGGTGTCTCCTCTCCCACCGCCCCCACGCCCCCTGATGGCTGGCTGGGAATGACCTGAGTGCTGAGGAGGTTCCCAGGACCCAGGTATGTATGCAAATTAACTGCCATCTTTATTGGGTTAATTTGCATACTCACTCTGATTGGATGTGGGTGTAGCAGAGGTGTGGTCAATTTACATATTTCTCTATTATTATATAAGATCGGAATGTCAAGGTAATTTCCCTTTTTCCATATTCCCAGGGGCTCAACTTCCCATCAGAACAGAGATCTCAAGACCCCCTCATTGTTATTGTTATCCTGTTAATTGTCAACCCTTAACTATCTTAATACCCACCAATGTAAAAAAGTCTGTGTTTATTTTGAGTTATTTTTATCCAATCCGAGATATCACTGGCTTTGTTTTTCCCCACTTCCCTAATTTACCACCAACGGATTTTATGTTAACTCCCCTTAGGCTTGCCTCCTTCTCTGATTATAATGTATAAAATAAGTTGCAAAACTGCCATTCTGTGGAGCATTTTCTCAATCCCTTGAGATTTTTGCTTCCCGGCAATTGTCAGTTTGGCTCAAATAAACTTATAAAAATTCTTACAGGTTTGGACATTTCCTATGTTGACAAGCAGATTCAAATTTTAAAGAGGAATTCAGATTTGAAATGTACATCTGATGAGAGAAAAGCTCTCCTTTCAGATGAAGGTCAACCCCATGGTGAGGGACCATATGGGGAATGCTCTCTGCCAAATGTTGTACCGTATTTGGAACATCAAGTGCATAAAGATCTTTTTCTATAAGTTCAATTTAAGTCTCAGTTAATTTTTGTCTGAGGGAGGAATATTCTTTCCTTAAATCATTGAAATTTCTTTCAGCAGTCTGAGCTGCCAACCAATTATCATGTGCTTTCTTCTCAGGGGAAATAATCTGCCCTTGGTAAGAATGAATGGTTCTCTCCAATTCTTCAAGATCTTTGGCTTGCTTTCTATAGGTCTCCAACTCTTCAGCTACAATGCTGATTTTTTTCCACCTGCTTTAGAAAGTTTTTTCCTTTTCCTCTAATAGGTAATTTTATTCTGTTATTTTCCTAAGAAGTATGATTACACTTACTTGATACAGTTTAGCCATTACTTTAAGTTTGTGCTGAAGCTTTTGAGTCTCATTTTCAAGCTGTTCATTTTCTGACTGTAAAGATGCTTCTTCATTCTGGAGATTTTCAGTACACTCTATAAGCTCTTCCTTTGTTTTATCCACTTCAGCTAATTGAGTGTATATTTGATTTATTTCTCCTTCAAGGGTTTTTAAAGAAGCCTTTAACTTAGCAGGATGAATCAGCTTCTCCAAAGCTCCTTTTGGTTATCTAAGAATGCACCATTTTATGAATCACTCTTCATTTCCAATTCCAAGTTATCCCTTCAGCCTTCTCCTAGCGCAGCAGCCCACTCTTGCTGTAAGCATTCATGCCATCAGAGACTTGAACTGATTTTCATTATCACATAAAATTTGTTTTGCATATACTTTGGAGTCTTCAATGTTATTTTTTGTTTATTATGTTCACTCATTTTTTCCACTCTTCAACTTCTTGTAAAAGCTGTTTCTGGCTTTCCTGAAGTTGAGAATTTCAAAGCATCTTATGGCTATCTTAAGTCCTTCGTTCGTTTAAAATATTTTGAAGGTTGCTTTAGCTTCAGCTACCTATGATTTGAATGATTCTCATTCATCTTCTAAGGAGTGGATCCTATCAATTCAAACTGCTCAGAATGTTTCGATTTCTCTTCCTTTAACTTTTTCTAGAAAGATTATCTCTTCCTCAAATGCAGATTTGGAAGAGATCAGCTTTTCACAGATTGCCTCCAAACCTGAAGCTTCTGTTGACTCCTCAAAGTTGGAATCCTTTAATGACTAAGCTGCATTCTATCCAGAACTCAAACCTGCAACCAGACCACTACTGAGCTGTGTGTGCACGAGGTGGAGGACATAGTGGGGGGTGGGCCAATGCTGGAGGACAAGGCGTCTTCAAGCCTCAAGTGTCCATGCTATGTGCTGGGGAGCCTTGGCCCCTATGTTATGATTTGCGTCCCGAAGGTTCAAGCCAAGAGGCTGAGATTTTCCCTCTCGCTACCCACACTTCCGTTTAGTTTCGACCAGACCAGGCAACTAGCGGAAGACAGGACACAATGAATTTCCACTCCTTCTTTAGAGAAGTTTATAGAAGTGTCCTGGGCCTTTGCTCTTAAAGGGACTGGCACTCCACCTGGAAAAGCTATCCCACCTTTGGAAGTCCAGGCACTCAGGGCTAAGAAAGTGGGATTTGGCCTTAGGCTTTGCACTGATGTGGGCCGCTCAGCCCAGAGGACAAGGATTTTGGCCCAAGACACACACACACATACACACACACACACACTCTATGGGGTGTCCGCGAGGTTGCCCCTGTCCTCGAGACCCCCCCGCCCCCATGCAGCCCGGTTGAGCACCGCACACCGCACCCATGGCCCAGGGGCCAGCCTCAATCCGCAGTGCTTTGTTCTTGCAGCCCTGTAAGAGCCCATAGATGCTCAAAGGAACCAACCAGTCCAGGAAAACGGGTCACACCATTTATGGCAGCATTTTTGGCAATATTTTACAAGCCTTTCAGACCTATATTTAATTTATAGAGGATTTATTTATAATGATGAACCCTTAAAGCACAGAGCTTGGGACAATTATAGTTTGTTTCTATCTCCATTACAAAACCAAGGATCTTTTGTTTGACTGATTATGTTTATTTGGGCAAAGACACATTTACTTAAGTCTTCTTTTATGAATACTCTACTGAGTTCTGCTCACCATACTGTTTCTTTATTCTTTCTTTCACTTGCTTTATATTAGTGTGATAATTGCCTACTACCCTATGATAATTTATACTTTTTTTCTCTTTGTTTTCTTTTAAAAAGGTTACTTTTGTTCAAATTTATTTGAAAACATTCTTAGAGGTGATTTGTGGGAACTGCTTGGATGAAAATGGACCCATTGCCTGTCACTGTCTTTGTAAGTTTTACTACTATCTATTACATAACACTTAAGTCCCCATGCAACCAATCTAATCCTTTATCATTCACTACATTTTTTTTTAACCTTCAAAGTTTTGGGCTTTGATCTCTATTTTCTATCCTTCCTATAATTAAAACTGCCCAAACCGATTAGATTGAAATATAACAAAATTGTAAGGGAAGAGTAAGTGTACATACATGAATAAAAAGTTGTACTCACTGTCAAAAGGTTATCAGAATACAGAACGACCGTGGAAGATTGTTGTGTTATAGGCATCTGCACACTGAACTCTATTCCTGTTATTAAGGAATTATAGCTGGGGAAGGCTTATCTATCCAGTATTTACAGGGGTGGGCAAAAGTAAGTTTAATTCTAGTTGTAATACAAATAAATAACACAATAGTTAATAATAATACAAGAATAAACTCTGTTTTGTGTACTCACAACTGTAAACCTACTTTTGTCAACCCTGTATGTTCTGAAACCAATACATAAACAACTAAGAGAAAGAAGAGAACCTACTAGTAGTTTCAAAATCACAAAATATATTGTCTCCTTCTTTACAGGAAAGGAAACCTTAAAAAATTTCATGTTAAAGGAATCTCTGAGACTGAGCCTGAGTTCAAAAGAATGTCCCAATTAGTGAATACAGAAGAATCTTTTGAGCTAATCTCAAAAGACAGTGTAAAAGACACTATTTTTTCTTCAATCACATGTAATTATTTAGCAACTCGAACTTTCTACCTTGATAAAGACAGATAAACAGGCCTAAAAGAATTGGAGAATCCTATCCAAAGAAGGGCAGCTTGTTAGCATGACTACCAGCACTGTTGGGAAGCAAATATTTCCAGCTTTGTGTTAATGCCTAGTTTAAGAAACCACATTGTTACTTCAGGCCTCAGGAAGTAAAGGAGCTTCACCCACCTTAGAATTACGGGTAGGGCAAATGAATAAATCAGGCACCAGAACATTTTAATAACTTGGAAACTTTTCTACTCATTCCTTCAAACTTCCTGTGTGTCAAAGTCTTGATGCATGAGCAACTTATTATTTCTAACATAATAACAAGTCTGTTTTTCATTTGTATCCATGTTTAATAAGCTTGTGTGATTAAAAAAATATATGGCGATATAAGAGGCCAAATAGAAAAAGTGGTCAAAGTAAGACACGGTGTAAGCTCCTGGAATTGGCTGTAATTTATTCACATTGCCACAAGTTAAGGTGTTAACTCAATTCTTTGCTTCTCTGCCAAGGGGAAAAGGGTAAAGTGGAAGGAAAAGAGAAATTAATATTTATTGAGTAATGACCTCCAAACTTTTTTGATAATATGTTTATAGCAGTAAAAAATATTTGAGCATGCATCTTAAAAAGGAATATACTTATTTATAAATTATATACATCTAGTAGTATATAATACATAATTATAGATATAATATACTAATATAATAAGTGTATTATAAAATATATACCATAACTAAGGATGAGATAAAGATACTTAATAAAAGTTCCAATAGTTCCTCCCTATATCCTATCTTACATATCCTGGAGGAATGCATCCCACTGTGGAAACTACTGTTATTAAACAGTCTTTGTCAAACTCCTGATAGAACTTTAGGTCACACAGAATTTAAATAAGAATTCACCAAATCTACTGCATGGTCATAAAAATATGTTTATTACCTCCCAGAACACAATAAAATGGAAAACTGTCAAGACTCTGATGCATGAGAAATGAGGTAAGTGTTAAATCACCTTAGAAAATCTAAAAATCAACCTGGCAAAGCATAAAATCACTGGGAACTAAATAACTATCACACAAGTAATAAGTGAATATTAGTTTTTAGGAGTATCTTGGAAATGCAATGTTTCATTCCTGATATATGTTTCCAGCTAATTTTTTTTTTTTTATCATTACTCTAGATAATGTATCAGACTTTATCCTTTCCTCAGACTCTCAAAAGAAAAGCAGTCTTGGCTCCAATGGCTGTTCACTTGTGGCAAAATTCAAGTACCACAGAGGAATGTCTGTCAACTTTCACAAGCCAACTATCATAAATGAGAACTGGTTTTCATCGTGGTAACGCAAACCACTATGCAACTAGCTGTTTTGATTCATCACATTTTGGTACAACTTGCTTCTGGGAAAGTTGAGTCATACCATCTCTGGCTTGGCAATTCAAGCATAAACCTGCAGTGTACATACAGCTTTTTATATGTTATCCTGAGAAACTTGAAACAGCTGCACTGCTGGCAGGAAAACACAGGACCACCAGTAAAATATCCAAAACAGTTGCATCTTTTAATTTATGACTGTGCACTGTTTCCATAAAAAGTATATAAAACAGTTCAACTTTTTATAGGTAAAATGTAATAAACAGTCATACTCGGTAATGCCATAAATGTGTAAAAAAAAGTTTATTTAAAATGATTAATTAGTGTTTGAAAATAGTGTTTCTTGAACACAGTCATAATCCAGCGCAATGAGCAAATATTTTTATATTTGAGTTATTAATGCCAAGTTGTAGATTCTCACTGCCCAAACCAAGTCAATTAAAATTTCTCTGCACAGCACTGAAGAAAATGCATTTCCTTTCTAGCAATCATTTACATGAAACATGTCTGTGAGAACGAGTCTTTAAAGATCTGCCTATTTACATTGCTGTTTTTGATCTCTAGGGCTGCACAAAACAGTTACTGTTAAATATTTCAACCTATTTTCACCATGGCAACCCACTTTAATTCCAACTTTCAAAAAAACAACAACACATAGTTCATTCTGTTATTCAACTGTGGGCTTTATTTTCTAGGTATCTTAACTTAATGTTCTTAAACACTTTAATTATTGTGGTACACCAAAGTATTTTAAAAGATCTGCCACATTGCAACCACACAAAGAGAATTTTGTATTTTGCCTACTTTTTCACATTAATCCACATCTGTGTTATTTTAATTCTTTCATGACCGTTACAAGTACATCACTGAATAGGATTCCTGGGGTTTCTGGCAGAGGTCAGTATCATTTCATGTACACCTTTATACAACTGAATGAGGAAGAAGTCTTAGCCAAATTTATTTCCAAAAGTCAAGCTCAGTTGGATTTTGGAGATCAGAGGTAATTGCTCTGAATATTTAGCCAATCCCAGGGCAGTATTTCTGTTTTTCATGGGTTTATTTTAAATACCTGTAAATCTTATAAGCAGAAACCAAGGAGGAGAAAAAAGAAGTTTGCTTATTTTGGTACCTATACCTTATTATACCTTTACTAAAAGCAGACTAAACTCAAAGACTTAAAAATCATACCTTTGATTATTTTCTTAATAAAGCTTAAAAAAAAGTATGTTTTCAAAAGCATGTCTAAGATAATTCCTGTACAAAGGGCATTTTATGAAAGTTGCCTTCCTTTGCTATTACCCATCAAAATCCCTTTCAAACAAACTTCGGAGAAGGGGGAGGAAAGGAGGCAATGGATCCTTAGAGGGGAGTAAGCTTTAGAAAACCACAATGAAGTTTGTTCCTGAACTTTGATTTCCTACACTGTCATTTTCTTCTGTTACATTTAGCAGCTTTTGCTCCCAAAGAAGGTGGTATAATTTACACTTAGCTACAGAAAGACTTCATTTTCTCTGTTCTTTAACATAAGAGAGTTCCTCTGAGATTACTCTTTTAACATTTCCCTTCCTTTAAAAGCCCTATATTGACCATCTGGCTGAGGTTTTGGACTCAGCTCATTTTAGGGCTATTCAACAATGCTTTGAGTTCTGAGCAAGGGGCAGAGGGCAGGGTTGTCACTCAAGACCAAGAGGCAGTACTCTTCCCCTCCAGTCATAACCTCCTCATGAAAACCCTTGAAAAACTTTGGCTCCAGAGAATCAAAGAATCTTGGAATTTAAATTGAAATGAAAATGTGAAATTCATATTAGTTCCCTCTACCGCAAATTACCAGGCCCTACGGAGAGTTAAAAGAAAAAGAAAAAACAGAGTTAAAAACTTGGACTGGTTTAAACTAAGAAAGGGAGTGAACTCTAGAGACTAAGATTTTATTTTTACAAGGTGGCCCATTTTTTTAAAGTCTGCATTTAAAGCCAGCATGCATTAAACAGACCAGTTCCAAGTAGTTCTGCCTTCTAGCCTACAAAATTTAAATATAAGTGCCATTAAGAGAGATCAGCCATCTGATCTCAGCTGTCAAGATCAAGAGCTCTTGTAAGAAATTCAGCCAAAGCTATAAAAGATTTACATTAACAACCTGGAGTCTATCTCAATGAGATTTAAAAACAATCAGAGCAATAGTGTGCTCAGATAATTACCACTACAAGAGCAGAAATGTTCCGAAAACAGAGGTTAGTGCTCAGGTATCTTAATTTAATCATGAGGTCAAAATAATGAGCTATCTACAGAGGAAAATTGATCATCATATAATCTAAAACAAAGGGAGAAAGCACTGTCAGAAATGTCCATAATTCTGAGGGCTGTTTGGTTATAAAAACATATGGCTTCATGAATTACAAGCAAAAATATAACAAACTTCCACAGTCAGGTTGTTTCTCTTGGCTTTATTATCTAGTTATTAAGTGAGGACACACTTGAATAAACTAATTATTAAAGCTGTTTCAGATTTATACTACTATACTTGGTAGTATAATAAAGTAGTATAATCAAGTGACCAATTATTTCAGACATTCAGACCATCAGAACAGCAAAGCTCAGATATGGAAATTAAAAGCCACATGATGTTCACATAAGTCTTTCTGAACTATAACTGAAGTAAATAAACTGTGAGATTTATTGCTATCAAAGAACCCACTAGGTACTTTAGGAGATGTAGTTATTACTGAAAGTTAATGGAACTAGAGAGCAAAAGGAGTATTTCCTTGACTTGAGTGTGAACTATCAAACACATAGAAAATAGAACTGTAATATAGTCTATGAACAATTGGCAGTTGGTAGTTCTGGATATCTCAATGGCAGACCTATAAGAACAGATTTCATCAATTTAATATAGTCAAACATAGGAATATCTCAGGAGTCAGGTGTGATGAGATAAATCTGAATAGAGCCATGAAGAGAGTAGCCATTAGATCAAAAGATTTTTTTTTATGAATCTTAAATATACTCTCAAAATCAAATGTTTATCTCAGCAACAATTACATTTGGCTAATTTAGTATTTTTTTATATAGTTAGATGAGATTAAGCAGAAAAATAGTATAATGTTTTTATTTACTGATTCTTAAAATATTATGATATTTATTCCTATTAACTTATTGAAGGTAATAACCAGGGAAGAGATTTTTCATGAAAAATCTAAAAATAAATCACATTAGAGTCATATAAAAATAACCATATGTAGATATTGTATATCCCAGTGAGGGACGAGGGCCACTTCTGTGGTAGTAATAAAACAGGCATTATAAAAATAAATATCCTAGCTTCTGAATTCCTTAAAGTTCCTTTAAAAACCAAGTGCCCAATTCTGGTTTGTCTAATATAATTTTTTACTATGAAGTAAGTCCATGCTAACAGATGTGTGCCCAAAGTTTCGTCACATCTTCATAAAGGCAGGATGAGTAATTTTCCCCTAAGGGCTGGACAGGGAAAATGCAGGAATTCATATGTATGCAACTCATTCATTCTTCAAAAAATAAAATTACTGAGTACCTAATATGTGCCAGGTATTGAAGCAACCCTGAGAATAAAACAGAGCAAAGATTCCAAGGACGTTGTTTTCCATGGACCTTATAATTCAGCAAGGGGGGAAAAAGATGTTAAATAATTAATATAATGAGAAAGTCAGGGCTCTATGATTTTGGATGAAAAGGAAAGCCAACATGAACAAGTTTAGAAAAGGTCTCCCTAAGAAAAGGATAGGTAAGTTTAGACCAAAGGATAGGGAAGGAGTACAGCAGTGATCCAGCAGAAGAAAGAGCACAGATGAATCAGCAAGCCCCGCACGTACAGAGACATACGAGAAAGCTGTCTCCAGCTAAGGATGAAGCTAGAGATGTAGGCGGATAGAATCCAAAAGAGGGCCTATACAATCAATGTCACCCCAAAAGTTCCATTTTGTTTAAAGTCATTGTAGGAATGTTTAAGAACTGTGAAAATTATTCACAGGGCAATGGAGAGCCACTGAAAAGTTATTGTTAGGAACCTGACCGTTTAAATAAGCTAAGTACTTGGCTGCATCACAGACTGGAGGAAAGCAGTTGATTGTAGAGAGACTCCTTTATGACAGTGATTTTCAACCTTTTTCATCTCGTGGCACACATAAATCGATTACTAAAATTCTACAGCACACCAAAAAATATGTATTTCCAATCTCACCAAAAAATAGGTATAATTTGGATTCATTAACACCAAACAGCTATAATAGTAGCTGTTGTAATATTTTTTTAATTTGGCAATCTAAGGGAAGAGGGCAGAGCCCCTGACTAAATAGTCAAGTAGTGCACAGAGCATAGTCACAACTGCAGTTGTCATTGATCCAGTCAATATTGGCATGAAAATACTGTTTGAACCATTCTTAGCTGGCCTTGGGTTTAGCTAATATTACTACTTATAGCCACGATGATTCCACTAGCAAGCCTAAGTAGTGATCAGTGGTTAAAAAAGTGACCTACCACCCTGGCCAGTGTGGTTCAGTGGTTGGAGCATCAGCCTGTGGACCAAAGGGTCTTGGGTTCGATTCCCGGTCAAGGGCATGTGCCTAGGTTGCAGGTTCAGTCCCCACCCAGGTGCATGTAAAGGGAGAGAGGAGCAACCAATCAAAGATGTGTCTCTCTCACAACGATATTTCGCTCTCCCCATCTCCCTTCTCCTTCACCACCATCCTTTCCACTCTCTCTAAATAGCGGAAAAACTATCTGTGGGTGAGGATTAACAGTAAAATAAAATCTATAGTAATAAAAGCATAATATGCGAATTAAACCAGAAGTCTGGACGACCTTCTGGACAAAGCCGGGGCTGCGCGGGAAGCCCGGGTCCCAGAGGGAAGCCAGGATCCCGGTGCCAAAGGGAAGCCAGTGCCAGCAGCCGAGGGAAGAAAGGCCTACTCTTGCACGAATTTCATGCATCGGGCCTCTAGTAAATAAATAAAAAAGGTGACCTAACAAAGCAGCAAAAACAGACTGACAGATAATAAAATTAAAAAAAGAAAGAAAATAATTGGCAGATATAAATCAGTTAAGTGGTCAATGAAACTTCAGCCAGGGCCCTGATAATCTTAAATTTCCTATACATGATAATTCTGCAAATTTCTCTTTTTCTTTACCAGGATTAAACACATTATTTCTTTACTAGAATGAAATATTAAGGTAACAGCCTAGATGGAGAAACCAAATTCAATCTCTTTCCTTGTTCAATGGTAGTCAAGCACCTTCCAAAGTTTGCAAAAGGAAAACTCTTCTCATTGGAGTGGTTTTTCTATGGATGGCAAACACTCTAAACTAAATATAAACAACCTCAGTTTTCTGTCCCGCATCACTTCCCATCTTTCCCTATACTACATAAATACATAAAGACATCATGGTTTAGTAGAAAAGACAAAGATTTTGGGAATGGATACATTTGATTTTGAATCCCTCCTTGAACAATTATTAACATTACTAGAGACCAGGTGCACAAAATTTATGCATGGGGTTGGGGGGGGTGTCCTTCAGCCTTGCCTGCACCCTATCCAATCTGGGACCACTTGAAGGATGTTAAACTGCCCGTTTAGACCCACTGGGATTGGGTCTAAATGGGCAGTATGATATCCCTCTCACAATCCAGGACTGCTGGCTCCCAACTGCATGCCTGCCTACCTTCTTGATTGCCCCTAACCGCTTATGACTGTCAACCTGATCACCCCTAATCACTCCCATGCCAGCCTGATGCCTAACTGCTCCCCTACCAGCCTGTTTGCCTCCAACTTCCCTCCTCTGCCAGCCTGGTCACCCCTAACTGCCCTCCCCTGCAGGGTTGATCGCCTCCAACTGTACTCCCTTGTAGCCTGGTGCCTCACAACTGCCCTCACCTGCTGGCCATCTTGTGGTGGCCATCTTGGTCCACATAGGGGCAGGATCTTTGACTACATGGGGACAGCCATCTTCTGTGTTGGAGTGATGGTCAATCTGCATATTACTCTTTTATTAGATAGGATAGAGGCCTGGTGCATGGGTGGGGGCTAGCTGGTTTGCCCTGAAGGGTATCCCAGATCAGGGTGGGGGTTCCCTTGGGATGTGGGGTGGCCTGGGCAAGGGGCCTGTGGTGGTTTGCAGGCTGGCCACACCCCCTGGTGACCTTGGTATCTGGAATTTATTTGCCTTCTACAATTGAAATTTTATAGCCTGGAGCCCAGCCAAGCCTCCTGCTTGCTCCATGGCTGCAGCCATTTCTGTTTGGATTTGTTTAACCTTCTATAATTGAAACTTTGTATCCTTGAGTGGAAATCTAGGCCGGCCAGGGCAGGAGGAAGCTTGACTTCCTCTTGTCGGGGAAAACCCCAGCCTTCTCTCTCCAGCTCCATGGCTGCCGCCATTTTTCTTGGGATTTATCTTCTATAATTGAAACTTAGTATCCTTGAGTGGAGGCCTAGGTCTGCCAGGGTGACTGGAAAGGTTGGCTTCCTGTATTGCCAGGGAAACCCAAGCCTCTCAACTGCTCTCTGTGGCTGCAGCAATCTTGGCTGGGGTAAATTTGCATACTCACTCTGATGGCCTGGTGGGTGTGGCTGGTGGGCATGGCTTGAGCAGACTGATGGTTAATTTGCATATTACTCTTTTATTAGGTAGAATGATTTGGACAGTGCTTTTTATTTTCAAGCCTCAGTTTCCCTATTTTTAAAAGTAAGACAATAATAGCTCATAGTATTTTTTTAGAAGATTAAACAAAAAAAGATATGTAAAGCGTCTGGCATAGAACAGACATTCTATAAAGTGTAGTGTCCCTGTCCACCTTATGTATCCTCTTTGATACTATTAATACAAAGTATGCTTTCATGATGAATAGGCTTTTCATGAGCCAAATTTCCAAAGTATTTTACCTTCTGGTAATTAGTATATACCTCTCTTTTCTCAAGTCTGTGACTTTCCTATCTATTCTTACATCTATTCCAACAATAATGATGTTGCCCTCTCTCTTCTGTCTTTTACTATACCCCAAATATGAAGATCGAAGTAGAGATAGTTTCTGTGTTATTTTTTTAAATTAGACAAATATAGTAGTCCTGCTTGTTATTCTTTAATCATAAAGTAACAAAGCAACCCAAGGATACCAACAACTACTTATTAAAAAACAAAAGGGAAAAATATTACATACTTACATTTATAACATTTATATATACACAAGCATATGTGTACAGATCTATATTTCACAAGGTAGAAGGCGGTGATTCGGCTCTTTATAACCCCATTCTAAGATTACTGTTAACTGTCTCTTAACTGATCCCCTGTGTACAGTATATATTCTTTCTATTCCAACCTAGTCATAGTTACTAAATTAATCTTAGTGCAAAGCGCTGCATCACTCTCACACAAATACTAGTAGACATCCATTGGCTCCCTGCAGTATGTAGGATAAAGTCCAAATTCCTCAGCCTACCATTCAAGGCCTACTGTACTTGCTTCTAAACCACCTTTCCAAACATATTTCCCATTAGTCGTTTCCATGTATACTAAACTTAAGCCAAAGTCAATCATCAGGTTTTCAGTTATTTCCTATGAAAACATTATAAATGCATTCCATATCTTTGCTTATAATGTTTCATTATCTTGGAATGCCCTCACCATTACCTATATTCCAAAACTTGGGTTCAAATGTCAACCCCTCAACTCTAAACAGACACATGAACCCAGCTGGTATGACTCAGTGTTTGAGCATTGGCCCATGAACCAAGAAGTCCCTGTTTGATTCCCAGTCAGGGCACATGCCTGGGTTGCTGATTCAATCCCCAGTGGGGGGTGTGCAGGAGGAAGCCAATCCATGATGTCTCTCCTTCATTGATGCTTCCATCTCTCTATCCTTCTCCCTTCCTCTCTCTAAAAATTAGTAAGGAAAATAATTAAATAGAAACATGAGAAGCTTCCATATGCAATACAAAATGTGATATGTGTGTGTGTATTATGTATACCGTGTTTCCCCGAAAATAAGACATCCTCCGAAAATAAGACCTACTTACAGGTTTCCTTCTGAGTGAAATATAAGGCATCGCCCCCCCCCCCCGAAAATAAGGCCCCCAGGCTCTGTCTCAGAACGAAAATTAATTTACAGTAAACTGGTCTCTAGGGCCGCCCGACTGGCATCTAGCAAACAGTGACATTATGCGGAGTCCTGACGTCACTGCTGTGTGAATGGAGAGAAATCAGCGTGGAAACTTTGTGAAACCTAAACTGCAAGAAGTTGTGACTTGGGTGAAGAATTCATGAGAGAAAAATCACTGACAGTTGCATTGTAGATGCACTGCGAGCAGGCTACCTTGACAAGAAGTACTCATTTAAAGACAGTGCTATTGCTAAACATGAGAGATTTGGTCCACTGATTCTGAAATGGAGTCACAAGAAATTCACCAGGAAATTCAGGAATTGGATTGTTATGATAATGTTCCAGAAGATGATGACATGATTGTCATTGAATAAATGAGTAAATTCTTTTTAAAAAATATATATTTTATTGATATTTCACAGAGAGGAAGGGAGAGAGATAGAGAGCTAGAAACGTCGATGAGAGAGAAACATCGACCAGCCGCCTCTTGCACACCTCCTACCGGGGATGTGCCCGCAACCAATGTATATGCCCTTGACCAGAATCGAACCCGGGACCTTTCAGTTCGCAGACCGACGCTGAGCCAAACGGTTTCGGCATGAGTAAATTCTTGATACTGTGGGATTCACAGTTTGTCTGGTTTGTGTTGACAACTACCGTATTATGATACCGTATACAGGTAATAAATTTCCTTTATTTTCATTTAACAATAAACGTGTACCGTATTCTTCTTCATGGAAAAATGAGACATCCCCTAAAAATAAGACCTAGCGCATCTTTGGGAGCAAAAATTAATATAAGACACTGTCTTATTTTCGGGGAAACAGGGTAATATATATTACAACAAACAAAAACACTAAAATAAACAACTAACCTTAAAAGCAAGAAAACTTTGATGTGCCAGAAATTATATGGGACTTCAAAATCAGAGCTTGAGCAGAGGCTAAAGTTCAGAAAGGTACCAGGTACCAGTGATTCAACGCCCATATGAGGGACAGGAAATGGTCTCAGTCCTGCCAGAAGTAGGAACTGGGCTTGGCCCCTGCATGTTTACCTAAATCTACAAAATGCTGTCCCATCTATAAAAAAAAAAAAAACTAAGAAATTTTGCTCACTTGCCCAGGAATAGTCACAAGAAAGTCTAGGGGTACGGGTAGAAAAGAAATCATAGAACTATCCCTTCTGGATATCGAAGGACTGTCGTTCAGTTTGAAGGAGTCAAAAGTTATGCAGAAAAAAATAGGTGCCATAAGGCAAGAAAAAATACAATTAAAAAAATCAAACAGCAATTCTGGGAATAAAAATCTCAATGGACAGGTTAAACAGTTGAAATTAGTGAGTTGGAAGATGTGTGAAAAAAACACGAAGAATTCAGCAGAACTAAAAGAAAATATGAAAGAACCATTAAAGGAAGTATTTCAGCAAAAAGAAAAATTAAACCCCAGTGGGAAAAACAGAATACAAGTGGAGCCAAAACCACCACTATCTCCATACACTGGTAACAAAAACAAGAAAAACAGAAGGAGTAAACCTAAGGTTAAGCATTCCATACTTTGTTTTGTTCAGAAGGAAGAGCGATGTGACCTTTTGACTTTTGAAAATAATATTTGTTAATTCTGAGTGGCAGAATTATAGTTTCTATATTCTACTCTTTGTATTCCTCTATGCTTGAAATATTTAACAATATTTTAGATGCCACCTTCTCTGGATTGCCCAGGCAGAATTATTTCTTTCTTCCTCTGAATTTACATAGTACTTTTTCTCTACTTCTCTTGTAAGTACCATGACTAAATGTTATACATTTCCTGTTAGATAAGTTTCTCAATAGCAAGATAAATATCTATTCACTAATAGCCATCCCATTAAAAAAATAATAAATCATCCTAACTTGAAGCAAAGAGTATAGAATTTTAAAAGTAAATAAAATTTCTGAATGGCCAGGATAATAGATGGCAAATAACAACACAGAGGATATGAAGGATTATCACCACAAACTATTAAGCTATCTATGGCAGAGGATTGAAGGAAACACAAGTTGTACATCAGTCTCTGAAGACAATGGGAAAGTTTCCTGGAAATTAGAAGATGCCTATAAAAATGACAGAGAGATGGAGTATTACTTTATTTAAATTATAAATATTAGCATTTTCTTTAATAGATATATTTTAAATTTGCTTTGAGATTTTATCCTATCTCATAAGCTGAACTCTGTGTGTTAACCCATTTTATACTCAAAAAGACATACTATAATGGAATATAGCTGTTAATGCAAAGAAAAACAAGAAATTCAAACAGAACTGGGCACACCCAAAGCTAGATGTTTTGTAAGATATTTATTTTTCCATTCAAAGCACTTTCTCAAAAGCTCTATTTCACACATTGGAATCTGAATCATGTCAATAACTTATATAAATCTCTAAAGCAAACAATAACAAGCAAAGACAAAGTCAAGTGGATAAAATAACTGATGTTTTCTCTTAATTATGGAAAATTCAATTTCCCTGCAAGTAGAAACAAGTTCATAAAATATCTACTCAGGGCACGAGTGACCATAAGCAATAAAATATGAAAAAGCTCCAAGAGTTCTGGTTTAATGCATAACAATTTCAAGTTTTTAAAAAGCATTTGTAATACTTAAGCCCACAGAAAACTTGCACTCTCTTCCAAGAGCAAAACCACAGCATCACTTTGGGGGAAAGAAAATCTATGCCCGTTATCATTAAGTAATGTGCTAATGCAATCAATTTTATTTTTAAAAATGTAGCTTTTCTGGAACAGAATGCTTTAATAGACTAGTCAGTTGGTTGGTTACATACCATCTGAACCAAGAACTTCATATGTAAAGAAAATATTTCCCTCTTACTTAAAAAATTATAGCATCATTTTCAGTATTCTCTTTTGCTTCCCAAGTGCATTTTCTGGCAATGCATCATGACTCTGCATATGCTGGTACAATATTTTAATTAAAAACACATTCTAATCATTTACATATGACTTATTTTTGAAAGTCAGAAGTTTAAAAGTTTAATTCAATTTTTTAAAAGGTATAATTTAAACCTATGTTTCTTATTTCGTTACTTTTAAAGGATAAAGGAAAGAAAAAAAACCTACTATTTTCTTGAAGTCCATGTTATAGTAGAAAAATTATTTGCAAAATAATTAAAATAAGCCAATAAATAAAATCGAACCATGACTTCCTGGTTCATAAGTTAATGCTCACCACTGGGAAACACCAGCCTGACACATAGTGTTCTTATTTACATATCATGCTTGGGGTGAATCTGCCACTGTGAGTTAACAAAAGTAAAAAACAAAATTTTTAGTCCAACTTAAGATTACTTTGATATATTTTGTTCCTAATTGGCCTCCATTTGTAAAAACCGATGTTTTATGGAACAAAAATAGGATTTGCTTGAAAAGATATAAAATAAATACCACGGGGATAATCACATCCTTAAAGATACACTTCAGATTCATCTTACAGGTATTTACTAAAAATACATTTTAAGTGTTTTATAAAATAAATGAGAACGGTAGGTAAAGACAGTATACACAGTACAATAATGGAAGTAATTCAGAATTCTAAAACTGAGAGGACATTATAATAAAATTATCTTATCCCAGACTCACACTGAGACACATCATAATTAAAATGGCAAAGGTTAAAGACAAAAAGAAAGTCTTAAAAGCAGGAAGAGCAAGACAGTTACTTACAGGGGAGGTTCCCATAAGACTGTCAGCTAATTTCTCAACAGAAACTTTTCAGGCCAGAAGAAATTGGCACAAAATATTCGAAGTGATGAAAAGCAAGGACCTACCAAGACTAAATACTTTAGCAAGCCTATCATTTAAAATTGAAGGAAAAATAAAGAGCTTCCCAAACAAGAAAATGCTAACGGGATTCATCACCACCAAACCAGGATTACAAGAAATGTTAGAGGGACTTCTTTAATAAAAAAAAATAATAATCTTATCCCACCCCCTCATAAACAGATAAAGCAGCTGACACCCAGATAAGTTAAAAAAAAAATTTATCTTCTTGGAAAGAATCCATTTATTCAATTAACACATCTGAAACACTTACTATAGTATAGTATAGTATATAGTATACCCAGTATTGTGCTAGGTACTAAATGAGAAAATATGTAGTCCTTGTTCCCAAGGAGCTCAAAGTCAAGTGTAAAAGAAGACATGAAAATAAACAATTTTTAAACATAAGAGAACTGGACACCTGGAGAAGTCAGAAGAGTACTTGCAGAAAACATAGTTCATAAGTTGGTATATGAAGGAAGAACAATAATTTTCAGATAGATAAAGAGGCAAAGAAGGTATCCAGGAAGGGGAAAAGCACAAAATGTCTGGAGGCCTGAGAGAACATGCTGTATTCTGAGTTTCAAATGTGAAGGGCATTCTGTATGCCTTGAATATTTTTTAAAATAAATAATTGAGACTCATGAAAAATGTTAGTGGGTGAGTAATGCAATCTGACCTGAATTTTATAAATCTTTGTATGAAAGACAAATTGGAGGGTGAAATGAGAGGCAAAGAAAATGACTATGAGTGCATCTAGGGGTTATGACCCTAGGATCTTAACGGTCTAATTATGTGTAAGATACCAACAAGAAAAAAGTTTTTAACAACTCCCAAGTCTGGGACACAGAAGAATGGCTGGATTAGAAAGTTTCACCACAACAGAATGTTCAGTAGTTAGAAAAGTTTCCATAAAGAAGGAACAGGGGTATTTGTCAGACACACAGGTAGAAAAATATGAATTTTCAGGATCCAGCTGGAAATATGAGTTTAAAATAAATAAATACAGGCTTGGGATTTAATAAAATTCACTTTACCTTTTAAATTGCCTTTGTCAGTTCTAAGTAAATGCCTTTAGGGCATTATGAGGGCAGAAAGGAAAGGGGGACAAACTAGACCTATCACCCCCTCCACTGTCTCAGAGTAGTTATGCTTTCATCTTTTGGGGTCCTAGAAGTACATTTTTTAAAATAGTCTGTTTCTTTTAAAAGTTTTAAAACTATTATAATATAGTTTTAGAATCAAACAGATATGGTGTTAAATCCTGATTACCTCCTCTTCTCTAACAGAGAAGTTCTGAAAAAGAGGGGGAGATCAATTTGATGGTATAATATCCCTGAGTTGAAGGTCAAAGTAGACCACAGAAGAAAGATTACAGGAGTAGCTTCAGGTAAAGGAAAAGCCCTTCTGTATCTAAGGATGAACAGAGGACCTAACAATATGTATAAACAGACAAGTTTATAGTTGGGGCTGACTTTTGAGGGAATACATTCATACTTATATCTTCTTTGTGTAGTAGGTTAATCAGTTAGCTGCTGAGTCTAAAAGAGAGAACGTAGAAATTTGAGAAACCCATTATGGGAAAAGAGTTAAACCAACCATGGGTTTGTGCAAAATGATTGCTGACTGGCACCAAATATACTCAGTTGTATTATTTTCTCCAACTGTACTCAGCAGAAACCATATAACAATTCATACAGTTAAAAATATTTCCAATTATTCTTTGTATGTGTCATATACTAGCACAATATAATTAAAGTACTAAAATTACTCATGTGATCCTAATTCATAAAATATAATGTGTCCTATATAATAAAGATATAATATTCAAATGGTCTTTATGCCATGAAGCATAATGACCAACCATGTAATGACCGGAAGGAACACAGATCAGCAGGAGGATGGAAGAGCGAGCTATAAGCAGGCGGTGGAGAGCTACAGGAGGAGGCAGGGCAGCAAGCTATGGGTTGGGGCAGGGGGGGGCAAAGGGAACTAAAAAAGGATGGGGCAGTGGGTGGAAAGCTACTGGAGGGCGGCAGCAAGCTACTGGCGAGCTAATGGCACATGGATTCATGTGCAGGGCTACTAGTATGCTTATAAAGGAACTAGAGGCCCAGTACATGAAATTCATGCACGGGGAAAAGGGGGTGTCTCTCAGCCCAGCCTGCACTCTCTCCAATCTGGGACCCCCTCGAGGGATATCTGACTGCCTCCTCACAATCCAGGACTGCTGGCTCCCAACTGCTTGCCTACCTGCCTTCCTGATTGCCACTAAGTGCTTCTGCCTGCCAGCCCGATCACCCCCTAACAACTCCCTTGCCAGCCTGATTGATGCCTAACTGCTCCCCTGCCAGCCTGATTGCCCCTAACTGCCCTCCCCTGCAGGCTTGATTGCCCCCAACTGCCTTCCCTTGCAGGCCTGGTCCCTCCCAACTGCCCTTCCCTGCTGGCCTTGATCACCCACAACTGCCCTCCCTTGCTGGCCTGATTCATCCCAACTGCCCTCTCCTGCTATCAATCTGGTGTCCGCATGGGGGCAGCCATCTTTGACCACATGGGGGCAGCCATCTTGTGTGTTGGAGTGATGGTCAATTTGCATATTACTCTTTTATTAGATAGGCTTTTACAAAGTACCTCAATGGCTTAATGCCCTTCTTGTCTTGTGGTTACAGAGAATGACAAAAGGTTTATTCAGCCTAGGTCTGGGTACATATTGTAAAGTGTTTCTTATAAGAAATCCATTTTGCATTCAAGTTTATTCCAAATAAAAACAAAGAATACACATGTTAGAATTCCTTCATATGAAGACTCCATCTTTTTCCTGACAAAGAGTTCTGGATACAGGCCAACGTACTTACTGTACCTGGCTTCTCTCTTAAATAAATTTTTTTCCATGACTCAGAAGATGGATCTTTTTAAAAAGGAAATGCTACCTGTCTCTAGAAAACATCTCTGATCACCATAGGAGACTACAGTTTTGGAAATATCCTTCTACCTAAAGAAGTTTACTTTGCACAAGAAAGCACTGCTGAGACTTGATGAGTGAAAAGCACTTGGGCCCACATGATGATAGTAAGTGGTTCTTAGTAACTTTGAAATTCTGATTAATGTCTTCATATTTGCTGCTTAATTGCACTAACTGAATTTTTCATTAGATGGCCAAATAGTTCTTTTATTGACTTTGAAAAACTGCTAAAGTCATATTTACAGTAAGAATTTTCTAAACATTTATTTCCTCATAGTGAACAAAGACTTAACACTCCTTAATAGCTTTGTTTGCATGAAAACTCCTTGAATTCTGATTATTTTCCTATGAATAGTTAAGGCTATAAAATGGTTCTCATTACTAGCCAGAAAAACAGAGATTATTTCTCATAGAATTATTAATTCTAGAAGTCAAAATTGAAGTGCCTGGCTTATCAGAACTTGGATAATTTGTAGTTTTATAATTCTTATGGAATTTTATAACTCGTAAGGCATTAGGAAAAAATCAGCTTTTATGCTGGTATAAACCAATATATTTGCAAATACATTGGCTAATTTGGGCAAACGTTTTAGAAACTACCTATAAATAAGAAACTAAAGATCTCATATTTAATGCTTAGCATAAAGAAAATAGAAAATTAAGAATGATCTGTAACACTCAGAAAACTGATATACAGCATTTTAATCAATTTATACTTTAATAATCTAGATAATTGGCAATGTTTAAACTCAGATCTGATTACAAAAGAGTGAACGGAATTTGACAATGTGAGTTTTCCCCTAGTTTGCTTCCTTTTCTTTCTTTGCTCAAGGGCAAGCATTTTAGTCTGCAGTGATGCAAAAAATGTGCATGTTCTGCTGTAACCCTAATTTGCTGACAAAATATGTAGAACAGAGAATAGGTTCAGAGCTTGCAGTTTAAGTATTTCTACTCTATGGTTTTGATGAGTCATATTTTAATGATAAAAGAAAATAAGCCATTGATAAGGTTCAGGTCAACAGATTATATAATCAGATTAACTGTATACAAACATTTTTCATGTTTCTATTATTTGGTTTTCATAAAAACCCATTGAGAGAGGAAAAAAGACTAACCTCAATTTCTAAAGAGCAAGTCACGGCTCAAAGAAGTTAAATATGGCCAAGGTAATGTCACCTCCACTTACCAGGAGAGGGTAACAGAAAAAAAAAAATGAGTAAGACTATCTAAAAGTGATTACATATGGTGGTCAAGACAAAAATTAATTATAAATATGAATAAGGTACCAGAGCATTAGGAAAATGGTAGAGAAAGTAGCTCCAAACATCTATCCCTCCACAGAAACATTGAAAATAAGTAAAAACTGTCAGAAACAACTTTGTCAAATTCTGAAAAAGTTAAAGGTTCATAGCAACCAAGGGGGAGGCTGAATAAAGAAAAAAGGCTGTAGGATACTTTTAGAAATGGTAGGATACTTCTGTGGAATTGTTACCGGTCCTTCCCCCAAACCCTCCCCAGCTCGGCAGCCCGTCATCCCTGTGTTGGACCAGGACCCACTCCAGAGGAAACAGAGCAGATGTTATAAGCAAATTATTGTGCTTATCTGTTCTATTTTGTCTGGAGGCTACCTGAAGAAATGGCACAAGACACACATCATTATCTGGGGGAACAGATGCGGTGGAGATATATAATAAATAGAACGCCTAAAGCCTGGGAGGAAACACTGTGAAGAGAATATATAGTTTTTTTTAAAAAGTACATGTAACACTCTCTTGGACAGAGCAAATGGTAGGCCACAAAACAAGTCTTAAAACTGAAATCAGACAAAGCAGCCTCTCTGACCACAATGAAATGAAACTAGAAATTTTTAAAAAAGAAGGAAAATAGAAAATTCATGAATATGTGGGAATTAAACAATATACAATTAAACAAGCCATGGGTCAAAGAGATCAAAGAGGAAACTAGAAAATACAACACACAAAACATGGGATACAGAGAAGGTGGAGCTAAGAGAAAAGTTTATAGCACTTAATGCTTACATTAAGAAGACCTCAAATCAATAACTTAATGTCGTACCTTAAGGAATTATTAAAAAAAAAAAAAAAGCAAACTAAACAGAAAACTAGCAAAAAGATGTAAATAATAACAATTAGAATGAACATATATGAAATAGAGAACAAAGGGAAGAAAATCAATTTTTAAAAACTTGGTAGTTTGGCTGCTAAAAAAAATAAGGCATTCTTACCATTTGTAGCAGCATAGATGGAACTGAAGAGCATTATGCTAAGTGAAATAAGCCAGGCAATGAAATATAAATACCACATGATCTCACTCATTTGTGGAAAATAAAGAACACTATAACCAGATGAACAAAAAGATAGGTACAGAGGCAGTAAAGCATCAAACAGACGGCCAAATTACAACAGGAAGACTGGGGATTGTTGGGAAGGGGGAGGAAGAGATCAACCGAAGGACTTGTATTGCATGCATATAAGCAAAACCAATGGACACAAGACACTGGGGGAGTGGGATAAGGGCATGCAACAGGGGGTAGAGGAGGCTGGGGGAAAGTTAATGGGGGGGGGGAGATATATGTACTACTATGTGTAATACTTTAAACAATAAAAATTTTTAAAATATATATGTATATATTTGGGAAAAAACAACTTGGTAGTTTGAAAAGATTATCAAAATTGACAACCTTTAGCTAGATTGACAAAGAAAAAATGACAAAAGATGATGAAAACTAAAAACTATCCTATATAATAAAAGGCTAATATGCATATCGACCAAAAGGTAGAATGATCAGTCACTCTGACATGTACTGACCACCAGGGGGCAGACACTCAACACAGGAGCTGCCCTCTGGTGGTCAGTGCACTCACATAAGGGGAGCACTGCTCAGCCAGAAGCTAGGCTCATGGCTGGTGAGCTCAGCAGTGGTGAGGGAAGCCTCTCCCTCCTTCGCAGCAGTTGGACATTTCCAAAGGGCTCCCGCAGGCCAGAGCCAGCACAGGCCAGACTCAGGGGAACCCCCTGCTCCAGTGCACAAATTTTGTGCACCAGCTCTCTAGTCTATAAATAATTATATGCCAACAAAGTAGATACCTAGATGATATGGACAATTCCTAGGAAAACACAATTTATCTGAAATGATTCAAGTAGAAACAGAAAATCTCAACAGACCTATAAAAACTAAGATATTACATCAGTAATCAAAAACTTTTCAGAAAATAAAAGTCCAGGATCAAGTTGCTTCATTGGTGAAGTCCACCAAACTTTTAAAGAATTAGTATTAACCCTTTTCACACTCTTTGAAAAAATAAAAGGAGGAGCAGGAAGTGCTTCCTACCTTATTCTGTAAGACCAGTATAACCAATATCAAAGCTTAATAAAGGTTCATAAGAAAATTACAGATCAACATTTCTTATCATTATAGATATAAAAATTCTCAACAAAACACTAGAAAACCAAATTCAACAGCATATTTGTGACCAAGTAGAATTTATCCCAAGAATGTAAGAAACAAACAAACAAAAAAATAGATAAATTGGACTTCATCAAAACTAAAATATTTGTGTATAAAAAAATACATTATCAAAAAAAGGGAAAAGACAACCTAGATAATGAGAGAAAATTTTGCATATTATATATCTGATAAGGGTTTAGTATTCAGAATATATAAGGAACTCTTACAACTCAATAACAAAAAGACAAGCAATCTAAAAAAGTGGGCAAAGGATTTAATAGCTATTTATCCAAAACAGACATGCAACTGAATGGTCAACCAACATAGAAGATGCTCATCATAATTAGGCACTAGGAAAATGCAAATCAAAACTAAATATGAGATTCCATTTCACACACTCAATAGGATAATTATAATAAATTTTAAAAAGCAAAATAAGTGTTGGCAAGGATGTGGAAAGATTAAACCCTGAGTAGGAATGAAAAATGATTCAGCTGCTGTGGAAAACAGTTTGGTTGTTCCTCAAAAAGTTAAATATACCACATGATCCTGAAATTCCACTTCTCAGTATAAACTCCAACGAACGAAAAAGTACTGAAATAAATACATGTAGAGGGAGGTTTACAGCAGCACTTTTCACAATAGCCAAAAGGCAGGAACAGCCCAAACATCCATCAATAAATGAATGTATATACGAATTGTTGTCTATCCATATGATATAATATTATTGTCCATGGAAAGGAATGAAATATTGATGTTATGTGGATGAACATAAAAAATATCAAAAAAGAAGCCAGACATAAAAAGGTCACAAATTGTCTGAGAGATAAACTCACAGAGACATAAGGTAGAATGGTGGTAACCTACTTAATGGTAAGAGGTCTTTTGGTGTTGGTGGTGTTGTTGTTGTTTAAGAGTTTTACTTTGGAATGATGGAAATGTGTGGAACTAGACATTTTGAATGTACTAAATGCCACTGCATTTTTCACTGTAAAGTGGTTAACTTTGTTATGTAAATTTCACCTCAATAAATTATTAGAAAAAGAAAAAGTGAACGGCAATTCAGGACAGCCTCAACACATACCAGGACTTAAGACTGGAAATGACACATTTGCTTTTAAAAGTCATTACTATGGCCATGAAAACAAAAACCTTTAAGTAAAGCTTAAGAGATTCACCATCTCAGGGCACTCAACAGCAATAACAAAACAAACAAAAAAGGGGTGGAAGGTTGGGGGATGGTAAAAAAAAAACAAAAAAAAAACTGATGTTATAATTAGCTAAATCCCAGCGAAAATCACAGATAGGTTAAGAAAGCCCTACTGACCATGCTCTGACTACACTGTCTTGGGTTTTGGATTGAGTAACAGTTAGGATTCCAACTAAACACAGATGACACATTCTACTTAGGATAACCTGAGGAGGGTTTATTTACAAAAGGACTATTTATAGAAGTGAAGATGTAGAGAAACAAAGGGATAGTTCAGTAATCCAGAAGCAGCAGAAACACTGTCACTCTAAGCTAAAGAAACAAATTTAGTTCTAACCCCTACCCAATCTGTATATTACTCTTTTATTAGATAAGATAGAGGTCTGGTGCATGGGTGGGGGCCAGCTGGTTTGCCCTGAAGGGTATCCCAGATCAGGGTGGGGGTTTCCTTGGGGCATGAGGCAGCCTGAGTGAGGGGCCTGTGGTGGTTTGCAGGCCAGCCATGCCTCCTGGAGACCCAAGCAGAGGCCCTGGTTTCTGGAATATATTTACCTTCTACAACTGAAACTTTGTAGCCTGGAGCGAAGCTAAGCCTTCTGCTTGCTCCATGGCTGCAGTCATTTCTGTTTGGATTTGTTTACCTTCTATAATTGAAACTTTATAGCCTTTGAGAGGAGGCCTAGGCTGGCTAGGGCAGGTGGAAAGCTTGGCTTTCTCCATTGCCTGAGAATCCCAAGCGTCCCTCCTGCTGTGGCTGTAGCCATCTTGGTTGGGTTTATTTGCATACTTGCTCTGATTGGCTAATGGGTGTGGCTGGTGGGTGTGGCATAATTTGCATATTAATCTTTTATTAGGTAGGATATATATATAATTTCAAGGTATTAACTCAGTTCCAGAAAGACTAAGATAAATAGTTCTGTTTACCTTGGATAGCAAGTGAATATTAGATTTAGGAGAAGTAAATTGAAACTACATAAGTAATATTTTTGTGTAAGCTGTAATTACATATATGTTCCAGTGACCAACATTTGTTGTTTTGTTGATGTTGGCCATTCTGACAGGTGTGAGATGGTACCGCATTGTTGTTTTGATTTGCATCTCTCGGATAATTAGTGACTTGGAGCATGTCTTCATGTGCCTCTTGGCCTTCCTTCTGTCTTCTTTTGAGAGGATTCTATTTAGGTCCATTGCCCATTTTTTAGTTGGCTCATTCATTTTCCTTTTATTGAGTTCTATAAGCTGTCTATAGATGTTGGAGATTAAACCTTTATCAGTGATATCATTTGCAAATATGTTCTCCCATACAGTGGGTTTTCTTGTTGTTTTGTTGATGGTTTCTTTTGCTGTAATAAAGCTTTTTATTTTGATGTAGTCCCATTTGTTTATTTTCTCTTTAGCTTCCATTGCCCTAGGGTTAGTATCAGTGAAGAAGTTCTTTAGGCATATGTCTGAGATTTTGCTGCCTGTGGATGTCTCTAGTATTTTTATGGTTTCCCATCTTATGTTTAAGTCCTGTATCCACTTTGAGTTTATTTTTGTGTATGGTGTAAGTTGGTGATCTAGTTTCATTCTTTTGCATGTATCTGTCCAATTTTCCCAACACCATTTACTGAAGAGACTGTCTTGACTCCATTGTATGCTCGTGCCTCCTTTTTTCTTTTAACTCACGATATTACCTTTTAAATATATTTGAAATTAAACTTCCCAAAAATGTTCATGATCAATAAACTAGCCTCTCTTGCCTTTAGCTTTGCTACCTATATACAAGCCTGATCCATGACATTTATAAAGTGCTCTACTAACTATCCTTCTATAAGAATGTTTCATAAAGTCACCTCCCTACTTAACACCTTTTAATTAGTCTCCCACCATCTATGTATAATAAAATCCAAATTCTTCAGCTTATCTATTTCTCCATTCTCATATCCCAGTATCTCTTCTCCCTAATCCCTCCCCCATGAATATTTTCTATTCTAGCATCAACAGTCTACTGGATCAGACTTCTGAGCCTTATACACTTTTCATTCTACTTAGAATGTTTTTCTCCTTCTAACAGTCTGGCAAATATCTAGTCATCCTTTGCACTCTACAGATAACTTTTTGCAAGAGTTTTCAGATCAAATTTCCACTCTCCCTCCAAAATAAACATAATGACTGCCCCTTGTGTGCTATTTCTGAATTTTATCCCACTTTTAACTTAATTCTATTCTGCATTTTTCATATTTTAAAAGGTTTGTAAAATAAGCTTTAGATTGGAAAATCCTTATGTTAGTTTATAGTTTTTATTTCGATTCTAATATAAAATGTTTAAGATTTGCTATAGTTATAAAAAATGACAAGAAAAGGGAAAATAAATAAAGGGGTCACAAAAACAGTTTCAAGACTGGATACAATGAAAACAATACTAATGTGGAATACTTATTAAATATTGGCAACATACTTTGATAGAAATAAGAACTAGGAGAGCTTTATATACTGAGTGACCATAAAAAGTAAAACTAAATACTTTTTATATTAATGATCAGACCCTTTTTAAATGAATAAATGTTACCTCAGATACTAGTAGTCTACTTTTTACACTCTATCATTTTAGAAAAGAACATTTAAAATATACACCTTCTGATAAAAGGAACCCTTTGCTAATTAATTTCAAGTGGATTCAAGCATAATTAGAAAATAACATAGATATCTTTATTATGCAATAAGAAAATTGCCAAAACCGGTTTGGCTCAATGGGTAGAGCGTTGGTCTGCGGACTGAAAGATCCCAGGTTCGATTCCAGTCAAGGGCATGTACCTTGGTTGCAGGCACATCCCCAGTAGGGGGTGTGCAAGAGGCAGCTGGTCGATGTTTCTCTCTCATCGATGTTTCTAACTCTCTATTCCTCTCTCTTCCTCTCTGTGAAAAATCAATAAATATATTTAAAAAAAAGAAAATAACTTTCAATACCTTTAAAAAAAATCAGAATCATAAGGGATTCTTCATAACCTATATGGCAATATATTTCTCATACAATATAATCAGAAATGTAAAATTAATTCTTAAAATTAACCAAGTTCTTATTTCTAAGAAATCTACAACACAGTAAGTCCTTTTATCTACAAATCACTTCCATACTAGGACTGTATAAACCGAAAGTCTTTGATGAGCAAGGGCACCTGGCTGACCATTTGTCATTTTCTTCAGAATAAGAGCCAGTTAACTGTCTACCTTCTCAACACCACAATACAGAAAACATTCTACCTCCTTCAATAGTTAATACATTCTGCTTCACTCATATTTCTAGGTCCAAATCACCAGATGTGATAAATTATGAGCTAATCATAGAAATGCAAGAAATAACTGTACGTAAGCATTTTAATAGCTGCAGGGAAAGCAAGGACACTGCAGTCCTAGCTAGAGATCATTCTATGTGCGTAAACTGTATGGATAACACCTTATAATTCCATGATGCCCCAACTCCTGTCCCCAACTGAAATTCCTGTAGAACGTTAAGCCTGCCTGAATCTGCTCCAAAGTAGAAAGAATATACACTTTGAAGTTCTTTGTTTAAATCTTTTATTCCAAAACTAGGTGGCTTTGGAAAGTTATTTAGCCTCTTTTAAAGCCCTCTCTCCTTATCTATAAAATCATGACAATTTATCAATCAGAGGGTTGTTGTGCAATGAAATGTAACATAAATGCTTAATACAATGTCTGGCAAAGAGTGGGTGTGTTCAATATTCCGGGTTAGCAGCTAAGACTGTATATGCTCAAAATTAGTTCTCTTTCTTTTTATTTCTTTTTTAAAAAAAAAATATTTTATTGATATTTTACAGAGAGGAAGGGAGAGAGACAGAGAGCCAGAAACGTCAATGAGAGAGAAACATAGACCAGCTGCTTCCTGCACACCCCCCACCGGGGATGTGCCCGCAACCAAGGCACATGCCCCTGACCGGAATCGAAACCGGGACCTTTCAGTCCGCAGACCGACGCTCTACCACTGAGCCAAACCGGTTTCGGCGAGTAATCTTGGTTATAGGTTCTTGCTATTCATCACTCTGCATATTTCTTGCCACTCTCTTCTGGCCTGCATAGTTTCTGTTGAGAAATCAGCTGACAGTCGTATGAGTACTCCCTAACTGTTTTTCTCTTGCTGCTTTTAAGATTCTCTTTGTCTTTCTCCCTTGTCATTTTAATTATGATGTGTCTTGGTGTGATCCTCTTTGGATTCCTCTTGTTTGGGATTCTCTGCGCTTCCTGGACTTGTAAGTTTCTTTCTTTCACCAGGTAGGGGAAGTTTTCTGTCATTATTTCTTCAAAAGGATTTTAGTATCTTGCTCTCTCTCTTCTTCTGGCACACCCATAATTCTGATGTTGGTATGCTTGAAGTTGTCCCAGAGGCTCCTTACACTATCTTCATATTTTTGGATTCATTTTTCCTTTTGCTTTTCCGGTTGGGTGTTTTTGCTTCTTCGTATTTCAAATCTTTGACTTGATTCTTGGGATCCTCTAGTCTGCTGTTGGATCTCTGTATATTATTCTTTATTTCAGTCAGTGTATGCTTAATTTCTGATTGGTCTTTTACATGTCTTAAACATTTGTTTTTAAGATTACTGATATAGCCCAGCCACATGGCTCTGAGGTTGAGCATCAACCTATGAACCAGGAGGTCATAGTTCGGTTTCGGTCAGGGCCAGGCTCAATCCCCAATAGAGGGCTTGCAGGAGGCAACTGGTCAGTGATTCTCTTTCATCACTGATTTTCTTTGTGTGTGTGTGTGTGTGTGTGTGTGTGTGTGTGTGCGCGTGTGTGTGTGTATCTTCCTTCCTCTCTGAAATCAATAAACATATATTTTTAAAAGATTACTTATCAAATCAAATTTTCTGAAAATAAATTATAATATAGCACATGAAATTATGGTGCAAAATCACTAATATTTAGCTATTTAGAAACGAACACAACCTCTGATATATGGCTATAAAACTGATAAATGCTAGCCTGGCAAGGTAGCTAAGTTGGTTAAAGAGTTATCCCAATATACCAGGGTTGCATTTTTAAAAAATATATTTTATAGATTTTTTTACAGAGAGGAAGAGAGAGGGATAGGAGAGTTAGAAACATCAACGAGAGAGGGAAACATCGATTAGCTGCCTCTTACATACCCCCTACTGGGGATGTGCCCGCAACCAAGGTACATGCCCTTGACCAGAATCGAACCTGGAACCTTTCAGTCCACAGGCCGACACTCTATCCAATAAGCCAAACCAGTTTCGGCCCAGGGTTGCATTTTTAAAATGACAAATACTGAGCATCACAGATAAGAAACAGTTAAACAATAACTCTATGGTATGCTTAACTGTCTTAAGAATTAATGTCAGCCGAAACTGGTTTAGCTCAGTGGATAGAGAGTTGGTCTGTGGACTGAAAGGTCCCAGGTTCGATTCCGGTCAGGGGCATGTACTTTGGTTGTGGGCACATCCCCAGTGGGGGGGTATGCAGAAGTCAGCTGATCGATATCTCTCTCTCATCGATGTTTCTAGCTCTCTATCCCTCTCTCTTCCTCTCTGTAAAAAATCAATAAAATACGGTATATTTTTTAAAAAGAATTAATGTCAATAGTGCAGACTAAGATTCTTAAATAAGTGACATTAAATATGGGTATTACTTTTATAGCACTTATAAACTAAAAGTTAAAAGAATACACTTAAAAGTGTATATCTAACACTTAAAAGAATACAAAGTAATAAACAAATAGCTAAAATACATGAACACTGCATCTATAGCATTTCCTTGAGCCATTTAATTATTATTATATCTCTAAGGAAAGGGGGAAAGCCCAAAATTTCTAAAAATGGTAACTCCTTCCTAAAAGTAAAATAAAATGTTAAATGAAGTGAAATTAACAATTCTGAAATGCAATTAAACTTATGATGAACCAACACTGAACACCCATGGCATACTTTAAGGTTGTTGTAGTTTTGCAAGAAAAAAAAAAAACTAAATATAATTCTCTTAGAAAAGTATTTTTTTAATGAAACACATTTTAAGAAATAAAAATAAGAAACTAATTTATCAGTCTAATTTTAGGCTGCACTTAACATAAGAAAAAAGGTAATAGAACTTAAATAAACTTGTTTGAGATAATCATTTGCCAAAATTAAGTAATAATAAATTCCTGCTGACGTTGGGTGCTAAAGTATTAGTACTAAAAGAAAGTGCCTGCATGCTTTGGTAAAAAAAAAACAACAAAAAAACCTTCATTTTTCCCATCTGCAACTGGAACCAATATCATGCCAATTTGAAAGTACCTGTCTTTTATAAAGCTACAAAGCAGGAAGTAGAAATAAAAAATGATGTTGCGTCCATAAAATGAAAGGGATCATCTGTCATTTTTTTTTTACTGTTTGATATCCTCAATCAAATAAGTTATGGAAAATAAAATAAAAAACAAATGTCAATTTAAAAAATATACTGATCATTAGAAAAGTAAAATTAACATAATAACTAATGCTAAGAGGTTCAACTTGTTTTAAAAAATAAAGCAGTGATTTTTATAAACATTAAAGCAAATTTATACAAGTAGAAATATAACAAATGACTAAAAGAGATTTTGCCATTTAAAAAATTTTTTTAATTGATTTTTAGAAAGAGAGGAATAGAGAGGGAGAGAGAGAAACATCAATACCAGAACGACACATGGAATGGCTGCCTCCTACCAGAAATTGAGCCTGTAACATGGGCATGTGCCCTAACCAGCAACTGAACCAGCAACCTTTTGGTGCACCAAATGACCCTCAACCAACTAAGTCACACTGGGTAGGGCCAGATTTTGCCATTTTTAAACATGATGGAGAATGGCTCTGGTCACTCAGGGATGATGATACTGCCCCCACACACACACACTAATTAAGAAAATAAAAACAAAAGGAAAATGAGCAGGTGTGCAATGTCAACCTGATACAATAAAATGTTTTGTGTCACTGAATGTATTTCTTACAAAATTTACATATATATAATCTCAAATTATCAACAAGCATGATCTAGTAAAATGACAAACCCAAAGATGGTCTTTGAAAGAGTTTTTGGTCTCCTGGGACAGATCACCAGCTGCAGAATGAAGAACAAAATAAAGAAAAAAAGAAAAAACACTTTGCTTGTCTAGATAGGAAAGTCCAAAATACAAAGCAAAAATAGAGACATACTACATGGGGTAGAAAATTGATAATCCTATATAATAAAAGGCAAATATGCAAATTGTCCCCTTGACCAGAAGTTCAACTGGGGGTTCAACCAGGGTGGGTGGGGGGGCCTGGCCTGCAAACCTCCCGTGTCCCTTCCCGCTGGCCTGATCAATTGGAGCAGGCTGACAGAACCCCACCAGTGCACAAATTCATGCACCAGGCCTATAGTTAAATATAAAATGGGTAAAAACTAACAACCTTATAATATGAGGTTTGGACTAGTAAAAATAAGTTTGAACATTCTAGAAATGGAAAATATTTAAATACAAGCTATCCTATGAACAAATAGCATGTTTAATTCCTAAAATCATTGAACAAAACATTTAGATAGTGCTCACTTCAGCAGCGCATATACTAAAATTAGAATAACATGGAGAAGATTAGTATGGCCCCTGCGCAAGGATGACATGCAAATTCATGAAGCATTCCATATTTAAAAAAATAGATCTATAATAATAAAAGCAGCCGAAACCGGTTTGGCTCAGTGGTAGAGCATCGGCCTGCGGACTGAAAGGTCCCGGGTTCGATTCCGGTCAAGAGCATGTACATTGGTTGCGGGCACATTCCCGGTAGGGGGTGTGCAAGAGGCAGCTGGTCAATGTTTCTCTCTCATCGATGTTTCTAGCTCTCTATCTCTCTCCCTTCCTCTCTGTAAAATATCAATAAAATATATTTTTTTTAAATAATAATAATAAAAGCATATGCTAACTAGACCAGACATCCTTCCAAATGAAGCCAGGCTACAAGGAAGGGAGGGAAACCCAGGTCCCAGGTGCCAGCCGGAGGCCGGAAGGAAGCCTGGGTTCCAGGTACCTGCCAGTGGCCAGAGGGAAACCCAGGTCCTGGGTGCCTGCCAGCAGCCGGAGGAAAGCCCGGGTACCTGGTGCCAGAGGGAAGCTGGTGCCGGCAGCCAGGGAAGGGGAGGCCTACTCTTGCACAAATTTCATGCACTGGGCCTCTAGTAAATAAATAAAACATTTAGATATTTAGCTGTTTATCTAATAAAAATAATTAATTCACCATTATTTTTAAAAAACTGATTTTGAGAGTGTTTAAAAATATTTTACTTTGACAACTATGCAATTCTTCCCAAACACCAACTACACAACTATCATGAACATTAAGGGTCTCTGCATATTAAGATATTGATCTATAGACAGATTTCTAAAATAAAATGACACTAAGCCAAAAATTGGAGAAATGTCATAAACACAGATATCATGAACAGCATTAAGTTGCCACCCTCCTACCCACCCACCCACCCACCCCTCTCCCACCCCCCGCAATGCTGCAATGGGCTTTATTATGACAGACGTTTTTACTTTCTACCTACTTTGGTCACACCCAGCAGCTGTGGCAAATGGTGGTGGTGAATCAGAAGGAAGTGGCAGCTGCACATATTCTGTGGCAGCAGAATAAATGTGGTCCTTGTCCCCCACTGACTTCTCTTCCTGCCTCCACACAGTAGACAACAAGAGTGAGCAGGGAGAAAGAAAGCCTGAAGCAGCTGCCTTAATCATTCAGATGCTTGCTGCAGCTCTCACACAGTCTTGTGTCCCACTGTCATATTCTGTAGGCCATGCAAAACTTTGAAAGGAGGCCTTCTCCCTCTGAAAGTCATCATAATTGTCCAGACATTCAAGCCAAAAGCTATAGCATTTTCCTAGACTACTCTTTACTTGCATGTGAAGTTAGCTGTCAAATCCTACTAATTCTGTCCCTTAAATCTCAATTCATTCTCTTAACTCCATCCTCACTTTTCAGATGTTTCTGTTTTTGGCTCTCTATTTTTTTTCCCCAGCCTACTCAAATACATCCTCCACATTGCTGCCTTCAGAAGTATTTTTCTAAAATGTAAATCTGAGTATGTCACCTATTAAAAATTCTTCAACAGATCCCTGTAACTAAAAATGCATGGTCCAGAGACCAGCTATAACGAAAAATGGTTTTGCTACTTTGACTTAAGACACACAGAAATAAAAGGAAAAACGTGTTTCATCCCAAATAGTTAATGTGGCAAACAAGACTCTATTTTCTGGACTCTAACTAGTTTCTTGTCCCTCTGTTACAACCCCTTTGCACTAGCCAGACTGAACTACTTATATTTCCACCATGCTCTTTCAAATCTCTCTCCTTCTTGTCTATGTATGCACTACAGGTTCAAATTTGTCCTTTAAAATAGATATGGAATTCCATCATCTCCACAAAGCCTTCCTTGACAGTCCCCCATATAATGGCGTGATTGCTTACATAAGAGGCTCCTTTTCCAGATGTCAGCCCTTGGAGGAGGAACCATGGGTGACTGATGTTCATAACTTTCGTACCCAGCAGGATCACATTTAATATACTCCAGGAGGAAGAAGAATCTTGGCGTTCGGCACTCTCACACCTCTTTCTGCTATGCCTAAGTGGTCTTCTGTTTAAAAGGTCATTTCAGAGCATCTGTGCTTTCAAGACACTTTCGGATGAGATGGGATATGATACATTGAATGGAAAAACTTAAAATGAATAAGAGATGTTTCCATGTTTAGAAGAATTTACAGTCTACAGGGGAAAACAAACTAAAAAATATATATAAGGAAGAAAAATAAGTCTTTAGTAACAAGGATTTTAAGGAGGATATCTTCTTAAGCAAATACTCTGGAATTAACTGATGACAGTATTTGTAACACAGCCAAAACTAAACACTGCATCAATGACCTCTAATTTTTGACCTGGAAAAGTAATTAAGGGAGCCAGTTTTGCTTTACCAAGGCATGTTATATTTTTCTGACCTTTGAATACAAAGATTTTGGGTTTGAAGACTGAAACAAAATTTAGACTTCTTGACATTAGAAATTGAGGTGTTTGCTTACTTTGAGGTTGAAAGAGGGTGGTTCCTGTCAAAATGTTTCCTTGCTAAGGATCTTGGAACTAAAACAGTAATAATAAATATTTTTTAAAGATTTAATTATAAATTGACAGAAAAGATGTGATATGTTTCCTTATAGTTATCACATTTAAAATTAAACATTCCTCAAACATAATACACACCACTGTCTAACACTCACTATTCCAGATATAGGTCTAAAGCTAAAAATGTAATTCAGGAAAAGAAAAGACAACATTCCTCAGATCAAAGAAAAATTCAGGACTCAATAATCACATAACTTTGCTTATAGTGAGAATCACTGGGGATAATATGTAAAACACATGGCTTTTTAAAGGGAATTCCAACAAGAAAGTGAGGAGATAGTAGAAGAGTGCTAGGCAGTCAGAGGCTGGGACCAGCAGTGAGGGGTGGGGTGGGGGGGTAAAGAACTGAGGAACCTAACTAACCCGGAGAAAGTCGCTAAGGCGACCCAGCTGGGGAGAAAGAAGGGTGCACACAGGCGGCATCAGCTTTAAAATGCATGGATGCTGCCCAGCCAGCGTGGCTCACTGATTGGACATCGACCTACGAACCATAAGATCACAGTTTGAATTCTAGTCAGGGCACAAGCCCAGGTTATGGACTTGATACCCAGAATGTGATGTACAGAGGCATCCAATCAATGATTCTCTCTCACCAATGATGTTTCTATCTCTCTCTCCCTCTCTCTTCCTCTCTGAAATGAATAAAAAAAATTTTAATAAATTAGTACATAAATAAGTAAAATGTATGGATGTTGTTAAGACAGGCAGTTTGCAGATAACCAATCTCAAGGCAGTGAGGCATATAATCAATACCAAGGATGTTGCTAAGCCAGAATCTTTTAAATGGCCAATCAGGAGCTAGCAAAGCATATATCCATCCGTAGACAGAAAAGCATGCTCTCTTCTCTCTGGCGCACTGGGTTCCTGGCTCTCTGGTGGCAGGAGATATGCTCCCTTGCACCCACAGAGTCTATGACTATGTGGGACTCCACACATGGGCTAATGGACTTCATAATTAGCTTAGATACTGAACTACACCCGGCTGCAACATGGAACCGATTCTAGACACTGGCCTGCCATTGGAACCCCAGGTGCACCTTTTCCGGGGCTGGCTTCTCGCAATGAACTTTGCTTCTGCTCACCATTTTTGTCTGCAAATTTTTGTCTGCGAGACAACAAACTCGGATTCAACCACCATATTTTGGTTTCAAAAGGATAATATTTTCAATAAATGGTATTGGAACAGTTGGGTGTCTATGTGCAAAAAAGATCAACTTGGATCTATATATCACACAATACACAGAAATTAACTAGACACAGATCAGATACCTAAATGTAGGAGTTAAAACTTATAAAGGAAAACAGTAGGAAATCTTCATTGTCTTCATTTAGGCAAAGATGTGTTAGATACGACGCACAATGAAAGAAAAAAACTGATAAGATGAACTTCATCAAAGTTCAATTTATACTTTAATGGACACCATCAAAAAATGAAAAGATAAACTACACTTGGGGAGAAAATACTGACAAGTTACATATCTAATAACAAATTGGTATATAGAGCATATAAAGAACTCTTAAAACTTAATAAGCCAAATGACCAAATTTTAAAGCAAGTAAAAGATCTGAATAAACATTCCAACAAAGATGATGTTAAACGGTTGATAAGAATATAAAAGTTGCTCAATATCATTAGTCATTAGAGAAGTACAAATTAAATCTGCAATGGGATACCACTTTCACTCACTAGAATGGTTAAAATCAAAATGACAAGTAATACTATAATTGGACCATGCACACACCTGGGCAAATGGCAATAGCTTCTCAGAAATATATTCTATTTTTGGAATTAAAAACATTTTGCAACTTTCCAAAAGCTAAACAGAAGCCCATCCAACTCTTCCTTTACCACATTTTTTTTTTTTAATGACAGGGAATAAAATTTACCAAATGGGTAAAGCATGTGCCTGTATTGTATGTCTAGGCTTAAGTGAGTATCCCAACTTGAGGGTCATTTCCAGAGGCAAATAAAGAAAAGGTCCCCTCAGGGAAGGAATTGTGTCTCTGGAAGCCACAACATTAGAAAACTTGGTTCTCCTTTTGAATGTGTAAATCAACACTCTTTATAGAAAAAACTAGAGGCTTGCGGGGGGGGAGGGGGGACGACACACTCCTCAACTCGGCTTGCACCCTCTCACAATCTGGTTAGGGTATGTCTGACTGGCTGTTTAGGCCTGATCCCAGGCCTAACCTGGCAGTTGGACATCCTTCTCACAATCCGAGACCGCTGGCTCCTAGCTGGCTCCTAACTGCTCGTTTGCCTGCATGATTGCCCCTAACTGCTCGCCTGCCTGCCTGCCTGCCTGATCGCCCTTAACCACTCACCTGCCTACCTGACTGCCCCCTACTGCTCACCTGCCTGATTGCCCCTAACCACCTCTGCCTGCCTGCCTGATTGCCCCTAACCACCTCTACCTCAGCTCCCCGCTGCAGCGGCTTCATCTGGAATGATGCCCAGAAGGTCATTCAGCTGTCCAGTCTAATTAGCATTTTATGCTTCTATTATTATAGATAAGGGTGATTCCTGAGATAATGAATTCTCCATATCTGGAGAAGACCTTTTAAATGCTACGGTTTCTAAACAGAGAGTGGGACCAAATACACAGTGTTGTGATTAAAGTCCACAATCAAGACTGAAGCTGCATCAAAAGATCTCCATTGCTAAATTATTTCTGTCTGAGCCTACTCGGACTTAGTGAACCAGAGGCCTTTACCTCTATGCTGGCATATCTGCAATAACATGATATTGTTCTTGAAAGATCTCACATTCTGCTAAATATATACATTAAAATTATGGGTAAAACTGAATTTAGAAAGTCCACACAACACCTATGCAAACTTCATAAGCTGAGCACTAACAAAAACATTAACAATTCTCCCCAAAGTATTAGCATAGTTTATGCCAGTGTGGCTCAGTTGGTTGAGCATCCTCCCATGCACTGATAGGTCATCAGTTCGATTCCAGGGTTGTGGGCTCAATCCCCAGTAGGAGTCATGTAGAAGGCAGCCAAAAGATGTTTCTTTCTCACATCGATGTTTCCTTCTCTCCCTTTCCCTTCCTCTTTCTTTAAAATCAATAAAAACATATTATTTTTTTTAAGTCCTGTATAGTACTTTATTCGTTTTTCTATGACTTGCTGCACTCAGCTATGTCAATGTATCTTTATGTCTGAGTTCAGCTCCACAGTGTAACACATTTACATGCCGGGAAAGATCATTCAATCTGTGCACCAGTTGTCAATTCTTCCTTACCCACTCCCTGGCTTGCTTTACACAAGACCTCCAATGTTGGACACCTGTCAGTGATCACATTTGTGGCGCTCTCTGAGATTATTTTTCTCTGTAGAGGTTTAGTACTTTGAGAGTAGAGAAAGAGGGTGCTGTTTGTCAGGATGGTCTTATAACACAACAGAGAGATTTAACATATTTCTATTTCTTAATCTTTGCATTTTTAATTGACTTGAGAGAGAGAGATCTATTTGTTGTTCCACCCATACATGCATTCTTTTGGTTGATTCTTGTATGTGCCCTGGTTGGGGATTAAACCTGCAATCTTGGCTTATCAGGAAGACACTAACCAACTGAGCTGCCTGACTAAGGCTTTTTTTTATTTTATGTTTTATGTTTTTATTGATTTCAGAGAGAGGAAGGGAGAGGGAGAGGAAGATAAAAACATCAATGATGAGAGAGAAAGATCGATCAAGCTGCCCCCTATTGGGGACCAAGAGAGCAACCTGGGCATATGCCCTGATTGGGAATCACACAGGTCACCTCTTGGTGCATGGGACGGGACGATGCTCAATCAACTGAACCAACCACACTGGTCGGACCAGGTATTATCTCTTAATTTTAAAACTGGCTGAAAGAACATTTCATTTTTTCAAATCCAAAAACAATGTCTCTTGATTTAATTTTTCTTACTCAAGCTCTAGATAGAAAAAAAAAAAATCCCTACATTAATCTACAACACAGTTTTGCTGTGATAAAACAAAACATGGAGTACAATTTTTTTAAACACAGGCACTGAATTTGAACAGGCCTTTAATGTTGACACAAATTTATTTATATATATTTTGAGTAAACTGTAAACTCTATGTTTATGTGACATACCAACACAGTAAAACAAGGCAAATATCTCACAATTATTTTTAAAAGCTATTATTACTCTCCAGAAATTTAATTATGGTTACAAAGGTTGAAATAAATGTTTTTAACTTAGAAAAATCTACTGATCAAACAAGTTTTCATCATTAAAAAGATGAAACTACTGAACCTAAACATAGAATTTTTTGTTTTACTTTTTAAATTTCTTCTGTCTCTTTTAAAATGGTGGTCATTACATTTATTACTGTTCAGGTGTTTACCAGATGTTAAAAGTCATTTAGCCACAAATGGGCCTTAAAAATATGTTTATCCTTCAATCCAGGGGTTTTGCTAATAAAATAATTGGGAAATTACACAAAAATTTAGTAACCATCTATTTATAAAAACCACAAACAAAAAGTGACTTAAATGTCTAATATAGAACTGGTTAAATAAATTATGATATGAAATGCTTTAAGTGATATTATGGATAAATATGGAAAATTACAGTAAGTACAAAGAAGTAACAAATTAATATATCATAAGTATTTTTGTAAAATATACATTATAGAAGAAAATAGGAAAAGGTCTAGGAGGCAATTTTCCAAGGCTATCTCAGTAGTTCTCAAAATGTATCCCCAATCAACATCAGTATCAACTGGAAACTAGTTCAAAATTAAAATTCTGGGGCCCCACTCCCAACTCACTGAATCAGAAATCCTGGAGGCAGGACCAAGCAATCTGTGCTTAAGTAAACTCCAAGTGATTCTGATGTATGCCAAAGTTTAAAAACCATTACTCTAGATCCTTTATTGGGATCAAGATCCCATTGAAACTGATGAAAACTATTAATTTTTCTCCCAAAAAAGAGTGCATTAAGAAAAATGCTCCATTTTATATATATTTCAGAGACAAACATAAAGCAGAGGGTATCTACAGTAGTACAATACTATTCCCAAATATATCATATTCTACACTTAGTCCCAGGACTCTTGATTAACAATAAATAACACATACTTCTTATGTATAAATTACCAAAATTAAATTGAGAAAAATGAAAGAACCAGAAAACTGTAAACGAATCCCTCAAATCAAAACCCCTTCCGATTTGTCTTCCAAGGCTCACACAAAATTTCCTATTTGGGTTTAACTTTCTAAAATTCTGAATTTTACTGAGTTTATAGATTGAATTAGTGGCCTTTGCAATGGAGAATTCTCACATGATCACTATTCCATTTGACTCTTAACCTATTCTTTCTGGCCTTAAGAGAAAAACTTTTTAGAGAAGTTAAAAAAACAAAATAACTTTGTAAAATTCTGAACTGTAAATGTTTTAAAACAATGAGACAGAACTCACATACCCTAGAATTTAAGTAGATCCCTGAATTCCTTTCAGCTTATAGTAAGAACTAATATCAAACTACAGAGACTTCAAGGAGGAAAAAAGACTAAAAAATAAATAGGCATTCAGTTATTATCTCTTAATTTTATTTTTCCATATCAACTGCAGGTTTCTGTATAACATATGCATCTCCTATGATAAGAAATTTGAATCATATAAGAACATTAGTTATTCTAAGAAAAATATTCAAATGCTTTTTAAAAAACACTATATGCACACCTGCTATTCTCCTATCAATCCAAGCAGGAAACCATTTCTCTTATACATCATGAGCAACAGAAAAGTACTTATTAAAACATTAATCACAGTCCATTATATTCTGACTCGCTGCCAAAAGTTCCCATTACATCACCGAAAATATCTATTAACCAAAACCTGCTTCTGACAAGTTACAGGAGTGTAGTGTTTAGAATTTGGTAATGTAAAAGTCAGTTTAAAAAGAACAGTTACACAATTGATTTTGCAGTGGCAGCAAAAATGATTCATTTTTTTCCGACATTTATTACCAAAAGGTTGATTTAACTGGTGTTTCTACTGTAAAATTATTATAAAATTATTTTAAATTTCACCTAGCATTATTAAACACATTTACTATGAAAGTATTAAATACAGATGACTGGTTAAAGAATTTCAAAATGTACTGAATGTACCACTGTACATAAAACTATATTGTCTCGTGTAAATATGGGCCTTGTTTAGAGCTATGTCTCACAGGAAATTGTAGCAAATGAAAACCATCCCCATTTTTCCACTCCCACTCTTTACGATTTATGTTTTTACATTTAAAACCAGTTACACAGAGAAACAAAAAAAAACATAGTAACATTACCTTCAAATCAAAATAATGACTACTTTGGGCATTCTTATCATGTTCAAATAATTGAAAATTATTAAAAGCAAAGCTTAAATATATTTTGATTCTGTACCAGCAGAACCAACTATCTGGTTTTTCATTGCTAGATTTTCATTTGAGGAGTAGTGACACTGGCTTCTTCCAAACCAGGAAGAAGGGGGTTGACACTTAGATAATAAAATGCTAAGAGAAAGCATAGGTAATTATTTCCTGAAAGTAGAGACCACTTATGGCTTATTATGATTTTGCATATTTAAAAAAAACAACTCAATAGTTGAAACATGGGTAATTTTTCTTTTTGTTTACTTAATTTTCTAAGTTTTTATGTAATGAACATGCATTGCCTTTATAATGGGGAAAACTCAATGAACATATTTATTTAATAAAGGCTCTTAAGACAGTTACATACATGTGAGGCCAATAATTGGGGGAAACTCTTAGAAAAAGAAAGGCATACTTATCTTAACACATTGTATAGAGGGTGGGGCAAAAGCAGGTTTACAGTTGTTCATATGGAAAATAATACAATAATTAATAATTCAAGAATAAACTGTTTTATGTACTCACAACTCTAAACCTACTTTTGCCACACCCTGTATTATATTGCATCTTCTTTCAACTCTAAATTCTTATAATCTCTATTCTTTCTGAAAACAGGAGTGAATAACTGTTTCAATAGCTTGTATAAAAGCTAATGTTTCTCGTGCTAGATAATTGGTAAATTCATGGTAGAAGAATTAAGAAAAATTAAAAGCATGAATTATATGTTAATTAATAAAGAGACAGAAAAAGAAAACAGACCTTAACTTAAAATCATAGAACATGATAATTACAAATTAGCAGGATTCTTTAACCCAAGAGCCAACATGTTTTAAATATGAAAGGTTAAGAGCGTCATCAAACTACCCATCTATACATAAATATGTGGCTCTTTGGCCCCTTGAGGGTGGCTCTTCCACAAAATACCATGGCCTAGGCAAGTCTATTTTGAAGAAGTTGCGTTAGAAGTTTAAAAATTTGGCTCTCAAAAGAAATTTCAATCATTGTACTGTTGATATTTGGCTCTGTTGACTAATGACTTTGCCGACCACTGGCCTAAGTGACCATTCGACAGTTCGACTGTTTGACCAGTAGCTATGATGCACAGTGTACACCAGGGGAAAGACACTCAATACACAGGCATGAAAGAGACTGATGAATCTCAGAGGAAGTGGGGAGGTGGGAGGGAAGAAATAGATTAACTGAAGATCTTAAATGCATACTAGAGCCCCAGTGCACAAAATTCATGCACAGGTAAGGTCCCTAGGCCTGGCCAGCAATCAGGGCCAATCAGAGCCTTTCAGCCGCTGGCTGAGGTCTTCCTTCATTCCGCACTGACCCCTAGTTGTCAGTGCACATCATAGCGAGCGATCAAACTCCCATTCTCCTGGTCAAACTCCTGTGGGGACAATTTGCATATTAGCATTTTATATAGATAGACTAGAGGCCCACTGCATGGATTTGTGCACCAGTGGAGTACCCCAGCCTGGCCTGCAGGGATCAGGCCCAACCCATGAACCAGGCCTCTAACATCTCCAAAGGGGTTCCAGATCGTGAGAGGACACAGATCAGGCGGAGGGACTCTACCAGTGCGCGAATTTGTGCACCCAGCCTCTAATAATTTCCTAACAGCTCATCTCCAGATTGTTTTTCCTTTGTAAAAAAAACTTTCGTCTTTTTAAATGGAAATAAAATTTATATATACCCAAAGAAAATAAAGTTATCTCTACTTGCAAGTAGTTTTTAAGAGAACAAGAATCTTTTATTGTATACCTCCAAATAGTTATCAGAATCCTAGCCTGTGATTCCTGAGTTCTTGGCCAAAAAATTAAGTGATTAATTTCTGTTCTACATTTTATTACTAAAATCATTATTTATAATACTCTAAACTGCCTCTAAAACACTTAACATTTTCCATTAAGCGTTCTTTAAAACAATTATAAGCAAAAGATAAATGATGAAGACCTACAAGCATACTCATCTCACTTCTTCCTTATCTGTTTAAGCATTTAACAAGCATTCCCTGATTATTATTTATGTTACAGAAAACTGACTAGGAAATAATTCTGCTTGGTATAATATGTGTAAATTATGTATGTTGATATTTGGACAGAAAACAAACTACAGGGTATTATTATTCTTAATAGGCTTTCTGAAAATTGTAACATTTAATGAAAATAGAGATTATATAAATAGAAACAGTACCTAGGTAAAAAATAAAAATTCTTTGAAAAAGAATCAAACTTAATACTAATCACTCTAGGACAATTAAATGACACATAATTAGACGTAGTTTTTATAATAAAGTAATTTTTGCCTGAAAATGAAACTTAATAATGAGAAATTAGGATGAGATTATGATTATGAGAAATTATGAAATTTTGATGTCACAATGATAAAACAAACAAAATCAATCAACAAATTTAAGATGAAATTAAGCTTTAAAAATTCTTTAAAGTGCAATATTTATGGAGCTCACTACATATTAGCAGTATTTCCTTTTTTAACATATTTTTTATTTATTTTAGAGAGAGAGAGAGAGAGAGAGAAACATCAATGATGAGAGAATCATTGGTCACTGTCTCCTGCACACCCCCTACTGGGGATCGAGTCCACAACCCGGGCATGTGCCCTTGACAGAATCGAACCTGGGACCCTTCAGTCAGCAGGCCAGTACTCTATCCACTGAGCCAAACTAGCCAGGACCATATTTACAGTAACAAATGTTAACTCCAATGGTAGCATTTGTCACTCAAATTGCTAACATGTATGTAGTATTTACCATGCATCAGGTATTATTCTAAGGGCATATTATTTATTAATTTTTTAATGCTCATAACTATGAGTTAAACACTAATATTATCTACACTTTAAAAACGAGGAATTAAGACACAGAGACTCTAGTAGTAAACTTCCCAGAGTATTAAAACTAGCTAATGAAAAACCCAATATTCAAGCCTAAGCAGACAAGCTCCAGAGTATGTTCTCTTAATCCCTACATTAAAAGGTTAATGTGATAGCCCTAATCGGTTTGTCTCAGTGGATAGAGAGTCGGCCTGAAGACTGAAAAAGGTCCCAGGTTCGATTCCGGTCAAGGGCATGTACCTTGGTTGCAGGCATATCCCTGGTAGGAGTTGTGCAGGAGGCAGCTGATCTATGATTCTCTCTTATAGATGTTTCTAACACTCTATCCCTCTCCTGTCCTCTCTGTAAAAAATCAATAAAATATATATTTTTTAAAAAGGTGAAAATGATAACTTTTTAATAGTATGGTATTATTACATCTTATGTTTGATAAATTAACGGGAATAGATGACATTATTTCTATTGGTAATTTCTCACCCTGGTGATATTCATTAATCACACTGATTTTTCATCAGGTGCAGGCAGTATATAATCCCAATTACTATAGGGCATGCCTTTAATCTAGTTCCTATTATTGGTCAATCAAAATTAGACTCATTCAACAAATGTTAACCTCTATGAACCCTTCACTTGCCTCTAAAGCCAGATTTGACCTCTACCTCTAAAACCTTCTTTACTATTAAAACAATAACAATGAACATTTATTGAACTCTTCTGAGTATAAAAAGTACTATGCCCTAAGAAAAATAAATTTATATAATCAAAATAATCCTTAGAGATATATTCTTTTATCATCTCCATTTTACAAATATGAAAAGTTAGGTTCAGAGAAGATAAGTTCTCATAGCAAAGAAAAATGGCTTGGATTGAAGCCAGATATGTTTAATACTAAAGTCTATGCTGTTTTACAGTATGCTTAGCACAGTGAGACTATGGGGGCTATATATCATAATGCATTATTATCCTATTTATTTACACATCATAATAACCCTCAACTTTATATCAAGAATTCTTTGATGATCAAAACCATGTGTTATAAACATTTATTTCCTAAAAATAAATTGGATTTAATAGACACCTGATAAATAAACTGATGAATAAACAGATGATTACTACAAAAGCTGCATATCTAATGAAAAAAATATAGCACATTAGCAATTCCCAAACTTTTGGGCTTTATGACCTCATTATACTCTTAAAAATTACTGAGAACTCCCAAAAAGCTTTTGTTTAGGTGGGTTATATCTACCTATATTTTCCATATTAAAAATTAAAGCTAAAAATTTGAAAAATATAGTTGATCCTTGAAGAACACAGGTTTAAACTACATGGATTCACTTATATGTGAATTTTTTCCATGAAATAGGTCTTATTTTCGGAGGATGTCTTATTTTCGGGGAAACACAGAATTATAAATGTATTTTCTGTTCCTTATGATTTCTTTTTTGTTGTTGATGTTAATCCTTACCTAAGGAGGATATGTTTCCTCTGATTTTTTTTTTTTTAAATAGGAAGATTAGAAGAGAGAAGAAAAGACAGAGAGAAACATCGATGTGAGAGAAAAACATTGGTCGGTTGCCTCCTGCAGGAGCCCCAATCAGGGCCTGAGCGGGGAAGGAGCCTACAACCAAGGTGCGTGCCCTTAACCAGAATGTAACCTGGGAGCCTTTGGTCCAGAGGCCAATGCCCTATCCACTGAGCCAAACCAGCTAAAGCCCTTATGATTTTCTTAATAAAAATGCTCTTCTAGCTTACTTTATTGTAAGAATAATTATGTAATACATTTAACATAAAAATATGTGTTAATACACTGTTTATATTATCAGTAAAGCTTCCGAGTCAATAGTAGGCTATTAATAGTTAAGTATGAGGGGAGTCAAAAGTTATACACGTACTTTCAACTGCAAGGGGGGTGGGGTAGGGTGGGGAGGGCGCGAGTGTTAGTGCACCTAACTCCCACACTGTTCAAGAGTCAAGAGTCAAGTATCGTTCATTTAAAAATAACAAGTAAAGCCCATTATATTTTTAACATAAATAACAAACTATGTTAACACTAGTCAAAAGGAAGTTGAAATAGCTATTTTAATATCAAAGTAATTAGATTTCACAGCAAAGAATATTACCAGGAATAAAGAGGATCATTTTAGCCATGGTGGTGTTCTTCAGTGGTTACAATGTCAACCCAAGCACTGAAGGATCGTGGGTTCAATTTTCCTGGGTTGCAGGTTGCATCCCCAGCTCGGCTTTCAACCAATCAATGTCTCTCTCTCACATCTCCTACACACACACACACACACACACACACACACACACACACTCTCTCTCTCTCTCTCTCTCTCTCTCTCCCTTTCTCTCTCTCAAATCAGTGACAAAAAAATCCTTGGGTAAGGATTAACAAATAAACAAAACAAACAAACAAAAAAAGGATCATTTCATAGTGATAAAGAGCTGAAGAAATGAAGAGGCTGTGACAAGCTTAAAGTTTATAGTATTACTAATAAGAGAGCATTTGCAGATGACATGATTATTTATATGAGTCTACAAAAGATTATTAGAACTAACAAATGAATTTTGCAAGGCTGTAGGCTATAAAATCAATATACAAAGTTTAACTACCTCCTCATTCCAGAAATAAGCAATCATAAATAAAAATATTTTTAAACTACTTACAATAACCTTATATAACATACTTAGGGATACGTCTGATAAATTATATATAAAACTTGTACACTAAAACTATACATTGCTGAAAGAAATTAAAGAATACCTAAGTAAATGAAAAAATATACCTTGTTCAGGAATCAGAACTCTTTTTAAAACAGAACCAATTCTCTCCAACTTGATCTATTAATTCAATAACCCCACTCAAAACGTTGGCATATCTTAGGAAAGTCAGAGAAAGTGACAAAGCCAAGGAACTTAAAATTCTGAAAAATGGACACTAATCTAGTTATAGAAAGCATATGAGTAGTTTATCAGTGGAGGTCTGAGAGGTGTAAAGGAGAAATTAACAAGTGACACTAGCAAACTTTTGGAACTGATGATATGTTCATTACCTTGATTGTGAAGATGTCATAATTTTATGTACATATAGATCAAAGCTCGTCAAACCATGCATTTTAAATATGTGCCATTTATTGTAAAACTGTTTAAAAATGGAATAAAATTATTCTAAATTGCCATAATTAAATTACTATGTAGGTAATTTAGATTATGAGATCTTAGTGATCTTATTTTTACTACAGCTTGAAACATTGTTTTATCATCCTACTATTTCAATTATCCTCTACAATGCTTAAAAGAAACACTAAGAATAATAAGCAAAAGAATGACTAACTCACATGAAGAATGATGTAATAATTAAATAAAACAAAACTATATCAATTCTCCTTTTTACTGCACTGCTCAAATTATTGGCTTTTTTTGCATCATCTCTTAAGAAGCTATGACAATATCTTGGGTGAATTTTCTCAAAAATCTGTGAGTTACCAATATATTCTACATATTCTTAAGTGTACAATTCCATGATTTTTATTAAATTTATGGAGTTGTGCAACCAATTTTAGAACACTTTCATCACCCTAAAACAAATCCTTGATGCCCATTGGCAGTCACTCGTGTGAATTTTTAAGGGCAGAAAGGAAATGCTATATTCTCATCCAGTCTGTCATTAAAGAGGTTGGACTTCACTCCACAAAACATGAGACAAGAACTTGAACTAATTTTGCTAAAAGAACACATCAACATTTTAATGTTGTTTTTGTATCATAATTTACTTGCTATAGTTTTTAAGTGTATAAGTACTACAGGCAGGTATATAGGCTGCTAGAGGAGTAAATGAGTGGGAATCCTCCACTGTTTTTGTGGTTTGGGGAATGGAGCTGAAATAATTTTCAGAAGCCCATAAGGGATTATTAGAGGTGATAGAAGATTTTATTGGTGTAGAGTTACATCCCTTGGGTTGCAATGTCCCATTCCCCCCAAACCAGTCCTGAAAAGGGGGCAGCTAGGAGTTTGGCAGAACCAGAAAGAGAGCCAGTGTCCAGAGTTTCTGGTGATGATGCAGCCATTGTGGTCCAAATTAGGCCAGATTAAAGTCTATCAATCCATGTGTAGAGTCCAACATGGCCAGGCAGCATGTGTGCACAGGGGAGCATTGGAGCACATGCATGCACGTGTGTGTGTGTGTGTGTGTGTGTGTGTGTGTGTGTGAGAGAGAGAGAGAGAGAGAGAGAGAGAGAGAGAGAGAGAGAACTCAATTCATTGTCTAGAAATTTAAATATTTATGTTTCCAGGTTGCAATGGTCATGCCCATCCTGGCCAATTACTTGTTTCCAGGTGTGACTGGTGAGCAATCAGTCTCCCAAGTCTCTTAGACCTCACTTTGGCATGCACCTAAATTGCCTTTGTCTCTAGTCCCTTCCCTCATAAATCACTGGGGGACAAACTTGGGAGTATTACATGTAACTTTTTGGCAAAGTACATAAATGGTATGCCTATACTATTTGGTCTCCCCTTTCACTTCTTTCCTGTTAAATAATAACCAGGTCACTGCAACAGTATGAGGTGCATATACATTGATGTGAGAGAGAAACAGTGATCAGTTGCCTTCCAGAGGTGCCATGTTGGGGGATTGAACCCACAACCTAGGTATGTGCCCTGACTGGGAATGGAATTGGCAACCTTTTGGTGTACCAGAAAACACTCCAACCAACTGAGCCTCCCAGCCAACTGAGATTCCCAGCCAGGGCAACTAGAAAATCCTATATAATCTATAATAATAAAAGTGTAATATGCTAATTGGGCCAGACAAAGCCAGGGCTGCGAGGGAAGCCCATGTCCCAGGTGACTGCCAGGGGCAGGGGGAAGGAAGACCTATTCTTGCACAAATTTCATGCATCAGGCCTCTGGTAAAAAAATAAAAGGCTAATATGCAAATCAACCAAATGACAGAATGACAGGTCACTATGACATGCACTGACCAACAGGAGGCAGATGCTCAATTCAGGAGCTGCCCCCTGGTGGTCAGTGTGCTTCCCCAGGGGAGCACTGCTCAGCCAGAAGCTGGGGTCACAGCTGACAAGCGCAGCGGCGGTGGCAGGAGCCTCTCCCACCTCCATGGCAGTGCCAAGAGTGTAAGCCGTCAGTCAGACATCTCCCGAAGACTCCCACACTGCGAGAGGGCACAGGTCAGGCTGAGGGATAACCACCACCCCCTGAGTGCATAAATTTTGTGCACCGGGCCTCTAGTATCTTAATAATAAGGATAAGTTTGACAGTTTAATAAACATCTGTTCACAATAAATTCCAGAAATTGTAATACTGTTCATATCTTTGTTTCTTTAGGATTAATGCTATCAGTTTTCAGATGTCCTCCAGTTGAAAGCTTTAAACACAAGCTTTCAAGAACTTAAATGTTCCAAGAATTATCTTTACAATCACTGGGCTGTAACTGTTTACTTCAACTCTACTGCTTACCCCTGGCTTAGTATTAGAAGTCACTACCATCTTAACCAGGACTGCTACAACTTTTCTTGCTTTCATCCTACCATCAATTCTCCTATAACAGATATTTCTCAGTTAAATAATATACCCAAGACCAAAATTCTCCTATGACTTCCCATCAAAGTAAAAGCCCAAGTCTTGACCTTTTTCTAAAATTCTGGACATGATTTAATTGGGCTCAGCCTGCCTCCTACATAAGAACCTGCTACCCCTCTGACCTTCCTTTCTGTCATTTCCCAATTCACTCTGCTTTTAACATTCACCTGCTTTCTCTTCCTCACACACTCCCACTTCAGGGTCTTTGCACTTACCAGTTCCTTCTGACTGCCCCTGTGATATCACATGATTAGCTTCTTTGCTTAATAAATTTTGGTTCAAATATCCTACAAAAGCTTCCACCACTACCTTTACAAAAATAGCACTCTACTGCAATCACTATATTTCCCTTTATACTGCTGTATTTGTCTTCAAAGTACTAATTACTATCTAACAGATTCATTCATGTATTTTTATTGTTGGTTTCACCCCAGTAGAATGTAAACTTAATGACAGCAGGTGTTTATTTTCTCTGTTTTGGCTCATTGCTATTTTCTCAGCAGCTAGAAGAAAAGAAACTGGCACAGAAGTGCCTAAAAATCAATCATATGAATAACAAAAGTAAAGGAAGTGCTAACTACCAATTGTTTTCTCAATTAACATGACGTAAATACTAGGACATTTCATTTCCCAATATATACTGAAATACAGGGCTAATGAATTTTATAGTGATTTGGAAAGAATTGACTAACTGAATTAACAAACTGAACTTGCTTTTTTTAGGGTCCTAAAAAAATCTGAATTAAAATTATAATTCATTATAATAATTTGGTTTTATTTGGTGCTGCTTTTCTTTCTGAGCTTAATTTTGGAAAATATATATTTTTTAAATTAATATTGTTATGTAATACTCTTAAAGTCCTTACTATGAAAGACTATTCTGGAATCAGCTGCATAATTACATTTCCTTAGTGACCTTGTAATCTCATGAGCATTTACTGTAGACTAAACAGCCTCATTCAGCTGCCCTGCGTCTGACTGTCGATGAAAGAAGCTTGTTTGACAACTGCTTCGAGCAGAAACATAATTTTTTCCATGACTGCAGAAAAAAGATGTAAAACTTACCAGACTAGAGCCAAACTGAAACTTTAAGCAAGAAGTTCATGTTAGATGTGTGAGTTGATTTCTAATTCAAATGCCAAAAAAGAAAAAAGAAAAGAAAAGAAAAGAAAAGAAAAGAAAAGAAAACAAAACAAAAAGATACTAAAGACATTCTGCTGTCATGGCCAGTAAAAAGAAAGGGTTAATTTAGTAATGCCTTCATAATTAAAACAAAGTATATGTTATATATTATAAACACAAAAAAACTGCAATCATTTTTGTGATTTTTATATTTTTCCATGTTCTTTGATTTTTCTTAAACTAAGATCTAAACTTAATTGGACAGCATCAACAAAACAAAGCAAACACCTTTTCTTCCTTCTTAGGCAACCCATTATAATTAGGCAACAGGTAAAGACCTTGACCAAAAAAAAGAAATGTCTTCAATATGAGTAAACAAACAAACAAAAAACATCACTTAACAGTCAACATGATGCTTAATGATGAAACACTCAAAGCATTCATACACACTCAAAATCAGAAACAAAAATATGGCAATTACCAGAATTATGTAACACCTGATCAAAAAGCTCTAGCCAAATGTAATAAAAATATGAAACTGAACTTAGAGATAAAGCATTTTTAAAAATTCATTTTTTCAGATGACTGACTTTCAAATAAAACACCAGATATTCACCTAATAGAACAATTAAAATTATTAGAGCTCAGTAAAGCAGCATAACACAAAACATAATTATGTTTAAGCAAGAACCAATTAGAAAACATAATGATGGATACAAGACCTAAACATAAGACGGGAAACCATAAAAATACTAGAGACTTCCACAAGCAGCAAAATCTCAGACATATGCCTAAAGAACTTCTTCATTGACACTAATCCTAGGTCAATGGAAGCTAAAGAGAATATAAACAAATGGGAATACATCAAAATAAAAAGCTTTTTTATAGCAAAAGAAACCATCAACAAAACAAGAAAGCCCACTGTGTGGGAGAACATATTTGCACTGATAAAGGTTTAATCTCCAATGTCTACTGACAGCTTATACAACTTAGTAAAAGGAAGATAAATGATTCAATTAAAAAATGGGCAATGGACCTAAATAGAATCTTCTCAAAAGAATACAGAAGGAAGGCTAAGAGGCACATGAAAACATGCTCAAAGTCACTAATTATCCGAGAGATGCAAATCAAAACAACAATGCGGTACCATCTCACACCTGTCAGAATAGCTATCATCAACAAATCAGCAAACAATAAGTGCTGGTGAGGATGTGGAGAAAAAGGAACCCTCGTGCACTGCTGGTGGGAATGCAGACTGGTGCAACCACTGTGGAGAACAGTATGGAGTTTCCTTAAAAAACTGAAAATGGAACTCCCATTTGTCCCAGTAATCCCACTCATAGGAATATATCCTAAGAAACTAGAAACACCAATCAGAAAGGATATATGCACCCCTATGTTCATAGCAGCACAATTTACAATAGCTCGGATTTGGAAACAGACTAGGTGCCCTTCAGCAGATGATTGGATCAGAAAACTATGGTACATCTACATGATGGAATACTATGCTGCCATAAAAAAGGAAATCTTATCATTTGCAGCAACCTGGATGGAATTGGAGAACATTATGCTGAGTGAAATAAGCCAGTCAATGAAAGAAAAACACCACATGATCTCACTCACTTATGGATAATAAGGAACATTATAAACTGATAAACAAAAAGATAAAGAGAGAGTAAAGCAACAAACAGACTGTCAAATTACAGTGGAAAGGGTAGGGAGATTTGGGGATGATAAGAAATCAACTAAAGGACTTGTATGCATGTACATAAGCATAACCAATGTACGCAAAACTCTGGGGAGAGAGGGTATGTATCAGGGGAGGGGATTGATAAGATATGTACACATATAATACCTTAATAAAAAAAAAGAAAGAAAAAAAAGAAAGCATAATGAACATTTTTTAACAACATCACAAGCAGCAGCTGGCATCAGTGTGTCCCAAACCTATCCCAAGACCTGGCACTAGAACCACCCTGCCTTGCCTTACACTTGGGCTTCACCTGAGCACTTCCTAGCCCAATCCAAACAGTAGCCATCTGCTGATCGCTCTCTAGCTCCTTTGGGGTGGCCTGAGGCAGTGGCTGACTTTGCACTTCTAGGGAGACCCCAGAGCCAGTGCACAATGTACAGCTTCAGACCATGCCAGATTACAACTCCACACATCCACAAGCGACACACTCAAGGGGAAGACTCAGTGAGCAACAAAGCCCCACTAAAGCAAGTCCTGCTTCATAGGGGTGTTTCCTGCACAACAGTGCTTCCACTATAGTCACAGCTGGTCTTCACAGCCAATTGGCCTGGAGGTCAATTCCTCCCAGTGATGCCAATAGCAATCAAGGCTCAATTATAACAAGACTGCACACAGCCCACACAGGAATGCACCTAGAGGGCCTACCTCAGGTGACTGAGGAGGAAGAGCCACAGGGCCTTACAGGACACCCACTACATAAGGCCACTCTACCAATTTCAGGAGACATAATAGCTCTACTGAATAAATAGAAACAAATACAGGGAAGCAGCCAAAATGAGGAGACAAAGAAAATGTCACAAATGAAAGAAATGGAAGCAAGCAAACTACTCGATACAGAGCTCAAAACAATAATTATTAGGCTGTTCAAGGATCTTAATGAGAGTTTCGAGGAATTTAGTTAGACTTTCAAGGATCTTAGTGAGAATTTCAAAGATATGAAAAAGGACCAGCCAGAAATGAAGGATACATTAACTGAAATGAAGAATAATTTACAGGGAATCAACAGTAGAGTAGAGGATGCTGAGAATCAAATCAGCAATTTGGAATATGAGAAAGCAAAAATATACCCAATATGAAGAGAGAGAAAAAAGAATCCAAAAAAATGAAGATAGTATAAGGAGGCCCTGGGACAACTTCAAGTGTACCAACATTTGCACATGGGGGTGCCAGAAGGAGAAGAGAGACAGCAAGATATTGAAAACCTATTTGATGAAATAATGACAGAAAAATTCCCCTACCTGGTGAAAGAAATAGACTTACAAGCCCATGAAACCCAGAGAGTCCCAAACAAGAGGAACCCAAAGAAGCCCACACCAAGTCACATCATAATTAAATGCCAAGGGTTAAAGACAGAGAATCTTAAAAGCAGCAAAGAAAAGCAGAGGGGAAGGAGGAGGAAGAAGAAAAGGAGGAGGAGAAAAAAGATTTTTTTTAAATATGAACAATAAAATGGCAATAAATACATATCTATCAACAACTGAATCTAAATCAAAATACCTGAACAGGAAATTTAATAAATAAACTCATGAATAAAACAGAATCAGAGACATAGAAACATGGAATAGACTGAGGAATCTGAGAGGGAAGAGGGAAGGGGGTGGGGATAGGAAGAGATTAACCAAAGATCTTATATGCATATATGCCTTACCCAGACACAGATAATAGGGTGGTGAAGGCCTGGGGTGGGGTGAGAACCAGGTGGAGGGGAGCAATAGGGGAAGAATGGGGACATCTGTAATACTTTCAACAATAAAGATTTTTTTTAAAAAGATAACTGAAAAATATACATCCTGCTTAAAGATTATATTTTATCTTATAAAACAAAATTTTCCTTATTTCTATAATGTGCTCACAAATGAACAGCTCATGTTAAATAAAGCACATATCTATTTAAAACAGTAGTGATAGCTGATTAAATAAGTTTGAGATTGATGAATGAAGTTGATAAATGCTTATAACTTATATCAGTTAAGAGAATAACTCTTCTTTGGGTGGAAGGTAGTAAAATATTCACTAGAAAGCCAGTTGATGATTACAAAGACAGTCTCACAGTGCCAATCAATGAGACTTTACTAACCACTAAAGTCATAGTCTGGGGAATTTCAATTAGCAGTTAAGTTTTCCCAATGCTTGCTCCCACTGGCACAGAATTAATAAAACATGTTTATATATTTCCGAAAAGTACTGCCAATGCAATCTTAACTATAACTATATATTCATAATACCCCCCTGAATGAGAGATTCTCATTTAGTCTTCATCTACTGCTCAAGTTTAACTAACTTTAGGAATGATCTCAGTAAAAACCACCTAAAACCTCATAGCAATATACTTTTGATTTTATCCTTTATCAAAGTTAAACATGAGGACAAAAGCATAGCTTTTAGGAGACATTCTCCCAAGACCTTATGTTACCCACTCCAAAAATTATATAATTTAAAATTATTTTGAAAGTGCTTGCATCCACGGTTTTGCACCAACTAAAGTAAAAGTACAAGTGTACTATTCTTAACTTCATGCCATAAAGATTTCAGACCAGATATAAGAAAATGGAAATGAGGTAGTTTTTTTTTTCTATTTGTCTCTAAAGAAAATTAAACTTGTTCCCTCTGTAGAATAACATAATATAAAATGGAACAAAAAGAAAGAGGATAGAAGCCAGAGGGGGAAAGCCTGCTGTAAAAGGATAACTGGGGCTTATTAGATACAATCTTCTAGCAAAGATGTGGACCAACTCTTGGGACAGGTATTAACAATTACACCTTTAGTCAACTGAAGTTAACATTCCTTGTACCTTAAGAGCAGCACCTTTGAGAATGACAAATCATTCTCTGAAAAGTGTTCTTAGGGTAACTTCTCCAGTCTCTCTATAAATATTTCTGAAAATTATAATAGGTAAATTATAGTATGTATTCTTACATCTAGAATAATAAGAAAAAAGGTAAAAAGCCTATGGCTTCAAATAATATTGCTTTTTAAAATCTAATCTGACAAACTCAGCTTATCATTTGGAGTATTTAGATCCCGTGCTATTCAATATGATAGCCACAAGCCATATGTGTTTATTTAAATCATATTGAAAATGAACAGCACGGCCACCCTGTAGTGGGGGAATGAAGGATTAAAGAAAACACACAAGAGAATACAGTTGGGACCAGGTGGATCATTGTGCCTAGATGAGGAAATAGTGACACAGCCTGTAAGCTGAAGCTTTATTTCATAGTCAGATCACACAAAGCAAAACAAGGGCAAGATGTTTACAATGTGTTTGCAAATTTCAAATCTGCTTCTTTCCTGTTGTTGCCATCTCTGAACTCTATCAAGCATTTGCTGCACCCCTCCCAGCCCAAATCCCTCAGCTACCAGGCTCGGACTACTAGCATAAGGTCAAGCTTACATACACCCATAGCCTTTGGTTATAACCATGCTGACTGGGCTTTGCCCTCCAAGCTGGGACTTGTATGTGGCTTTGCCACAAGTCAGTCCCAGGCTTGATCCTGTCTGAATGCTGTTGTTGCTCTCCATAGAATTCAACTTAAAATTCTATTCTATTGCACTAAACACGTTCAAGTGCTCTGCAGAAACATTTCACACGTGGCTACTATCTTCAATAGCATTGATAGAATATTTCCATCATTTCGGAAAGTTTTATTGGATAGTGTTTGTTCAGAACTTTTGCATTTAATGTAATTACTGATATAATTAGTATTAAATCTACCCCCATACTATTTGTTTCCTAATGTCCCATTATTTCCTCCCCCCTTTCCTGCCCTCCATTTTATTAATGGAGTTTTCTATGATCTTATTATTTTCTCTGATACTGAATTGTTGACTATCCCACTTGGTTTTACGTTTTTAGTAGTTGTTCTAGTGTTTATATTAAACATCTTTAACTTATTATAGTCTATCCCCAGATACTATTATACCAGTCCACACATAGTATAAGAACATTTCAATAGCAGAGTTTTACCCCTTTGTATTAATTGTTGTAATACATTTTACTTGTGCATTGTTATTATGCAAGGCAATTTCTATGATCTTTCAAATGTAATTTTGGTAAGAAAATTATTGGAAAATCAGCCTATAACAGAGGAGTACTATTTTAAATACTTAAAAGTAAATATTTTAAGAGATAAGATGTCAATGTCTATTTCACTTATAACTTTTTACATCATACAACCTTATATTGACTGTCTCCTCGAGATACAGTTTTAGTATTTAGGCCAATTTTCTTATGAATTTGTTATCTCAAACTCAAATGGCATTTTAGATTTTGTTTCACATTCCCTTGGCTTCATGCTTGGAGATCGTAGGACATTAAGAGCACACAGAACTAAAGAAAATCATAAGATCTACCAAATCGCAAATAAGTAAATCATCTATCATTTTAATAGTAATTTGACCTTGGAGCCTCCGTGTTCATATGCAAAATACCATGTATCATCTTCAAGACTTTGATTTTGATGACTCATATTGATTTTATCTATTTTTTCATCTATCTTGTTTTTGCTGTTAGGATCTTTTTTTAATTACTTGGTTTCATAGTAATTATTTTCTATTCACATTACAACTTTACATTTTACAACCAATACTGGGTCATCTTTTCATTCAATAATCTATGTTGAAACATCACAACAAAATAGATTTGCTCCATCCAACAAAGTCTGTGCCTGTATACAAACACCCTGAGAAAAACTGTGATCATCTCTAAACCTCACAAAAGACACAATCCCACATTCATTTTCAAAATGATGCATATAACTTTTGAGCCATTGGCCAGCTCTACAATATATCTTTTCACAAAATATATTTTGTGGCTCATTTCTCATAATACTGTTTCATTGTATACAGCAAACAGTAAGTAAATCTACTCTTTTTCATGGTAAGGAGCTCAACTCTCATATTTTTACTGGCTTACTACAGACTAAATTAAACCCCTCTTTCTAAAAAATATGCAGTGAGTTGAAAATGAACAGCTACTTCAATAAGGTTGCCAAGGAAAGCCTTACAAAGGAACTAATACAATCTAATTTCTATCTCAAAAAATACTAACGGAATAATTTTTTAAAAAGTATTAACTTAGTATTAAGCATCATTCCTTTTTATTATAGCTTTCAGAGAGGAAGGGAGAGAGAGATAGAAACATGAATGATGAGAGAGAACCATTGATCTGCTGCCTCCTGCACGCCCCACACTGGGGATTGAGCCCACAACCTGGAAATGTACCCTCACCGGGAATCAAACTGTGACCTCCTGGTTCATAGGTAGAAGCTCAAAATTTGAGCTACACCAGCTGGACAAAGCACCATTCTTTTTTATAAAAGAGTATAAAATTCCAAAAACTCAAACTTAATAACATTAGTGTGTCAGCTCAAAATGATAAAAACACAAAGCACTAAACATCAGCTATTCAAGGAGAAGTTCTTTGGGGCACTTACCCAAGTCTTCCTAGCATCTCAAACTCAGGAACTTGTGGTCCACATGTCTCTACTTGCAATGGTTGGTATTCATATAGAGCTTCTTCAAGCTTTTGAATAGGTGCTAATGAAATATGCTGACTCTGTTAGAAAAATGAAGGAAAACAATACCTCTTAATATTACTTTCATATTAATACTTACCGTAATTGAATCATTTTTTAAAATGGACTAACCTACGGAACTCTCATTTGACTCAGTGATCCCACTTCTAGGAATATGTCCCAAGAAACTAGAAACACCAATCAGAAAGGATATATGCACCCCTATGTTCATAGCAGCACAATTTATCATAGCTAAGATTTGGAATCTGCCTAAGTGCCCATTAGCAGATGAGTGGATTAAAAAACTGTGGTACATCTACACAAAAAGAAGGAATTCTTACCATTTGCAACAGCATAGATGGAACTGGAGAACAATATACTAAGCGAAATAAACCAGTCAGAGAAAGATAAATATCCCATGATCTCACTCGTTTATGGAAAATAATGAACAACATAAACTGATGAACAAAAACAGAATCAGAGACAGAAGCATCCTTCAGACCGTCAAACTTCAGAGGGAAGGTAGGGGAGGGTGGCGGTTAAGAGGGAGAGATCAACCAAAGGACTTGTATGCATGCATATGAGCCTAACCAATAGACACAGACAACAGGGTGGTGAGGGCCTGAGTGGGAACGTTGGGGGGAAATGGGGAGATAAAGACACATCTATAATGCCTTAATCAATAAATTTTTAAAAAGTTAATTTAAAAAAAGGACTAACATCCTTACATTAAAAATAGTGCCCATTATGTCTGCTATTCCATGGGTACAATTCTTTTTTACTGAAATCCACATCACATAATTAACACATAGTCATTGACATATGATTTACATGAGCCAGCAATTCTATTTCTACAAAAGTAATGGAAGGAGGAACTCAAACAGATATTTATATACTCATGTTCACAGCAACTTTATTCAGAATAGCCAAAATACAGAAGCTACACATGAAAGAGCAAACTTCAATGGATACTATTGATAGATGAATTAATAAACAAAAGTGGTATATATACATAATGAAATATTACTCAGCCTTAAAAAATTTTTTGAAGCATGCTAGAACATGAATGAAGCTTGAAGACGAGGCCAAGTAAAATAAGCCAGTGACAAAGGGATAAATATTGTATAATTCCAATTCTGTGGAGTTTCTAATGTAGTAAAATTCATCGGGCCAGAAAGTAGAATGATGGTTGCCAGAGGCTAGGGGGAGCCAAGAGATGAGGTGTTAGTATTTAATGGGTGCAAGAGTTTTAGTTGGAAAAGATAAAATCCCTGGAGATGAATAATGGTGATGAATACACAACAAAGTGAATGCTTGTAATACTAATATATACTCAGAAATTAATAAAATTGTAAACTTTATATTATATATATTTTACCACAATTTTAAAGATGAATTTTGAATGTTCTGATTTACTCATTTATCTTACTGGAATAATATATAGGAAATAGAAAAATGGTGAAATACCTGGAAAACGTCATTATTTTTTTATTGACTTTTTTTTTTTTTTTACAGAGAAGAAGGGAGAGGGATAGAGAGTTAGAAACATCAATCGGTTGCCTCCTGCACACTCCCTACTAGGTATGTGCCCGCAACCAAGGTACATGCCCTTGACCGAATTCGAACCTGGGACCTTTGAGTCTGCAGGCCGGTGTTCTATCCACTGAGCCAAACCGGTTAGCCATAACATTATTTTAACAATTAACCTTCATATGTTTCACAGCCTTTTTAAATAAACATGAAACTGGCAAGTTAAATCTTACACTATATCACAGTAATCCAATTTCTAAAAAAGTGAATCTATCTATAGTGCCCTACACAGGTTAAGAAGAGGCCTGCCTCTCTTGTTGATAACAGTCATTCTAACAGGTGAGAGGTGGTATCACTGCACTTGATTTGCATTTCCGTAATAGCTAATGAAGTTGAACATCTTTTCATATATCTGTGGGCCATCTGTATGTCTTCTTGGGAGAAGTGTCTGTTCAGGTCTCCTGTCTATTTTTTTAAATATATTTTTTATTGATTTCAGAAAGGAAAGGAGAAGGAGAGAGAGATAGAAACATCAATGATGAGAGAGAATCATTGATCAGCTATCTTGTACACATCCCACACTGGGGATCAAGCCTGCAATCAGAGTACATGCCCTGACAGGGAATTAAACCGTGACAACCTGGTTCATAGGGTAACACGCAACCACTGAGCCACGCCAGCTGGACTCCTGCCTATTTTATAATTGGACAACTTGTTTGCATTGCTTTGTATACCAACTGGTTGCAGGTTCAATTCTCAGTCCGGGCATATACCTAGGTTGTAGGTTAAAGCCCCAGTCTAAGCACAGACTAGAGGCAGCCAACTGATCTCTCCTCTCTCTCTCCCCCTCCCCCTGCAAAAAAATCAAACATATCCTCGGGTGAGGATTAAAAAGGAAAGATAAAAGAATTTGTATCTAGAATATATGCAAAGTAATGTTATAACTGAAGAAAAAATTTTAAGCCCAAATTTTTTTTCTAGAGTTAAAAAGATTTTAACAGATATTTTACCAAAGGAAATATACACATGGATAATGAGAACATGGAAAGATGCTTGATTCCAAAATGGTGGTGGAGTAAGTGGAAACTATACTGACACTTTCCCAGAACCAACTGGAAATATAACTAAAATACAGAAAAGCCACCCTGAAAAAATCAACCAAAGACCAGTTGGAGAGAACCCCGATAACCACGGATGTAAAGTGGAGACCACATAGAGACTGGTAAGTAGTGAGGAGGTGCAAAAGGGCTGGCTGGGCTCCCACAGACCGCAGCTGAAGTTCTGGAGAGAGATCTCAGGTGTGGGGGGTTTCCACTGAGAACTAAGAGGGTGCCTGCATTTCCAGCTGTCTCTTGCTGGCAGACAGCAAGCAACATTGCTGCTTTTCATAGCCAGATGTTATGTGGACACCTTTCTCAGTTCTGGTGCTCTGGGCTGGGGACCCAGCTTGGAGTTTAGACACCAGAGTTCTATGGAAGCCCAGCCAGCCCTTTCATGCCTCTGCCCTTCCTACCAGTCTCTATGCAGTCTCCACTTCCTGTCCCTGGTTTATCAGTGTTCTCTCCAGCTAGTCCTCAGCTGGAGAGAAACACCTTTTCAAGGTGTTTCTCCTGTATTTTTGTTGTATTTCCAGTTTGGTGCTGGGAGGGTGTCAATGTAGCTTCTATTTTGTCACCATTTTGGAATCCAGCATTTTTTGTCTTTTAAAATATGTGCCCAATAGTTAGATTACCAACGTTCCCCAAAAATTTTATTTCTCAAAGAAAACAAGCTTTTCCAGAATTCAAGGTTTCATCCTGAATACACTAAGAACAGCACTATATTTTTCTAGCTCTTCAATAATGATCAGTTCCATTCATATATGTAAGTTATGCTTTAAAACATCAAAGAATAATTTATATAACCACTTAGTTTGGCTTAAGCTTCTTGTTAAATAAATTAAGTCAAATAGCCCTAAAAGAATTGTACTCTCACTTGCCCAAGCCAAGCTCCAGAACTATTTCTATCAATTGTCTCTGATGTCATCAAATCGTTTGACTGCACTGAAGTTACTTTAAGGCTTTATTAAATAAATGTATTTGTAATTCCATCTCTAAAACATACACCATTTAATCTTCAAATTATCATAGAAAAAAAGCTCTTTAATAATACATCCACTCGCCAAGCCGGTATGACTTAGTAGTTGAGTGTCAACCCATGAATCAGGAGGTCACAGTTTCATTCCCAGTCAGGGAACATGCCAAGATTGCAGGCTTGATCCTCAGTAGGGGGCATGCAGGAAGCAGCCGATCAATGATTCTCTCTCATCATTAATGTTTCTATCTCTCCCTCTCCCTTCCTCTCTCATAAGTCAATAAAAACATTTAAAGAAATAATAATAATAATACATCAATTCTGTTTTGCAATTCTTATTGTTACACCAATATAAACTATTTCTTAAGAAAAAAACTTCAAAAATAAAATGTAACACATTTAGAAATTTAAAATGTTAGAGGAAAATGAGGAAATAATATATATTTTAAAATATTACTATCATTAAAGCATATCAAATATAATCACAACCTAACTCTGCATGTTTAAAAAAAGATTTCTATAAATTCCTTTGCACTGGAGTAGAACTATTACGGCTCATATGGAAACTAAATGCAACAATATCTTTGTGATCACATACAATTGATTTTAAAAAGGCCAAGTGTTTGCCTGGCTTGGTGTGGCTCAGTAGTTGAACAATGGCCCATGCACCAAGAAGTCACCAGTTTGATTCCAGGTGGGGCACATGTCCGGATTGTGGGCTCAATCCCCAGTAGGGGCCATGCAGGAGTTGGCCAGTGGATAATTCTCTCATTTATGTTTCTATCTTTCTCTCCCTTTCCCTCTCTCTAAAGTTAATAAAAATATTTTTAAAGGAATAAGGTCTAAACATTAAAAAGAAAAAAAGCCAAGCATCTCAAACTAGATAGGTGAACATGATATAAAAAGCCATAGCATTTTCTCCTGCTTTTACCTATTGTGACCATTATTGCATTCATACAGATTTATCTCCCCCCAAAATGCAAAAATAAAGACAAAAATGAATTAAACTAGTTATCTCTGCCTCAGATAGTTCTATACCTGCAACATTCAAAGAGATCCAAATGTTATCCACATCTAAATGATGTGACTGACTCAAGTTCAACATAACTGTAGTAGTAAAGTCACATTTTATACAAAGATTAGGTTCTAAAGTTAGAGTAAAGCAAAAAATGTTCAAAATAATCCCTCAAAAATCCTTAACATAACCCATAAAGTATACATTGTTCTGTGCAAACCGTAATATCTTTGTATAAATCCAATTCAGCTAGATTTTCCTCTAGCATTGGAATAGATTATTGTTCTGTGGAAAACCAGATAAAATAGTTGCCTTCCTTTTGGTAACGATGCTGTTTTAAAAACACTTTATAGGGGAAGAGAAGAATTCTTTGCTATTTTTTCTCCCTAGTTTGGTGTTTTTTTCAACTTTAATTGAATTCAAATAAGTTAAATGTACAAATGATATGAGTGCTGAACATGACAGGTATTTGAATGTTCATTCAATTAAATTTATAGAGAAAAAAATGATATTTGAGATGGGCTATAAAGACTGAATGGGGCTGAAATATAGGGGGTGGGGGGAGAAGAGGGTAATAGCATTTGCAGTGAAGGGAATTTCAATACCAAGAGTAACTTCAGCATAGCAGTGAAAACAGGAGCCAGAATATCAATGATAGAAGAAATAGGAAACACTGAGTGAACTTGATTACTGTTTTCATGAAGTCATAAGGCAAAATAAAAATAGGGAGATGACAGTACCTTAAGAAAAGGTAGAGTCCAAAGAGGAGATTGTGTTTATTTTGTTTTTGTTGTTCTAGGTTTTATTTTTCCCTGAGCACTGATAAATGAGGTAGTGTTGAAAATAAGTTATTGTTTTTACATTCTTTCTCTGATGCTTGTCTTGCTACTGAACCACCATGTGTTGCCAAGAGGACAGAGTGTCCAGCAAATCGTATCTGTTTCTATAAAAAGATCAGAAAAGAAAAACATCAAGGAGTCTATTTGGTGAGACAAAAACCTGTCTCCTTAAAAGAGTCTACATTAATTTTAAGAAAAACAGTACTTGCCAAAAATTTAAAAGCAACTTTTCAGGCATATAGCATTTTAGCTTATTTTTAGTGATTACAAAAAAATAGCTTCCAAGAAAGAATTCTTATCTTGGCACTTTAAGTGAACCTTTCTCTAACCAACTGCAATGACAACTTATACATATATCTAATTTCTAAATGTGATAAAATATGAAAATTACTTTATATAAAATTCTCTAAAAGTATTGCTATTATTATATAAACAACATAAAATTAGTAATCTTAGCACATCATAAAATTAGTAATCTTCTGAAGCAAAAATATTTTTCAGTGAAAAGTTAGCAAAAAGCTTAGGATCTAAACTCTGTGCCTACTACAGTGCCTATGAATGTTTGTTTCATAAATGAACAAATGTTTTGTAAGGATACAACAGTATTCAACTCTCTCCAATCCCCTACTCCCTGCTATCCCCCCAAAAAATTACATAACAAATACCCTGATTCTATTTGAGATCATTTAACTACAGATTGGGTCATTATTGTGCCATTCCCATTGTAGAAAATAAGTAGACAACTAAGCCAAGCTGTAACTGACTTTTTCTTTCTTCTATCTTAAAAGGACACAGCAAATATTATAAGATAGAAGCCTGGTGCACAAAATTCGTGCACTCGGGTGGGGGGAGGGTCCCTCAGCCCAGCCAGCACCCTCTCACAGTCTGGGAGCCCTCCAGGGGTATCGACTGGTGGGAAATGGGCCTAAGCCTGCAGTCGGACATCCTTCTCAATGCCATAGAGGCAGGAGAAGCTCCCGCCATAGCCGCTGCGCTCACCAGCTGTGACCCCAGGTTCTGGCTGAGCAGTGCTTCACCTGTGGTAGCGCACTGACCACCAGGGAAGGCGGTACCTGGATTGAGTGTCTTCCCCCTGGTGGTCAGTGCGAGTCATAGTGACCAGTCATTCAGGCACTCAGTCAATTTGCATATTAGCCTTTGATTACATAGGACTAGAGGCCCAAGACATGAAATTCATGCAAGAGTTGGCCTGCACAGCTGCAATGGCTGCCTTGATCCCTCCCTCACAGCTGCACTTGGCAGCCCCAGCTTCATCCAGAAAAACGTCTGGAAGGACATCCAGTCTAATAACACATTACTCTTTTATTATTACAGATCCCCTAACCATTCTAAACTGTCTTCCACACACATCACCGCCACTGCTGCTGCTGCCTTCACAAAACCATCATGCAATTAAATCTGAACTGTAAATGCAGGATAGAGTATTTAGGATTCCCTGATTTTCTTTCACTTGCAATTCTACATAAATTGTCATGCACGTATGGAATGTAATTATTAGCAGTGGAATTCCATAGAAATAATTATTGAATATTTACTATATGCCAAGGTAGGTACTATATATACATTAGAGATAATTATAATTTTGCCTATTTTATAGGAAAAGAAAGTGAAGTTTTTCAAGGCCAAGTAATCTAACCAGGTTTTAAACCCTATTCTGCCACAATGCACCAAACACTTTTCTATAACAGAACTACAGTATGAAAAATCATTTATCTAACATTTAGTAGATACAAGGCACTGTGAAGGTATGACAGAAAGGATATGCCACCATAAGAACTGATTCTATTTTCAAGCTTTTAATAATATATATATTTATATTTATTAGAAAGTGTTCATTTTAAAATATTAGTATGAGTGCTTTTTCAATTAGTATGAGTAGTTCATTAAAACATGACATTTTTTAGAAAATATTCACACTTGATTTTTTCATAATACATTTAAATTGGTGCAAATTTCACCTGTACTGAGATATGTGCTTCATCTTTTTTTTTTTAATACTCACTTTTTATTGATTTCATAGAGAGGTATGGAAAGAGAGAGAAGTATCAATCTGTTGCCAATCAACTGAGCCACTCAGCCAAAGCTGTGCTTCATTATTTTTAGATGCTCTCTTAGAAATAATAGAAATTAAGTCTTCTTTTCATAACAAACAAAATATTATTTCCTCAAATAATATACAAATTGATGGTTTGTCTATTAACCTAAGAAAATTAAATATACTTTGAAATATGAACTAGTAAGACTATTTCAACAAGAATAATTCCTAACAATGTAGAACTACCTTCCTAGAAAGTTGACTATAATGACCAATCCTTTAAATTATATATATTTTTTATTATTATTATTGATTTCAGAGAGGAAGGAGAGAAATGTCAATGATGAGAAAGAATCATGGATCGTCTGTCTCGTGCACATCCCCCACTAGGGACTAAGCTTGCAACCAGGGCATGTGCCCTGACCGGGATCGAACCCTGACCTCCATATTCACAGGTCGACACTCAATCACTGAGCCACGCCAGCCAGGCTAAGTTATATTTTACTATACTTTGACACAGCATTTTTCAAAATTAACAGATATGTTTTATGTTACGATACAAATTACAAAAGCAAAATCACTTGGTAAATGTCTTGTCTGGGAACAGTATATGTTTTCTGAGCATAAATGGTGATTGCACAAACACAGGTATACACCATTTTAGATTTTAAAAAATCTTTAGTTTAATTTTATAACCTTCATGAGTAAAACACAAAAAGTAAAGACACACATTTAGTAAAGTAGTGCCCTAAAGAACAAAGAAAATAATTATATGGGAGACTTTAATGAATACAGCTTTGAAGCACTTCTGGAAATTACAGGCTTAATAAAAGCACTAACATTCTACCAGTTGCTGAGACAGGTGACACTGCCAATCAGCTGCATTTGCTGAAGCATATTCTAAAGATTACTAATTAATCTCTACACTGAAAATAATGGCTGCCTACCATTTTGATTACCATTTTTAAAAAGAAACAGTCACTCTATGACCAAATACAACTAGATAAAACACAACTCTAGTTAAGCTCTGCATCTCCTTAATTACTTAATTGTATCATTTTCTGGTGTGGTTTACTAAACCCAAAGATACTACTAGCTGGAGTCATGAGACTTATAGTCTCTCCACCTGTTATTTCTGAGTTACTTCTATTTACTATTAAAAAAAAATTGAAAGTGTTTGTGAAGATACTTGGGGAAAAGTCATATCCCATATAATAAAGTTGTAATATGCAAAAGGTCATTATGCTGTGAAAGGTAATGACCAACTGCGTAATGACCAGATCACGGATCAGCAGGAGGGTGGGGCAGCATGCTACAAGCAGTTGGTGGAGAGCTATAGGAGGGGGCAGGGCAGCAAGCTATGAGGGGAAGCCGGGGGCTTGGGGGTGGGGAGAGCTACAGCAGGGTAGGGCAGTGGGCAGAGAGCTACTGCATGGTGGCAGCGAGCTAATGGCAAGTTACTGGTGCACAGATTCATGCACAGCGCTACTAGTATTATATAAGATAGTATTTTATTTGTTATTGACTTTGAACATTTCAATCACAAGCTCAAGAGAAATATGATTCAGGTAGGCATTCTCCTTCAGATCACCTCTGCCTTTTCATTAGAACTTAACCCCACACACACACCTCTGACCTCACCCAGTACATACAACACACACACACACACACACACACACACACACACACACACACCTTGTTCTACCACCATCATAGCCTACCTTTAATATCTGAAATCTGCTCAGAGCACTGCTCAGAATTTAACATTAAAAGAGTCAATGTTTCCCAAGTCTGGGCAATTATTATAAAAGTGATTCTGAAGTTCTTTTAAAAATATGCTGGCACAACATGCCAAAGAACTCGTTTTAAATTCATTTGAAAACATACTGGTATAAACATATAAAAAGTGAATACTGTATATGAGAGTGCTGTTCAGGATTTTCCATCCTTTTATGTTTTAAGTTAACATGGATTCTTGAATCTTAATACTGTTCATTCTATATTTTTAAAGTTGCTTTCATTCAGCTGTACAAGCCTATGACCTCCACAATGACCTCTACAAAAAGCAGTTGTGCACTTTACTGTGGTGCAAATCCTCACAGACAAGTTGAACCTGTTCTTTTTGGCAGTGAGCCCTTGTGATGAACACATAGCTGAGATTTATAATAAAAGTTAAACTAAGGGGCATTATTCTGCAACATTTATCCTTCACATATAGCCAAGTATAATCTTCTACAACTTTTGAGAGCCCTTAAATAAACAGATCTCCTCTTAATTGCACAGTTTCTTATTTGTCACCAATTGTATGGCATATTGAGATTCATTTTACATGGGTAAAAAGCACAGAAATCATTTATACTAAGAGTTGTTAAAGTTGATCTCTTAATATTTATTCAAAAATAATATTTCTAATAGATAGACCTAAGGATAATTATCTGCCTTGTTGTCCCCTTAGCCAGGTCAATGCAATAAAGTAATTAATAAACACCTATCTTCAAGAATCTATACTTGAATAAAATGGGTTTTTTTAATCTTCCTATAGCGTTCTTATAGGTATTTAAAAAAACATTTCAGAGAAAACATTAGCCTTTACTTTTACAATTTTATGATTTCTTTTAAATTTCAAAGCTCAGTTTTAATTAATTTTCCATAATGTTTTAAAAGCACTTTCCATAGATGCAGAGAATAGAGTTTAGGGGGGAGAGAAAGAGGAGGTGTGGGGTCGGGATGAAAAAGGTGAAGGAGTAAACACAAAATGGTTGTTATAAAATAGTCACAGGGATATAAAGTACAGTATAAGCCTTATACAATAAGGAGTACAGTCAATAATATTGTAATAACTATGTATGGTACCAGGTGGGTATTTGAAATTTTGGAGCACATCACTTTATAAAGTATATGACTGTCACACCACAAGGCTGTACACCTGAAACTAATATAAAATAATATTGAATGTAATCTATAATTGAAAAATACATACATATAAACATTTCCCATTCTAAACAGTTTTGAACTGATACACAAGACTGCTGCCAGGCTACTTCCTCAATCCAACAGTAAATCTGATACCCTGAGGAAAGGAGGATTTTCTGAGTTACCACACTATTTACATTAATTCTTCAGGATTTGCTAATTGATCTATCATCAAGACTTGCCTTCTTGAAATGAAAAAAAGAATATAACCACAAAAGTATGCTACCCTGAAAGTCAGGTTCAAACTAGCTTATCAGCTAATTGCTCAACATAAAGGAAACTGAAATATGTTGATTTAGGTGAATATTTCATTGCTCTAAATTCTTCTAATTTTTTTCTTTACTATTAAATGTAAAAACTGTAGACCTATGGTGGAAGGGAGTATTTTTTAATGGGTATAGAGTTTCATTTTTAAGATGAAGATTTATGGAAACTGATGGTAGAAATGGTTGCACAATATGAATGTATTTAATACCACTGACCTGTAAACTTAAAAATAGTGAAGATGGTAAGTTTTATGATATGTGTATTATTAAACTAACTTTTTAAATGGTGAAAAAAATCTAATGATACATATTTAGGAATTAGGGGTTTAGCAGTAAGCAAAACAGACATGTTCATAGATGGCCCCAAATGTATTTTGTGAAGACAAAATAACTGAAGAGTTAAATAAAAATCTATTTCATTAAAGTTTAACATTTTAAGCAACCTATTCATGTTTTTCCTAAGAAAAGATGTTTTAAACAATTTATATCCCTAATACTTTCTCCCTGTGACTAGAGAATACAAAAGTAGAAGTTATGGGTTTGGACATTTTTTAATTCATTATCAAGACAAACTTTTTTTTTTCACATATGTAGTCATTTAGAAAAAAACTAAATATATTAAATTGTGTTTTGTCATTACATATTTAAATAGATATAATTAGCGTGCAAAAAATTACTAACCAGTTTTACTCAAAATATTAATTTATACAATATGAGGCAACATAAAAATTGAGAATAACTATAAAAGATGGATCAAATATATTTTTAAAAAATGCCTGAGGACCTGACCTTACACCATGTTCTATTATTATGCCAATGCTGGTGATATGTTTTAAATGACTAAGGCCTCTATTCATTTTGAAATGCATGTGCTTTAAGATTTCCATAATATCCAAAACTACTCTTGTTGAAGTCATATAATTAAAAATAACATCCAAAGGACCCATAGTTGCAATGTCAAGCAGGTTAACCCAGATTAACCTCCAAATAACTTAAAGCAGCTGCAAGAACATTCCCAGTCTCCATTTATTTTCGTTCTCTACACCACAACAGCTTTCCCATCTGTATCTCGTCCTTCTATCAAGAATGCAAGCATACGCTCTATATTTTTTTAAGTGCCTGTATTATATAACCCCTTTGAATAATACAATGTTAAAAACATGGGCCTTGCAGTCCAACTAGTCAAATCCCAATTTTACCTTGAGCAACTTTTTTTTTTAACAATCCTTAGTTTCACCTGTAAAATTATTTTAAAGGATCAAATAAAATAAAAAATTTAGCAAAATCAAGTGTCCACAACATGCTACCAATAATAATTACTATTTTTTGTATCATCAATTTCATCAGGAACAAGAAGAGATATTTGGCACCATCTCCATAGTCTGTTAGTTACTTCCACCAGATAAAATTACCACACGCAATCATTACCATATGAACAGACACCTTTCAAAAGTCTGCTTCAAAGTAAGGCCGGGCCATGTGACTCAGTGGATTGAGCGTCATCCCATGCACTAAAACCGTGTTCGGCAAACTGCAGCTTGCAAGCCACATGTGGCTCTTTGGCCCCTAGAGTGTGGCTCTTCCACAAAATGCCACGGCCTGGGCAAGTCTATTTTGAAGAAGTGGTGTTAGAAGTTTAAGTTTAAAAAATTTAGCTCTCAAAAGAAATTTCAATCGTTGTACTGTTGATATTTGGCTCTGTTGACTAATGAGTTTGCCGACCACTGCACTAAGAGGTCATCAGTTCGATTCCAGGTCATGGCACATGCCAGGGATGTAGGCTCAATCCCCAGTAGGAGGCATGCAGGAGGCAGCCTATCCATGTTTTTCTCATTGATGTTTCAATCTCTCTCTCCCTCTCCATTCCTTTCTCTCTAAAAATCAATAAAAAGATATTTTTAAAAGAAAGTTAGAACTCAAAACATCTACCTGCAAAAAACAAAGTTTTGAATGATGGTAGAGTCCTCTAAGCTAACAATATACAAAACACATTCTTTTAAATTTAGTCTAGAGCCCTGAAGCAATATAGGAGGAAAAACAAAAAAGTTTACTTTTTCTTTCCTAGATGCAACCCTGACCTTAGGCAAAATTTTCAAATTTCTAGAATTTTAGTGTCTCCCATTTTACCTTTTGCATTCCTATCCAGCACCTAGTGACTTTTCCAGGCATTGTATGCCCCCACAGCACTTTAACACTAAGCTCTCAATTGCAAACACTCCATTCAAACCTACTGACTTCTAAATGTTCCCTAATCATAAGTCACCAACATGCATCTCACAATTAAAACTTTCTGATATCACTAAGGAAAGATATTGCATTGCATGATTTTGCTTAGTGGACATCTGGTTCTTATTAGAATACTAAAGGCCTGGTGCATAAAATTCGTGTGCTGCGGTGGGGAGGGATGTCCCCTAAGCCTGGCCTGCATCATCTTGAAGTCCAGGACCCCTCGAGGGACATCCCTCTCAGAGTCTGGGGCTCTCGTAGTCAGTAGTCAGGGACCTCTTGCTTCTTACTGCCTGCCTGCAGCACCAGCCACTGCACTCACCAGCCATGAGCCTGGCTTCTGGCTGGCAGCACTCCCACCGTGGGAGCACACTGACCACCAGAGGGCAGCTCCTGCATTGAGTGTCTGTCCCCTAGTGGTCACGGTGCATCATAGCGACTGGTCATTCTGCTAGTTGTTCTGCCCATAGGTCTATTTGCATATTAGGGTTTTATTATATAGGCTTATTGCTTTAAAAAGAACATTTGAAAACATTTTTATTGCAAACAAAATACAAAGCATAACTGCCTTTTAAAGACATGAGCTAAGAAATATTCACTGATCACTTTATATATTGCTTCATGTTTTTGTATGTTTAAGAACTGTCAACAAATTACCTAGCCTTTTTTGTTTTTTGCCTTTACACTTCCCTACATAAAAAAAAAAAAAAAAAAAGATTCTTTTGCACAGCCGGTGTGGCTCAGTGGTTGAGCACTGATCCAGGAACAAAGAGGTCACCAGTTCGATTCTTGATCAGGACACATGCCCAGGTTGCAGCCCAATTCCCAGGGGGTATGTGAAGTAGGCAGCCATTGAAGGTGTTTCTCCTCCATCGATATTTCTATCTTTCTAGCCCTCTCCCTTCCTCTCTCTCTCTCTCTAAAAATCAATGGAAAAAAATAGATTCTCAAAAAAACATTAGTATTTTTTACAATGAATCAATTAGAGTAACATCTGGAACTCCATAATGAGGAATGGGAAAGGTATAGATACCCTGGGTAAAATTTGAATGTTTAATAAATAATGAAATTTAAAGAATCTCAGAAATAGACAGGACATTCAAGATCATCTCCAGTCTTACTAGCCACTGAATTTTTCAATACTTTCCTCAATATCCCTGTCTATGGCTAACCACCTCACAACTTATCAAGATAGGCCAAAGCACAAGAATAGTCTATAAAGATATACCTTAGTACCAAACAGATGCATAAAAGTGTACCTCTACCTAAACGAGGGAGTGATGAAAATATATGACAAATTATATATATATATATATATATATATATATATATATATATATATATATATATAATATATATAATATATATAATCTACTAATGCACACAAACCACAGTATTTGTGTTCCAAAAGTTGAAACAGAACTTCAGTCTGTCTCATAAGACTTTCTAAGATAAATGATTCTTTCTGAAGAGAGATATATTTTTGCTGAGAAAAATGCATTGACATGATTCTCCATGGTAATACAACATAAAATTTATAAATACTTAAGGAAACTTCTTTAACTACAGTATTTTAATTTTTAAAAAGCACCAGACATTTTTTAAATTATGATTTCATTCAAGGCTTTCTCTCATCTGCATTTTTTTACTTCTGCTTCCAATAATTCCAATTGATGATCAGATGAATGTGTTGTTGTTTTTCACATACTGACCAGACAATATGTACTCAACAGAAATTCAAATGTAAAACCCAATAAAGAACAGGGTTACTTTTAGAATTTCTATTATCTGTAAATTGAAATTATCCTCTAAGTCATCCTTTAATGACTTAAAAGATCATTAATACATTTTAATATAATTAGTTTCTATTTTGCTATATTTTTAAAGAGTTTATTGATTTTTACAGATAGAGAAAGGGAGAGGGAGAGAAAGAGAGAGAAACATGGATGTGAGAGCTCAGTACCAATCCCCTGCCTCCTGCATGCCCCCTACAGGGGATCAAGCCCAAAACCTAGGCATGGGCACTTGACCAGGAATTGAAATAGGCAACCTCTGGTGCAAAAGACAATACACAACCAACTGAGCCACACTAGCCAGGGTCCCTATTATCCTATTTGTAAGTTATAACAAATTATTCTTCCTTTCTCTGTAGACTTCTTAAAATTTTGAGAAAGTCTACATCAGTTCTAAGATTTACCTTGTTTAGAGTTGGTCACTCAATCTCTTTATTTTGTTGCTATGTTTATGTTTTTAGGTGTGTGTGTTTTTTATCATCTACCATATTATCTATGGGAGAATAGGTTAAATCTGGGAAACAGTTTATTTTGTATCTAAGAAAATCATCTAAAGAATCTTATCTGAGTTTATTTTCATTTCATTTTATTCTCACAAATACCATTGTGAGGTATAGCCCAATGAATAATGCTTATGCTATTTCAAATGAATATCCCATAAGCATTAACTCACAGAGACAGAATTTAAACCCACCTGGTAAGATATTAAAGTTCTTATCTATTAACAATGCTAATCTGCCTATCATCTGTAAAAAGTAAAGGAAAAAGTCTTTTGATTGTGCCATTAAACATGATGACAAGAGACTATAAGTACTCCCCATTACTTCTCATTTTCAACTCAAATGATCCTCTTACCTTTGATAAAACATAATGGAACTTTGCTAGAACTGATGACAGCAATGAAAAGTACGCAACGTTATTTACCATTTCAAGGATAAGAGGCCTTGCACCAGAAATAGGTAATTATGTTATGGATCTAATTTCTAAAACTAAAATCAATGCTACAGAAATAAAATGACTATTTTACAGAACCTCATCATCTATATATATAAAAGCCTAAGCAATTGTCATAACCAAGACAATCGAATGGACAACCGAACAGGCTGCATCGGGCAACCAGGCCAGCAGGGGGTTGATGAGAGACAACCAAACAACTGAGCAGCAGGCTACATGGGGCGACCATGCTAATGGGGGGGGGGGGGGGAGGAGGACGGCCAGGCTGGACGAAGGGGGCAGTTAGGGGAAACCAGGCTGGCAGAGGGGGACTATTAGGGGCAACAAAGCCAGCAGGCAGAGGTGGTTATGGGTGATCAGGCTGGCAGGGGGCCAGTTAGGGGAAATCAGACAGTTAGGCAGGTGAGCGATTAGGAGCCAGTAGTCCAGGATAGTGAGAAAGATGTCCGACTGCAGGTTTAGGACTGATGCCCAGGATCGAGCCCAAACTGGCAGTTGAACATCTCCTGAGGGATTCCCAGATTGGAGAGGGTGCAGGCGGGCTGAGGGAACCTTCCCCCTTCTGTGCACAAATTTTATGCACTGGGCCTCTAGTTATCAATAATCCTCATTCAAGAAACGAGGGCAATGTAAGAGCACCTACCACTGATGATATGATTGGTTCAAAGCATAACATTACTTCCTATATTAAATTATTTTTTCTCCTTTCATCTGTCTTTATTTATTTCTTTATTTATGCTACTTTTCGTATTTAACTCAAGACACACTATGGTATAACAAAAAATAAAAACTTAACTAAGAATGTAAAGGCTTATACGCTCAACCTGACTTCCATTTTCCTGCTGGGTTTTAGGGTAATATCAGTAAAAGAGAAAGGGGACCCTAGCTCAGTGAATTAAGCATTGGCCTGTGGACTGAAGGGTCCTGCGTTCAATTCCAGTTAAAGGCACATGCCTGGGTTGCAGACTCGATCCCCAGTGGGGGGCATGCAGGAGGCAGCCAATCAATAATTCTTTCTCATCATTGATGTTTCTATCTCTCTCTCCCTCTCCCTTCCTCTCTGAAATTAATAAAAATATCTTATTTTTAAAAAGGGGGGATATGATTAGTAATATCCTTGCTGCATATATACATGCAAGTTTATTCAATGCCATAAAATCCTCTTCAATCACAATATTTTATACATATGATTACAGACACAGAAATCTAACCTCACAGACATTTCCAAACAACTCACTATATTGACTTTAGGTGTATTCTGAAAATTCCAATTCCAATAATAACATTTATTTTTAAAGCAGAATATAACTCAACAAAACTATAAATACTTTAAAAGTTTTAAATTAATGTTTGTCATTTATTTGCATTAGCACCATTCAACTTAAATTTATGTTTATGCTCTCCTAAAATATAGTCGCACTATGATTTGAAAGAAGCCAGATATTTATCAAAAGTAAGACCAAGAAATGAAAAGTTCCAGTAAAACAATCTATAATTAAATATATATTATATGAATGATTTGCTGTTTCTCAAAAATAACATGTAGCAAGTCAGTAATTTGCAAACGTGCAAAGTATTTCCATGTGCTTAGCAAGAAAACTACCCTAAACAAACAATACTTAACAATTTTTTTTATTTCCCTACCATCTGTTTTAGTCTCTTTTTCCCCTTGGTCCCAATCACCTTCTTTCTTTCTGTTGCCTGCCTATTGCTCACAATAACACTTGCGAAAGAATAAACACCAAAATTAGATACCCAGGTGGGAATTTTAGTCCCAGATGTTACCTGACAATGACACAGTACAGAGCTAAATATTTATGGACATATACTTCTAAAGAAACTAATAAGTGCCTCAATGCAAACAACTAAATATACTATAGTTTGTTTTACTTAGTCCTAAAGATTATCATTCACTATTCATCAAAAAATATATTAAGATTATATACTCTTTAAGAAAAATCAATATTTTTATTCCCATAATCCTTATTTTCATCCAGGTGTTTTTATCTGACAAATATATAGAAAAAGGTATATATGTATGTGTATAAGATCTCATGAGAGAAAAAATCTGAAGGCAATGGTACATAACACCACACATGAAATAAAATATAAAACTAAAACACTATTAACATTTCACACTAGCAAAGATGCTTAAAGTAGCTCCTCCTCAAATAGATATTATTGAATTAAGGGACTACTAAAACAAAACAAAAAAAGGCAAGCATATAAAAAATACATTTACTCTATACTCTATAAGTATTTTAAAACACAATTAAATACCTATGAAATTTTCCTTTAAAATTTATCTCTCTATAATAAAACAATAAATGTTGATAAAATAAAGAAAGTAAAGCCCTAATTAAAGTGCAAAAGGAAAAAAGAGAAGATCTTTTTTTAAAAAACAGAGAGGAAGGGAAAAAGGAAAAGAGATAGAAACATCAATGTTGAGAAAGAATCACTGATTGGCTGGCTCCTGCATGCCCCACACCAGGAATCAAGCCCACAACCCAAGCATAGGCCCTCACCAAGAATTGAACCATAATCTTCTGGTCCATGGGTTGATGTTCACTCACTGAGCCATGCTGGCCAGGACAAAGAGAAAATCTTGAAAGTAACAAAAAGAAATAGATCCTGATACACAAGGAAACCCCAGTAAAATTAATAACTGAAATCTCATCAGAAACCACAGAAGTCAAAATATAGTGAAAAGATATATCCAATGTGATATAAGGAAAATACTGTCAACCAAGAATTGTTTATCCCAGTGGTCAGCAAACTCATTAGTCAACAGAGCCAAATATTTTAAACAGTATAACGATTGAAATTTCTTTTGAGAGCCAAATTTTTTAAACTTAAACTTCTTCTAATGCCACTTCTTCAGAATAGACTCTCCCAGGCCATGGTATTTTGTAGAAGAGCCACACTAAAGGGGCCAAAGAGTCACATGTGGTTTGCGAGCAATTTGCTGATCACGGCTCTAGTACACAGTGTGTGTGTGTGTGAGTGTGTGTGTGTGTGTGTGTGTGTGTGTGTGTGTGTATGTGTGTGTGTGTGTGTGTGTGTGAATCCTCTCTAATAAAAGAGTAATATGCAAATTAAACATCACTCCCCTAAACCCACAAGCCACATCCACCAGCCAATCAGGAGCAAGTATGTAAATTAACTGAACCAAGGTGGCTATGGCCATGAAGAGAGCAGGAGGGAGGCTTGGGTTTCACCGGCATGGAGGAAGCCAAGCTTTCCACACACCCTGGCTGGCCCAGACCTCCACTGAAGGCTAAAATGTTTCAATTATAGAAGTCAAATAAATCCCAACAAAATGGTGGCAGCCACAGAGCTGGAGAGAGCAGGAGGCTAGGGTTTCCCCCAGCGATGGAGGAAGCCAAGCTTCTGCAGCCCTGGCTGACCCAGGCCTCCACTTAAGGCTACAAAGTTTCAATTATACAAGATAAATAAATCACAACAAAAATGGCTGCCACCATGGAGTGAGCAGAAGGCTTGGTTCTGCTCCAGGCTACAAAGTTTCAATTTTAGAAGATGAATAAATCCCAGATACCAGGGCCTCCACTTGGGTTGCTGAAGGGCATGGCCGGCCTGCAAACCACCACAGGACCCTCGGCCAGGCCATCCTAGGTCCCAAAGGGAACCCCCGTCCTGATCCAGGAGACCCTTCAGGACAAACCAGCTGGCCCCACCCCATGCACCAGGCCTCTATCCTATCTAATAAAAGAGTAATATGCAGATTGACCATCACACCAATACACAAACAGCTGCCCCCATGTGGTCAAAAATCCTGTCCCCATGTGGACATAAGATGGAACAACACAAGATGGCTAGCAGGAGAGGGCATTGGGAAGGACCAGGCCTGCAAGGGAGGGCAGTTGGGAACAATCAAGCCTGCAGGGGAGGGCAGTTATGGATGACCAGGCCGGCAGAGAAGAGCAGTTGGAGGCAAACAGGCTGGCAGGGGAGCTTCACAGGCTGGTTAGGGTGTGATCAGGATGGCAGACGGAAGCGGTTAGGAGCAATCAGGAAGGCAAATAGACAAGCAGTTGGGACCCAGCAGTCCTGGATTGTGAGAGGGATGTCCCAGATTGGAGAGGGTGCAGGTTGGGCTGAGGTACAACACTCACCCATGCACGAATTTTGTGCGCTGGTATATATATACATACATACATACATACATACATACATATACATACATATACATATATATATATTTTAAGTTTTTCTCATCACAATTTTGTTGCATATACTTTTTGTATACAGTTCTTATATTTTTTTAAACTTACACGTAAGAATTTCATTATTTTAATGCTATTACAAATGGTAATTCTTTTTTTAATCTTTATTGTTCAGATTATTACAAATGATCCTCTTTTTCCCCCCATAGCTCCTCTCCACCTAGTTCCCCTCCCACTCCAGGCCTTACCCTTGACCCCACTGTCCTCGTCCAAAGTGTAAGCTCTTTTTCCAATCTCTTCCCGCACCCTCCACAACCCCTTCCCCTGAGAATTGTCAATCTGCTCCCTTTCCATGCCCTTGATTTTATTATATTCACCAGTCTATTCTGTTCATCAGGTTTTTTATTCATTTGATTTTTAGATTCACTTGTTGATAGATACGTTATTTGTTGTCCTTTGTTGTTCATAATTTTTTATCTTTACCTTTTCTCCTTCTTCCTCTTCTTAGAGAATACCCTTCAGCATTTCACATAATACTGGTTGGTGGTGATGAACTCCTTTAGCTTTTTCTTATCTGTGAAGCTCTTTATTTGACCTTCAATTATAATGACAGTTTTGCTGGGTACAGTAATCTTGGTTGTAAGTTCTTTCAATGCATCACTTTGTATATTACTTGCCATTCCCATCTGGCATGCATAGTTTTTGTTGAGAAATCAGCTGACAATCATATGGGTACTACCTTGTAGGTAACTGTTTTTCTCTTGCTGTTTTTAAGATTATCTTTGTCTTTTGCTCTTGGCATTTTAATTATGATGTGCCTTTTGTGGTCCTCTTCGGATTCCTCTTGTCTGGGGTTCGCTACAATTCTTGGACTTATAAGTCTATTTCTTTCACCAGGTAGGGGAAGTTTTCTGTCATTGTTTCTTCAAATAGGTTTTCAATATCTTGCTCTCTTCTTCTGGCACCCCCATAATTCTGATGTTGGTACACTGGAAGTTGTCCCAGAGACTCCTTACACTAACTTCATATTTTTGGATTCCTTTTTCTTTTTGCTTTTCCAGTTTTTTTTTTTTTTACTTCTTTATATTTCAAATCTTTGATTTGATTCTTGGGATCCTCTAGTCTGCTGTTGGATGTCTGTATATTATTCTTTAAGTGTATGCTTAATTTCTGATTGGTCCTTTTTCATATCCCTGAGGGTATCACTAAATTTCTTGGAGGTTTCTAGAAGATTCTTGAGTAACCTTATAACCATGGTTTTGAACTCTATATCCAGTATTTTGCTTTCATCCATTTCTTTCATTTGTGACTTGTTTTTTTTGTCTCCGCATTTTGGCTACTTCCCTGTGTTTGTTTCTATGTACTGGTTAGCTGTTAAGTCTCTTTGAGTTTATAGAGTGGCCTTGTGTGGTAGGTGTCCTATAGGGCCCAGTGGCTCAGCCTCCCCAGTCACCTGAGGTGAATGCTCTTGGTGCACTCCTTTGTGGGCTGTGTGCATAGTCTAGTTGTAGTTAACCCTTGATTGCTGTTGTTATCACTGGGAGAAATTGACCTCCAGGCCATTTGGCTGTGATGACCAGCTATGTCTACACTGGAAGACCTGTTGCACAGGAGACACCCTTATGGGGCAGGATTTGCTTCACTGGGGCTTTGTGCTCACTCTGTCTGCACCTTGAGTGTGTCTCTTATGGATGTGAAGAGCTGTAATCTGGTATGGTCTCACTCTGACCACTGGGTACACTGGCTCTTGGATTTCCAAAGAAGTGCAAAGTCAGCCACTGTCTGGGGCCACCCAGTAGGAGCTACAGAGACATCTGCAGATTCCTCCTCTTTGTAAGTGGTTTGAAAGTGCACAGATGAAGTCCATCTGAGAAGCAAGGCAGGCTGCTGCTGCTGGGCCTTGGGCCTTCTTTGGGAAGCTCAGGGGCTCTCTGACCCAGCTGCAGTTTGACAGGTTTTAAGAGGAGAAAGGACAGGCCATTCATATGCAAAAGCCGATGTGCACAGCTGTTTGGGGTTGTAAACTGGGTCTGGTGGGGTCTCTGGGAATCACCAGGGTAAAGCAAACAGCCATAGCTGCCAGTCAGCACTGCACTGGAGAGGTCCCTGGGTCTCTGCGTCCGTGCCCTCGTTAAGAAACAATGATCACTATGAACACCTCTGAGAGAAAGCCACCCTCACATTCCTGTCCCAATGCGAGAAAGTCCAGTTTCTGCCCGTATGTGTCTGTGTCCCCCAGAGACTCGCCCAGAACTGGAGTTCAGAACAATCGGGAGCTTGTATCTCCTTCCCAATTAAAAGAGCATCGCATCCAGATGCCAGCACTTCCTGCCCCTCGTACCTCTTACCAGTCTCAATGCACTTTCTTCACCTCTCTAGTTGTGGAACTTCCACTCTGCCAGCTTTCCTGCGGTTCTGGGTGGTAGTTGTTATGCCTTTTAGTTATAATTTTGATGTGGTTGTGAGAGCCAGCAAGTATAGGTGTTTATCTATGCCGCCATCTTGGTTCTATCATTACAAATGGTAATTTTCATATTTAAACATTTGAATTAAGCAGTCAGACATCACTCTTGAAGTCTGGAGCTCTTGCTGTCTGAGACCCTCTCGCTCCTTACTGCCCACCTGCAGCAGAGGTGGGAGAGACTCCCACCACTGCACTGTGCTCGCCAGCCGTGACCCCAGCTTTTGGCTGACTGGCACTCCCCTTGTGGGAGTGCACTGACCACCAAGGGGAAGCTCCTACATTGTGCATCTGCCCCCTGGTGTTCAGTGTGCATCATAGTGACCAGTCGTTCCACCATTTGGTTGATTTGCATATTAGGGTTTTATTATATAGAATATTACATTAGCTATAGGTGTTTGTATGTTTACATTATCATGTTTGGGAAGTGTTACTCTGTTTTTATTTTTCTAAAATATTTTGTTTTGAATAAATGTTGAATTATATTAAACATATTCTTCTCAAAAAAGAGAGAACTAGATAAACCAATCTCCACATTAATTATCTAGAAAACTGAAAAAAAAAATTATAACCAATGGTTTTCAGAAACTGAATATCAGTCAATTCAGGCCTGAGATCTCCAAGGGAAGGGAAGCGAATAAGGTTAGCTCTATATCACCAAGGCTGAATCCATGGAGGCTGCTTCCAAGCCATGATACATAGAAGAATAACCCAAAATAAGCCTGGGCTGTCAGGATATCCATAATTTGAAGGGCAGATTATCAGAAAAGAAAATGCTACACAGAGAAAACTATAAAGCAAGGTGCAGAAAACGTTTTCTGTAAAGGGTAAATATTATAGGCTTTGCAGGCCATATGTTATCTGTCATAAATACTCAACTCTGCGATTAAAAGATGAAAGCTACAAAGACAATACATAAATGAATGAGTGTGGCTATGTTCCAATAAAACTTTAGTTACAACAACAGGTGGTGGGTGGGACTTGGCCTTTGACATGTAATTTGCTTACCTCTGCTTTCTAGAAATGCTGGCATAATGTCCTTAACTTTTGCCTGAGTAATGATCTGCACATGAGGGAATGTAAACTGCTCAAGGCCAAGTAAATAATCTAGAAACCAAGAGATCAAGCAATTCCCATGCAAGACCAGAATAATTCATGTTCTCAATAAACAAGGTAAAAAGGTCTCTCAATCCATGCGGTATCAGGTATAGTCCTCAAAAAGATATCACCTTGAAAGTGAAGTTAAATTATAGCCTAACATAAAAGTCTTTTCTTTTATGCTCTAAAAATGCTTAAAAGTAATCCTTGTGCTCTAACCAGTTTGGCTCAGTGCATAGAGCACAAGCCTGAAGACTGAAGGGTCCCAGGCTCAATACCGGTTAAGGGCATATACCTTGGTTGCAGGCACATCCCCACTAGGGAGTATGCAGGAGGCAGCTGATCATGTTTCTCATCAGTTTTCTAACTCTCTATCCCTCTCCCTTCCTCTCTGTAAAAAATTAATAAAATATTTTTTAAAGCAATCCTTGCAAAAATCTAACAGATGATAGGTGACTTAACTGCTCCCAAAGTCTGAAAATATTTAACGGTATAACATAAATTTTAAGATATGAAAAAACAAGACAGAAATATATGACCTACACCAGGGAAAAACAAATCAGTCAATAGAAGCAGAGAAATGGCAAAGGTGATGAAATTAGCAGACAAGGTCAAAATAGCTAGTATAAATAGCTATTATATGTTCAAAATATAGAGAAAAAACATGAGGGAGAAACCAAGATGGAGGCATAGGTAAACACCTGAACTGCTGCCTTGCACAACCACTTCAAAACTACAACTAAAAGACAAACAGAAATCATCCAGAACCACAGGAAGGCTGGCTAAGTGGAAATTCTACAACTAGAAGGGAAGAGAAAAGCACATTGAGACTCAGAGGAGCTGTGAAAGTAAAGGCAGAGATATGAAGGCACGTGCAAGGAGAGAGCTGATAACTGAGTACGTAGCTGGCTTTTTTTTTTTTTTTTTTTATATTTTACTGATTTGTTTTCAGAGAGGAAGGGATAGGGATAGAGAACTAGAAACATCTATGAGAGACAAACATCGACCAGCTGCCTCCTGCACACCCCTCACCGGGGATGTGCCTGCAACCAAGGTACATGCCCTTGACCGGAATTGAACCTGGGACCCTTCAGTCCACAGACCGATGCTCTATCCACTGAGCCAAACCGATTTTGGCCATGGCTGGCTTTTTCAATCTGCAGGGAGACTCAAGCTCCCAATTGCTCTTAACTCTAGTTCCAGGCGAGACTCTGGGGCCCCAGATTCATACAGGGAGAAACTGGACTGTCTGGCAGCCGGTGAAATTCAGAGATGCTTGTAGCGATTACCAAGGGACACTGAGACCCTGGGGGCTTCTTAGGGCAGGACTGATGGGAAGCCATTGCTTTTTGCTCCACCCTAAGACTCTGCCCCATCCAAGCTGTGTTGCAGAGCCTTTTGCATATAAATGGCCTGTAGTAATATGCAAAAACTTGAATTAACCTCACAAATATAACATGAACAAGCAAACATTTATCAAGTTAAGGTATATATGCTTAGATGTTAATGCTATTTAAAGAGCCAGAAAAAAAATCAATTAAAAATATGTGACTACTTTGGGAAAAAGACCTTGCTGATTAGGTAAGCTGGGTTATGAAGAGGGTTTCTAGAGCATTGAGAATACTTGTCTTATTTTACCTGACTGATGGTTATGCAGGTATCCACTTTGTGATGATTCAACTGAGCTGTATTATTTGGTTCTGTGCACTTGTGTCTCTGTGTGTGTGTGTGTGTGTGTGTGTGTGTGTGTGTGTGTGTGTGTGTATAAAACATTTCACAAAACAAAAGGTTATAAGAGAGAAAAGGAAGAAAACAATGTCACAAAACTTTCTAGTAAGATATTTAAGGTATTAAGTTAGATGTTTAGGTCAAACAAAATACTGATGGCAAATAAGCAAGCTCATGAAAAGTTGCTCAACATTAGTCACCAGGGAAATGCAAATTAAAATGATTATGAGATGCTACTACACACCTGTTAAAATGCCTAAAATATTTAAAACTCATAATACCGAGTATCGTCAAGTATGCAGAGCAACTGGAACATTCATACAATGTTGGTGGGAATGCAAACTGGTACAGCCACTTTGAAAAACAGTTTGGCAGTTTCTTATAAAGCTCAACATACCTAATCTCATTCTTAGTATTTACCCAAGAGAAATGAAAACTTCTGTACTCAAACAATTGTATGCAAATATTTACATAAGCTTTCTTCATAATCATTTTTTTAAAAAAAGGAAACAATGCAAATGTCATTCAACTGAAACTGGTAAATCCATACAATGGTATCTAACTCAACAAAAGGGAAAAACTATAAGTATGTGGAACAACATGGATGACCTCAAATGTGTGTTGTTACTAAACTAACAATGCTAAAGAACAGGTCACTAATTGCTGGGGTTGACTATGAAAGGGTAGTACAAGGTAATTTTGAGGAGTGATGGAACTGCTGTATAATTGTAATGGTGATACACAACTCTGCATTTATTGAAAACCCTGTACATCAAAAAGAATGACCTTTACTATATGTGAATTTAAAAATAAATTTTAACAACTTTAAAACAAAACAAAATACCATGGTCACAGCAGTACCAGATTTATAGAAGCATCAAAATGTCAAATTTATCATAAAATTCTCTCAAATTCAAGAATCCTAAAAGTATGTATTACCTGATAACGTATTTTTTAATCCTCCAAATAATCATATAAAGTTAAAAATATCTCAACTTTACCAACATATTCAGAAAGAATAAAGTAAAATGTTACCCGTGGATATACATCTAATAAATGGTGAAGTTGAAGTGATTATATCTGAGCCTTTCCATGCTCATATTTTCCCCTCTAGACTGTATCACCTCTTAATTCAAGAGTGTTGATAATTCCTTAATTAGTAATGTTTTTCTTTATATTTGAAGATATATTAATACTTCCTACATTTGTAACTTTAAAATTGATCCTGAATATTTTATATTACTCAGGTACCCACATATCCATAATCAAATAATTCTGATTGCTTCCTCCAGTCTCTTATATTATCAGTCATTCATTTCACTTATAAGCATGTATGTGTGTACATAAGCAGATACATACACACACATAATCAAATACAGTGTTATTTTAAACAAACTGTTATCTGTTACATCAATTAAGAACAAAAAATAAGTTTTTATTTTACCTTGCCTTATTTCTTCTTTGATGCTTTTTTATGTAGATCTGTTTCTGACATACATAATTTTCCTTGCAAGAAGTGTTAAGACCTTTTAATACTTCTTGTAAGAAAGGCCAACTGGCAAAAAAAAAATTCCCTCAATTTTGTTTGTCTGATAATCTTTATTTCTCTTTCAGTTTTAAAGGATAATTTTGCAGTATACATTATTCTAGGTTGGTGGCTTTATTCTCTCAACACCTTAAATATTTCACTCCACTCTCCTTTGTTTATGTTGTTTCTAAAAAGCCAGATACAATTTTTACATTTGCTCCTATACAGGTAAGGTGGTTCTTTCCCCTCTACCCCTCCCCTAGCTCTGCCACCCAAGGCTTCTTTAGGACTTTTTCTCTATTTCTTTAGGAGTTTTCTCTAACTTAAAAGTTATGTGCATAGGTGTGAGGTTTGGGGGCATTTATCCTACTTCAAGTTCTCTGAGCTTCCTGGTGTGGTGTCTGATGTTGACTTGGAGAAATTCTCAGTCATTATTTCAAATATTTCTTCTGTTCCTTTCTCTTTTCTTCTTTTACTGGTATTCCTATGACACATGTTAAACCTTTTGTAGTTGTCCCAATTGATCATAGTTGTTTTAAATTACCAGCCTGATAATTCCAAATTCCCTACCATATCTGAGCCTGGTTCATATGTTTGCTCTAATTTTTCCAACTGTGTTTTCAGTCTTTTAGTATGTCTCATATTTTTTTCTTAATATATTATTTATTTATTTCAAAGAGGAAGGGAGAGGGAAAGAAAGAAACACCAATAAAGAGAGAAACATTGATTGACTGCCTCCTGCATGATCCCCACTGGGGATCGAGCTCACAACCCAGGATTGTGCCCTAGACTGGAATCAAACCCAGGATCCTTTATTCCACAGGCCGACACTCTATCCACTGAACCAAACCAGTTAGGGCTTATAATTTTTCCTTGATACTAAGGCAGATGTGGTGAAGGGCAGAGCATTTAATAGTCATATGATTAGGTCTCAGTCTTTTATAGAGCCTGTGCTTCTGGTCTGAGAACTTCACACATACTTCTCAGTCAATCTTCCTCCCCTTACTTGGGGCAGGATGGCAAGAGTGGTTTGAAGCTGTCTATTTTCCCTTTCCCACATGGAAGGGTGGAAGTGGGTTACTTCCCCACCCCTGTATCAGTTAGGTTCTAATAAAACTCCAGCCCGTTAAGCTCTGGTGCAAGTTTCTCATGAGGGCAGGCCTTATTAAATGGGTCCTTTTCAACTTCATCTGCCAGGAGGATGAGGGGTTTTTTCCTCAATATTCAATGAAAGAACCTGGTAGAGATGCCAGAGGCCCTCCAATGTCTGGTGCCCCCTGGAATTTTTTAACTGTCAGAGTTGTCCACAATTTGTCAATTATAATTCAGGTTTCGTTACATCACCACTGGTTCCCCGTAAGGCTGCTCTAGTCAGTTGTGATTCTCTGTATTCTCAGCCAGTTTCTCCAATTTTAAGGTCAGTAATTAGCCTTGTGACCTCTCTTCACTTATGGCTCTAAGAAAAGTTGTTGTTTTTCAGTCTGAGGATGCAGTGGCAATTTCCAAGCTTTATTTGTAAGAGGTAGTGACAACTTCCAAGCTTCTTACATGCCATACCAGAAACCAGAAGTCTGCATTTTCTTTTAAGCTTTCCTACACTATAATCTTAAAATTTTATGTAGAATAAGAAAGCACATACAAACCATTATTATATACAACAAAATACTTTTCCCTTTCCTCATACACTGATCATATTCATATTTTCAGACAACTAGCCAAGATTATATACTGTTCTTAAACATATAAACCTTTCCATTTACCTGTAGAAGTCAATATAAAATTATAAAGTATAATCCTTGAAATATATCTTTCCAACAAGCAATTAAAATATGGCTTACCATTTTGATGCCTGTAGAAAATGTCACTGGTTTTATAGGTTTGGGTTTCTCAAGCTGCATTTCCAATTGGGTAGACCTATCTTTATGCTGAGCCAAAAGTAGAGCAACAGGGAGATCAGAACTTTCCTGTAAGAAAGTTAATGTGCAATATAATAGTTAAAAAGAAAAAACTTAAGAGCAACAGGTCTATTATTTTAAATTATGCCTTTTCATAAGTATTTGATGTCAACCTAAATATTCACTTTATGGAGAACACTTTACAAAAAAAAAAAATTTAACATTCCATAATAAGAAAAGGCTGTTTTATACTCATAAATCAAAACCTGCAAAAAATTATTTTTATAAAATCCACATTAAAGAAAATATAATAGGGTCTTATTTCATCTAGCAATGCCAACCACATTTATTAAAATAAAAAAAATTAGAAACTAATCACAAAAAGAGTAGTACAAAGTACTATAACTTGGATCAGATGTTTATCTAAGACACATTCTTTTTACCAGTGAATTCAGACTAGTTTGAAATTGTTTCCCATTAGATTTCACCTGAGGCCGTTTGGAAATGATCCTTGTTCTGTTTTGCACAATGGAACGATTGTTAAGTACAACCAAAAGTACATTTATTTTCTCTTTTTCTGACTTATTTTTAGAAAAGAAGTCTAAATTTTAATTAACAAAATAATAGTAAACATTTTTAATATCTATGTTGATACTAAATCAGGATCACTATTTACATAAATCTATATACACACATAATAACAAGCAAATTACTAATTCTTATATGCAGCTATTTATCCTTTTTAACATGAAGTCCTCTTACATGTTTAAAGTGCTATGGAGTTAAAGTCTAAACTAAATGATATCCAGACTTTTCCTTCCTGAGTTGTCAATTGAATAAGAACACAGAAACATGCAGAGGAAAGCCAGGAGGGAAGATCTTATACACACACACACACACACACACACACACACACAAACACACATGCACATACAGAGTACTTCCTATATCTGTGAACAAAAATAAAGGACAACAGTACATTTCTAGTTCCTTCATCTAGGTTATTTACAAAAATAAACATACTCTTCAAATGGCCTATAAATTTCTTAAAGAGCAACTATCCATAATTTAATATTATAAAAAAACTCTAACATGTTAACATTTCACAGTATGAAGTTAAACATAGAGCAGAATCTAATTTTCTTCCCAAATCTAATAACTTAATAATATTTTAGGCAGAAATATGGCTAATTAATATAGTTAAAGGATTTAAAGTCCTAGTACAAAACTAATTCAAAAAACAAGCCAATTTACTTCAACAGAAATGTCCTAGAATAAATCTGTACCTCAAGAATTTATAATAGAAGTTCTCTGCAAGAGCAACATTACAAAGATTAAATCTTTTAAAAGTAAGTGGAAGAACACATTTTATTTATAAAATAGAACCATATTAAAGAGCAAACTCCTTGTGACCTAGCTTTATCAATAATGGGGAATGAATAAAATATACTATGAGAATATATTTGAATACCTTTCATATTCTACTACAAGGCATCAGCACTGCATTAGTAACAGCACTGCTATGAATTTCTGTAGCTATTCTAGATTTCTACTAAGAATATTATAATAAAATTACAGGATATTTTAAATAGGCTGTGGCCCAAAATCTCTTAAAAGCTATGACTATCTTTTCATATGCAAAAACACTAACAGAAAAAAAAATTAATTTCCTTGACTAAAAAGTTAAAACATTGCTTCCCAATTTATACTCTAAGTGAACTCAAATGCTCTTGCATACCTGATATTCTTACAAACTTCAAGTTCTTGTGTAAAATCACTTCAAAAAACCTGCTAATCAATACTTTGGCTTGGTTTCAATATCACATAAAAGGACCTATTAAAATATATTTGTAAAACAGCTGAAATTTAATAAAAAATAAACATTGTAGGAATCTAAAACTAATTTTGCTACTCTGGCATACAATTTACTTCAAATCTGCTTTATTCCACTTTAGCACTCAAAACTTTGGAGGTTGAAAATCTTTGTGACTGTTAAACTAGAATTAAGCAGGAGCTCTAACAACAACAAAATCTACCAAGTAAAATAAACTATGAGGAATTCACATCCTTTTGGGAATACATAAAATACAGATTCAGCCTTTCAAATTATTCCATTCTTCTATGCCTTCCATTTTACCTTGAAAGGTTCCCAGCTTACATTAATTGCCTGAAGGTACCTTGTTTAATACTTAAAGAAATTTTAATAAGACTGCCTGTAATACTCATTAAAAGCTTTATAATGACCATTTTTAAAACATTATTTTAACTGACTTAAGGCAAGCCATCTGGCAAACAATATTTCTAATAAAAATCAGCTACTGCATTTGACAGCAATATTAGCCCATACAAAATTTCAGACATAAAGTGAAGAGAATTTCCAAACAGGAATATAAAAAGATTAACTAAATCAGGACCTATTTTAAAATCTTTTTCCAAAGTGTTAAAAACAAAAAAAAAACAACAACAACAACAACAACAAAAAAAAGAAACAAAACCATGTATTTACAGTTAGGATTAAATAAATGGACTTTTTAAGCAAAATTATGGTAAATACTAAGCCATAAACATTAATACCATAACAGTAAATCCTGTCATCTACAGTATAATATAACGCCAATGCTTTCCAAAAGGTTAAAAAGTGACTTTTATCACAAGGATCAAACCCAAAATAAAGAGGAGAAATTCTTATAAATAGTACTTACTGCCTAAATTAGATCCAGAAAATAACCCTAAAATTTAAGTTTCTATACATATTTACAAGTGCCAATGCTATCTTTTTTTTATAAAATGTAATTCATTAATATACATAGAAAATGAATTATAATGTAAGTTTTACTTAATAAGAATTTAGGAGGATAAAAAGAAATTTAATGAATTCTTTCATCAATAAGGACTAAATGTATGTCAACACTTTAATCAAAAAAATTAATAAATATCCAAAAATTAAAGTAACAACGAATCTTTAAAATTAAATTTTAAAATGGAACCCAGAAACTCAAACTTCATTGGTATTCTAAACCAATGTAATGTAATTAATTGTTCTAATGAATATAGTAAATTGCTAAGGATTATTTAACCACCATGTTATATGATCTAAACAGTGAAGAAAGTATGTGCAGTAATGACTTGCAGGTGAAGAAAACAGGAAGTGAGGGGGGGCGGGTCCTCACAAAAACCAATATTAACTCCAGATTATACACAATGTACAACACTTGCAGTTTCACATCATGCTTCCTGCTTCAGTGAATTAAATGGAAGCTTCATGCCAATCGCAGCTCAGTGAGACAGGCAAACTTAGTACTTTAAGACTTGAAAAAAAATATGTAAGTTAAAATTGCTATGCTAAGTTGGATAACCTCAAAATAAAATCTAAAAATTCTTTATATTACATGCAGAAAAAAATAAAACTAGACCACCAACTTACACCATACACAAAAATAAAATCAAAATGAATGAAGGAGTTAAACATTAAGACAGGAAACCATAAAAATCCTAGAAGAAGCCATAGGCAACAAAATAGCAGACATTTGTCATAGCAATATCTTTACCGATACAGCTCCTAGAGCAATGGAAACTAAGGAGAAAATAAACAAATGGGACTACATCAAAGTACAAAGCTTCTGCACAGAAAAGAAATCATCAACAAAACAACAAGAAAGCCCACTTCTTGGGAGAACATATTTGCTAATGTTATCTCCGATAAGGGTTTAATCTTCATCATTTACAGGGAACTCATACAACTTAACAAAAGGAAGATAAACAATCCAATCAAAAAATGGGCAAAGGATCTAAATAGACACTTTTCAAAAGAGAACATACAGAAGGCCAAGAGACATATGGAAACCTGCTCAAAGTCACTAATCATCTGAGAGATGCAAATCAAAACAACAATGAGGTACCATCTCACCCCTGTCAGAATGGCTACCATCAACAGATCACCAAACAAGTGCGGGAGCCTGAGGCAGAGCAAAAGGAACCCTCTTGCACTGCTGGTGGGAATGCAGACTGGTGCGCTACTGTGAAAAACAAAAACGGTATGACCTTTCCTCAAAAAATTAAAAATGGAACTTCCATTTGACCCAGTAATTCCACTTCTATGAATATATCCCAAGGAAACAGAAACACCAATCAGAAAGGATATATGCACCCCTATTTTCAGAGCAACACAATTTACAGTAGTTAAGATTTGGAGACAGCCTAAGTGCCCATCAGTAGACAAGTGAATTAGAAAACTGTGGTATATCTACATAATGGACTACTACACTGCTTTAAAAAAAGAAGGAATTCTTACCATCTGCCAACAACATGAATAGACCTGGAGAGCATTATGCTGAGCAAAATAAGCCAATCAGAGAAAGATAAATATCAGATGATCTCACCCATTTGTTGAATACAATGAACAACATAAATTGATGAACAAAAATAGAATCAGAGTCATAGAAGCATCAAACAGACCTATGAGGGAAGGTGAGGGTTGAAGGGGTAAGAGATCAACCAAAGACTTGTATGCATGCATATGAGCATGACCAATGGACAGACAGTAGGGGGTGAGAGCATGTGCTGAGGGCTGGGGGAGCCCAGGGAGAGGTCAATGGAGGAAAAGGAGACTTATGTAATACTTTAAACAATAAAGAATTTAAATTATAAAAAAAAGAGTTAAAGTGTATTTTCGTCCTATGTCTAAGATCTGCATTTATTAACTCAATTAAGTGTATAGAGGAGCAACATTACCAAAGACAAGTATGTCCCTCTTTGTATAAAATGATGAGGGAAAGAATCTTTCAATAAATAATTATAACATCAATATTTACTAATTGATTTACTAAAGGTTTTAATTTCTCACAAAATATATGGCCCCAAAAACTATAAAACATAACCCGTGTCATTTCACGTTAAAGCTTTATCTGTCACATGATAGTTTCAAGAAAAATTAATGAAAGTTGCTAAAGAAAATGCCATTTTCTTTTTTTTTTTAATACTTCTTAATTGATTTCTTTCAGAGAGGAAGGGAGAGGGAGAGATAAAAAAATCAATGATGAGATACTCCCTACCAGACACCCAGCCCAAAACCTGGGCATGTGCCCTTGAACAGAATCAAACCCATGACCCTTCAGTCCACAGGCTGATGCTCTCTCCACTGGGCCAAACTGGCTAGGACGCATATTCTATTAATATGCTGCTGACCTTACTTTTAAAACCAATTTACACTGCACTCAGACAAAGTACATAGGGTTTATGATAAGCATTTTCTAAGCCTCATTAAAATGCCCCTATCCTTACTTTTCCTTTACTTTCCTACCTATCTCTAATTTAAATAATCTTGCTTTTCTTTTTATTCCTGGTTAGCTGGCTTAAGTGCTTTTGGGCAAAAAAGCACAGTAGAAAATATACGCATACACATTTACCCAATCACAGAATAACAAGCAGTATATCAGCTACTGAGAACCTCATGAAAATTATGTGGATAAAAAAAGAAAGGGAAGAATACAAAAAACATCCCTGGAGAGTATGATTTTCTAGTTGGGAGTTTATCAATATCACTGGGTTAAAAGCACCAAATAATACATGAAATATATGTAACAGTTCATAAAATTTAGTTATTATTATAGCTGTTATCTACCAATGTCAACAACTAGAAGGACTAATTGCAGGAAAACATCAATAACTTGCAAAACATCACTATTCCTTCTCATTCTTTTTCACACAAAAATATGAAATATAGTTCTCACAGAGTAACTAGAGTCACTGGAAACTCAGCCCGGAGCCAATTTAAAATGAGCCAGTTATTAGAAAACCAGTATTAATCTGGAAAAAAAATGCTCGGAAAACAATGTGTTTTAGACAGTAAGCTTATAAACATGTAAACCATCTATTATCAGGTCATTGGATTATGTCAGTTATATTACTCTTGCTTTTTAAATAAAATGGGTAGTGTAAAAAAATGTTTAATAAAGAAATCAAAGTTTAATACACAAGCACAAACTGCAGAAATGCTATTAAAATGTCATTATCCAACATAATAAATAAGAAACACAAACCCCGAAGACTAACGGTTTTATTGTAATTAGCATTAATACATACCAGTTCATCTAAAAGAGCCTGCTTATTCTTCCTTTTTAGAATTTGCTGTAGTTGTTCTTCTTTTTGTATAAACAGTCTTTTTTGTTCATTTTCCTGTCGTTCTACCTCTAAAGCTTCTTCCAGTTCCTCCTGTTCCCGAGTCTAAAACAGAAACATTTGGTATAGAATAAATTTAGTAACCAACATTGATCCTATACCACATTTTGATTTGGTTTTTTTTATAGAAGCATAAAACACAATAGCCACTTACTGTTTAACTAGAAGCCTGGTACACAAAATTCGTGCACAGAGGGGGGTTCCTCAGCCTGGCCTGGACCCAACAGGGGATGTCTGACTGCCAGTTTAGGCCTGATCCCATTGGGCCAGTCAGACATCCCTCTCGCAATCTAGGACAACCAGCTCCTAAACACTCACCTGCCTGCCTGCCTGATCACCCCTAACCCCTCTACCTGCTGGCCTGACCTTACCCCCTGCTGGCCTGATTGCCCTACCTTGCCCCCCTGCCAGCCTAATTACCCCTACCTTGCCCCCCTGCCTGCCTGATCCACCTAACTGCCTCTGCCTGCCTGCCTGATCACCCCAACTGCTCTCCCTTGCCAGGCTGATCTCACCCCCAACTGCCCTCCCCTGCCAGCCTGGTCATCCCTAATAGCCTGTGGCTTGGCCCCCACCACTATGGCTTTGTCTGGAAGGAAGTCAGACATCTGGAAGATGGCTGGTCGATCTCGTCTAATTATTCTTTTATTAGTATAGATAGATTATATAGGATAGGATTGCTTAAATGGGGGTGGAGCCTTTTTCAGCAGGAGGAGATGCTCTTGGCAGACAAAAACACATAATCCCTATATCTAGACTGATACCTAGCCATATTGCACTATACTGCCAAATCAGTCATTAAAAAATTGAATCACTTTCTTATACCTTACATCAAACAGCTGTTGCCCTTAAAACCCCTCCTCAGCCCCCACCTTAGGTTCTGCCTTCACAGTTCACCCAGAGTAGGTTCTGATTGGTCAGTTTCTATGCTAGTTAGTGTCAGAAGCTCCACCTCCAATGTAGTCATTGGCTCCTCACAATTCACCCAAATTTGGTTCTCACTGGTCGGTTTCTATGCCAGTCAGCATCTCCGGGCCTATCTCTGGGCCTGACCATAGAGGCAGGGCTGATCAGCAGCCACCCCAGGCTGCTGGCAAGTGGGCTAAACTGCTGATCTCTGGGAGAGAGAGAGAGAGAGAGAGAGAGAGAGAGAGAGAGAGAGAGGTTTGGCTGCTGGCAAGGCCGGGAGAGAGAGGCAGGGTCTGATTGCCCTACTTCTCTCTTCAGGTCTTGCCAGCAGCCACTGCCACTGCTGATGGCCTCTCTTTCTCTCTGAGAGGTCAGCAGTTCAGCCCTCTTGTCTACTATGCACGCAGCCTGGCATTCAGTCAAGCCTTCAGTCATTTAAGATGTTACAATCCTGGCTCTTTATATATATAGATAGTGTAGCAATTCCACTTTGAAGGAACTAAAATTCATTTTATTTCATATGGATGAATTACTATGAAAGAAAATGACATGTAGCACTAAACAAACACCTAAACAAAGTACATTGAGGCAAGTTGCAGAATTGCAGGAACTGTACTTAATAATTGGTTAATTTATTTATAATGATTAGAGACAGTTTCAAGCATTAATTTTACGGGATTTAACAAGGAAAACAAAACAAAATAAGAAATAAAACAACAAACAGACAATCTCTAAATAGAACTATAGGTTGACATACTCTATTTAAGATTAGCTTATTTAATAGCAACAATTTCTCAAACATAAAAGATAATGAAAACTTATCATAGCACTTAGCTTGTTTTTCCCAAGTTAAAATAAGACTTTTTGATGCTAGAATTCCATAAAAAAAAAACCACCATTCATTAAGATAAGTTTTTTTAATGAATTTATTTCCTAATACAAGCATGTAAATGTCAAGAGTTCTCTTTATGGACTGAAAAATTCTAATTTCAAAGCTAATATGTACATAGAATTAACTCCAGCTCTACTCATTCACCTTTTATAATGTCCTTTAGAAGTATTAATTACTTACAGGCTCTGAAATCTATCCCAAACCTAACTCATACTATACTTAATGCAGCATTACACCAAGTCTTTGTTCTTTAAGTCTTATGAATAAAAAAATAAAAGGACAAATCTGAATGGTTTTATTTTAAAACCTTGACTCTTGCTCTTTAAAATGTTGTAGTGTTTTTTGTTTTGTTGTGCTGTGTGTTTTTAAATATATTTTTATTGATTTCAGAGAAGAAGGGAGAGGGAGAAACTGATAGAAACATCAATCTTGAGAGAGAATCATTGATCACTGCCTCCTGCAAGCCCTCCATTGGAGATCAAGCCCACAACCCAGGCATGTGCCCTAACTGGGAATCAAACTTTGACCTCCTGGTTCATAGGTTGATGCTCAATCATTGAGTCACACTATACAGAATGGGGAGGGGAAGCATTATAGGTTTAGGGATGTAGCATAATATCAAAAGTAACAGAGACCTCAGATAAGAGTATACTTTTATGTAAAACTAGAGGCCCAGTTCATGTCCTTTGGCCTGGCCTGCAGGGCTCAGGCCTAAACCAGCTCTCCGACATCCCCTGAGGGGTCCTGGATTACAAGAGGGCAGTTCTTGGGTGATGCACCCTGGAATCAGGCTCCCTCCTCTCTGATTCCGGGTGTGGTACCCAAGAACCACAGCTGCCAAGTCACTGCAGGTCAGCAGCTCCTGCATTGAGCATCTGCCCACTGGTGGTCATTGCATATCATAGCTATTGTTCGGATGGTCGCTTAGACTTTTTAATATATTGATAATATTTTAAACACTATTGGATATTTTTATTTCAAACATTAGATAAACTTCCCCCAAAAAAACCCCACAAAATTCTCATGGAAAAAGATTCAAACTCAGTATATCTAAAATTAAGTTTAGCATCTGGTTTCTCAAAACTAATCATCCTCCTATATTCCTTATTTCTAGTAAGTGTATGCCTATATTTCAGTCAACTCAAGCTGAAACCTCAAAGTTATCTTTATTTAATCCCTCTCCCCACCCCACCATTCCCCTTAAATTGGTTGATCACTATTAGCACCTCTCCCTATAATTTTTCAAAGGTTTCCTCCTTTAGTACTGAGGTTGCTACTCTAACTCAGACCCCTCAGTGGATAAGAGAACTCAATCTTGATCTGGGAGGACTAATAGGAATAAATATAAAAAGTTAGTGTTAGGGACTAAGGTATAAGGACTGGAAAAGTGAACTACTTAATTTGGAGGCCCATAAGCAGAAAAAGATGAGCTTCATAATAAAGCAGTGACATATAAATAATTGAGTATGACAGGCATTAGAGAAGTATACACAGGCTACAGTGGGAACAGAACTGATAGAGTGGTAAATTCTCTTGGTGACAATGGAGGACAAGTAGAGTCAGAAAAGATTTCATAGAGTGTTGTGGGTTTAATGTGTCCCACCAAAAATATACATTGAAGTCTTTTTTTTTCTCTCAGTTTTAAATATCTGTGTGTTTTTTCATAGTGTCTCACAGTGGAAATCAAACCATCTTCTTCAAATACCCACTCTAGTCACCAGGTCCTCCCAGGACAAGCATTTCAAAAGACTAGCTGAAGTTTTATACTTCCGGGACTTCTTCTGAAAGGCATGTGTCCTCTCGCCTGGGCCATTTGGATATCTTCCTCCCTTGCTTTTTAAAAGGCCTTTTAGAGTGCTGCAGGCTTTTGGCAGATCAAAAAGTCACAGAAATATACTATGTGAAAGCACCTCAGGAGTAGATTAGAAATGGTATGGAGAGTAATTAGAACAATGAGTCCAGTGGTTCAATGGAATTCCAAAAAAGCATCCCAGGTTCACCCCACTATATAAATCAGCGAGTTCAGAGAGGCCTAGTTAAGAAGCATCCATATTTAAGGGCTCCCTGCCTCAAATTTCAATCACTTTGAGGTTCAACATCATAATCCCACCCCCCCCCCCCCAGGACAAAAGCTGAAAACTCCTCTAATTCCTACTACTGAAATCATGATTTCTTGTTTGTTTTGTTCTTTAGATTCCACATATAAGTGAAACCATATGGTACTGTCTTTCTCTGTCTGACTCATCTCACTGAGTATAACATTCTCTAGGTCCATCTATGCTTTCGCCAAAAAAAAAAAAAAAAAAAAAAAGTTTTCATTCCTTTTTATGGCCAAATAGTATTCCATTGTATATATGGTTAACAGCTCTTTCATCCACTCGTCTACTGCTGGGCAATTGGGTTGCTTCCATATCTTGGCTATTGTAATTAATGATTTAATGAACACAGGGATGCATATATCTTTCAAATTAGTGTTTCAGGTTTCTTCAAATATATTCCCAGAAGTGGAATCCCTGGGTCATAAGGTAGTTGCATTTTTAGCTTTTAAAGGAAATTTCTCACTATTTTCCATAGTGGTTGCATCAATCTGCATTCCTACCAACAGTGCACTAGGGTTCCCTTACATTGAAGCCTTAACCATGGTACCTGCAAATGTAATCTTATTTCAACACAGGGTCATTGCAGATGTAAACAAGTTAAGGTCAACTGGAAATCTGGACACATACATGCAGGAGAGAAGGTCATGGGAAGACAGAGGAAGAGATCACAGTGGTGCCCAAGATTGCTGACAACCACCAAAAGCTAGAAGAGGCAAAAAAGGTTTCAAAGAGAATATGGCCCTGATAACACCTTCATTCCAGACGTTTAGCCTCCTAAATTGTGAGGGAATAAATTCCTGTTGCTATCAGCCACGCTGTTTGTGACAATTTCTTACAGCAGTCCTAAAAAACTATTACATGTAAGATGAGTTGAGACTTCAGACAGTAGGTATTTACCCCCATTAGAGAGTGGAATAGCCATTTAGACAGAAAAACAAAGCTGCAAAGTCATGAATAAAGATGAAATGTTGGCTTGTTATGGCCAAGTCATGAAGTGTGGGGATGGGAAACAGTCCTAGATAAAACTAGACAGGCAATCAGAGAGCAGAACATGAAAGGTCTATCATACCATACTAAGGGAATTTGTGCCACACTAAGGCAAGTGGCAAGAATTAAGAAAATTTGGATGAATTTAGAAAGATGTCTCAATGGGGTTCAAATATTTCAATAACCCAGGTAAGAAATTATGAGAGCCCTAAATTATGATAGAATAAGAAGGGGAACTAGGTTTGAAAAATGATAAGGAGGGCCCGGCCGGCGTGGCTCAATGGTTGAGCATTGAACTATGAACCAGGAGGTCCCGGGTTCAATTCCCGATCAGGACACATGCATGGGTTGCAGGCTCGATCCTCAGTGTGGGATGTATAGGAAGCAGCTGATCAATAATTATCTCTCCTCATTAATGTTTCTCTCTCTTTCTCCCTTCCCCTGCCCCTCTGATATCAATAAAAATATTTTTTTTTAATGACAAGGAGAGACCAACATGAAGACTGAGGAGATATGACTTGAACAACTGGAAAAAGGACATAATAGGAAAAATAAGTGACTGAAGATTAAAATGTTCATTTCTGGAACGCTGAATTGCAACTGCCAAGAATATGTCCAAAAAATGTCTATTAACCATTTATAGATATGAGCATATTACATAATATAATCCTAGGAGCTCAGGAGAGAACGGACTGCAGAAACATTTGAGAGTAATCGGTATAAAGAGTAATCATAAAGAGAAGCAATAGAGGAGACTTGTTTAAGAGACAGGAAAGAGAAGTCTATGAAGAGGATGAAAGAGAAAGGTGAGAACAGTAGGATAAGGAGGAGATTTAAGAAAGATGACTAGAAGCGCCAGAAAAGTTAAGGAAAAGTTTCAACACCAAGAAACAAGTCTGGAACAAATACTGACTTCAGGCCAAATGAGATTCAGACCAATAAAGTTTATCAGTTTTGGTAATGAGGAACTGATAGACTCTATTTTCTCGCTGAAATAGAATATATGAGTTATTTAGTGTATAGTAGGCCTCAATAAATATTGACTGGCAAGCTAGCTGACTGAATAACTGAGAAAATAACCATCATTAAAAATCAAACATGGAGGCAGACAATGAAAAAGGTATTAGATTAAGAGAACAGAAGGAAATTAAAAGGTTAAAAGTCTCTGTGTTCTTCCTATTAGTGCTGCCTTACCCAATCAATTTTCCTTGCATTCACCACCCGCTTCAATCCATCAGTAGAATTTGCTATTTTAAACTCAAAGCATTTCTTTAATTCATCCTTACTTCTCCATTGCTGTTTAAGTGACCTCTGAACTCACCTAATGACTTCAATAACTTCCTGAACTCCAGACTTAACTCTCTAAAATTCAACCTCCACAAAACCATTAAACATATTCTAATAAGGACAATACCTTATTATCACCTTGCTAAAAACCCTTCAATGACAATCATCAATAGTCAGGTTCTTATAACAGTACTCTAAGGAATCCTGGGAATTCCCTAATAAAATGCCTTAAGATACACTATAGTAGAGACTGAGCAGATGAGAATCCAGCCTATCTCTCCTGCATTATCATTTCAACCAAAATATGCTGAGCAAGCTTTCATTAAAAAAAAAAAAAAAGGTTCACCTGCTAAAACATAGAAAAAACTGTTCCATATAAGCCCAAATTAATCTTCACAATACATTAAGGTCTTAGGAGACCTAGGCCCTTTCACTTCTCCAACTTCCTCTCTGTCTCTCTCTCTGCCTCCCTCCCCCCTCCCCCCAACCCCCCCTCCCCCCCCCCCCCCCCCCCCCCGATTATCCATGCTTTCTTGCCTTTGCTCATGATTTCACTCTGCCCATGATTTCACTCTGCCTGGAACTTTCTTGTGGCAGCCTCCTTACCCTCGCCCTTGTCTCTCTTCTTCATCTTGCTAAATTCTACTTGTCCTTCAAGGCTTCATAAGCATAACCTTGCCTGGAATACCTTTCCCAATTTTCCCAGAATGGGTTAGGTATCCATGTGCTTATGACATTATAGTGAAATTACCTGATCCCTAGAAAATAGAGTTCTTATTCATCTTTGTACAATATAGCCTTAGCAGATATTGAACAAATGTTTATTGAACTAAATATTTTTGTGCTAAATTGATAGACATCCTTACACTGCAATCTCTCCTGCTCATGAGAATCCAGAAAAGTGAAAGTAAAAATTAAGTTAATCTTGACTAAGACTCTATTTCAAGATTAAAACACCTTTATTCAGTTTCTCACACTCACATTGATTGATGTTAGGTAACAGCTCCATGAAACATAAGATATCCTTAGCAGACAACTCAATAATAGTTTCTCTATGACAGAAACGGGTCATTTTATGAGCCTAATCATACAAGAGATTGCCTTTTTTCTTTTCTACTTTGATACAGCTCCATTGCTTCTGCAACAGTGAGACTTCAGCATTCACAGAAACATGAAAGGCAAGTTGCTACCTCAGTTTAGTAAAAAGACATTAGTCATTTAAGTTAGTTCATGTCCCAGGTACCATGAGACATTGAGGGCTCTATCCAATGATATCATAATTACTTATATATGTTAACTAGCACCATCTTTAAAAGCATGGTGCTATGTATGTTTATCCCAATACCAAATACGCAGGTAAGTATCAGAATTAATAAATTATAATTATCAATTAATGAATTATTGACCAGTTAGTTTTAACATATCCAGATGTTAAAATTAATACTAAGAACAGAAGCAGTCCAAATAATCTCACTGTAACATGAAGAACATAAAGCATTTGCGTTATTCAATAACTTATCATTATAAAGTTTCCAGATATTAGAAATTTCTACTTTAAAATAATATAACCAGTCTAAAATTAGATTATTCTTTCATTGCAACTCTCAGTATTATTTCCTAGTTTAAAACTATAAATAAAAAATGCACTCACTTGAAAGGAGCAACCTTCCAATATTGAGTTAAATAGGGCTAATGCAACAAGATACCTAGGCATACCTATTTTGCATGTATCTTATGATGCACCAGAAGAGCCTACAGGGCAAAGACAGTGAGTGATCTTTATGGCACAATGATACTCTCACCTTTTTAAAGAGGCCAAGCTGACTTTGAATGGAATGAGAATATAGGGTGAATTCCTTGAGAGCTTTACTGCAGGAAAAGAAGTGCCTAAATGAAACACTCTTAGACTATAAGAAGGAAGTCCTCTAACTCAATATAAAAATACAAGCTATGTGATTTGAATATATTTGTTCCAGTTTTACCGATGATTACAAATTCCTAATTAAGTACCTCAAAAATAATTAACTCTACTTTCCCCCAAAACTAGAAAGCCAAGTTGTATTAAACTGTGTAAGCTAGACAATTAAATCTCTGCATGCATACAATTCTTTTAGCATTAAAGAATATATTTTAATAATCCCACCAAAATTGTTTTTGCCACAGTAATGTGTGCCTCCTACTTACTGGTATATGATTACTAGAGGTCCAATGCATGAAATTCGTGCAAGGGGCTCAGCCTTTGCAGCCGCCGCAACATACGTCAGCCCTTGCAGCCCCAGCTTCCCCCAGATGGTTGTCCAGAAGGACATCCGGAAGGACATCTAGTCTAATTAGCATATTATACTTTTATTATTATAGAGATAGAGATATACATTTATTGGTATTTCTGGTCTAAATTTCAGCTAAATTCTTTTCAAATATTACTTTTAGAGAATAACAGCTTTTTTAAAGATAATGTAGAAGCATTCATTTCTATAATAAAAAATAAAACAAGAAAATACTTAGCAACTAACCAGCTTTAATTTATTTTTCTGAATAACATCTTTGTTTTCCTTTTGGTATATCTCCATTTTCTTTTTGGTATTGTCCAAATCCACATTGTTGGTTAAGTTGAAAACTACAACAGAAAGGAAACATGAAATATAGTTTTAGTATATATCTTGCATGTGTAAAAACCAAATTTTCATCACAGTAACTTAATTCAATCAGGTTATCACTTCTTATAGTTTTATTTATATCTTTTTACCTACTATCTATTTTAGAGACTAGCTCTAGTTCAGAAATTATGATTTTGAGCCAAATATAAGGGAAGTGTCAGACTATCACAAAATATGTATGTGCCATAACTATATTAAATTTGATTTTATAGTCCCCACTTTAACTTTAAAAAGCATATAAAAGAATGCTTAAAATTTTTAAATAAAAAAAATCTGGAATCTACTGTACTGGTCAGAAACAAAACAAAAAAATATATCCAAAAGGATTTTTAAAATCATATACTTATATATAATTTATATTTTTTAGAACAGGTTTTATTGACATTCTAGTGGTCTCCAACATGGAGATTCACAAGCTTGAATTATTTTCCATTTAGTCTATATCTGGGAAAATATGAAATAAACAGGAGTTGAAACTTAATAGAAAAATCTAAAGGATAAACTGGCACCAAAAGTTAAAATTGAAATAATTTGGAAGAGAAGTTGCTGAGACATGTTACCATAGTTGATAATTTTTCAGTGAATTAGACCTGCCTGTTTAAAATTCCAACTCAAAATAATTTGAATTATAAATGCCTTTATACCTTCTAAGTTTAAGATATATAAATCAAAAGGTTGCTATAATACTCTGAACAAGAAAAACACCTCTTTGGCATATATAAATTCACATTATAAAGTATTACCCCAATATTCCACCACTTAGTGTTTTCGCATCAGCCTGTCAAGAAGGATCCAAATCATTAAGATCTCCTTTTTCATAATTCAATTCATATCTCCCTTGGCTTCCTCTGTAATCTTTCTCTATCCATTATTAGTCCTTCTACTCCTCCAATTATTAACCACTGCTTTCTGCTGTTTATCCTATAAAAAGGTTTGAACCGCCCTAAATATATTTTGTGTTACTACAAATTCCTTCCCCATCTCACTCCTTCTTTTAATTAACAATTATCTCATATAGTTCTAGATTTTTGGATTCTAGAGTCCTATCAAATTTTAAAAAATAATACTGGAGGCCCAATACAAGGCTACCAATTTTACTAAGACTATCAAACATATTCAAAAGGCCAATCTCATCCATTTTTTTTTATTTCCTCAAAAGGCCAACTTACTTCAGAACATCAATTTATCATAATCAATGTTGAAAATTCGGGCTCATTTAGGTATATAGAAAAAAAAAGCAATTCTCAATTCTATTATATATAATTTAATAAATCTGGGAGAAACAAAGAAAATGAGAAACAATAGCCCTCTAGCTACTTTCCACTTTTTTTTTTTACCACAAAGTAGAAAAGTAATAATTGTGGTAAACCAGGGAATCTAACTAGGATACAATGTAGGGCATTCTCCATAAATCGTATTTGACCCCAACACAAAACAGAAAAAGTAGCTCCAAACTGGCATTGGCCTTCACAAAGGCAACTGTGATCCATTAGTTGATATGGTCCCAATCACTCACAACATACTCCCTGTACTCAACAGGCCATCCATTAACCCATCAAATCACAACTCCACCGTCGTCAACATCTATGCCTACTCAATAATTTGATCACTTTTTTCCCCTCAGGCACTTCATTCTCTTGATTAATTTGCTAATATATTCTTCTAATCTTCCTACTACTACTCAAAGTACTCGTTTATCTTTTCATCTCTGGCTCTTCTTGTTCTCTGGTTTTTTGTACTCTTTCTTCCCTCGGTGTTCTTTGGGCAATCTCATCACTTCCCAGTTTCAAACAAATAAATTCCAGGAATTGTTGACATTAACTCAAAGTACATTTTAGAAAATCAAACACATAATTACATCCAAATTTGCTCCTTCTTGTAAATTCTTTATCTGTTAATGATGGGACTGTCATGCTAAAATGCCAAAACTTAACACTTCATTAAACTAATCCATTCTCCTTTGCATTCTACAAGCAACATTTGCCAAATCCTACAGATTCTGTCACCAAAGTCTCTTTAAAATTGCCCTATTCTCAAGGTACCCTGACAAATGACCAAACCAAGATCTAATTTCTCCTTGAATAATTTATAAAAATCTCTGACTTAACTTCCTTTCTCCAGGAACTTTGCATATTATCCTATATCCTAATCCCATCCATAATATACAATTATGCCACACTAATATTTGTGACGTATACGCATATTATCTCCTACCTCTACCATGGTCTGCCATCCCTTATTTTACTAGGGGGAAAAAAAAACCATTTAGAATTCAGAATACTTCTGGCTACAATACTGACTGTAACCTAAATTAACAATCTGGCTGTAATTACTCTTTTATCTCCCATTCATAAAGACTTCTCCTGAAACTAGAAAGCTCTGTATTTCCCAAATGTCCCCACACTTCCTACTCCAATTCCTTTGATCACACTATTCTGCCTAGCATTCCTGATAACCCTCCCTTACTAGTGAAAATATACTCAATATTTAAGGGTCTTCCCAAATACTTTTCCATGAAGTTTACATATCATTCATTACTTCGTACTTCATCTTACAGTCAATGATCATATTTAATATAATCTCTGTATCATCCAGACATAAGAGAAAAAAGGAAAGGAGAAAATAATTTAATTATTATCTATTAGATTCCAAACATTGTGAGCATATTTCCTGTTTTCAAAGACAATCATGTTCAGAGAGAAACCAAGATGGCGGCATAGGTAAACGTCTAACTGCAGCCTCACATAACAATTTCAAAAAATACAACTAAAATACCAAATGGACATTATCCAGAACTACAGGAAAGTTGACTGACTGGAAATTCTACAACTAGAAGGAAAGAGAAAACCAGAAGGAAAATCAGAGGAGCTGTAAAAGCCTAATGTATGGAGACATGGTGCGCATGTGGGGAGAGGACGGAGTCAGAGAGGAGAGGGCAGTTGAGTGCCTGGCTGGTGTTCTCTAGCGGAAAGGAGATAAAAGCTCCGGACTGTGCTGAGCACCAGTTCCAAATGCAATGAACTCCAATTCTGGGCAAGACCCTGGGGACCCAGGCTCATATAGAGGGAATCTAGGCTGTAAGGCGGAAACTCAGGGGAGCGGCAAAAGGCAGAGCCCTGGAGACACGCACGTTGCTTGCAGAGGACGAACTGTTGTCTGTGCTGCTACACTGCCCTAGCAGGAAGGAGACAAAAGTTCCGGACTGTGCTGAACCCCAGTTCAGGGCAAGACCCTGGGGACCCAGGCTCATATGGAGGGGATCTGGGCTGTAAGGCAGAAACTCAGGGGAAGGGCGAAAGGCACAGCCCCTGAGGTGCGCACATTACGCGCAGAGGACAGACTGTCGACTGTACTGCTGGACTGCCCTAGCAGGAAGGAGACAAAAGCTCCATACTGCTCTGAACCCCACTTCCAACTGCATTGAACCCCAGTTCCGGACTCATTGGGGGAGAGACTAGACTGTCTAGTAGCAGGCGAAATTCGAAGGCACCTTTCTCTCAGAGGTGCTCACAGCAAATACCAAAGGACACTGAGGAACACAGAGACTCAGGAATCTCATAGGGCAGGGCTGACAGGAAGCCAAGGGTATAGGCTCCACCCTCAAACTCTGCCCCATCCAAGCTGAGCACAGAGGCTTTTACAATTTTCCAAGTCTAGTCGAAAAGACTGTCTCCCGGCATGGGCACAGCTGATCCCCACAGCCAATTGGCCTGGAGGTCAGTTCCTCCCAGTGATACCAACAACAATCAAGACTTAACTACATTAAGGCTGTATACACAGTCCACAAAGGGGTGCACCAAGAGTGTCCACCTCAGGTACCTGAGAGGCTGACCCACTGAACCATATAGGACACCTTAGCACACAAAGCCACCCTACCAACTCAGGGAAGCAGTGAAAATGCCGAGATAAGGAAACAGGTCACAACCAAAAAAAAATGAAGGTCAACAAGCGACTGGATATAGAGTTCAAAACCACGGTTATAAGGTTTTTCAAGAATTTCCTAAAAAAGGCTGATAAAATAAACAAGACCTATGAGGATATGAAAAGGGATCACCTAAAAATAAAGAATACATTGTCTGAAATAAAAAATATTATACAGAGTCCTAAAAACAGAATGGAAGATCGCAAGAATCAAGTCCAAGATTTGGAACACAAAGAGCCAGAGGACACTCCTCCGCAGAAGCAAGAAGACAAGAGAATCCAGAAAGTTGAAGATAGTGTAAGAAACCTCTGGGACAACTTCAAGCAAACCAACATCAGAATTATGGGGGTCCCAGAAGAAGAGAGAGAGCAGGATACCGAAAACATACTAGAAGAAATAGTGACAGAAAACTTCCCCCACCTGGTGAAAGAAATAGACTTACAAGTCCAGGAAGCACACAGAACCCCAAACAAAAGGAATCCAAAGAGGACCACACCAAGACACATCATCAAAATTCCAAGAGCAAAAGACAAAGAGAGAATATTAAAAGCAGCAAGAGTAAAGCAGGTAGTTACCTATAAAGGAGCGCCCATATGAGTGTCAGCTGATGTTTCAACAGAAACCATGCAGGCCAGACAGGAGTGGCAAGAAATTTTCATAGTGATGAATTGCAAGAACCTACAGCCAAAAATACTCTACCCAGCAAAGCTATCACTCAGAATCCAAGGCCAGATACAGAGCTTCACAAATAAAAAAAAAAAAAGCTAAAGGAGTTCATCACTGCCAAGCCAGAATTATATGAATTGCTGAAAGGGGTTCTTTAGGAAGAGGAATAAAATAAAGATAAAAATATGAACAAACACGTAACTATCAACAAGTGAGTCTAAAAACCAAGGGAAGTAAAAATCATGATGAATAATATTAACTGGTGAATATAATAGAATCAAAGGTATGGAAGGGGAGTGAACTGACAATTCTAGAGGAAAATGGGAGTGGGGGGGTGTGGGAAGAGACTGAACATAAACTGTGCACCTATGGATGAAGACAATGGGGGTGGGGAAAGGGCAGAGAGTAGGGTAGAAACCTGGTGGAGGGGAGCAATGGAGGAAAAAAAATGAGGAACAATTGTAATAATATGAACAATAAAGATTTATTTTTTTTAAAAAAAGACAAACTCTTTTAATAAGGAGGTCACTCCTACACAAATGAAATCAGAGTACTAATACAAAACACTATGTAATCTATAGTAATAAAAGCATAATATGCAAATTGACTAACAACCAAACAGCAGAACAACTGTCAGGACGGCCCTCTGGGCCACCATGCTATGATACGCACTGACACCAGGCCAGCCAAGGCAGATGAGATTAATGGGTTAGGATGGGGAGGGTTCGAGGACTCTGCGATCAATTGCCACAAAGAGGGAGGCCCAGGCCACCAGCCAGCAATGCTGTGGCGGGTGTAGGGGGCAGATCAGCGATCACCCCACAGAGGGAGGCCCAGGCCAGCCAAGTGATTGTACCCCATGCCTGTCGCCTGCAGAGGGAGGCGACAAGTGGTGGGGGAGAATGGGGCAGTTCCACACAGATGGCAAGTAGTGGCAGTGGCAGGGGCAGGGCCAGCTGCTGACAGCCAGGGAAAGAAAGCCCCTGATCACCGGCCAGGCCTAAGGGCCCTACCCAAGGGGTTCAGGATTGTGAGAGGGCACAGGCTGGGTCTGACCCTCGCCCCCCCGACACACACACAAACTTCATGCACCAGGCCTCTAGTCAAGTGATAATAGCAAATCAAAAAAGTATCCTTGTTCCATTCATTAAATAAAATTTAGCACTGTGCTAATTATTTTAAAAATGCTTATTAAAGAAACTGTCTTTCCTTTTAATGGATTCACCTACCAATTAACCCTTCTAAAATAAAGTTATGATTATGTTATTCTGTCATGAGTCATTAAGTTCACTCATTGCTTCTGCATCTATAATGCCTTGAAAAAAATCTAATCTTAATCTCTCAAATTCCTTTTCTCTCTGTACTTTGTGAGTTATGCAGATTTTCCTCTTCAAGAAGCAAAGTGGGGGAGAGAAGCAAAGGAAAGAGAGACCCAGGAATTCTAACCAGTGTGGCTTTCCTTCATTTGTCTGCTTAAGTGAATTCCTTCTCAAAATTTTGCTTGAGGAATACACTCTGTAGTATACTTGTATGTGTTTCTGTGTGTGTATCAATAAAACATCTATGAAATACATATGACTGGTACTATATTGACCTAATTACAACATGTTAATCCTCCTAATAACCTTATGACATAGGTACACTTCACAAATAAGCTATAAATGTATTTATTAACTATGACCAAGGTATACAGCTAATAAATGTTGGAACCAGGATTTTTAACGTATTCTGATTCCAAAGCCTGAACCTTATCTACAATACTAGTTGTATTGCTTCTCTCAATGCCTAAAAACCACTTGCAGTCTAGTTCAGCTATTTCTCTGCCCAACACTTTCCTACCTCCATACCTACAATCAAAGGGTCCTTCTTAGTAACAATCTTAACCCAGAACAATTGTGGATATCCATATCTGGCCCATCTTTCTATACCCAATATAATCCCCAGGTCTTCCTTATAATTCACTTTGCAGGTACAATCTCTCTATTCCCAAATGCCCAGAATACATTATCTAACATCATTCTGGTTGCACTTATAATTATTTTCAATGTGCACATCTATTTGACCTACAGTGTTACTTGTGGGCAGATACTAGGTCTGATATATCTTTAACACTCCCAGTACTTAAATTAAAAACTTCCAGTACACACCCATTAGGATGGCCAAAATCCAAAATACTGATAACAACAACTGCTGGCAAGGATGCTGAGCAACAAGAATCCTGATTCATTGCAGTGAGAATATAAAATGGCACAGCCACTTTGCGAAGACAGTACAATCCCATAATTGCATGCTTTGGTATTTATCCAATGGTATTAAAAACTATGTCTACACAAAAAACTGCACAAATATTCACAGCAGTCTTACTCATAATTACCAAAACATGGAAGCAACCAAGATGTCCTTCAGTAGGCGAATGAATAAATGATGTAGTATAAACAGAAAAGGGGGTATTATTCAAGCAGGAAAAAGAAATGAATATCAAACCATGAAAAGACATGGGGAAACCTTAAATATATATTACTAAGGAAAAGAAGCTAACTTGAGAAAACTACATACTGTATGACTCCAACTATATGACACACTGAAGAAAACAAAATTATGGAGACAGCAAAAAGAACAGTTTTTGCCAGGCATTGGGTGGAAGGAGGAAAGGAGGGACAAAAGGCAGAAAACAGAGAATTTTTAAGGCAGTAAAACTATTAGTGTACGAAACTATATTGGTGAATACAAACTATCTTATACATAAAATATCATACATTTGTCCAAACCCATAAAATGTACACCACCAAGAATAAACCCTAACGTGAACTATGGACTTTGTATGATAATTATATATCAATGTGGCTTCATCAACTATAATAAATTTACCACTCTGGTGCGAGATGTTTACAGTGAAGGAGTCTCTGCATATGTGGAGCAAGGTGTATGTAAGAATTCTATATTCTCTGCTTAATTTTGCTATGAATCTAAAACTGATCTAAAAAATAAAGACTATTAAAAATGGAGGTGGGAAAAACTTTTCCATTTGTTAAGAGCTCAAGAAATATTTGTTGAATTATCATGAAAGGAAAAAAGAAATAAGCCAAAGCTAACATATACAATTATCTTTATAGATTAAATTAAAATGACCTTTATAATTACAGAATTCAATGACACAGTTGACATAATAAGATGTAAAATTACAAAAATAAATTTGGTTTCTTATGTTATGAATCTTCTGAGAAGGAAAGGTAATCAAATCGATATCCTATGTTGAACTCTACTAGAATGTTTAGAGCAATCTATCCTATATAACAAAAGCCTAATATGCTAAGTGTCCAGTCGTCAGGCCATCCGTTCAACCAATCAAAGCATAATATGCTAATGATATTCTAAGGCTGCTAAACCACTCGCTATGATGTGCATTAACCACTAGGGGGCAGACAATCGACCAGTAGGTTAGCTTGCTGCTGGGGTCTAGCTGATCAGGACTGAGCGAGATTGGCCAGACATGCCCTGGAGCCCTCACAAGGTCCTTCCCAGGCTTGCCAACCTCCCACATGCCTTCCCGGCCGCAATCCTGCACCAGTGGGATCACTTGGCCTGGCCTGCACCCTTTTGCAATCCAGGACCCCTTGGGGGATGTAGGAGGGCCAGTTTCGGCCCTCAATATCCCCCAGGCCAAATGTCAGAGGGCCAAAACTGGCAGATCCCACAGGCCAAGCCAAGGGATGCCACTGATGCACAAATTTGTGCAGTAGGCCTCTAGTACATATAAAAGCCTTAGCAAACAAACAACTGGTCGAATGGTTGCTATGATGCACACTGACCACTAGGGGGCAGACAGTGCAGGAGCTGCCCCCTGGTGGTCAGTGTGCTCCCACAGTCAGCCTCCCGCAGCCAGCCCACCTCCTACAGCTGGCCAGCCCCCTCTCACAGTCCCTCCCCCCGAATCAGCCAACCTCCCTCAGTCTTTCCCTCAGGCCAGCCGCCCCCTCCCCTCTATAGGCCCTGATTGCCGGCCAGGCTGAGGGACCTCACAAAGGATCCCACCCATGCACAAATTCATGCACTGGGCCTCTAGTAAAATATAAAAAATCACTTTACTAGAAAGCTAGACAGTGTACTAATGATTTAAACTTTTCATTAAGTAGAACCCAGAAATAGGTAAAGTGAAATTCTAAATTAAATTACTTTTTTATATATCATTTTTTTCATTTATGCTTATTAAAAATGTTGATAAATTCTAATAAACTAAAATAACCCATTTATTTATTTCATTTTTAATTTAGAAAGCAAAGTTAATAGTAATATAATAGATATGAATCATAATCATAAATAATACAAATCTCTTCCTTTAAAAACAAGAACAAAAAACTCACAAAAGTGGATTTTAAAAGCTTTTCAAATGAAGCAAGTCTCATTCATGCTACAATAAATCAGGCTGGTACAATAGCCTTAAAGAAAAAGAAATAGAAGATAAATTTCTATACAATCATTTGGCCCTTTATCTGAATACTGGTGTAGCTCAGATGTTGACCTGCTTTTAGTCAAGTATTAAAAGCTAACAAAAAACCTATTGTATTTTCTGAAAGATTTAATGTTATTTAAGTACAATTTTCTAGTCTTTCTGACATCCAAAATTTATATTTAAAGCCCTTAGGACTTTCTCACCCTTTCAAAATAAGCAATACCCTGAACCAAAAGAATAATCTGTGTATTATGAAACTAAGAACAAACCTTTGAGATAATCCTTGGGGCCAAAAAGAAGAAGAATTTTTATGCTTAGATTGTCATAACCACAGAAAAGAGACTATTGTTAATGCTATAAGAAAGTACATCTTCACGTGTGTCCTTACATTGTAATTTTACGCAATTATTCAAATTCTAATATTTTTAATTTTTTTTCACAATGAAATTTACATAAAATGACTAATTCCCCATTTATAAATTCTCAAATACTGATTCCTTAGCCACACTAACAACTCTATTACTCACTCTAGGTATTAGTATCTTCAAGGAAACCCTTCTACTTATAAGATCAAGTTCAAACATAAGAGCTTTCAAAATATGGCCACAATCTATACTTTTTTTTCTCTTATTTCCCACTATTCCACCAATCGACAACCAATGTTTTAGACTCAGACTATTAACTATTCTCAAACACTACCAAGCACTTTCATAGTCTCTGAGAGTCAGAAAAACTTATGTTTAAAATTTGGTACCATTATTTACTAGCAATGTAATCTTGGGCACAATACTTAAGCTCTCTCCACCTTGTCTCCATATATAAAATAGAGATAAAATGTCTATTTCTCTTAGAGTTATAAAAATTATTATATGAATAGTATAAACACAGCTCAATCTGGCACTTAGAAGTTCCCATAAACATTTTAAGTATTGTAATTACCAGATGGAAAAGGGAGGTAGAAAAGGATAAAGGAGGGATAAATGGTGACGAAGGGAGACTTGACTTTGGTTGGTAAAAAAAACAATACAATATACAGATGATGTAGTACAGAATAGTACACTTGAAACCTATATAACTTTATTAATCAATGTCACCCACCACAATAAATTCAATTTTAAAATTAACATTTTATACTTTTGATTAATACAGAGATAGCCAATACTAACTAATCATTTTTTTAAAATATGTTTTTAGTGATTTTTAGAGAGAGGAAGGGAAAGGAATAAAGAGATAGAAACATCAATGAGAGAGAAACATCATTGATCAGCTGCCTCTTGCATACCCCCTAATGAGCCTGTAGCCCAGCAAGTGCCCTGAGGAGGAATCAAACCCTGTGACCTTTTATTTCAGAGTGGGAGGTGGAGGGAGAGGGTAGATGTCCAACCACAGAGCCACACCAGCCAGACCTAACTAATCATCTTTGAAAGCAAAATAAAACAGAATGTAAAAAGCTATTGAAACAAGATTTTTAAAGGACATTTATGAATAAAACAATCAGAATGACACACAACTAATGGTGGAGCCACACCCTAAAAAGGCTAAACTAGCATTTCCTTCATTTCTATACTTTCCACCCAACAAAATAAAACAAAAAGAAATACTGCCTGTTCTCCAGCTTTTATTTTCCTGATGAATACCATACAACTGCTCAAGGTCAGATTATTCTAATTTACCCTTCCTACTCATTCTTACATCAAATTAGTCACTGGAATATTCTATATCTAAAACACTTCCTTTATCACCCCAGCTACCTACTCCAAGCTCTGATGATTTCTCATCCAAATTATTGGAATGGTCTTTTAAAAATTATTACCAAGCCTTGAGTATCTCCTGTCATTATTCCACACCACTACAACACTGTTCCATTGGCTCACTATTGGTCATAGAAGAAATTCTTACATTGACATCTTAGCTGATAGTCTAGTCTGTTTTTCAAGCCTCATTTCTAGTCATTCACCAGTTCTAGCTACCTATAGCAGATTACATGCTTCTTCTCCAACACCCTGTATGTCCCGTGACTTTGTTTTTGCTATAAAGGTTCTTCCATCCTCTTTCTACCTGTTAAACTCCTATTCATCTTTTAAGATCAAACTATAACTGCATTTCCTAAATGTGGAATTGTTTTATCTGTATTCCATAACACTTTATAAATTCTTACTTTAACATTATAGTAATTAGTTTATATAATTATCTCCCCCTGTAGAGTCTGAATTTACTGAAGGCAAAAAATCGTATGACTCCAGCAAGTGAAGCAATTCACATAGAACAGTTAATATTTGCAAAATTGAACTGAAGTTCAGAAAATCTACACTAATCAAAGAGTAAGATGCAAATTGACCGTACCTTCATGACACCCACCAGCCAATCAGGAGTATGCAAATTAACCCAACAAAGATGCCAGGTTAATTTGCATATACAGGCAGCAAGCGGATAGGGGCAGGGCAGGACACTTGCGCCATCACCATGGCGATGACACAGGCATTCCACACTGCCCCAGCCACTCCAGACCTCTGGGCAGCGGACCTCTGGGCAGCATGGGAAGGCGGAAAGGTGGCTCCAGGCCAAAAGGAAGGCGGTGCCGGCAGCCAGGGGAAGGGAGGCCAGTTCTTGCAGGAATCTTAGGGCATCAGGCCTCTAATAAACTATAATTCTATGAGACTAGGTTCCAAACTTCATTGATATTTTCAAATATAACAGAACTGCTCTTTATCCAACATAATCATGATTAATAGTTGATTATTTTTAAAGACCTGTTAAAGGAAGGAAACATACATACTCCTAAACACAAACTTAAAACATAATAGTAAGCTGGAACCGGTTTGGCTCAGTGGATAGAGCATCGGCCTGTGGACCGAAAGGTCCTGGGTTCGATTCCGGTCAAGGAACAACTACGTACAGACTTTTTAACAACTCTGAAATCTTACTTAAGATTTCAGAAACAATATTTTCTTTTAATTAAAACATCCTTTTAACTAATCATAACAGAAATAAAAGGCACTAAGATTACTTTAACCTCCGATTCTAGAATAATACTAAATAAAAGAATTCCACTTGAACAGTCAACTACTTCAAAGTGTTTTGAAACTACTGTATCGCAGAAGCATAAATGATAAACAACATATGGCTTTAGTCACCATGGACATAGTTATTAGAAATCTTTTTTCCCCATCTGAATACTATTTCCTTTTGTTTACTCTAATACATCACCAACATATAGATGACATGTACAGATACAGCCTTCTTTCCCAGGTAAAAAGTGGTATTCATCATATTTTTCCTAAGATAAAATATTTATTACTTAAGTATATTCTTTACTTAAGTATGCCTTCACATAACAAACATGATTAAGTGCAACAGGGAATAATTAGTTAAATATCAGGTATTACAATAAAACTTGTTAGAGTTTTTAAATCTTCTCCTTGGCATCCAAAAGATAAATGCACACATTAGAACACCAAAAGTATAAGCAATAGCCGAGACCGGTTTGGCTCAGTGGATAGAGCGTCAGCCTGCAGACTGAAAGGTCCCAGGTTCGATTCCGGTCAAGGGCATGTACCTTGGTTGCGGGCATATCCCCATTGGGGGGTGTGCAGGAGGCAGCTGATCAATGATTCTCTCTCATCAATGTTTCTAACTCTCTGTCCCTCTCTCTTCCTCTCTGTAAAAAATCAATCAAATATATATATATATTTTTTTTAAGTATAAGCAATAAAAACTAACCAATTTCTTCTACTTCTTCCAGGAAATCATTATATTCTCTTAGACTAGGAAAGTCTTCTTCTCTTTTATTGTATCTATAAGAGGAAAAAAAATTAACATATCACATATCACTTGCTTTCAATATTATCTAACTAGTTTGTTTATTCTTACTTAATTCATACATGATATATAGAAAAGGATTGTCTACTATATAAAAGACTGTTTTCTTATAACCAGGTTTGTGACTAGATCAAGAATGTTGTTCTTACTAGTATATTTGTATGACTACAGAGAAGTAGAATCAGGAGAGAGTATTATAACACAAAATCTTTCTTACATGAGAAAGAAAAAGAAACTTGAACTTTGAAAGAATGGAAAATGAGTTTAAAACAAGTCTATCATTGGAAATGATGATACTGCTTACTTCTTATAGATTCATTAATTTCCAGAAAGCTAATAATTCAAAAAATACAGTCCAATTTTTCATGCCAGTTATAGCCTGAAGAATTTTGTAAATATTTAATATTAGAGGCCCAATGCACGAAAATTTGTGCAAGAGTAGGCCTTCCTTCCCACAGCTTCTGGCACTGGCTTCCCGCTGGCACCCGGGACCCGGGCTTCCCTCCTCTGCCCACCAGCAGGCACCCGGGACCCGGGCTGGCTTCCCTTTGGCCCTGGCTTTGTCAGGAAGGACATCTGGAATGATGTTCAGAAGATGTCTGGTCTAATTAGCATATTACCCTTTTATCATTATAGATACCTCTGAGGAATTGGAAAACCATAGGCATTAATGATAAGAAAAAGAAAAAAACAAGAATCTAAGAGACTATTTCCTAGAAGTAATCCAAATAATAAAAGAGCAGCTTGGGGCATTGATAAAGTAAAACTGGTTAGGTGCCTAGAAAGATGCTGCTAAAACACTGGTGACCAAGATTGAAATATTTCAAGCAAAATAAATAAAATAAAACAATAATAGGTTAAATATATATTAACTCTTTAAACATCCAAAACAGTAAGATAGCGTGTAACAAGACAGATAAAAGAAACCCAAAGCTATTAATAAAGAGTAAAAAATAAATTATAAATGAAAAAGAATACATAAGTATATACACACATACAAAAATATACAGGGTGTCCCAAAAACATGTACAGACACTTTAACAGCTGATAGCTCAAATGATTTTTTTCTTTTCTTTTCAGCCAAAGCTTTGAACATAGGAAATTCATCTAAAATGCTCCTGGAACTTTGAAAACACAGTTTAAGTACAAAACACTGCCTTTATAATTATTCAGTGTGTATACATTTTGGGGAGACAGCCTGTATCCCCAAAAAAATGTATATAAACTTTAATAGTGGATAACTCATTTAATTTTCACTCATTTTCCAATTTAACTGATTTGAAATAATGGGTGAAGCTAGCTAGACTAAGCTTTGAACAAGAAAATTTATCCATTAGACTTTTTCATAGGGATACATAAAAGATAATGTTTACAGTACAAAACTGGCAAAAGTTGGCAAAGTGAGAGCGCACTAATATCAAACGAAATGATTCTTGATGTTTGTGATTTCATTGCTTCATAGTATCAGCAGTGCCTGAACCAGAACGGTCATCAGTTTGAAAACAGGTATTGACAAAAAAATTATTCATTTATGTAGATGGTTTTAAATTTTGAAAATGAACTGTATGTTAATAAATACTGACTTTATAATAATTCAAAGTGTGTATATATATTTTTGGGACATCCTATATCAAAATAAATCATAGCTAGAATAGGATTTTTTCTAACGGCCTTCAGATCTCAACTTACAATGTTACCCCCTCAGGCCTTATATGATATCACTGACCTACATCAACACTCAGTCATTAACTTCACAGCATTTTCCTCAATTTATAATTCAATTATTTTGTTTACCTGTTTTAAATTGTCTACTTCTATGTTACCCTATGTTACCATGCTTTTGAGAGGAGCAATATTACTCATTCTATACCTAGAGCCTACTATGTAGAATGCAGTGTTTGCACATAATAGGTACTCAATATATATTTGTTAACTAAATTAATGTAAAAATAGCAAATAAATGAATTGTGAAGCCATCAATCGAGAGAATCTACTCTTCTCTAATAAAGGCTAGATAATTAATATTTCCGAGTTCTCTAAAAATTTAATGTTTGCTGAACAAATACATAGTTGAATTTATACTTGCCAAACTGTCCACATTTCTATCTAGAAATAATTATCTCAATTACTGAAATAATTATTTTTAAAATCCTCTTTGTGGAATGGATCATTCAAGCAATAATACTTACATTTTTAGCACTTTTTTCCGAATCTCAACCTCCTTGTCAACAGTAGGATCTTCAAAGAGCTGTACCCTAAAATTGCTCTTTCTAAGAGGAATGCCGCACTCAGGACAGTTTCCAGCTCCTCTAACAAATAGTAAATCCACACAACTTTCACACCTGTTCAGAGAAAAATAAAATATAACTTTTAAGCTAGTATTCAAATGTTTGCAGATAGTTTTCCTTTTTATATTTTGGTGTAGGGAGGGTGTTTGTTTGGGTGGGCTTTTTGAGGCTTGGAAGATTAGTCATTGCTACTTAAAATCTTACAAAAGGTCTTGGGAAAATATTCATTTTCATTTTGAAGTTACTTCTCAGATGTAGGTATTCTAAGGAAGACCAACTTGGTGTACCAAATTAAACAAATTTACAAATTAAAACAAATAGAGTTGGGAACTAGAGGATTCAGAGGTAGCAGGATAGGGAGAGTCAAAGAGGCATGTATAAGAGTAGTCTATGGTCACCTCCATTCTCAGTCCAGTATCACCCTTAAACCTGGACAAGAAAAGCCTCTGCTACAATCACTAAGACCAAGACTTTCCCCCCCCTTTCAGCCTTGTAAGTAAGTTTGAAAGTTCAGTAAGCATTTACACAAATGGGAATTATAAAAGAGAAGTGTTAGCTGAAGAAGTGCAAGCCAAAGGATGAAAAACTGAGAGTGCCCCCGTATGTACATGCAGAAAAAGGATGAAACTACCACAACTATGCCCAAGAAGTCCTAGAAAGAGTGACTACTTATAAAACTTGAACCAGTTAAAGTTGGCTGCCCAAATCCACCAAAGTGATTGCCTACACTGGTCTCCCAGATACCTGCATCCCCTCTCTCCTCTCTTCTGGGTAGTGCAATATGGGAAAGAACTTTGAAGTCTTGAGTTGGAAGAGCAAGGAACTGAAGAGGTCCACCTCTCTGTACCAGATTCCTGGGGACTGGGATGACTAAGAGTGATACATTTCCCCTAATCTTCGTAAAGGAAATGAAATCCAACTACAGAAGTTGAAAATGGATCTAAGTACCACCCAATTATTCCTGCCCTGCCCCAACAAATCCATGCCACTTAATCAGACTGGCGAGTGGAAAGGCTGGCCAGAGAAGAGAACAGCTCTTTAGCCCCTGGGTCTTGAGAATGCAGGCTTCAGGGAACTCAGGATGAAGAGTGGAAACTAAGACTGCACCAAGGATTTACCTTGATTCATAACTTTTAAATATTTACAACTTTTGGAATGTAATCTTCAAGTTATAATCTTGCTCAAGTAGATATATGTTAGAACCACACATTACTCCTTTCTTAGCCTTATCTGAAATTCTTTCTTTCTTTATGTGTTCATTTTCAAAGACCACCCTAGCATGTAAACTGAATTGGAGTTGAAATATGTGAGGCCAAAACTGAAAGAAGCACAAGGGAAAATAGATTAATTGACTATTATTTTGGAGACTTTAACATTTCTCTATCAGAAATGAACAGATCCAGATTCCAAGATGGTGGCAGATTGGGTGGAAGCGAAATGGACCTTCTCCCAGGACCAACTAAAATACAATAAAATCATCCTGAATAACCAACTGAAGACTAGCTGGAGAAAAACCATATAAAAGGAAATCACAGCCCAGCCAGCATGGCTATGGTTGAACATTGACCTATATACCAGGAGGTCATGGTTTGATTCCCGAATGGGGCATAAGGTTGTGTGCTCAATCCCTAGTGTGAGGCGTGCAGGAGGCAGACGATCAATGGTTCTTTCTCATTCTCATTCTCTCTCTTTCTCTCTCTCCCTCCCCCTACCTCTTCTCTGAAATCAATAAAAAAAAAAAAAAATTTTTTTTTTAAAGAAAAGAAGAGGAAGCCACATAAAAACTGGCAGGAAGCACAGAGGCACAAAAGGGCTGGCCAGGGAATCACAGCCAGCAGCTGAAGTCCTAGAGAAATAGCTTATCTGTGGGGGGTTCACCTAAACTAGGCAAACTGGGAAAGGTGCCCACATAACATCTGGCTGTAAAAAGCAGTGGGGTTTCAGTCTGCCAGAGAGAGATAGCTGGAAATGCAGGCACCCTCTTAAAGGGCCATCACTCAAAATTTCATTTGCAGCCACTCACACGGGGCTCCAGGAGAAGGAGGGCAGAGTGAACTGGAGCTGTGTGAGGAGAGTCTTGGTTTGGTGGCACTAAGGAAAGAGCTGAGGGAACAGCCACAAAGATCCCTGTGCTGAGTCACTGCCTCATATTGTAGCAGCCATCTTTTCAGGCCTTTCCCATCCATGCAGCATTAGCCTGGGAGAAGCAATTGCCCCACCTACTGAATTCCTCCCGCTCCACCCTGTGGAGCTTACTCCCTACTGAAGACTACAGCTGGAGGCTCATTAAGTGACAGAGACTAAAAGACATCCTGAAGGCAGAGGCAGAACCCTCAGTGCTTTGAGTCTTTGCCTGACCTGCTCCTGAGCCCGGGGCTAGTAAAAGCACACCTTGGTACATAGCTTGGTCCTTTCCACATATACGAAGGCCCAGCAGAGAGCCACAAGCTGTGGATCACTGATATCACCAAACAGGTTGCTCAGGGCCAATCACAGAGAGTTTCTGATGTTGTCCTGCACCAGAGTCCCTCTGAAGAGGCCCAGAACCAATACACCAAGTAGCCAGCTTTGGACAACAACAGAGCAGGATCTAATAAGTTTCACAAGCAGAATATCCATAGGGAGATATTGGCAGGCACCAAAACCTGTTGAGGCAAATTCCATTTCATGTGATCAGCACCTGCACAGAAGCCTACACACTGTGTTGGGGTTGAACTTCACTGTCAGACAGCCTAAGAGAGGAGCCCATGCATAAATGGGCCAATAGCAATCAAGACTCAATTACAACAGAAGGGCCCAGATAATGCATGCAAGGGACATTCTTAGACTACCAAGTCCTGACATTCAGGTAGACTGCACCACTGGGTCCCACAGATCACCTACTGCATAAGGCCACCCTACCAAGACTGGGAAGTGTAGCAGATCTACCTAATACACAGAAATAAACACAAACAAAACAAAATGGGGAGACAAAGAATAGGCTGCAAATGAAGAAAAAGAGAATTCTCCAAAAGAAGAGCTAAATGAAGTAGAGGTAAGCAATTTATCAGACATAGACTTCAGAGTAATGATTATAAGGATGCTCAACAGCATGTAAAAGGATATAGAAACCATTAAAAATGTCCTATCAGAAATAATGTGCCCAGCAATGTGATTCAGTGGCTGAGGGTCAACCCATGAACGAAGAGGTCACCAGTTAGATTCCTGAGTAGGGCCAATGCCTGGGTTGCAGGCTCAATACCCAGTAAGGGGTGTGCAGGAGGCAGCCAATCATTGATTCTCTCTCGTTGTTGTTTCTATGTCTCTTATCTTTCTCCATTCCTCTCTCTATATATATATATTTTAAAAGAATTAACAAATGCCATATCTGAAATAAAGAATACACTGGAATAAATAAAGCAGAGGATGATGAAGCAGAGGATGGAATCAGTAATTTAGAAGACAAAGTAGGAAAAAACACCCAATCAGAGCAGCACAAAAAAAAAAAAAAAAAAAAAAGACTTAAAAATGAGGATAGTTTAAGGGACCTCTGGGACAACATGAAGGGGTATCCATGTGAAGGGATAACAGAAGAAGAAGAGAGAAATCAAGGGATCAAGAACCTATTTGAAGAATTAATGTCTGAAAACTTTGCTAACCTGGTGAAGAAAAAGACATACAAGCGTAGGAAGCACAGAGAGTCCCAAACAAGATGGACTCAAAGAGTCCATAATTAAAATGCCAAAAATTAAACACAAAAAGTCACTCTCAAAAGCTACAAAAGAAAAGCAGTCAGTTACCTACAGAAAAGCTCCCATACCATAAGACTGTAAGCTTATTACTTCACAGGAACATTTCAGGACAGAAGAGATTGGCACAAAATATTCAAAGTGATGAAAAACAAGGACCTACAACCAAGGCTACTTTACCCAGTAAGGTTAGCATTTAAAATTAAAGGAGAAATGAAGAACTTTGCAGACAAGGAAAAGCTAAAGGAGTTTATTACCACCAAACCACCATTATTAGAAAGGTAAAGGGAATTCCTTTAAGAAGCTAAAGAAGAAAGAGAAAAAGAAATAAAAGAAACACCAGAGGAACATAGATTTAAAAAATAAGATGGCAATAAACATAAACCTATCAATAATCATTTAAAATGTAAATGGCTCAAATGCTCCAATAAAATACATAAAGTAGCTGAATGGATAAAAAAACAGGACCCAGGTATATGCTGTCTTTAAGAGACTCACCACAGAATGAAAGATACACTCAAACTAAAAGTAAAGGGATAGAAAACAATATCCAAGCAACTGGAAAGGGAAGAGAAGATGAGGTGGCAATATTTATATCTGACAAAATAGTCTGTAAAATCAAGGATATATTAAGAAAAAAGAACACTACATAATGAAAAAGGGAGCAATCCAAAAAAAGGATATAACCCTTGTAAACATTTTTGCACCCAACATAGGAGCACCTAAATATATAAAGTATAGGTAAAGTAAATATTGATAGACATAAGAGGGAAATTGACAGAAATACAGTAATAGCAGGGGACTTAAAACACCCCATTGACATCAATGGATAGATTTTTTACAGACAGATAATCAATAATGGGATGGCAGCCTTAAATGACACATTAGATCAAATGGGTTTAATTGATATCTTCAGAACATTCCACCTCAAGGCAGCAGAATATACAATCTTTTCAAGTGCACATGGAACATTTTCTAGGATAGAACACATGTTAGTAAACAAAACAAGTCTCAATAAATTTAAAAAGATTTAAATCGTATCAAGCATCTTCTCTGAACATAATGCTATGAAACTTGAAATCAGTCCCACGAAGAAAACTGAAAAATAAACAAACACATATGTAGGGAGCAGCTCTAGGGTCAATACTGGACTGTGGCAGGGCCACAAACAAGTCCCAGCTTGGAGGACAGAGCCCTCTTAGCATAATTAAGCTTGACCTTACAGTCCACCCAGTTCCTTCCTAGGTAGCTAATGGGCTGTGGGTGTGCAGCAAGTGCTGGTGAAACTCACAAGAACATTGTAAACATGTTAACTACTACTCTTGTTTTGCTTTGTGTGCTTTGACTATAAAATAAAGATTTGGCTTGCAGGCCATGGCTCTGTCTCTCCATCAGAGACAGAGCTGTATTCTCTTGTCTGTCTGCTTTAATCCTTCACTGCTGTTCCTCAGGTTCACCGAACCTGCCCGTGCTGGATGCGGCACACATGGCTGCTAAATAACATGTTACTGAACAATGAATGGGTTAACAATGAGATCAAGGAAGATATCAAAGATACTTGAAAAAATGAAAATAACAACACAACAACCCCAAATCAGTAGGACACAGGGAAAGCACTCCTAAGAGGGACATTCATGGAAGGCCTACCTCAAGAAGCAACAAAAATCTCAGTTGGTCTAACTTGGCACTTAATGGAACTTGGAAGAAAAAAACAACAAAGCCCAAAGTGAGCAGAAGAAAGGAAATAATAAAGATCAGAGCAGAAATAAATGAAATAGAATCTACAAAAATAATACAAAAGAACAATGAAACCAAGATAAACAAGACTGACAAACCTTTAACCAGACTCATTAAGAAAAAAGAGAGGACCAAAGTAAATTAAATCAGAAATGAAAGAGAAGTAACACTGACACCAAAGAAATACAAAGGATTCCAAACCAGATAGACATGACAAAGGATGAAAATTATAGCCCAATATCCCTAATTAACAAAGATGCTCAAATCCTCAACAAAATATTAGCAAACCAAAGCCAATGAATGATACATTCAAAAGATCATACAACATGATCACATGGGATATATTTTGGTGATGCAAGATTTGTACAATATCCACAAAACAATAAACATGATACACCACATAAACAAATCCTATATAATAAAACCCCAATATGCAAATCAACTGGATGGTGGAATGACCAGTCGCTATGATGCGCACTGATCACCAGGGGGCAGACACTCAATGCAGGAGCTTGCACCAGCCTGCAGGCCCCAGGCTGGACAAGGCGGGTGCCAGCAGGGGCCCCCCCATTTGTGCTGCACCAGCACAGCCAAGGGTTAGGCGAGCCTGAGGGAGGGCCAGTGAAGGATGAAGAAAAGACAGACAAATAAAATAAGCTGGGTTTAGGTGGATCTTCTGTGCCTGGCTGAGACCACAGAACTGACCCAGACTGAGCCTTTATTTTATAGTCAGAGGTAAACAAGGTAGTGGTCACTCCAGTTACAATGTTCTTATGAGTTTCACTTGTTTTGTCATCACTAGCTGCACCTCCCACAGCCCATTAGCTACCCAGGAAGGATCTACTGAGTACCAAGCTTAATTATACTAAGAGGGCTCTAAGCTTGAACTTGTTTGTAGCTTTGCCAACAGGTCAGTCCGAGGTTTAATCTTATAACAGTTTCCTACACCCAATCGCCTTGCTGGTCACCCCACAGATCACCCCTAATCGCCGGCCAGGCCTAGGGACCCTACCTATGCACGAATTTCATGCACCAGGTGTCTTGAAGAATAAAAATCACATGATCATATCAAAAGATGCAGAAAAAGCATTTAATAAAATCCAACACCCATTTATGATAAAAATTCTCAGCATAGTGAGAAGAGAGGGAACATATCTCAATGTAATAAAGGCCATATACAAAAAATCCATAGCCAACATCATATTTAATGGGCAAAACTGCAAGTGTTCCCCTTAAGATCAGGAACAAGACAGGGATGTTCACTTTCACCTCTCTTATTCAACATAGTAATGGAAGGCCTAGTGACAAAAATCAGACAAGAAAAAAAAAAAAGGCATCCAAATAGGATTAAAAAAAATAAGTAAAACTGTCATTATTTGAAGATGACATGATATTGTATATAAATAGCCCTAAAGATTCCACACACCAAAACACACACACACACACAAACAAACAAACAAACAAAAAAAAACAACCTAGTAGGACTAGGACTGATAAATGAATTCAGTAGTATAGCAGGATGAACAAAATAAATATCCAGAAATCGGTTGTATATTTGTACATGAATTATCTGAAAAGGAAACTTTTAAAAAATCCCATTTACAAATGCATTAAAAAGAATCAAGTATCTAAGAATAAATTTAACCAAGTACGTAAAAGACCTGAAGACAATGAAGAAAGAAATTAAGGAAGATACCGATAAGTAGTAGCATATACCATATTCATGGATAGGAAGACTTAACATCATTAAAATGTCCCTACTACACAAAGCAATCTATGGATTCAATTCCAATTAACATACTAATGGGGCATTTCAAAGAACTAAACAAATGTTTCAAAATTTTGTATGGAACCCCAAAAGACCCCGAATAGCAACAGTGATCTTGAGAAAGAACAAAGTTGGAGGAATCACCCTACCTGATATCAAACTATATTACAAGACCACAGTAATCAAAACAGCATGATACTGGCATAAAAACACACATAATAGATCAATGGGACAGAACAGAAAGCCCAGAAATAAATCCACACCTTTATAGTTAATTAATATTTGACAAATAAGGCAAAAACACACAATGGACTGAAGCAGTCTATTTAATAAGTGTTGCTGGAAAAAATGGACAGATATGCACATAAATAATGAAACTAGATCACCTCTTACACTGCACAAAAGAATAGACTCAAAACAGATTAAAGATTTAAATATTAATACTAGAAACCATAAAAATCCTTGAAGAAAACATAGGCAGCAAAATTTCAGAAATTTTTGGTAGCAATAAATTTTCTGATATAAATCCTCAGACGAAAGAAACAAAAGAAAAAAGAACCAAATGGGACCATATCAAATTAAAGAGTTTTTGCACAGTAAAGGAAACCATCAACAAAATAAAAAGATAACCCACTGAATGAGAGAATATATTCACCAATGAGACATCTGATAAGAGGTTAAAATCCAAAGTTTATATAGAACTTATAAAACTCAACACCAAGAAAACAAATAATCCAAATAAAAAATGGGCAAAGGACCTGAATAGATACTTCTCCAAGGAAGACATTCAGATGGCCAAGAAATATCAAAATATGTTCAATGTCACTAATCATAAGACAAATGCAAATTAAAACACAATGAGATATTACCTCACATCTGTGTGGTTATCATCAATAACTCATCAAAACATCAGGTGTTGCCGAAACCGGTTTGGCTCAGTGGATAGAGCGTCGGCTTGCGGACCAAAAGGTCACAGGTTCGATTCCTGTCAAGGGCATGTACCTTGGTTGCGGGCACATCCCCAGTAGGGGGTGTGCAAGAGGCAGCTGATCAATGATTCTCTCTCATCGATGTTTCTAACTCTCTATCCCTCTCTCTTCTTCTCTGTAAAAAAATCAATAAAATTTTTTTTTAATTTAAAAAAAAAAAATCAGGTGTTGGCAAGGATGTGGAGAAAAGGGAACCCTAGTGCACTTTATTTGGGAATGCGGATTGGTGCAGCCACTGTGGAAAGCTCTATGGAGTTAATTCAAAAACTAAAAATGGAACTGCCTTATGACCCAGTGATTCCACTTCTGGGAATTTATCTGAAAAAACTTAAAACACTAATTCAAAAGAATATATGTAGCCCTATGTTCATTGCAGTGTTATTTACAATAGCCAAGATTTGGAAGCAGCCTAAGTGTCCATCAGTAGATAGGTGGATTTAAAAAAAAAAGTGATAATTTATAGAATAGACTACTACTATGCCTTAAAAAAGAAGAAAATTTTACCTTTGTAACATCATGGTTGAACCCGGAGAACATTATACTGGATGAAATAAACCAGTCAGAGAAAGATGAGTACCATATGATTTCACTCATATGTGGAATTTAATGAACAAACTAAAAACTACCAAGCAAAATAGAGACATACTCATAGATAGCTCTGGGGGGAGAGAGACATGATGGAGCAAAAAAGAAAAAAAATGAGAGAGAACTCGTGGACATGAACATGGACAACAATAAGGGTGAAGGCATAAGTGGAAGTGGAAGAGGTCATAGAGGGAATAAATGGTGATGGGAAAAGATTAAAAATAAATAATAACTCTGAAAATAATTAAATAAAATAATATTTTACAAAATGAACAGATCTAGTCTGGCCTGTGTGGCTCAGTGGTTGAACATTGACTTATGAACCAGCAGGTCATAGTCGATTTCCGGTCAGGGCACCTGCCCAGGATGTGGTCTTGATCGTCAGTAGGGGTGTGTAGGAGGAAGCTGATAAATGATTCTCTCTCATTACTCATGTTTCTCTCTCCCTCTCCCTCTCCCTACCTCTCTGAAATCAATAAGAATATTTTAGAAAAACAAAATGAACAGATCCAACAGGAAGAATATCAATATAGTTGAACTCAACAACACTAGCAATTCACTGGATAACTGACATCTGTAAACAGACATCTGTAAGCCACAGCAGGCACAGTTTGCTTACACAGGACATCCAGGTCAGAAAGGCCACATAGAGAAATGGAAGTAGGCAGCCAGCAGGTTTACTTAGGGATTATACTGCTCCAGCTTGAAAACCAAAGCTATATCCACATGAAGTTGAATCCTTACCTCATACCATATATGAAAATTAATTCAAAATTATTCAGTGACCTAAATATAACAGCTAACCCTATAAAATTATTAGGAAACAATGGGTAATCTTCATGACTTTGCGTTTGGCAATGGATCCTTAGATGTGACATAAGTAGCATGAGCCATAAAAGAAAACAAAGAGTCCTGGCCAGTGGAAGCATCAACCCGTACACCAAAAGGTGGCAGGTTTAACTCTGGGGGTATGTAGGCAACCAACTGATATTTCTCATTACCATCAATGTTTCTCTTTCTCAATTAAAAAAAAAAAAAACAGATATATTGTCCTTCATTAAAATTATAAAAATTTAGCCCTAGCTGGTTTGGCTCAGTGGATAGAACCTTGGCCTGTGGACTAAAGGGTCCTAGGTTCGATTCTGTTTCAAGGGCACATGCTGGGGTTGCGGGTTCGATCCCCAGTAGGGGATGTGCAGGATTCCCTCTCATCATTGAGGTTTCTATCTTTCTCTTCCTTCCTATCTGAAATCAATAAAAATATTTTTAAATGATAAATAAATAAAAATAAAATTATAAAATTTTGGTGCATCACAAGATACTATCAAAAAAGTTAAAAGATATTCTACAAAATGGAATACTTACAAAACATATATCTGATAAATGTGTCTAATATATAGAATATATAAGAAACTCTTGCAACTCAACAATAAAAGACAAACATCTGAATTTTTTAAATGAGCAAAAGCCATGAATTGAATTTCTCCAAAAAATATATACATATAACCAACAAGTATATGACAAGATGCTCATCATCATTAGTAATTAAGAAAGTGTAAATTAAAATGACAATGCAGTGTCACTTTATACTCACTAGAATGCTCTATTTTACAAATGGATAATAACAAGTATTAGCAAGGATGTGAAAAACTTCATACATTGCTGGTGGGAATGAAAAATGTTCCCACCAGCAATGTTATCACCAAGCTCTGTGGAAAACAGTTTGATGGTTCCTCAAAAAGTTAAACATAGAATTACCATATGACCCAGTACCTCCACTCCTAGTTATATACTCAAAAGATCTGAAGACAGGTACTCAAACAAATACAAGTACAAACATGTTAATGGCAGCACTATCCACAATAATCAAAAGGAGGAAAGAACCCAGATGTCCACCAACATATGAATGGGAAAACAAATTGTTCTATATACATACAACAGAAGTATTCAACCATAAAAAAAGAATGAAGTATTGATACATGCTACAATGAAGATAAACCTTAAAAACATTATGCTAAGTGAAAGGAGCCAGACACAAAGGTCATGTATGTTATAAACTATACAGGCAATAAAAATTACCTCATAAAAAATAAAGAATAACAGTCATAAAAATAAAGTCTTAAAATACATGAAATTAAAACAAATACTTTTATTTTGACTTGCAGTACATCAAAATAAAAAAACAGACAAAAATTATCTACAAGCAATTGGTATACATCCCCCTAAAAACATATCTTGTCTATCTATATAAAGCCAGCAACCGAAACACTGTAACAACTGGAACAACCCGTAGTCGCTATGATGCCCACTGCTGCCAAGTGAACCGGCCTGATCCAGGGGATGGGGCCTGCTGGCCAACCTCCTGCAGCCCCTCCCCTTGGTAGGCCCAGCCCCTGATTGTCCCCCTACCTATCCCAACAGGGATAGAATGAGTTTAATCATAACAGGGGGGCGGGGGAGGGGGGAAAGGTGTAGTATATTTGAGGTAGTTTAGGAGTTGTATAGTGTTTAAACACTATATCAGCCCTCCCACCCTAATCAGGGGAAGGGCTGGCCAGCCAATTGCCTACAGCCTCTCTCCCCAGCTGGCCCCACCCCTGATGGGCCCCCACCACTCTGATTGGCCCATCGCCCCTCCCCAGCCAGCTCCACCCTCCATCGGCCCCCCCATTCAATCAGGGGCAGGGCCAGCCTGCCAACCACCCATGGGCCCTCCCCCAGGCCACTGACCCCTGATCAGCTCCCCCACCCCACTTGGGGGCAGGGTCAACCAGCCTACTGCCCACAGACCCTCCCCAGTGCTGGCCCTACCCCAATCAGCCCCCACCACCCCAGCCAGCCCTGCCCCAATCCCCCCCCTACCCCAATGGGGGGATGGGGCTGGCCAGCCAACCTCCCACAGCCCCTCCCCACAGCCAGTCCCACCCCAATCAGCTCCCCACCCCAATTGGGGACAGAGCCCACTGGCCAATAGACCTCAGGCCCTCCTCCTCTCCGCCCAACAGGACCAATTAGGGCCAGGCCGGCTGGGTCCCACCTGAACACAAATTCGTGCACTGGGCCTCTAGTATGTAATAAAATGTCAAAGTGAGGTTATATAAAGAGGAAAAGAATACATACCTTATGAAGACAGCTAATGCCCTAAAGCTATATAAGCACATTCTACTTCCTCAATTACTCAAATTAATTTCTTAAAACACTATACAACTCCTAAACTATCTCAGATATACTACACCTTTTTTTCCCGTCATGATTACACTCATTCTATTCCTGTATCCTCCACATTACTAGTATCCTTTATACCCACTAGTGGTAAATACATTCCACGGTACTACAAATATAGTATATTCATATTGTCCAAACATTTCAACTAATGCCATTCCAGCTGTGAATCCCATCATCTTTACCCTCCATTATGAACTTCCCTAATAGTATCCACTTCTCTCTCCCTAATACAGTTTTCTATACTTTTCTCATGGTCTTCCTGTTCACCACTATATCTATCTTCATGTCTAGCAATTTGAACATCCTCATAAGTCCTAGGCACTTACTCCCTGGCTTCCTTCACCTCCAAAATCTCTTGCTCCATCTCACTTTAATCACCCACTCTCATATCTTCAACTCTCCACCTTGTCATTATCAGTAGATAGATCTCTGGATTCTCTATTTCTAGCACTCTAATCTATAAAATACTCTTCCTCTCCTTTCAGATGACTTGCACTGGGTACCATCAATCTATCCTCTGATCCCACAAGAACATCCCATCCACTGACCTTATTGCTCTTCTTCATTGATAACGCCCTCAAAGTTCTAACTTAAATAAGCTTACATTTCAGCATCTAGTATTATTACCAATCCTTTGCAAATATACTTAACTCACTTGCAGTCTCTCCACAATTATACTTTATGATCATTTGTGATTGAATCCATCTATTCAGCAGTCCATGCTTGTATGTGAGCTGCTCATTCTTGCTAGAGAAAGCATCTCACAACCTTATTAACAGAATTTACTTTAAAACCACGACCAGAAATCTCAAATGAGCTGTCAACACTGTCAAGCCTTCCTTCTACACTTCCTAAGTAAATTCATTTTCCTAATCCCTGAGAGAACTATCTCATACTTTCTCTTCTCTCCTCAGACTTCCAACACTTCCTATTCTCACCTCAATCATAGCTGGCAACCTAGCCTCATACTAAATTAATATAGGATGTGGTCAGACAAAAATAATTACATTTCTGAACACCAATGCCATCAATCTAATTGCTTCCATAACCATATTAATCTGCATTTCTTTAGGTTAAAATGAAAAACATACATATCCCTGCTCTTACCTAGGGCCAACCTCTCCCCTCCACTTATGCTCTGCTCCCATCCCCTAATCTCTACTCAAGTAATTCAGTTCGTCAACCCCCCCCCTTCTCCTGCTTTGTCAATTTCTTCCTCTCCTAAATCTTTTCTATAGATTATGGGAAAGCATTTTAAAAACAACCATCTTAAAACACATACACACACACACACACACACACACACACACACACACACGCTCTATATTCCTTTCCAAGTTTGACTCTATATTCCTTTCCAGCTACCACCCAATTTCTCTGCTCCCATCCACAATATAATTCCTGAAGCAAGAACTGTCTTTAATTCTATCTTCACTGTCTCACCTTCCATTCTCTCTTTAACTCATTTCAACCCACCTTTTATTCCTGACTTTTCATTGAAACAATTCTTGAGAATTTCACTGATGTCCTCAATCTTGCCAAAGCCAGTAGTTATCAGAGAATTCTGTCCTCATTTTACACCACTTTTAGCAGCATTAATACAATTGACCACTTCCTCCATCTGAGAATACTATATTCTCTGTACTTTTGTGACCTCACAGTTATCCGGTTTTCCTACTGTCTGCCTGCTTTTTCCATTTCTTTTGCTGACTCCTTATCCTCTGTAAGACATCTAAAAGTTGAAGTGCCTACAGTTATTTCCTGGGCATTCTTCTTCCTCCATAAATAATCACGTCTAGAATAAATGGTTTTAACTAGATTACAGACCTGATCTCATTCCTGAGCTCCAGATTCCAGCTCAACTACCTAAACAAGAATTCCACTTAAGATGTCTAGGGTTATCTCAAACATAACAAGTTCAAACAGAATTCTTGATTCTTTCATCCTGCTCTACCTTCTCCTCACCCAAGTATTCCTATTTCAGTAAATGTCACCACCATCTACCCAGTTGCTCAATCCAAAAATCTAAAAACTCCTTGATTTCTCTCTTCCTAATTCCTCATATCTAATTTATTGCAACACCAATTGACATAACATCTAAAATACTTGCTAAAATGCATCCATTTTTGGCCATTTCTATTGTTATAAGTCAGTTACTTATTAACTTACGTACTACTAAAACCTCTCGACTGTTCTTGCTTCCACGACTGCCCCAACTCTCTCATCTCCTTTCCCCAAATTTATTTTTATAGAACAGCCAGAATAATCTCTTTCAATTGGAAATCAGCTCATTTTACTTCCTTGTTCATGATCCAATGGGATCTCAAGCTAAACTGCATACAATCCAAGTGTGTTACCAGATTTTTGAAGACACTATACGATCTGACCTCTATCTAACTCTCCATCTACATATCCTATCAATCAATGTACTCCTACTTTCTGTCCTTCTAACATGCCAAAGTCATTCAACTTTCATGCAACTGTGCTTACCTTTTCTGACAGAAACTCCCTTCTCCCCAATCTTCCTACAGCTGTCTTCTAAATCAAGTCTCAAACCAAATGCCATCTGTTCAGAAAAGGCTGTTACTGAAAAGTTGTCTATTTTACTATCTAAGGTTGCCCTCCACCTGTGCCGTGAAATAGCCGAAATTCTTCATAGAAACTGACCTCTCCACTTTCTAAAAGATCTTATCCAACAGAAGTCTCCTCTTTAGAGATGGCTTCTTTACCGTCCAATCTAAAGCTGACAGCCTGTTATCTTCTCTCAGAGTGAACTATGGTAATTGTTCTCCCAAGGCCTCTGGGAAATCTGGGAACTATATTTTCCAAACTATCTAGCACCAAGGCTCCAGTTTTGCTTCTACCTCTTGATAAACATCTGCAAAAGATTTGGAAGCCTAGAGGACAGTAGAAATATCATTGCCCCTTCAGGAGCAATGGACAGGCATGTGGGAATAGCATATGCCATATGAGGTTTCACCTACAGCTTTTAGGTGTTCTCTTATGAATCAACGACTGCAGTGATCAAAGTTAACTGAAATCTGCAGCAGCAGTTTTTCTACAATTTTGTTCTTCCTGACTTCCTGAATGTTGCAGTTCCCTTCCCTTACTGCTACAGTCTTTCTAGGTTTGTAAGTCAGTAATTGCCTGTGGCTTAAAAAACCTAGGGTGGCTTTTATTTGTAAGTCAATAATTTACCTAATGGCTTAAAAAAAAAACCTAGGGTGGCTTTTGTTTTCTTGTTTAAATCCCAACTGATATACATTCTGCTCTCCGTGGCACACTTATCAAAACAAATAATTTTATGTTAATTTTTGTATTTAATATCTGTCTCTCCTACTAGATTATTCAACAAGCACAGAAACCACATTTGTTATGCTCATTAGTATCCCAAGTCCTGTATTTCAGGACAAATATTAGTCAAATGAACGTAACACCTTAGTACAATCCCACTCACTACATCAAACTTCACAGTTCCAACTCTCAAAGCTTCTCTACCATCTGCCACAATTTCATTTCATCAAAAACAACAGCTTTTGGACTTTGCCTTCCCTCTCCTCATTTGCTTATTTGGCCATCTCAGAGGCTTGGAATTACTCTTCATTTCTACCCAGCACCCTGGCATTCTGCATCCTGCACGAGACTACAACCAAGAACTCTCAAATCAGTTTTTCACTTTTTGATGCATTAGATTGTCCATTTGTGATTAACATGAGATGAGGTTATCTCTGATGAAACCAATAATGCAATCTGAGTTTCTGATTTAAATTCTAGTTTTGATCTTAAAATTGCCTAGTGATTATTCTGTTATAAAACTCATAATCAAAAGTAATTAGATCCCTTAAAGATGTGCTCTTTAATTCATCTGAACACGTGTTCAACAAGGGGAAATTAAACCTTCCAGTAAAATTGAAAAAAAGTGTTAACATGTTGTCTATTATTTTTTAGTTTTACAGAAAATTCGTACTTATTCAGAGTACTAAAATATTTTGAGGAAAATCTACACACTATAGAAAATGGGCATTTATTTAGTTACCAAATTCAAATTTATTCAATAAACATTAAGTGCCCATCATGTGACAGACACTTTTGGAGCACTGGGATGCCTCCGTGAGCAAAACAAAGATCCTTGTCCACATTCAGACAATCAGAGAGGCTCTAGAAAGATCGTGTAGAACAGAAAAGAACACTGTAAGAAGTCTGGCTTTTACTGTACAAGAAATGGAAGTTACTGCAGGGTTGAGAGCAGAGGAGTAACATGATATAAATTCTATTTAATAGGTTATTCTGGCTGCTGTGTGGAAAACAGATATAGGGGCATGAGCAAAACTAGTAAACTAATCATTGGCTATTATCATAAATGAAGGTATTCAAACCAAGGTGAAAGCAATGAAGATAGAGTGAAAAGTGGTAAGATTCTCACCATATAGAGGCATTAACAGAAGAGGAACCAGAAACTCCCAAGAAGCATGAAAAGTTGAACATTCAAGGAAATATATAACCAGAGTAAAATACCATTTGACATCTGAATTTTTTTAAGTCTAGCAATACCAAATGTTGACAAAGAATATATAGTAGTAGAAAAGATTTACAACTATATGTATCAACATGAATGAATCTCAAAATCGTAACTCACAAACATAATGTTGAATGAACAAAGTTGAAAAAGGACACATATATAAATTGTTATCCTTTACACACTGCTTGTGAAAATGTCAAATAGTGAAGCCATTATAAAAAGTAGTATGGAGGTTCCTCCGAAAATTAAAAAATACCATATGAGCCAGCAATCACATTCTGGTTATATATCCAAGATCCCGAGCCTTATATCGGGATCATAAAAGGATATCTGCACTCCCAAGTTCACTATAACGTTATTCACAATAGCCAAAATATGGAAATAACCTAAATGGCCATCAATGGCTGAATGGATAAACAAAATGTGGTAGATAAGCCCTACGGAATTCAGCCTTAAAAAATAAAGAAAATTCTGCCCCATGCAACAAAATGAATGAATCTTGAGGACATTGTGATAAATGAAACAAGCCAGTCGCTAAAGAACAAACACTGCATGATTCCACTTATATGAAGTATCAAAAGTAGTTAAAATCAGAGAAACAGAAAATAGAAAGGTGTTTTTAAGGGCTAAGCATAGGAAAAGTGGGAATGGGTATTGAGTATTGAGTTTCAGTTTTGCAAGATAAAAAGTTCTACAGATCTCTTGCACAACAATGTGAATATACTTAACACTACTGAATTGTACACTAAAAAGAACTCATATAATTTACACACTTACATAAAACTCAAAACCAAATAATGTACCGCTTAAAGAACAAGCAATATGTAGTAAATCTATAGAGGAGGAAAAAAGAATGATTAACACAAAAAGCAGGGTAGTAGTCATCTCTATGGGAGGAGGAAATACAATAGAGAAAGGATAGAGGCTTCAAAGTTATTGGTAATATTCTATTTTTTTAATCTAGGTGTTTAAGTACACAGGTGTTTTATTTATTATTATTTATTAAGCTACCTATGTTACATATATACATGTATTATATGCAAAAAATAACTTTAAAATGTAAACTCAACATTATAACCTTGGAGACTAGGGTAGCTTTTGAAATATACATAGCCTTGGCATCACACCCATTCTGATCTAAATTTTAACATGGTAATTTAGAAGTAGAAATTTGTCATCAATTAGACCTAGGTGAATCCAGACTGAGCCATTTACTAGTTTTGTTACCTTAGGCAAATTACTTAAAGTCTCTCAGCCTCAATTCCCACATCCATAAAAAGAGGATATTAACAGTACCTACTAATTAGAGGTACTATAAAGATTAAAAGAGATAATGAATAAAGAGCATTCAATATTATGACTAAGACATAGTAAGCATTTCTATAAAAGTAGTAGTACTTTTTTTTAATCCTCGAAGGGTATTTTTTTCTATTGATTGTTAGAGAGAGTGGAAGGGAAGGAGAGGAAAGAAGAGAGAGAGAAAGAGAGAGAGAGAGAGAGAGAAGAGAAAGAGAGAGAGAGAACCTTTAAGGTCGACAAAGACTTTTAAAAGTCAACTAAGAGTAAAGTTATTAAACATGCAACTCTTCAAAATTACAAATACCATTAAGGACAAGCATTCTATTTGTACATGGATATGTTCTGGAATTCTTAGCAAGTTATATAATAATACTACATATTCAACCTCAAGCAGGAATAAAATTAGCCATAATTAAAAACGGAATCTTTCTTGCCCTGGCTGGTGTGCTCAGTGCTTAGAGCATTTTCCTGGGAACCAAAGGGTCTCAGGTTTCAATTCATGGCCAAGGGCAACCTATCTGGGTCGCAGGTTGGCAGCCCTGGTTGGGGTATGTGTGGCAGGCAACCAATTGATGTGTCTCTTTCACATCGATGTTGATCTCTCTCAAAAAAAAAAAAATCAATGGAAAAAATGTCCTTGGGTGAGGATTAACATAGGGAGAAAAAGAAAAAAAAAAAAAGACGGAATCATTCTTGCTTTCAAGATCATTAGAAAACCCAGAAAGGTCTGACAGACATAACTACCAACCATTTGGCTTATTTTTTCTTCCCCCAGTATTCTCTTTGTTTTATAGATCTTAAGTCCCTTTAGACTAGGCCCCAAAATTGGCCTCGATTCTCCCAATAGTAAATAGTGAGGGTATCCAAGAAAAAATCCCAGAGGGATGAACTGCAGTAAAAAGAAATATTGGGCAGACTAAGACTGTAAGCTGGCCAGACAGAACAAGGTGTGTTATACTCCAGGTTTGTGAGGGAGTAATTTGCATGAACCAGAAACTCACAAAACCATAAGTCACAAATCCACAAGCATAAGGGTTTCTTGTACATATTACACTGAAATACTCTTCCACTCACCTTTCAGAATGCAGTTCAGGTTTATATTGCATTCCCAATCCAAAAGTGCATTGTTAACACCTCAAGAAGCATATGGAAACCATTTCCCTGATCTGTTCCTATATTAAAAATGTTTACTATAAGAGAAACAGATCTCTGAACCCAAACCTTAACTACTTATTAAAACAGACTCTCTCAAATTTGATTTAGGAACAAACATTAGTTTTTATTATTAAACTGAAACTCCCAACACTTTCTCCATGTTATCTGAAAACATTTCCTATTTCTAACTTTTTTAACATTTCCTATTTCTTAAAGATCACTTATTCTCTCATTTTTTTATTGTTTCAAATTCAACTGTAATACATATGAGGTTCTAATAAGTACCAACCAATACAGTTAGTTTTTTTAAAAATAAATTATCAAATTATATTAATAAACCTCCCCAAAATGAAATCTAAGCAGCCATATAATGAATGGTATTAACTATTCATTAATTTATTATTTGTCCTATATCTGAAAGCTTCTCCAAAAAAAATTCTGAAAATCAAAATTGGTACCCAAAAATGGGGGGGAGGGGGGGATCACCAAAACCAATTTGGCTCAGTGGATAGAGCCTCGGCCTGCAGACTGAGGGATCCTGGGTTCGATTCCAGTCAGTGGCATGTGCCTTGATTGTGGGCACATCCCCAGTGGGGTGGGGGGGGGGAGGTTGTGCAAGAGGCAGCTGATCAATGATTCTCTCTCATCAATGTTTCTCTCTATCCCTCTCTCTTCCTCTCTGTGAAAAATCAATAAAATATATATATTTTTAAAAACAAAAATGGGGGGAGAGAATAGTTTTTATTTAACAAATGCAATCCTTTTATATTAACTGGATCATCATCTCAGAACATGAGCAAAAGCAAATATTGCAAAGTTAATAGATTAATTTTAAAATAATTATTAAATTTAAAATAAAATTAAATTAAAATAATTTTCTTGTCTGTTGTTTAGATTTCTTGCCACTAGCTTCTCCAGCACTGGACACAGCATCAGCCTATTTAGTTATATTCCAAACTCTGGCCACAACCTTCTGAAATACCAGCTCTCAATCCCTCATTACCTCCTTGTTCTCATCCAGACCTCCAAAATATTTGATATTTCCTTTTTCTCATAAATACAGCTTACTCCTAATTTCACTACCTTTCATAATCAACTCAGACTCTAAGATCCTCCATTTCAGCTATTATCACTTGCTAATTGATTTAACTGTTTGTTTACTGATACATTTCCTGTCTTGCTTCAAAAAAAATTTCACCGAGTCTTTAAAATTCCATTCAAATGCCCTAGCTTGTTTGGCTCAGTGGATAGAGAGAGCATCAGCCTGTGGACTGAAGGTGGATTCTGATCAAGAGCACGTGCCCGGGTTGCAGGCTCAATCCCCAGTAGGGAGCATGCAGGAGGCAGAGCTAATCAATAATTCTCTCTCATCATTAATGTTTCTATCTCTCTCTCCCTCTCCCTTCCTCTCTGAAATAAATAAAAATATATTTAATAAGTCAATCAATAAAATCCCATTCACCTAATCATCAAAATCTCAAATATAAGAATTATTTTAGACTATTCCTATTAACCTTCATAACAACAGAATCGCCAAATCTTTTCAATTTACTGCCTAATTCTGTCTCAAATCTTTCCTACTGCCGGAACCGGTTTGGCTCAGTGGATAGAGCGTCGGCCTGAGGACTGAAAGGTCCCAGGTTCGATTCCGGTCAAGGGCATGTACCTTGGTTGCGGGCACATCCCCGGTAGGGGGTGTGCAAGAGTCAGTTGATCGATGATTCCCTCTCATCGATGTTTCTAACTCTCTATCCCTCTCTCTTCCTCTCTGTAAAAAATTTAATAAAATATTTTTAATATCTTTCCTACTTTCTTCAATGCCTTAGTGAATGTCCTTTTCACACATTAATTCAACATAAAAGAGGCTAAAAGTATGGGTTCTAAAACCAAATAACCCATTAACTTGTAACCATTTGTGATAAGCTTTATCTGCTTATTAGACTATTTGACAGCTAGTAAGCAATACAAAAATCAAAAGACAATTGAATTGGCTTTCCTATCTGATAAACAGACAAGAAAGGTTTCCTTAGCAATCTGTCACTGTTACTGCGGAAATAAATATAAAGTCATAAATAAAGAAAAAAGGAAAAATGTACTGAGCACAGGCTCTCCAGAAAAAATTGGGCTATGAAAATATTGTACAAGTTAAATGTATAAATGTATAAACCTAATGTTTATTGTTTATTTTTGAACCTTACATTATTGCAATAAGTGCCATGCACACATAAATTTTTCATTTTATTTATGTTCAATAGTTTACATATACACACTAGTCCAACAGATATATCATACCCCTAACAATTCTTTCAAAAACACTGTAAGACAGAATAATTAAGTTAGATTTAACTGCATTAAAAAGTGAACCTTAAAAGATAGTAGTGTGTATAGCTAGCAAAACCAATCATTTTCCATGCTGGGCAGTAAGTCAAGAATCTCAATCACCAGCACCTGCATTAAACATAAACCCAGACAGTAAACAATTGTCACTGAAAGATAAATCCATGTGACTATATCTCTGGGGCTTAGGCAAAGCTAGTTTACATGCAGCAAAATAGCTTATTAAATGACCATATTTAAAGTAGTTCTTTGTTTTGACAATAAGTAATTTAATCATTTTTCCATCACTGTGGATCTAAAAGGTATGTTAAAATGTTATATTCTGCCAGGTAGATTAATATGGATGTATTGAACTATGCTTATACTAACACTGCTTCCTGGTCATTGTAATTCTAAATTACAGATAATGATAGGTTTAGAGAAATGATTGTGCTCAATTACCATTCGTATAAATTCTGAATTTTCATTGCTTGATAACTTACACTACATAGGAAAGCAGATAATAAAACACATTCATAAACTGGAATTTAACCAAGTGAAAGTTGAAGTCAGACAACATTAAGGGCTCTAACCTTACTAAATCACAATGGAGGCTAGCATGCCAAATCTTTACAGTCATGGGAGACCAGTAGACAAATCACTCAACCACTTTGTACCCTAGTTTATTCATTTAAAAAATAAGGACATGAAATAGATGTTCTGAGATCTCTCCCAACATAAAAAGTCTATGATTCTAAGAAATTAACATACTATAGGTACGTGTTGGGGAAATAATAAGCCATTCCTGTTTAATTGGTCATTGAAAATTATACATGCTATAGCCATTGCTATAAAGTTGGAAAAAAATAAAGTAATAATAAGCAATGCAGCAATGGCCATTTCTTCTATAAATTAACAATTAAAGATGAATGATAAATAAAGATAACTGTGCTCATTTAACCCTCAGTAAGAAATTTTCATTAATACCAAAGGGAATTGGGGTGTTGTTGGTTTTTTAACTTTATTCGTTGAGTTTAACTGAGGAAGAGGCCAAACTGAACTTTCAAAGTTTCAATGCCAGAACAGCTTTCTAAAAAAAATAAATAAATAAATAAATAAATAAATAAAATCTGTCATCTACTAAAATCAAGAAATTGAACTAGCTGATTATTTGCTCTAGAAGGTTCCTTTGGCTTTAAAAAGTCTATACATGAGCCGAAACTGGTTTGGCTCAGTGGTAGAGCGTTGGTCTGCGGACTGAAAGGTCGCAGGTTCGATTCCAGTTAAGGGCATGTACATTGGTTGCGGGCACATCCCCAGTAGGGGGTGTGCAAGAGGCAGCTGGTTGATGTTTCTCTCTCATCGACGTTTCTAGCTCTCTACCTCTCTCCCTTCCTCTCTGTAAAATATCAATAAAATATATTTTTTTAAAAAAAGTCTATACATGAGAATAATCTGTCTCTATACAGCAGCTAACAATCTGAACTACAAATTGGGCTAGAAGAAATATGTTTAGTTTTCTTTATGTATTTTGCTTATATATACAATAACACAGCTCAGAAAAAGTTTCTAGCCAAGTGGTAGTCACAAATTATTTTTTGGTGAAGCAAACATAAAACTCACTTAAAGAATTCCATGATGTAGAATTATTTTACTACAGAAAATCTTAAAATACTTTCCAACATCCTTTCTATTAAAAATCCATTTGAAACCAATTACAGTGCATTATAAGGTACTGAAGTAAAGAACTAAAAATTTTCTCATGAAGATGAGACTTGCCTAGAAAGTATAATAATTATATCCAAGAGTTCTATGGGGTTTTCCTTCTGAGAATTACACATGAGATTACTAGCAAAGAGATAAAATTATGATTTCCCAGTTGATTGCTATAAACTTCAAGCTACTGACTCAAATTGAAGCAGCAATTTCTGATGAAATAAGAGAGCAGATGATTTGTATAATAGAAAACGGAGGGAAAACAAAATCAATAAAATATGGAGGAAGATAAAATATAAATATATGATTTGAAAAAGAACACACTACCAAATGCTGAAACATATAAAGTACAAGGATTACACAGATATAGTTTGATTCCATGATTAGCCACGATATTTATATATGCTAAAAATTATCAACCCACACACACACCAAAAAAAATGTTTGAAATCACATTTAAACTAGAGTGTTATTTACAAAACATGATTTAAGACAGGAAAAAAGCAACTCATAAAACCTTTCATTAGCATTATATTTGATAACAAAAAAAAACTAGTAACCAGGGCAAAAGCTAATATCATTCTATAAACTATGAATATGCTTGGCACATAGTAGTACTTGGTATTTATTATAGAAGTGATGAAAACTTTAAAAGGAAAATGTAACTCTATAAATATCAAAAAAGGAAATATAAGCTAAATAAACAACGTTTCGCTACAACTGTTTGAAATACTAAATGTGGACAATAAAATAAATTTGCAGTACTATGACAGTTAAACTACTACCTCAGAGCTAACAATTTTTAAAAAACCTGAAAAAAGATCGTCTATAACTTTAAAAGAGGAGGTACTTTCTTTTCCCCAATTACTAAGAGTTCTCACATATAGTTTTCACTCATAAATCTGTTCAAAGATTTCTTATATTAAGATTACTCTGAAATGCTTGCCTTAATTAAAACCAAGTATGTATTTTATTTTAGTAATGGGATTTAAGGGCCAAGTGAATATCAAATGATTGGTAATCCTAGATGAGCATCAGAATTTGACTGTTCCTAGACTCAGACATGGATAACCTTCTCTACCTGGGAATCCTTCCCACCCTAACTGAACCCAGTTTATGGGCAGGAAAAAAGAACTATAAATCAATATACTTTGCTTCACATTCCAAATTAGATAAATCGATCATGACACATAGTCCATGCCAAATACATATATATATATATATATATATATATATATATATATATATATATATACACACACACACATACACCGTATTTGCCGGCGTATAAGACGACTTTTTGGCCCTGAAAAATATGCCCCCAAGTGGGGTAGTCTTATACGGCGAGTATATAACAAACTCTGTATTTTTAGTGGAAATGTTAGGGGGTCGTCTTATACGCCCAGTCGTCTTATACGCCGGCAAATACGGTGTGTGTATATATATATATATATATATATATATATATATACACACACACACACACACACACACACACACATTATATACAATTTTCAAAGGAGTCACAGTTCATAAGCATCTAGCAAGAAAAAGTACAATGGCCAAAATATTGAGGAAATTCATTTTCTTGCACTCAAAATACAAAAATCTCTAGTTATTTCTTTTGCACTCTTCAAAGAATTTGCTAAAACTACTGTTAAATGATAGCACCTAGACTGCCATCATGAAAATCAATAATGCACCTGGTAAGAACACAAAAGACTGACTCACTTGTGTGGAATCCATTATCCTTTGAAAAAAAGCCCAAGTCTGGTACGAGAGGGCTCTATGTACTTTTTTCTGGACAAGAGGAGAATTATTTTTCCTGTCCTGCTTTCCAGCTGCCCAAAGAATAGATCTCATACGAACTGTAATGCGACTCTTTTACAGAAATAAAAGGTGGATAAAATGCTTACAAACAATAGTTATTTCATACAATTGTATTTCTAAATGTTCTTTCAGATTTTAATTATTCAGAAAGTTAAATGATTTTAAACTGAAACTTCAACATGTATTTTGCTTAAAGCACAATATCAAGGGAAAAAATGCCTTATGTCTGTATTCTTACAATCATAATTGGAGATTTGTTGTTAAATACCAATATGAAACACAACAGGTATAACTGATCACAATGAATTAAAACCATTGATGAAATCCTTTAATGAAACCCTCAGTGCTGCAAAAGTGTGTGAAGAAAAAAGCACTTTTATACACTGTTGCAAGTAATTAATTGTTATACTTTATTAAATAGTAATTTAGAAAACTCAACATTTCATATTTTTCAATTTTCATCAAAAGGAGAAACATCCATACAAAGAAATATTAAGTACTACAAAGGAGGCAAAGTGGTATATGCTAATACTCAAGATCTCCCACTAATTGAAAAAGCAACGTAAAGTGTACTATGATTCAACTTGTGCAAATTTCAAATTAGTATGACCATCCCTTTTCATTAAGGTATAAGTGGATAAAATATTATCCACTTGGAATATATTATTTAATTGTACAAAAACTGTATGTAACTTTCACATTCAGTGTGTGTGTGTGTGTGTGTGTGTGTGTGTGTGTGTGTGTGTGTGTTGTGTTTCTTTAATCCTCACCTGAGGATATTTTTCCATTGGTTTTTTTAAAGAGAGTGGAATAGAGAGGGAAAGATAGAGAGAAATATCAACATTGAGAGAAACACAACAATCGGTTGCCTCCTGCATGAACCCCAACCAGGGCCTGGGCCAAGGAAGAGCCTGCAACCGAGGTACATGTCCTTGACTGGAATCAAACCCAGGACCCTTTGGTCTGCAGATTGATGCTCTATCCACTGAGCCAAACCAGCTAGGGCTAGTTTCTCTTATACATATATACTAGAGGCCAGGTGCACAACATTTGTGCACTAGGGGGGAAAGGGGGCTTCAGCCTGGCCTGAGTCCTTTTGCAGTTTAGGAGCCCTCGGGGGACGTCTGACTGATGGCTTCGGCCCGCTTTCACTGGGAGTGGGCCTAAGCTGGCAGTCGGACATCCATAGTGTTGCCATGGAGGCAGGAGAGGTTCCTGCCACCACCATTGTGCTCACCAGCCATCAGCCTGACCTCTGGCTGAGTAGTGCTCCCCCTGTGGGAGCACACTGACCACCATGGGGCAGCTCCTGTGTTGAGCATCTGTCCCCTGGTGGTCAGTGCACATCATAGTGACTGGTGGTTGAGCCATTTGGTTGATTTGCATGTTATTCTTTTATAATATAGGATCTTTTCCCTATTCAAACTGGCTTTATTTTTCTGCTATTGTTTAAATAAAATCTAATTAAAAGACTTCCACCGAACAAAATAATCTAAATAAGAAGAAATTGCTCTTATAAGTTTAAAAATCATTTTTAAGTCACAGAATAATTATACACTCTAAGATTTTAAATTTATTTAGGAGACAGTATGGGCAGGATGTGGTAATTCTTGGATATAAGCCAAGAATATATAAACAATGAATGACTCCCACAATTCTGACATGGATCTTCTAATATATTTGTTGGTGCCACTACCTTCCACCATCTGAATTATGTTCCTCAGATGGCTCCAACATTTATCATAACATTATTGTTCTGTGTTAAGACCTCAGGGCAAAGATTACTTCTCATTCAACTTTGCATCATCAACTCCATACTGACAACTTCTGATCTTATCAAAGGTAATTCATTCACTATGTATGATTTCTACCTTACACAACTTCACAATATAAATTCCAAATAAAATTCAATACTATTGTACTTGTAACTTATAAAAACAAATATATACATAAGCTACAGTGTTTTTATTAAGAATTAACTCCTCAAATTGATATTTAGTGCATTATCCTAAAATGTAATCAAGACCTTAGTCAATAATAGAAAAGTTACAAGGTTCTCACTAAAAAACACCAAATTTATCATCAACGCTTACCTTTGCAAATTACAGTTATAGCAAAACAACATTACTAGATTCTTCTAGATTACTTCTTAAAATAATTTATACATCTCTGGACAAAACCATTTCTCTACATGACGACAATAGTTTATTTGACATAGGCCCCTGGAAATCTCTCCCAATTATCACAAAAAAATAATAATTCCTAATAATATACATTGTTTGGGTAATATGTGTTTTTGTTGTTGTTGTTGTTGTTGTTGTTGTTACACAAAAAAATAATAATTCCTAATAATATACATTGTTTGGGTAATATGTGTGTTTTTGTTGTTGTTGTTGTTGTTGTTAATCCTCACCCAAGGATATTTTTCCATTGATTTTTAGAGAGTGGAAGGGAGGGGGAGAGACAGAGAGAGAAAAATCGATCTAAGAGAGACATATGGATTGGTTGCCTCCCATACCCACCCCTACCATGGCAGGTATTAAGCCTGCAAACTGAGTACATGCCCTTGACTGGAATCAAACCTAGGACCCTTCAGTCAGTGGGTCGACACTCTATCCACTGAGCCAAACCAATAGGGCTTTTTTTGTTGTTGTTTAAATAAAGATGAAGTGATCAAACTAGTTATGCAATGATAACAAAATACACCCAAATCTAGCAGCTTAAAACAATAAACATTTATTATCTCATATGGTTTCTGAGTGCCAGGAATCCAGTAGCAGTTTACTTGTCAAGATGTCAGCCAGGACTGTCATCTGAAGACATGACTGGAGCTGGAAAACCCAACATGGCTTACTCGCATGGCTGCTGTGATTGCCAGCCAGGCCTAGGCCCTACCCTACATATTGGGAACAGTCTCTTAGATTTAAAAATTAAAACCTGGCAAGGCTGCTCTAACACTGAAAAAACAGGATGATGCAGCGATGACATGCATGGACTCTGGCTTGCACATTTTGTGGTCAGCCCTGATTCTGACACTTACAACTGTGTGACAAAGCCAATTACTTAACTTCTCTCTGCTTCAGTTTTTCCACCCATAAAATGGAGAAAATGGCACTACTGCCTCAAAAGGATCATGTTATGTACTACTTTTTATTATCAGGACAAAAAAATGTAGCTGTCCATACAACAGCAAGATGCCTTTCACCTGTAGGAAAAGTATGGTCACTGGTAAATGCAGCATCCCAGATTGTGAGAGGGATATCTGACCCCCTCCCTCCAAGGGTCCCAGATTGTGAGAACACAGGCCAGGCTGAGGAACCTACCTCCCCAACCCCGCCCCCCCGTGCATGAATTTCATGTACCAGGCCTCTAGTTTTTATAGAAAATCCTAGGGAATCTACAAACCATCTACAAGAATAAATGAATTTAGCAAAATTGCAGGATATATAATTCATATACAAAAATCAATTGTATTCTTCTATAATACTAGCAACAATTGGAAAGTGAAATTTTAAGACTCTATATAGAACCAAAAAATACAAATTACCTAAAAACAAATATAATAAAAGTTGACCAAGATCTCTATATTGAAAACTATAAAACCTGTCTGAGTGATATTAAAGACTTAAATAAATCAAAAGATATATCAACTTCATTGATTGGAATGGTCAATATTGACAAGATGGCAATTCTCCCCAAATTTAAAATAATCCCAATCAATATTCTAGCAGGCATTTTTTATAAAAGTTGACAAACTCATTTTAAAATTGATACAAATATGTAAAAGGATCTACAATGACCAAAGCAATTTTTAAAATGTTATGCAAGGTTTAAAGAACTTGCTCTACCTAATTTTAAGACTTACCATAAAGCTGCAAAATTAAAACAGTTCAGTTGCATGGGCAAAGATTCATATAAATCAATATAAGAAAAGAGAGAGTTCAGAAACAGACTCAAAACTTTTTAGTCAATTGATTTTTTAAAATAGTTTTTTAAACTGATTCTAGAGAGTAAGGAAGAGGGAGAGAAAGAAACGTCAATGATAAGAACAAATCATTGATCAGCTGCCTCCTGCTCGCCCCACACTGGAGACCGAGCCCCCAACCTGGGAATGTGCCCTGACTAGGGATCGAACAGTTACCTCCTGGTTCATAGGTCAACATTCAACCACTGAACCACACCAGCCAGGCTAGTCAATTGATTTTTAACAAAAACACTAAGGCAACCCAAGGAGAAAAAAGAAAATTCAACAAATGATGCTGACCAATTAGATATCCTTGCAGAGGAAAAATAATAATAATAAATTCACACCACACATGAAAATTAACTCAAAATGAATCACAGATCTAAATGTAAGATCTAAAACTGTGAAACTTAAAGCATTAAACATGGAGCCCAGCCATGACACTCCTATTGATCCATGAGAAACAAAAACTTATGTTTACACAGTCTTTTACATGAAAGTTTATAGCAGCTCTTTTATAATACTAACAACTGGAAACAAGTCAACTGCCCACCAACTGGTAAGTGGATAGACAAACTAGTATATATCTATACAATGGACTACTGCTCAGCAATAAAGAATGAACCACTGCACTTAACCACATCTACTGTGAGGATGAAGATAATTCTCAGCAGACTGCTGACATCCCAGAAAATGTGGACATCACTCTGAAGGGACACACAGTTACGTATTGACAAGGGCCCCAGGGCACCTGCAGCGGCTCTTCAGTCACATCAATATGAACTCAGTCTCCTTGGAAAGGAAAAGAAGAGGCTCCAGGCTGACAAATGGTGGGGAAATAGAAAGGAACTGGCCATAGCACTAACTGCAGATGGTATCTGTGTGTCTGAAAAGGGAATAGTTTAACAGGCTGATGAGTAAGATCTAAATTGTTCGGCTATAAAAACAGTAAAATGCCTAATGATTCCTCAAACTTATTTTCGATATTTTAAAGATACAATAAAAGCCACACATTGAAAAAGATGAACCACTGACACACACAAAAACATGATTCTCAAAGTAAGTTGAGTGAAAAAAGACAAAAAGAATACAGACTACATAATTCTATGTAAAATTATAGCAAAAGCAAACTACTCTATGATAAGATAAAGCAACTCAGTTATGGTCTAGAGATTAAAGTAGAGGGAAAATGGATTACAAAAGGGCATTAGAAACTTTTGGAAGGGAGTGATAAAAATATGCATTATCTTAATTGTGGTGACAGTTTGTTTCACAAGTGAATAAATATGTCAAAACTTATTAAATTATATGCTTTAAATATGAACACTTTGGTGAATGTTAATTTTATTTCAATAAAGTTGAAAAAGCAAAGCAAATAAAAAGAAAAAAAATATTGGTAATACCAAAATTTTAAATACTCTGCTGTTAGAAATTTCTATTATATACTCACATATACACACAGATAAGAATGTGCACTGAAAAGTTGTGATATTAAACATCTGGAAACAACCAAAACTTCCATTAATATATGACAGGTTACATAAATTACACTTGACCCTTGAACAACTCAGGTTTGAATTGTGTGGGTCCATTTATACACAGATTTCTTTTTCAATAAACATTGTAAATGTATTTTTCCCTTCCTTATAATTTTCTTAGTAACATTTTTTAACTTGCTTTATTGTAAGAATACAGTATATAATACATATAACATACAAAATATGAATTAATCAACTATTTATGTTATCAGTAAGGTTTCTGATCAACAGTGGCTATTAAGTTTGGTGAGAGTCAAGTTATATGAGAATTTTTAACTGCTTGGGGGTCAGCACCCTCACCCCTCACATTGTTCAAGGGTCAACAGTAATGTTGCTAACTCCCATCGTATTTTCAAAAGCTGGAATGCTCTGAAAGTACAGCATAAGAATGTAGTCAATAATATTGCGATGACTATGTATGGTGTCAGTTGGGTACTGGAAATATCTGGGTGGGTGGCTACTATGTAAAGTATATGATTATCTAACCACTATATTATACACCTGAAACCAATACAAAATAATATTGAAAGTAAACTGTAATTGAAAATGTTTTAAAAAAAAAAAAACAAACTTAAGAGGAAAAAAAAAAGAATGACATACATCTGTATTCTCAAACATGAAAAGTTATCCACAATCCTATATTAATACCCTATTATGCAAATCGACCGGACAGTGGAACAATTGGTCGCTATGGTGCACACTGAACACCAGGGGCAGATGCTCAACACAGGAGCTGCCCCTTGGTGGTCAGTGCTCCCACAGGGGGAGGCCTCTCAGCCAGGCTAACAGCTGGCAAGTGCAGAGGAGGTAGCGGAGCCTCTGCCGTCTCCACTGTAGGCGGGCAGTAAGGAGCCAGGGGTCCCAGACTGCCAGAGCCCTGGACTGCGAGAGGGATGTCTGACTGATGGTTGATCCCGGGGATCAGGCCTAAGCCATCAGGTGAACATCGCTCAAGGGGTCCCAGACTGGGAGAGGGTGCAGGCCAGGCTGAGGGACACACATACACACACACACACACACACACACACACACACACACCTGCCGCACAGTGCAAAAATTTCATGCATCAGGCCTCTAGTATATTGATAAATGAATGAACTAAATTACAGAAAAAGTCATATAGCACAATCCTCATTGTGTTTAATTTTTACCAAAAAAAAGAAATGCATGTGTATAGAAATGGCTAGCTGTGGTTACATATGGTTGAACAGCACCTTTAGCATACTTAAAAGTCTCTATTAGTGCAAATATTTTATAATTTTTCACGAAGAAACACTACATAATAGTAAAGATTAATACCATCACTCTTAATAATAATAAAGTGCCCAATAAATATTAGCTGCTACAAGCCAGGCATAACATCGTCCCAAGCACTTTGTACAACTTGCCACTTATTTAATCTTCACAACAAACCTGTAAAGTAATATTCTATTTTTTTAATATATTTTTATTGATTTCAGAGAAGAAGGAAGAGGAAGAGAGAGACAGAAATCATTGACAAGAGAGAATCATTTATCAGCTACCTCCTGAACGCTCATCTCATTTATGAGCCCACAACCCAGGCGTGTGCCCTTGATCAGAATCGAACCTGGGACCCTTCAGTCCACAGGCCGATGTTCTATCCACTGAGCCAAACCAGCCAGGGCAGTAATATTCTTTTTATCACCATTTTAGAGAGTTAGGAACCTGGGAGGAGGGGGTTTCAAAAACTCTTCTAAAGATCACAGAACTAGTAAGTGGTAGCACAAGAATTTAACTCAATTCTTTTATTCCAAAGCTGATGCTTTTGACCACTGCACCAAAATGTCTCTCTGTAAGCATAATCTAGAAACCAACATCCCATATATGAGTACAGCAATTGGGACCACAGTGTTAGTAAAAAAATATATAATCAAAAACATAGTTTTAATTTCTGTTTCTATGTTTTGGTAGGAAAAAACCTGGGTATTTACCGTATTTGCCGGCGTATAAGACGACTTTTTGGCCCTGAAAAATATGCCTCCAAGTGGGGGGTAGTCTTATACGGCGAGTATATAACAAACTCTGTATTTTTTGTGGAAATGTTAGGGAGTCGTCTTATACGCCCAGTCTCTTATACGCCGGCAAATACGTATTTTTTTCAGGGTCAAAAAATCGTCTTATACGCCGGCAAATACGGTACATATGTATATAATTGTCTTCTATTATGTATTTTATTAATCAATCTACTTTGACCATATGTTTTTAATAATTTATTAATTTGTTACATTCCAACTTCTACATATAATATATAAATGTTAGTTTCTATTCTAATTCCAAATTATATAAACTCAAAATACATAAAGCCAACAGGAGACACAAATAATATATTTCCCAAGGGGAGATTATGAGCACTAAACTTACACTAGCTGTGGTAATTTATTATTATTGACACTATTCCTACTATAAATTATATGTTTTTGCATTTAGTTGTAGCACATTACATAGATTGCTTTTTGCAATTAACCTCCACAAGAAATTAAATATTAATAAATGTGCCAGTTATAAGTATGAGAAATAAGATATTCATAATCTGAATAATGTAGAAACATCCATTATAACATATTATACTTTAGATCTTAAAAAATATATTTAAACTACCAATAGTAAGTTTTTGTCTTTAAGTTTTTGCTTATAAACCTCAACTTCCCAAAGAAACTCACTCCCTTTTCTATCAACTGATTGGAATTAGAACGAATATGAATAAGGAATTATTATCTACTAACAACATATTTTATTAAATTTTAAGATATCAATTATGTCTCATTTGACTGGCAATATTAGCATTTTTAGAAAATAAAGAAATATGTAGCTAGCAAATTCCTGTTCCATAAAAACTGCACATTATATAATATTGATTTCTACCTAATTCTTCATTTGCATGTATGGGCACCACAAGAATCAGAAGGCAGAAATTAAAATGTTCAGTAAAAATATTATGCATAATCTTTTCTGTTGTCAAAAATATTTAATATATTTTCAATAAAACAAAATATGTACCTTAAAGTATTTTAAAGTAAAACTAAAAATAAAAAAACATTAAAATTATATTTTTAATGCCTAAGAATATAGAAATACATGCTTCAAATGGTTCTCATATATGCTCCAATATATCTCAAAAAGGTAACATCACACTTCACAATCCTATTACTTTTTAATTATTTTCCCTCATATTTTCCACTCTAACTCCACAGATCAGTACCAAAAAATAAGATACTTGTTTTGGGAACATTATTTGAAACAGAACGGATACTTTGTCTATTTACTAGTTAATTATATCTAGAAAGTAAACATTATAGAAATATTTATGAAGAAATTATACTAACATTGGTAAATTTCAAGACATTTATATTTTAATAAAACGAACTGTTTCAAAGTAAATCAGAGTTAATGCGAGATGCAGTTTGCTTCAGCTACCTGAAATCAGAATAGCAGGCTCATTAAATATATATAAATCAGTGGTGCAGGGGCACTGCACCATATTGATGGAGCCCTCATTAATTTTCAATGATAAAGCCACTATCATATTTGTGTTTTAAAAAAATTGAGTGAGGTATACAACCATTTCTCTTCACTTAAAAACTCTGTTTTTTACATATTTTAACTTAGTAAATGAAAGGAAACCTAATAATACAAAACATTTCTAATGAAGTTCATTAAATTATATATTTTCTTATCTTTTTTAGAGAGACTGTATATGTTTATCTATAAATGTATATAGTATATATTTCTTGATATACAATATCAAAAACTGAAATATGCAAAATAAAAGTACTACCAAATAGCTAACTTATCCTTATGAAGTAGTTGATATAATCTTCCCAGACATTTGAATATAACACAAAGTCTAAATTACATATTTTTCAGATATATTGTGAGATCTTGCTCTCCAAAAAAATGGAAATAAACTTTGCTTCTAATTTAACTAAAAAGGAAGTTATACTCCAAATTATTTTATTACAGAATCAATACTTCATAGTTGGGCTTCCTACTTTGTATATAACTATACTTCAAGAACAAAATACTGTGACATTGTTTATATATTATCAGAGAAAAAGATATGGCAAAATACAGGATTGATGGAAAAATCACTATAATATTTAAAGGGTTTTTTATTTTAAGCTAGTATCTTGGAAACTAAAATATAAAGAGAAAATTGTTCTAAGCATATTAAATTGATTTTGATAATATTCTAGTATTTTTCCTTTTTTATTTAAAATGGGCTTGAGTTGCAAAGTCATTGCCTTACACTGACAAGAATTTTATTTAACAAATGTGATCAAATTTTAATTGCATAATTCCTATCTGGGATTTACACAGAAAGAAAAAAATGGAACTGGCAGATGGGCAATACAATCATACAACCTTTCTTAGGCTTCAGTTGCCCCATTATTAAGAAAGGGAGCCGAAACCAGTTTGGCTCAGTGGTAGAGCATCGGTCTGCGGACAAGAAGGTCATGCACCAGGGTTCGATTCTGGTCCAGGGCATGTACCTTGGTTGCAGGCACATCCCAGTGGGGGGTGTGCAAGAGGCAGCTGGTCAATGTTTCTCTCTCATCAACGTTTCTAGCTCTCTATTTCTCACCCTTTCTCTCTGTAAAATATCAATAAAATATATTTTTTTTAAAAAGAAAGGGACAGGTGTAGAATAAAACTAAAAAGGTAATTGCTAAACTCCTTCCTATTTTAAATTAACTAAGTCTGCCAGCTTCCTATCAATCCTTTTGACAAAACAAATAGTTCTGTAGCATGTTCTTTTGCACAAACTTCCATCCTCAGCCTGACAGCCAAATCAGACATCACATTCCACTTTCCTAAAGGTTATAATCCTATATAATAAAATCTTAATATGCAAATCTACCAAATGATGGAATGACCAGTCGCTATGATATGCAGAAGCTGGGCTCACGGCTAGTGAACTCAGCGTCGGTGGCAGGAACCTCTCATGCCTCTGCAGCAGTGCTAAGGACCCCTCAGGGGATGTCCTACTGCTGGCTTAGGCCCACTCCCTGCAGGCAGACATCCCCCGAAGGGTCCCAGACTATGATAGGGGCCCAAGTCGGGCTGAAGGACACCCCACCCCAATGGACGAATGTCGTGCACCAGGCCTCAAGTAGTTAGACATTCCTCTTCAGTGGCTGCTCCACAAAAACATTTATGCATTTGGAACCACCTAAACATTTTTGTTCCCTTGATGCTAATTTTGAAGTTTAGAGTATACCCACCAAAATTATTTGCTTCCCCAAAGGCCCTTTTTCCCAAATCAGGAGAATGGTTACAATTAGGTTTCAGAATTTCAGGTTTCTGTTTCTTTAGTAATACTTTTTTTTTTTTTAACATTTTCTTTCTTTTTTAAAAAAAATCCTCACTAGAGTATATGTTTTTATTTATTTGAGAGAGAGAGAGAGAGAGAGAGAGAGAGAGATCAATGTAGAAGAGAAACATTCACAAGTTACATCTCTGACTGAGAATAGAACCTGGGACCTTTCAGTGTAGGTTTGATGCTCCAACCAACTGAGCCACACTGGCCAGGGCTAATAGTACTTTTTAGTTTATTTTTATATGTATACTAGATGCATGGTGCATGAATTCATGCACCGGTGGGGTTCCTTGGCCTGGCCAAAACCGGCTCTCTGACATCCTTCGAGGGGTCCCAGATTTCGAGAAGGCAGTTCTCAGGTGACACACCCCGGAATCGGCCTCCTCTCTGGTTCCAGGTGCATCACCCGAGAACCGCAACTGCCAAGTCACCACAGCTTGGCAGCTCCTGTGTTCAGCGTCTGCCCCCAGTAGTCAGTGTGCGCCACAGCTACCAGTCAGACGGTCAGATGGTCGGATGGTCACTTAGGCTTTTATGTATATAGATATACATACTTTTTTAAAATTAATTTCAGAGAGGAAAGGAGAAGAGAGATAGAAACATCAATTATGAGAGAGAATCATTGATAAGCTGCCTCCCGCACGTCCCCCAAGGGATCGAACCCGCGACCTGGGCATGAGTCCTGGAATGGAATCGATCCCTAGACCCTTCAGTCCGAAAGCTGACATTCTGTCCACTGAGCCAAACCAGCTAGGGCTAACAAACAGTTTGTTTCACACACTGCATAAAACCCACTTTCATTCATTAATTACAAAAAAAATCCTATATAATGAGAGAAATATGCTAATTATGTTAACGGTCATGAGGCTTAATGACCAATTGCATAATGACCAGATCACCGATCTGCAGGAGGATGGGGCAGCAAACTACAAGCAGGAGGCAGAGAGCTACAGGAGGGGGCAGGGCAGCAAGCTATGAAGGGGGGAAGAGGGAGGGGGGGAGCTACAGAAGAGCGGGGCAGTGGGCAGGGAGCTACAGGAGGACAGCAGTGAGCTACTGGCTACAAGTGGTCAGCAGAGAGCTACAGGAGGGGGCAGGGCAGCAAGCTATGAGGGAAGGAGTAGGGGAGGGCTGCGAGAGGGTGCAGGCCAGGCTGAGGGATGAATTTCGTGCCCTGGGCCTCTAGTTAGATATAATTGACTCCCTCTAACGCAATATGCCTTCAGAATTCTATGAAAGAACTCCATGAAAGCCCTATTTCTTAAAATAGATGGTCCTGATAAACAAAACAAAAAATAATTACCTTTTTCTGTAATTAAGACAACGTTCATGCATGAATTGAAAAAAACAAACAAACTCTAACTGGTTGGCTCAGTGGATAGTGTTGGCCTGTGGACTGAAGGGTCCCAGGTTTGATTCCGGTCAAGGGCATGTACCTTGGTTGCGGGCACATCCCCAGCAGGCAATGTGCAGGAGGCAGCTGATCAATGTTTCTCTTTCATCAATGTTTCTAACTCTCTATCCCTCTCCCTTCCTCTCTGTAAAAAAATCAATAAATTTAAAAAGAAAAAAACAAACAAAAATGGAATCCAATCTTCTCTGAAATGCCATGCAATCAAGTCATTTAGCTGTTTGCTGGACTGAATTGATACATAAGGGAATATGCTTCCTCAGTTGCTAGCAGTAAAGGGAGACAAGTATTTTCATGTTTTACCTCTTTTCTCATTGCTACTCCTGCGTTTTCTCCCACAAGTAGTACTCCTAATCATCTTCCCATAATCCAATATGCCCTATCTTTTGGGAAATACTACTACTCTTGCCTTCTAAAATGGCTTTGCTACTTGCCCAAATGTCTTTGCTACTAGAGGACACAAACAAAAATCAGAGTACAACTATGTGATTGCCAGCACCAAGATGGCCCAGTGATCCCCGCCTTATGGTATTCACACTCTTGTGTGTAAACACCCGCCCACGCTGCAGCGCTGTTCAGTGTTCACAAAATATGGCACAAGTGATGGTGATGTCACTTCTATGATTAGATTATAAAGGCTCTGCGGCTTCTGGTTCTCTCTCCTCATTAATTCTGAGAAAAGCCATGCCATGAGTAGCACTATGGAAGGTCCGCAGGAGGAACTGAAGCCTCCTGCCGAGAACCACAGTGGCCTTGGAAACAAATTCTGGCTCAGGGTCCGAGAGACCTTATGGACCCTGACCCAGAATCACTCAGCTAAGCCTCTCTCAGCTTCCTGACCCTCAGAAACTATGTAAGATAAATGTTTGCTGTTTTAAGCTACGTTTTGGAGTAATTCATTAGACAGCAAGTGGTAACTAATTCAAATAGTAATGCTAAATAATAACTCGTTCCTGCTCCTGTCAGACAAACATATGTTACAAAAATGCCCAAGTTCAATCCTGTGAAATACATACTGTACAAAGTCAGCACACTATCAAATCAAAAGCATTTCACATCAAATCTATAATGTTTTATTACCTACCAGAATAGTGAGATTAAAAAATAATAATAATGCCCAATATCAGCAAAGATGAGAGGAAATAGAAATGTTCACACATAGTTGCTTGGGGCATAATCAATACAGGCTTTTTTGAGAACAATGGAGCAATACCTATTAAAAGTCACATACAATTCCGCTATTTAGGCATTTGCCCTATAGCTTACCCTGTTAAATCTCGTGATATACTTGCCTAAGTGCTCAAAGATACAGATAGAAAGATATAGATAGATAATTAGCTCGTGAAAAACTGGAAATCCAAATATTCATTTTGAAAACCTGTTAAATCAATTATAATACACATGTACAAATGAAGGGTGGACTATGATCAACTGCTAAAAAATAAAGAAAACATATACATACTGATTTAGAAAAGATACCTAAGATATACATAAAGAAAAAATTAAGAAGGTATGTTAATCCCATTTCCATAAGAGAACATGATAATGAGCTCATTTTAAGAAAATTAAATTAGGATCATCATAATTCAAGCCACATTTTCACATTTTATAGTCTGACTCATTTAAAGGTAATCATTTTTGTGCAAATTTTCCATAGCAAGCTAAATAAACCCTATTTTAATTTCATTTTTGCTTAGCACCTATACTATCCACAAATGATGATGATAGTCAATATACACTGAACAAATACTACATGACAGAAACTACTAATCACCTCCAAATAGTTTACACATATCATGTAATCCTCAAATAGTGTAATATAAGTAACACTATTATCTTTACTGTACAGGTTTTTTTTTAAATAAAACACAAGGAATTAGTAAAGCCACAGAGTCTACAAGAGTAAAGAATTCAAAGTCAGAAGTTTGTTCTCTTAGCCATTACCCTCTAGTCTTTTACTCATTTATTCATAGTTCAAGTGAGAAGAAGAAGAAAAAAAGACTAGTGTGTTCTATATCTAACAGGTTAGCAAATAAACCAAAACAACTGCAACCCTGGAATGACTGGGATAATTCTTAACTCTTCTGAGAAAGCGAAAAGAGACTAAGGATAGAACAAAAGTAATTTCTAATTAAAAATAGGTATTTTATAATTGTCTAAAAATGCCACTTATTTTACTGAAATCACAGAATCTTCCCTGCTTGGTTAATTTCTACTAGGCAGAAATTTCTTCCAGTCAATTACATTTAGTATTCTTCAAAAAAGCAAATTCCCCTTCTTTGAGCGTCACTGTAATAAATGTGTTACTGGAAAATGAAGAGAAACTGAACAAAATCTCTATAAAAACCTAAGAGGCCGCCCAAGCCAGAGAGCTCAGTTGGTTAGAGCACCCTCCCACAGGCCAAGGTTTCCAGTTTGGTCCCCAATCAGGGCACATACAAGAAGCGACGACTGAATACAGAAACGGATGTTTCTCTCCCTCTCACTCTCTCATCATCCCTCCTTCCTTTCCTTTCCTTTTCTCTCTCTCTCTCTCTCTCTCTCTCTCTCTCTCTCTCTCTCTCCTTTCTTTCTCTCTCCAAACCAATCAATAAGTAATTATCCTAAAAAGGAAAACTACTTTTTGAAAACCTAATAGTCTCTATAAAGTGTTTGCCTCTCTTCCCCTTTCTATGCATTCTCCTTAATTACTTTTACCTTAGTTTCAATCTTAACCCATTCCATTGTGGATAAAGAATAAAAAGTAAGATTACATTAAAACATGTGAAAAGACCAAGTTAATAAGCCCCATTACATTCTAGCTCCAACTAATCATGCCGTGCATGCTTACCCAGAGACTTTGTCTACTACACTGTAGTCAGCCACCATTTTTTTTTCCTCCAAGACACAGAGGAACTACAGGAATACAATATACGCTCACCCTACTAGAGCACCAAACATCACAGGCTTTTCAGTGAACCACATCCAACCATAAAAAATACATTAACCAATCCCTGTATTCATTCTTCAGAATACTAGTACACAAACCCAACCTCCCTCCTCCTCCCAGCTCAGCCCCTGCAAAAAAAAAAAAAGAAAGCAAGGGCATTCTAGAGTGAGACCTCCTGCAGTCCAGTCCGGCAGGGCCCACCGGATGAAGGCCGGAGCAGCCTCCACCTCCCCGCCTGTGGAATGGGAGCCCGGCACCGCCTCCGGAAGCCGCGGTGGGAATGCGGTGAGAATTCACGGGAAAGCGCTTAGGACAGTGCCCGGTGCATAGCGGGCCCTCGGTCAACGCCAACCATAATTATGTCCCCAAAATTAACCGAGTCTGGATTTGTCTTTTTTTTGTGATGCGACTCTAACCAAACTCCATCAGGACGACTGGGCATATAGACCGGGGCGGTAATATTCCCACAGTGATTGCGTTCATAGCACTTTCCGCTCGTTTCAGTCCAATTGTTTTTTGTGAAATTAAACGCTCCGATCCTCGCGTGCCCCCCCCCCCCCATGTTTTTACCCGGCGGGGTGTCCGGGCCCCAGAAGACAACACAGCCTGGAAACAGAGTCCAGATGCTCCGGCTCCGAGAGGGGCCGCCGGACCCACGGCGGCCACCCGGGGAGGCGGCGGCGGTCCCGGGCGGGCCGGCGGCGACAACACAACGTCCCCTTCTCCCCCTTTCCTCCCCGGGTGTCAAAACGAAGGACGCCTTTTCTCCCCCCCGAAACCAAGGCAAAGCATCTTCCGGCTCTCTCCTCCAGCCCGGCGCCTCTCACCCCCACCGAACCCACCGTCCCCCGACTCACAGAGTGTGTCCGCACACGTTCACCATCAGCTTTAAGGAGGGGTTCCGGTACTTGGTGGTCTTACACCGCGGGCAGCCCTGGTCGTCCATAGTGCCTTCTTCCGTGAGGACGCCCCGGCGCCGGCTTCAGCACAGCCAGTTACCTCCCAGGCCCCTGAGAACCGACTCCAAACAGGTTCCCACCAACGAGCACTTGGCCGGGACGGTCCCTTGGCGAATGCGCGCCGGCCGGGAAGAGGCGCTGCAGCACAAACGTTCCGGCCGCGAGTTTTCCGGTCCTGCCGAGTTGCCTCGGTCTTGGCTTCCTTAGCTTCCGTGAGAGAGAGCAATATCGTGGATTTCGGGGGGGAGGGCTCTTAACAAGGTAAAATGGTACACAAAGCCTCATCATTGGGCACCTAACTGAATTTTTTCAGGGAACAGTTTCACAATCAGAAACATATATCCCATCTTGTTCTGTCTGAAAACATTCTCATGTTTTGAAAGATTTATGGCTGGTCTACATCACATTCAGAGTAGTATTTTCTTTTGAACGATTCGATGGGCTGTGCTTTGTACTCTTTATGCCTGCACATTCATGCAATCACACACAAGTACTATGCATTCGCAGACAGAAAGTTTGGAAGATTAATCTAGGATGAAAGTCTCTGCATCGACCCTAAATATGACAGATTCTCATTGAATGTCAGAATACTTTTATAAATAATAGCCAGCATCTGCTCTACAGTGATTAAGGGTGTCACCTGGCTCTTATATCTCTTACCTTCGCTACATAAAAAAATAATATTTATTTCCCCAAATATTGAACGAGAGGGGTGAGTCACAAAAGAATATATCAGCAATTCTAAGATTTGAGAACTTAAATTTCTTTGGAAATTGTAAGCCATGCTCACTGCATTTATCAAAGCTGCAAAAGGAAGTCTGTAAACAGCAATATGAGAAAATAAACTCCTCCCATTGCAAGAGACACATCTTATTAATCTCCATAACAAGGATGTGTTGATACTTTCTCAATATGTAGAGTAAATGAAAAATGAGGGAATGACTATCAGTAGTGTATTGTGAAAAAAAAAGTTATGCCAAGCATTATCTTGTACTCGGACCCAAATTCCATCCGGAGAAATGGACAAGAATACAAAACTTTTCATAACGCATACAATGAATACCAGCTGTATACACTCAAAGTAATTTAAAGTTTTTGCCCTGGCCAGGTAGCTCAGTTGGTTAGAGCATCATCTGGAATACACCAAGATTGTGGGTTCAATTCCTGGTCAGGGCACATACAAGAATCTCTCTCTCTCTCTCTCTCTCTCTCTCTCTCTCTCTCTCTCAAGAATCTATCAATGAATGCATAAATAAGTGAAACAACAAATCTCTCTCTCTCTCTCTCTCTCTCTCCCTCTCCCTCTCCCTCTCCCTCTCCCTCTCCCTCTCCCCCTCCCTCTCCCCTCTCCCTCCCTCTTCTCTTTCTATAAAAAAAATCAGTAAATAAAGTTTTCACAGCAGTTTTGCACTTTTCAATAAAAACATTAAAAGGGACATTCCAACTCCCACCTTTTTTTTTAACAGTGAACCCAGTAGACAACCCATAGTGTGGAAATACAGTTTGGATTACCATAGGATATGAAGAGAAAACCTAACAAACAACTGAATACCACATCTGGGAAACAGCAGATCAAAGCAGGCCATGGCAGCACGGGACTTTATATTAGCATACAGACATAAATAAGTCATGTCATCTGCTTGATCATAACATTGTTTATTAGACAATACCCAGTGCTGTGCTGACCTGGAGGCTTGTGACGCCACTCCTGTCTCACTGAGAGAGAACACGTCCGAACCAGGTACCTGACTCTGAGTGCAGCTCTCTAAGAATAAAGGCAGCGTTTAGGGTCTTTATATTTTAACCGAGGAGGAAACTACTGGTGAAAGGGTGAATATGATCAGTGAGCAAATACAATTTTAGCCATTACTACAACCATCATAGAGCTAGATGCCGTAGAAATGGATCTGGCTGAACTGATATGTGGGCTTCATCGCTCAGTCGCTATATGACTTCAGTCTCAGCTTTCCCAACTCTAAGCTGAGGATAACACTTGTAAAGAGTTGGAAAATTGATCTAGGATGTCTCATTTTCAGTGCTTAACACATTACTTAGCACAGAGCAAGAGCTCAATAGCAGCCATTATTAAAGTAGTACAAATATTATTAGCAATGGTCTCTAAAAGAAGCAGTGTAATGAGGAGGAGCCTATCCTTTGAAATCAGACAGACCTGTTTTTTTTTCTAAATCTTTATTGTTGAAAGTATTACATATGTTCCCTTTTTATTCCCATTGACCCCTTATTGCCAGCCCCTACCCCTGCCCCACTCCAGGCAGACCTGTTTTTGAACCAATTTTCTTATTATCCCTTACCCGTTTCCTTCCTCTATATAATATACTGCACAGGAGTGCTCTAATGATTAAATTTCATGACATGTACATATACTAAGGCCCTACTACAATGCCTCATGCATAATAGAAACTCTGAAATGTAAACCATTATTACTGAAAGGGGTCACTAACGTGGAATGGTCAGAAAACTTTGAGGAGGAAAGTGCTAACAGCAACAGATGGCTGAATCAGACAGAGCCTCAGGCCTATGTTAAAACCACCAAATTACCGAGTTTCCTCCATTTCTGAAGAGACATGCCCCTGGACCACCCTTCCCAAGTCTGCTCTTCCTCCAGCATTCCTATCTCAGTTAAGAATAGATTCTATCTGAAACCGGTTTGGCTCAGTGGTAGAGCGTCGGTCTGAGGACTGAAAGGTCCCGGGTTCGATTCAGGTCAAGGGCATGTACATTGGCTGAGGGCACATCCCCGGTGGGGGGTGTGCAAGAGGCAGCTGGTCGATGTTTCTCTCTCATAGACGTTTCTAGCTCTCTATCTCTCTCCCTTCCTCTCTGTAAAATATCAATAAAATATATTTTTTTGAAAAAAGAATAGATTCTACCTCTCTGGGAGAGTGTTTTTCTCAAATCCAGACTCTCCTTTTCAGTCCCAGGACTATGCGTCCAGGCTGGGTTTTCCTCATCTCAAGAGCATATTTAGCTATCATCATCCTCCTCCTCCTCCTCCAACCAACAACTTACAGAAACCAGATCCTCTCCCACAAGCCTCTGGAGTTTCCACGTGCCTGTTAACGCATTGCTGATCCGCTGGCCTACAGGTTGACATGAACCCCTGGTGGACCAATAAAAATCTTCCCTGGAATCTTTCAAATTGGCCGTCAGGGGAAAACAGCACCGCCTCTTTAATGAAGTCAGAGAGTGTGAGTGGGGAACAGCTGCTGAGAGCCCTGGTTCTAAGCCTTCTTGGGAACGCCCTCTGAAAGATTAAACCTAATTTGAGAAAGGCAGAGACAGGTGAAATGACATGATGGGTCTTCATTTCACTGACCTTCTCTTCACATTGTTTGGTATCAGGAGCCAATAAATTCGTATTTTGTCGGAGGCCAGTTCGAGTGGGGTTTCCCCAGCCCCCTGGGGAAATTCGTATCAACACAAGAATGCTGCTCTCCCTAAGAGACCACTAGAACCTGGATCTTCTTCCTTCACTATTATTACCCACGAAAGTCACTAAGTCATCCTCCTTATACCCGCTATTCATCAGCATCCCCACAGGCAGGTGGCTTGGTCACTGAGAACCCCCAGGCAATACATGCAAGGCTCCCTCCACCAGTCTTAACACTTCTCCTCGTGCAAGTTATCAAAACTCCAGGAAAGGCCGAAACCGGTTTGGCTCAGTGGATAGAGCTGTCGGTCTGTGGACCTAAAGGTCCTGGGTTCGATTCCGGTCAAGGGCATGTACCATTTGCAGGCGCATCCCCAGTAGGGGGTGTGTTAGAGGCAGCTGATCGATGATTCTCTCTCATCGATGTTTCTAACTCTCTATCCCTCTCTCTTCATCTCTGTAAAAAATCAATAAAATATATATATTTTTTAAAAACTCCAGGAAAGTATTCTAACTGTTCTAGTTTGGGGCAAGTGGCCACCCCTGCGCCCATCAACTATGGCCATGGTATTACGTAGATTTAACCGTGGTAGAAGGACTACTCTGTACTCTGTCCACTACACCACTGCAAACCGAGCATTTCAATCAAAGTCCTTCATAGTTTCCCCCCAGCATGCCTTCTAAGCTAACCTCCCACCACACACTTACATAAAACACATTTCAGACACACTGAAATGCTCGGTATTTTCACATAACTTCATGGCTCCGTGCTTTTACTCATTTTGTTCCCTCTGCCTCTAATGAGCTCTCTCCTTTTTCTCTCAAAATTAAAAAAAAAAAGCCACTCCTCGTTGCCCTTCCTGCTTTCAAAATTAGGTCTCTTTACCTTGAACCATTCCCACACCCACCCTGTATTTACTTATGAATGTTTTGTCTCTCCCTCTGGCTTTTATACTCAGGATCGGAGACCCCAATCTATTCATCTTTCTATCTTTCAGTGCCTGATGCAACACTTTGTACTTAATGAGAACTCAATAAGTGTTTGGCAAATAAATGATCCTTTAGAAATGGTGACTACATATCATCAACCCAATAGAACACTTCCTCTACCTGGAAGATAACTTTAGAACCTACCTTTCTTTTTTAAATATATTTTATTGATTTCATAGAGAAAGGAAAAGGGAGAGAGAGATAGAAACATCAATGATGAGAAAGAATCATTGGTTGGCTGCCTACTGCAGGCTGGCCACGCCCCACCCCCACCTTGGGGATTGAGCTTGCAACCTGGGCATATGCCCTGACCAGGAATCAAACCGGTGACCTCTTGGTTCCTAGGTCAACGCTCAACCACTGAGCTATACCTGACTGGGTAAACCTAGCTTTCTTAATGGTACCAGTACATAAGCTTTCTGAAATAGTACGAGTGTACCAAGATATGGTTATCTGGCCTTCCCTCTATCTTTCAGACCTGCAGAGTCAGCCTTGAGAAAGAAATCTCCACTCTTGGTGGCAAAACCATTCAATATATTCAAGCCACGTGCAGCATTCTGTCCTGGACCAGATTTTCTTCAGTACACTGAAGTGGCAAAACATTTCCAGATACTCGCATCACTATCTTCAGGCAGGAAGGAAAAGATACAGAAACAAGAAGCTTGATTTTCACTCTCACACAATCCCAGCCTCAACTCTGTTTTCCCAAATTACAACCCAGTTTCAGACTCTGTAACAGCACAGCAGACTCAATGTTCACAGCACAGCAGACATAAAGGGAGAGGCAAAAGTATTCATCGATTTTACACATCGTTTGGCAAAACTAGGTGCTCTACGGTGAATCCTACACACCCCCAAGTCTGGTGCTCCATTGCAGCTGACCCTGTTGGACTCGAGGGCTTCCAGTCTACTTTGAATTGCTGCCGGAATACGCCTGCTAAAGGAATCCAGAGGCTGGTGTTGGATTTCATTCTGGTCCTACAGGAATCTCCTCCTGGAGCTATAGAATACCAGTGTAGCCCAGGCTACTGACGTCAACAAAAGGTCACCGTTGTTTCTATATGATGTTGAACTTGGTGCTCTGGAGGCGCTACGTAGAAGACATGCAGAGAAACCCAATACATGGTTTTCCGAGTCATTGCATCATATTTGATAGATAATTCACCTGAAGAAGACTCCCGGGACCTAAACTTGGATAGCCTTGTAATATAAGCACATTCATTTTTCTTAGGCATACACAACTGAAAAGTTTCCTACTTTGCACTATCGGGAGGAAGATGACAAACATTTAACAAAGATTAATTATGTGCCAGGTGCTTTTTGGCACATCTTATCTCATTTAATCCTCACAACAATGCTGTCCACTTTTTATAGTTAAATAGCTAATAAATGGCAGGGCTAGGATTAAACCTATGTCTAGCTAGCTGATCCCGAAATCCACATCCTTTCCACTAAACCACATTATCTCCTGTCTACTTTGCTTTGATAAGTGTGCTTTTAAAATTCAAGTAACTAAATGCAATGTGGTATCCTGGATTGGATCATGGTTCAGGAGACAGACATGAGTGGAATAACTGGCGAATCTAAATAAAGTGTAGAGTTTAAGTAGTTAATAGTATTGCACCAGTGTTAATTTGTTTGGATAAATATATTATTTTTATTGATTTTTTTTTACAGAAAGGAAAGAAGGGGGATAGAGGGTTAGAAACATCGATGAGAGAGAAACATCGATCAGCTGCCTCCTGCACACCTTCTACTGGGGATGTGCCCACAACCAAGGTACATGCCCTTGACAGGAATCAATCCTGGGACCTTTCAGTCCTCAAGCCGATGTTCTATCCACTAGTTAGGGCTGGATAAATGTATTATTACAATGTAAGATGTTAACATTACGAAGAAAGTATATGGGAACTCTCTGTACTCTTTTTTTTTTCTTTTTAGAGAGATAGAGATAGACATATAGATTTGTTGTTCTACTTATGTATGCATTCATTGATTGCTTCTTGTATGACCAGAGATGGACATCAGACCTGCCATGTTGGCGTATTGGGATAACTCTCTAGCCAACTGAGCTACCTGGCCAGGTCCTCTGTACTCTTTTTGTAACTTTTCTATAAGTCATAATTATTCTAAAAAAATTTTTTTTCTTAAAAAACCAAGGAAGATATTGATTTCAGAGATTGTCCTGAAGCTCGATATCTAACTGGGCACTTTCAGGGGGGTAGAAACACACGGTCTTTTCCATGATTATGAATTTTAAATCTACCGGAGAGGTCAGTGCTAGCTTGATTAGGGTTGTGCAAAAATAAATTAAGTGCAAAATCAAATGACATCTTGGTTGACCATCCATAAGGTGCAGGCTGTCCAATGAAAAAGGAAACTTCACCAAGTTCATCCTGACAGCAGGTGACCTACACAGCTGCTCTATGATATGCTGAAGTAAGCAGTTATGGGTAATTGGGAAGCAGAAACAACATAAGGCCACCGTGAAATAAAGGTTAAGATGATGTAATTAAAATGCAGGATTTTGAGAAAAAAAAGCATCAACAAATGGACCCAACTGACTCACAGTAATCAGAGAATCAGAGATGGGGTCATCCTTTTTTCGACTTAAGACCTGACACAAAGCCATGAAGGAAAGACACATAACTGCACAGAGCAGCAGACTCCACCCCCAGGCGTTTCACCTCCAACCAGAGGGCAGCCTTCCATCTGTCCGTGTTGTGGGAAGAGCTGCTGATCCTGCACTGATCTCCCCAAGACACCTGCACACAGAGATGATGTTTCTACCATGAATGTCATTTTTAAAGAACTATTCATACACTTACATTTTTTTTTAAAATGTTGGTACAGAAGACTTAAGCTCACATACTGTTATCTAAATCTAAAGCTTGGATTTCTTCCACCCTACTCACCCTGAATAAACACGGTTGAATATTCTATATGCTCCCGTTAAACTCAGTTGGATTACCAGCCCTTCAGGTGATTTAACATTAAATACATTTTTTAAGGCTTTTTGTGTTTTGTGTTTTGTTTTTGTCTTCTCACTGGGCTTCTTATAACCCCTTATGTTAAGGTCCCAAGCATTTTCCTCTTTTTGAATTTTTTAACTTACTGTAAATGCTTCCCCCCTTAGCACATTCCCCGGTGCCATCATCCTATTATTGACCCTTTTGAGAACCCTTCATGAAGAGGTCAGAAAGCGGGGGTCAACGAGAGTAACTAACAGACAGGGGAGTTTCTGGGCTGTCCTCTTTGAAATTCTGTCCTCTGAATATGCTGAAGGGGACGAAGAGGAGGGGGTCTCTTTGTTAAAAAAAGAGTTTCTCATCCGGACCTTTTAGGCCACACCATTACGATCCCCCCCCTCTGGAGCCGTGGAGACCGGTCTCGGGGAAAGAGCCTGCTGTCCAGTTCTCAGGCCGCCGCCTTCCCACCCGGGAGCGTGGCCTGCGAAGAATGCCGGTGTTTTCCTCCAGGTATGGGTGCCCGGGGGTCAGGGGGAGAGGGGGGGGCGGGGGGTGGAGTGGGAGGCGGGCGGTCGGCGGGGCTCGGAGCGGCGTCTCCTCCCCCCGCGGAGCGCGCCGGAGCCAATGGGGTGGCGCCGCCCGGCCGGCCGGGCCGCCGGGGCCATATAGCGCGCGGCAGCCCGCGGAGTCACGTTGGGGGAGCGGCGGCCGGCGGCTATCCTTTTACACTCCTTCGCTCTCGCGGCGGTCTGAATGGTGACTGCGTGGTCGGGGGGGAAACCTGATCGGCCAGATCCAGCCGAAACCGGGAGGGAGGGAGTGGGCTTTCCGGAGGAGGGGGGGGAGGGGGGGAGGGAGGCGGAGAAGGAGGAGTGAGAGAGCGAGAGGAGAGAGAGAGGGGGAGAGAAAGAGGGGAAAAGAGTGCGAGGGAGGGAGGGAAATAAACAACACCCAAAAAAATGTCCTCTTCCTCCCCCACCGGGCAGATTGCAAGTGCGGCGGACATCAAGCAGGAGAATGGGATGGAAAGCGCCTCGGAAGGGCAGGAGGCGCCCCGCGAAGTGGCGGGGGGCGCGGCGGCGGCGGCGGCGGCGGCGGCGGCGGGACGGAGCCCCCCGGCTCCAGCGCCTTTTCCCCTGGAGCCGGGGGCCGCCGCCGCCGCCGCCGCCGCCGCCGCCGGGGTGAGCGGAGAGGAAGGGGCAGCGGCGGCGGCGGCGGCCGGAGCGGCGGCGGACCAGGTACAACTCCACTCGGAACTTCTGGGCAGGCAGCACCACGCCGCCGCCGCCGCCGCCGCCGCCGCCGCGGCCGCGCACACCACCCTGGCCTTCTCGCCCGACCACGTCGCCTGCGTGTGCGAGGCGCTGCAGCAGGGGGGCAACCTGGACCGCCTGGCCCGGTTCCTGTGGTCCCTGCCCCAGAGCGACCTGCTACGTGGCAACGAGAGCCTGCTGAAGGCGCGGGCGCTGGTGGCCTTCCACCAGGGCATCTACCCCGAGCTCTACAGCATCCTCGAGAGCCACAGCTTCGAGTCGGCCAACCACCCGCTGCTGCAGCAGCTCTGGTACAAGGCGCGCTACACCGAGGCCGAGCGCGCCCGCGGCCGGCCGCTGGGCGCCGTGGACAAGTACCGGCTGCGCAGGAAGTTCCCGCTGCCCCGCACCATCTGGGACGGCGAGGAGACGGTGTATTGTTTCAAGGAGAAGTCGCGCAACGCGCTCAAGGAGCTCTACAAGCAGAATCGCTACCCGTCGCCGGCCGAGAAGCGGCACCTGGCCAAGATCACCGGCCTCTCCCTCACCCAGGTCAGCAACTGGTTCAAGAACCGCCGGCAGCGCGATCGGAACCCCTCGGAGACCCAGTCCAAAAGGTGAGCGCCAACTTGCCTCCTCCTCCTCCCCCTCCTCCTCCTCCTCCTCCCCCTTCCTCTCCCCCACCCCCTTCCCAGCTTTCTTTTCCTCCTGGCGCTCGCAAACATGGCGCTTACCTTCCCCACCAGCCTGGTCCGGCTGCCCACCTCTCCCCGCCCCCCACCGCTCCCCGCCGGACCGAGAAAGAGGGGGGATGGGGGGCGGCGATGACGAGGGGCGGGGGAACCTCTCTCCTTTCCCTCCCCCCCCCCCGAAGTTTCTCGTCGCCCGCCTAGGTCTCAGTCCCCGCCCCCACCGCGGCTGGCCACCGCTGCCCGGCTTCCCACCCCCTTCCCTCTCGGTGGCTTTGAAGTTGCCACTCTCTCCCCGCGTCCGGCGGGGCGAAGGAGCGTGGGTAGGCTCCGGAGAGGCCGCTCCCGCGGCCCGGGCCCGGCGGAGGTGGCCACGCCGGCGGGGTCCGCGCCTCCGGGGGGTCGCACCGACCGACCGGCGCGCGCGCGCAAAGCGCGCTCCCGGGCCCCCGGGCGCCGCTGCCCACGGCGCGCCCCACCCCCCGCGCCCCGTGCGCGCCGGGGGCCGCGCGGGCGGCCGTGGGGGGAGAAGGGAGTCGGAAGGGGGCCCGGGACCGTCGAGGTTTTAGGTGACAGAGTTAATCATTCACCCCGCCGGCCCGCGTTCCCTCCGCGGCCGCGCCGACGCGGGGCGGTGGGCGGTGGTGGTGCGCCGGGCTCTGCGGTGTTTTGAAACCTGATTCTGAGCTCCTGCGGCTCGGGTTTCAGCGCCGCCGGCCGGGCCGGGCCGGGCGGTGGGGCCGCGGGCTGCTTGCCGGGCCCCGGAACGCGGCGTGGCTCCCGCTCGCCCGGTGCCGCGGCGGACGGGGGCCGTGGCTGGCATCGGGAGGGGAGCAGGGAGGAGTCGGGGGTGCTCTCCACTCCGCACCTCCAAAGGGCCCACCCCGGCGGGTTTGAACTTTTGGGCCAGCTGGGGTTTTGTCTGTCCCTCCCCCCTTCCCCTCGACTGGTAGGATATAATGGGGTTTCCACCTCTTTTGAGTGTCCTCCCGAGCCAGGCACCTGGGGTGTGTGTGTGTGTGTGTGTCTGGGTGTGTGTTTGTCTCTGTGTGTGTGTGTGTGTGTGTGTGTGTGTAGCGGAGTAAAGTAAGAAGGTGGCCTGTGTGTGTGTGTGTGTGTGTGTGTGTGTGTCTGTGTGTGTGTCTGTGTGTGTCTGTGTGTTTGTGTGTCTGGGTGTGTGTGTGTGTGTGTGTGTGTTTGTGTGTGTGTCTGTGTGTGTGTGTGTCTGTGTGTGTGTCTGTGTGTGTGTCTGTGTGTGTCTGTGTGTTTGTGTGTCTGGGTGTGTGTGTGTCTGTGTGTGTGTCTGTGTGTGTCTGTGTGTTTGTGTGTCTGGGTGTGTGTGTGTGTGTGTGTGTGTAGCGGAGTAAAGTAAGAAGGTGGCCTGAAGAGACGGTGTCTGTAGCCCCAAGGCTCTGCTGGGGAAGGAATCCGGGGCCCCGGAGGCTGCCCGGCCGGGCAAAGGTGACCGCCGGGCGCATTCCGGAGCCCGCAGCGGCCCGCCCTGCCCGACGGCCCGAGCTCCGCTCCCGGCGGGGAGGGGGCGCTGGCCGAGTCCGGCCCGCGGTAACCAAAACAAAACGCTCCGGAGACTGCGTGCACCCTCCCTGCACCCTCCCACAGGCCTGCCCGAGACCCAGGGCCTCCGGAGGCGCGGGGGTAACGCCACGCCACCTGCCCCCACCCCCGTTTGAGGCCGCGGGTCCCGTGGATCCAGCCCCGACAGAACCCCGGGAACCGGAGGCCGAGGGTGGAGAGCGGGTGCCGGGCGCAGGCCAGCTGCCCTGCAGCCTCCGCTCCGGGGCGGGGTGGGGCGCGTCCTCCGGGTCTCCTCCACCACACTCTGCCTGCTCCCCCCTCCCCAGCCCCACACCCCCACCCCGGGCCCAGCTGCCTGGTTGAGGCCCCTCTCCGGATCTACCTCCCACCCGCGCCCCCGGTGAGTCACCCTCGCAGACGGCGACGGCGGCTCAGCCTCAGCTCGTAAATCAAAGCGCTTTCTGCGCTCCTGGCCCCGCAGCCCAAAGCCACAGTAATCCCCTCCCCGGCCATGAAAGCCGGCCGGCCGCTGGGCACTGCAGGGACGTCGGATCTTCTTAGGGGCCGAGTCCCACCGAGCAATGTCCCAGTTGCCATTTCTCCCCCTCCTATCTACCCACCCTCAGACCAAATGGGGAACCCCACCATTACCCTTCCCTGGATTTCTTATCTCCCTCCCCCCCCCCCAAGTTGGGGAGCTGAGAAACACAGTCCTGTCTGGAACAGAAGGACCACGGGCGCTGGCTGGGGAGGGGCCTGATAGTTACCAGGCCGCTGAGTGACCCACCCTTTCCCTCCCGCCTCACCAGGGCCCTGGATGGTGTGTGTAACTAGGCCCCTATGGCTTCCTTTGGATTCAAGGGCGACCGCACATAACAGTTCTGGGGTGGACAGTGCCTTTGCTCCAAGGCCAGCCCCTTTGTTGAATGAAAGAGTTGTCAGTCTGGTGGAGAAGTTTGGGAGCAGGTGAGAACACGGTATCTTAACTACCTGACAGACAAACCAGGGCCCTTCCCACCTCCTGCTCCTTTTGCACTTTCATTTATTTACCTTCAAAATCACGCTAATCTGGATCGGCCTGAAGGGAGGGAAGGAGTTCCTCAACAGCAAAGACTGACCATATTACTGAATGAGTCTTTTCTGTGGTGTAGATACTGGCCTATTTAACAGTAAGGAAAAACGTCCATGCTATAAAAAATAATCCTCCTGTAGATTCTGTGAGTTGAATTTACATCTTCCCAGGTTTTCTGTCTGGTCAGAAGCAAGGCCTCATGGTTGAAACAGCCCTAAACGATTTCCTGCTGGGCTTGCCTTGAATGCTACCATTAGTGGGGGTGAGAAGCCGGTTTTCCAAACAAATGGCACCGTGTGGAATGTCAGCCCTCTGACCTCCTTCATGCCTTGATTTCCCTCTCAATCCAGCGAGTCGGATGGCAACCCCAGCACTGAAGACGAATCCAGCAAGGGTCATGAGGATCTGTCACCTCATCCGCTCTCCGGTTCCTCCGACGGCGTCACCAACCTCAGCCTTTCCGGCCACATGGAGCCAGTCTACATGCAGCAGCTGGGAAATGCTAAGATACTGAGCTCCTCTGGAGTTTTGTTGAATGGAAGCTTGGTGCCTGCTGCGAGCACTTCACCCGTCTTCCTTAACGGTAATTCTTTCATCCAGGGACCCAACGGAGTCATCCTAAATGGATTAAACGTGGGGAACACCCAGCCCGTGTCCTTGACCCCGCCCAAAATGGCATCGAGCGTCGTGAGCAATGGCATGTCCATGACTGACATCCTGGGCTCGGCCTCCCAGGACGTGAAGGAATTCAAGGTCCTCCAGAGTTCCTCAGCGAACCCCGCCGCCACCAGCTCCTACAGCCCCAGCGCCCCTGTGTCCTTCCCGGGGCTGATCCCCGGCGCCGAGGTGAAAAGAGAAGGCACTCAGACCGCGGCTTCCCAGGACGGAGGAGGCTCCGTCGTGACTTTTGCCGCCCCCGTGCAGATTAACCAGTATGGCATCGTCCAGATCCCCAATTCCGGAGCCAACGGCCAGTTTCTTAATGGAAGCATTGGATTCTCTCCACTGCAGCTGCCTCCTGTTTCAGGGGCAGCTTCCCAAGGTAAAATGCTCGTTTTGGTACCATAATGCCCCCGTCGTTGGTCAGCCAGCTGCTGTAAGCGACACGTGTGGGGAGAGCTGTGGATTGATGGGACCGTTCAGGTACCCTGTGGGCAGCCACAGCTGCAGGACAGCCTCGATCTGTGTCTCCTTCCCCACAACACCCGTGTAATCTGCGGCCTGCCCGCGTCCCCGGCATCGCGGAGATGGGCTTTTATTTCCCTGACAGCTGAAGGGAAAAACACAGTTCGTAGCGAGTCCTGTCAGGTCTACGGTGATAGAAATGTGATAAGTCGATCGGTGCTTACAAAACAACCCATTGTTTGACATTTTAAGATTGAAAATTAATAACATTGCCAAGAGCGCGTAGTTAGTGGAGCCGTTGATAAGAATGTGTACACTTTGCCTAAGCATTGTTTATTCGACTATAAAGTGTTTTAGAGGAGCAAGATTGCATCAGTTGTGTTTTGATTCCTGTTCCTCCTTTAAATAAGACTAACAGATCCGAAGGAAAACCAGAAGAACATGTGATTGGCTGTCTACTGCTCTGCATGCGTACTCGCCTCCTAAGCGCAGTTTATTAGCGAGGGCAACTATAAGCCTTATTTTATACATTTGTGGCTTTACTAACAATCTGCTAAAGGAAGCACTGATCTAAAATTGGGGAAACCGGAAGCTGATATGCCAGTTCTTCACTGACTTTAACCAAGTCTGGATGGCTCTGTGTCATTTTTTTTTTTTTTTTAATATAGAAACAGGAATGGTCAGAAAGGCCAGGAAGGTTGCAAATCCCATTGCATTCAGGAGAGCGTGATATTAATGCATGGTTGCCTTCCTACGAGCAAGTCTGAAAGTCCAAATTGTTTTATCAACACAAAATAAGTAATTGTTTGCCTTAAAGGTCAGCTTCCTATAAAATGGCTTTATCAACAACAACAAAAAAAGATCTATTTATAACAACTGTGATCTACCTCCGCTTCTTTGAGGCATTAATGGGAAAAATGTAATGGAGTGAATTCCTTTTGGGACATTGGTTTCTCTGTAGGTAAAATGGCAGTCAAACACCACGGTCCTGCAGCATACTGTTTATTTTTTCATTGTTCCAGGTTATGGAAAGGATTAAGCTAAGTCACTCTCCAACAGAGGGCAAAAATATGAAAACCACAGGGAAAGCCCAAGTGCTTAGTTTTATAATATTTTAATGTGGATCTAATCCCTTGTCTCACTTTAGGAAATTTCCAAACCGTATGTAACATTTTAGAGAACATATTTGGCCAAAAAGCTTGGTATATAGGTTGGGCGAGGAGAAAAACAGAAATACTTTTCACATGTAATCTGGTAAAGTGCTACCATAGAAAAGTATTGCAAACTAATGAGTAATTTTTTAATGGGGTCTTTAATATGAATAAAAAATACCATTTTCAGTTTAAAGAGTTAAACTCAAATGACAGAGCTGTCAATCCTTAGGCTGTCTGAGCGATTGGAAGGCTTAAGTTTAACCAGATGGGTCCAGGAAGCAATGTTTCTTCGTTGTAATTATTGTATTGCAGTTCTTAGTAAAGCATTTGGGGATTCAGCCTTTCTCAACAAAGAGATACCTGAGCCTTTCTTAAGAATACCTGGACAAGATAGATAATCTTTCTATAGTTGGCATTTATGTGGGAAAGCAGAATATCTCCATATTTTTCTCATTTTATAATCTGAGAAAATAAGGTGGTTTTTTTTTCTTAGTTCACCATCATTAAAAAGTTATACTTTGTACCTATATCATTTTTCAGTTGGACTTCTTTAGCTGATTTTGAAAATATTGTTCAATTTATCATTTAATTGCAATTATATTAAATGTCAAGTTTTAGATTACATCTGCTTTTCCCCCTTCATTGATACATTATAATTTCTATGCGTTCAAAAACATTATTTATATTCAATAGCAGTTGGAGAAGTGTCACATTTATTATATTATTTATGGCACTATCAGAAATAACTGATTATTTTGGTCACATATGCACTGGCAATCAATTTCACAACCACATAACACAAGAAAGTAAACATCTATTTCAGTTTTTTTTTTGTTTTTTTTTGCTACAGTTTAGCAGCCAACAGGAATTATAAGGCATACTTAAGTTGAAGTTAAACTTTTTCAAATAAAAACCTTTTTTATTCATTTGGCCTAGAACAAACATTAACATTAGGAAAGAGCCCAAACATACATAGACATGTTTTTCTTAACACAAGTATTTCCATGATGAATATTTTCAAGTGGTTAATTTTTTAAGTTCAAATATAGTGTGTTTGTTTTCTTTTTCTTTCTTTTTTTTTCATTTTAGACATTCCTTTGCATTTAGGATATTTTAAAAATGTTTGGAAGACATTTTTAAGTAGCTCTGTGGCATTGATTTATCAATAGAAGTAGTAATATAATCACGGAATTATATAGTAATTCAAGAATACAAATGTTTTACTTGAATTACTGTTTCCTCAAAATGATAAGAAGTTTACTGGACATCTAATTGAAGATCAGGGTAAATAGCCCTTCCTTCTGAAACTATTCTGTCACAGAACTCCCCCACGTCTACCTGCCCTTCAGTGGCAAGATAATTGCCATCATTTCACTATGCCTATGTAATGAGTCAGAAAGAAAAGTTTTATTTGACGGTGGGAGTAGGGTAGGATCTGATTCATTTACATTACCTGAGTTACCTGATTTGAACGTCTTCTCAGCTTCCTACTTACATTTCTTTTTTCTACTTCTGGTCTCTGCAGACTTATCATAACAAGAGTCTCAAAAGATTCAAACTGAAAATAGAAGCATTAGCTCTAGTGCTTTACATTAATCTATATTTTTTTAAATTCCATTTCATTATTATCATTAATTTTTCCTATCACTACAACGCCGAAAATGCAGAACTGGCACAAGAAAAGAAAAACATATCCTACTGAATGTCTTGTCGACTTGACATTATTTTATGGCTAGTTTAGTGAAAGTTTGCAACTTGTCTGTACAGGTTTCTATGGTTAACATTAAGCCCCAGGGTAACTCATTTTATGTGGCATTTTCTACATTTCCATTTCTATGTTAGGCGAGTGACTGAGCTTGTCCTGAACAAAGGCATTTTATTTTGCATTTGTGTTTTCTAGTTCTAACCGGCACCGTTAGCAATGACTATCAACTAAATGAAAGATAACAAGTTGGGATCTATCTGGAAAACAATGAATATTTCTTCTGAACCAGAAACTTGACTAAAATTAGAACTTGGAAAAGATTGTTTTTCACACTTGGTTTCTAAACCAGTAGTTCTCACTCCCACTTGGTCATCAGAATTCCTCGGGGAGTTAAAAATACACCTGTTCTAGAACTTACTGAGCCAGATTCTTAGGAGTGGAGCCTGTGACTCTGTAATTTTAAGTGCTCAGGGTGATTCTACTGAACTCTAGGAAAATCATGCATGTAAAAAGGTAAAAATTTCCCCCCTTATCAGTCTAATCAATGATCATCTGTACTTTTTTCTTTTTTCTTTTTTTTAGGTAATGTTTCAGTAAATTCAAGCACTTCAGATGGGAGCACATTTACAAGTGAGTCTACCACAATCCAGCAAGGAAAGGTTTTCTTGAGCTCTCTTGCTCCCAGTGCAGTGGTGTACACTGTCCCTAATTCAGGCCAGACTATAGGATCTGTTAAACAAGAGGGCTTGGACAGGAGCCTGGTGTTTTCTCAGTTGATGCCTGTCAATCAGAATGCACAAGTAAATGCAAATATTTCTTCTGAAAGTATCTCGGGGAGTGGCCTCCACCCCCTGGCCTCCTCCTTAGTTAACGTATCCCCAACTCACAGCTTTTCCCTGACTCCCCCTACCCTACTAAATCCCACTGAACTAAACCCCGACATCGCTGATAGCCAGCCAATGTCTGCACCTGTGGCAAGCAAATCTACTGTGACATCTGTCAGCAACACCAACTATGCAACTCTTCAGAACTGCTCCCTTATTACTGGTCAAGATCTATTGTCCGTCCCCATGACCCAGGCTGCCCTTGGGGAAATAGTTCCTACCGCTGAGGACCAGGTGGGCCACCCATCCCCCGCGGTACACCAGGATTTTGTCAGAGAACCGCGGTTGGTTCTGCAATCAGTAGCTAACATAAAAGAGAATTTCTTAACAAATTCAGAGAGCAAAGCCACGAGCAACTTAATGATGCTGGACTCCAAATCCAAGTATGTCCTAGAGGGCATGGTTGAGACTGTCTGTGAAGACCTGGAAACAGACAAAAAAGAGCTTGCCAAGCTCCAGACTGTCCAATTGGATGAAGATATGCAAGACTTATAAACTTTATCTCCCTTTCCCCACCCCCCACCTTTTTTTTTTCTCCTGGCATCAGACAGCAAATCTTTTCACAAAGCCCTGAGGACATAAGGCATTTTCCCATTTAAAGGGAAACACTAGTTTTGCAAGTAAATGCATTCAAGAGACTGGATTGATCTGCATGAAGATCACAGTTAAATACACAGAAGTAGGACTGCATTACTGCAGTCTTTTTCTTCACATATGTTCTCTTTTAAATAGATGGAGACAAAGGAACAAGATGGAATATATCAAGTCAAAGTGTATCATTTGGTTGACTTAATATAATTCTGAGGTCAAATGGAACTTGATAGTTTTTTAAATTAAAAATGTATGCACCTAACAAAATTAAATATCACTACAGAGCATTAGAAACAATACAATTCTTTTTGTTTACTTTTACCATGGGCATTGATAAGGTTTAAGTAGCATAAAAGGTACTCCACTATTCTAAGGGTATATTTTTGAATATATGCATTTCTGTTTTCAACATTTTTGTGAAAGTCTTGGTTTGTCTCTACATGTTTCCAAATGTGATTGCTAATAGTTCTGTGTGGCTGAGAAAGTTTGCAACTCCACTAAAAACTCTGAAACAAATTTCAGTATGAGTGTAAATATATTAGTCCTATAAGCAAGGATTTGAGTAAGTACAGTGAATTTTATTTATGCTGTATATGTTTCTCTGATACTTCAGACACTATGAACTAAAAAAAGATGTTTTCTTACTGTTTAATTTATTTTTATTGTTTGAACAGGAAGTGAACATAGTTATTTCCAACAAAGTTTTACTTTTTGTAGAATTTTAAAAGTAATGATTTTTATCAGGAGTCTATTAAGGTCAATATTAATAACACTGAAACAGGAAATCCAACTCCCAGTTTTGGAATTTTGGTACTTTTTTTCACATCCTTGTTCTTTATTTAGCAGCTCTCTGGTTCATTTGAATATGTTTTATATAGAATTCTATGTGCCTTTTTACCTTGTGGCCTTTTTATTATTCTTACTAAGGTACAGAAGTGTCAACGGAAGCACTGATGGCTCTTTTCTACTATTCTAACAGGGTTAATTTCACCACAGAATTGCTTTAAATCAAAGAACTTAAGTTTCGCTTTTATTATAATGTATAATGTTTATGATGCAAATGGGTGAACAATCCACTACTGTTCATGCTTTTCATTTCAGTGAAAATCACAGTTTAGACTACCATGTAGAATCAATTCTGTAGGCTATGAAAACAACCATTTTAAAGTAAAGAGAGAATATGTAGATCCCATTGAGCAAAATTCTATCCTGTTGAAACTTAGTTCTGAATGTTTTGAATCAGATCTTACAAGATGACATATGACTGTTGTTTGCACTATATTGTCACGTCTTCCTTAAAAGTAAATCTTTTGGGCTTTCTGTCAGAAGCTTGTTTGATAACGTGAACTGTGGGTACAGTTTTTACCAGGACTCTGCACACAAGTTGTAATAATGCAAATAACCTTTCTGTAGTGCGTGAAGTCTCTGATCTCTGAAAAGCAACAAAAGTGGGGAAATGATCTCTTCAGAGACGACTTAACGTTGTTGAACGTAAACATGTCACTACAACTCGCTTTCTTTAAGATCAGAACAAAGGGTCCACTCCAGATCACTACAGGCCCAGCGTGTTGAATACGGGCCACAGAGGACTGAACTTCTGTCAAATGGCAGTTACTGCAAGTGGAACTTGGCAGGCATAGACGAAGAGCCCTAGGAAGAATTCCTCTTCCATCATTTTGATAAAGAACTTAGATTTCCCCCCCTCTTTTTTTCTCTTTTTTTTTTTATAAAATTGATTAATGTTTCTAAACTGTTGAGACTTACGCATTTTTCATTTTGTTTTTTACAAAGTCAGGTGTTTTAGAGTTCTCTTCCACTCCACCACTACTTGTACAGCTTGTTTCTTCTTTGGGCGTGTGCTGATCATGTTACTGAGATTCATTACATGGTGTAGTTTACATGAAAATGATGTTTTCCACTTGATTGCTGCAGATATCAAGAGTTTATTAATTATTTAAAAATCACCATCCAATAAGGGAGGTGGGAAGGTTCTAAAAGTTGTATATGTTACATATATATAACTGGAAAGGTTTTCTGTCTTCCAAAATTGTAACAAGCCTCTTTTATCCATAGTTCTTCCTCTTTTTTTCCCACAAGAAAAAGAAAAGATAGCACAAAACTTAAGACTTGCCTATGAAACCCATTCATACTCCCAACGTGATGTAATTATGACCCTCCAATTACTCCAGGTAGCTACACAATATACCAGGTAAGAATCAATGCACATTACAAAGAACTTGTTGTTCTTTTCTATTCTTTCAGTAAATTATGGGCCGGCTGGTATGTAGCCCATGTATATGTGAATGAAATAAGGTAAATCCCATGAGCTCCATGCACAGAATTGCAAATGTCTTTTTGCAATACCAAGGGCCAGACCTCAGAACCCTTGGAGTTCATGTGGCAGAATTTCTCTCCTACATAAACCAATGCTTGAAGATGCTGCAAATGACCCTGTCATGATCCCCACGGAGGAATCAGAATAGGGGTGAATAACTCTCCCTGCAAACCCCAACCCCTGCGGCTGGCTGTGGGATTTTTGATGTGAGCCTAACTATGCACTCTTATCAGCCAGAATTTGGCATTATAGCTCTTAGTTACATCTAGTAAAGGACAGTCTGTTGTCTAGTAAAAGACAGTCTTATTGTTTAAAGAGAAGGTGCGTTTGTTCCTCAATCAAGCAAGAGCACCTGTATTGTACTGCTTTATAGCTCATGTATATTTATAGCAATGAAAAGACTGAATTGTACACGTTTCAGTGCCTTTCTGGTGTTACGAAAGGCAGGTAGACGTCATAGCCATAGATAAATATCCGTAGTTAAGTTGCACACTGACCTTAAATCACCTTGTATATGCCCTTCCATCTTGCATGGTAAACGTTGGATTACTGGGCATGCGTTGCAACCTGCCCTGCTACATCTTAGACAAGTGTGCATTAGTACATAGCCAGAGGTTCATTCTTTAAAATGTTCTTGACAGATCATCTCATACAAATATAAATAATTCAGGAAAACCGGGGGAAAGACTTACATTTTACAAAAAAAGATGTTTCGAAGCCTTCCTAGAACTTAGATGATTAGAGCCTAACATTTGTTTTGTATCTAATTGGTACATCATGTTGATTTAGTATTAACAACCATACATTTTATTATTAATCAAAATTATATAGCATGTGACTCTTGGCTTTCAGGGTTATCAAGAAGAAATTTATTCTTTAGTTGCATGTACTGTATGTTTAGAGGCAACCAGTTATATACTCAATATGGTTTTCCTGTGCCTTACACAAAGAGAAAATCTATACAGAATGTATATCATGGGATGGGGTAACAGAGTCTTTACTGCACTGTTAGGTGATGGCACACAGAGCATGTCCCGGAACATTTCTGTGCTTAATTACCCAACCAAAGAGCTCTAAAGTATGTATGTTGTACTGTAATAGGGGTTTATGCCTGGACAATTAAGTGTTTTATTTGTTTTCTGAAATGATGTGAACTTATTTTTCTAAACACTATGCTAAATAAACTTTATATTTATACATACCATATGTTGAAAGTTATTTTTTCCTGACAAAGCAAAGAAGGAAAAAAGAAAAAAAAATCCCACACAAACATTTCATAGGCTGGCAAAATAGAAGAACAAACTATGTCATTTTGGAAAAATAGAATTTGTTGATCTCTACAAAATTATGCAATTTACTTAACGGTACTGCATACTCAGAATTAAATGGTTACATGTCTTAGTTCCTTTAAGGAGAGAAATGCTTCTTACTAATTTGGGTGTCCCAAAATCTGAATCTGGCATTCTGAAAGGTTTAATGAAATTAAGTTGAAAGGTCCAAAGATCTTTCCATTCCCAATCCTATTGAAAGGACTCAATATAACCATATATATATATATATTTCAGAGAAGAAGGAAGAGGGAGTTGGAAACATCAATGATGAGGGTATCATTGATTGGCTGCCTCCTGCATGCCCCCTACTGGGAATTGAGCCACAATCCAGGCATGTGCCCTTGACCAGAATTGAACCCTGACCTCTTGGTTCAAAGGTCAATGCTCAACCACTGAGCCACAGCGGCCAGGCTATAACCCACCTTTTACAGCACTCCAAAGTCTGGTTATACCACAGTTGGGTCCACCCAGTGGTTTGACATAAAGTTATGGACATAACTGCATTTCTGTTATGAGTGTATAGAAGCCCCAGCCTTGGTATAGTTTGGTCCTAATTTTAAAATTACATGGTATCTGATTGTGTGTGCCTCCCACACTGAAATGAAGAGGAGACTAGTAACTGAGTAGAACTGTACAATTCTATTACAAAACTAGTTCAAGCCATCAAGTTAATTTCAGATATTATGCCTAGATTTTTTTTATATATTCTTGTCATTCCGTTCATTTATTTAGTTTAGCAATTTTCAATGTAGTTAATCCAGTTAAAGTGAATAGTATCTCAGTAAGTGAGTACAGGGTCAGAGTATTGTGAAGTGATTACATTTTATAACATCTTAACCAAACAAGTATTTCAAAACATTTGACAAGGTCACTGACCTTCAAACATTTTTTGGCTCCTGGAAAACTGGCAAGTCAAATAAAATCCCTCAATGGGAATTCAAGACTTTCAGCTGTATGATTGTATCTCACTTTTCCAGTTTCTCTTAAGAAATAATAAATGTGGAAATTTACCTTTGGACCTCACCATTGCCAATACAAGAGCTAGTAAAGTAAATAAGATACATTCAGATAATGGTCAGTGCTACAAAGTCAACAACAGGGTAATGGGGTCAAGAATGGAAAATGGTAGAGGTGGACTATCCATTAGGTTGGTCAAGGAAGGTCTCTGAGGAAGTAACATTTCAGCAGAGAAGCTTGAGTGATGAAAGGGGGCCAGCCAGCCAGACCTAGAAAAGAGCATTCCAGACACAGGAAACAGCAGCGCCGGAGCGGGGAGCAGAGCGGCTAGATCCCGGTGTTAACTCTAGGAGTCGTGTGATAGGAGATCCAGTCAGATAGGCAAGTCTCTTCACAGGTAGAGCTTTATTGTTCTGTGCCAAATATTTTGGATTTGCCTCTGAGTATCGAGGAATGATATAATATGATTTACACTAAAATATTACCAGACCTATTCCTTGGAGAATGGAATTGTAGGAGGCAAGAGTGAAGGCAGGAATTGCCAAACTATGTCAGGTTGTCCTAAGCTGTTGGACAGGAAATACTTGAAGCATGTATAGCAGTTTATCCCCAAGTGTGTCCAGAATTTGGAGCTCTCCAAGCTTACTGTCTACTCTGCCTCCTGCTGTTAACCAAAGCTGCCAGCTTCCTGCTGGGATTGTCCCAGCCTGAACCTGTTCCCTGAACTCCAGGCTGGTAGATCCAGTTCCCTAGTGGATATTTTCAGAATGTCCCAGGCAATTATAATTTTATATAGGAATTTTTAAACTATTGTCTTTGCTCTAAGTCTATTCCCCAATCTCTGTTTCTCATTTTCATAGCATTCATTAACTGATTGGCCACATAAAAATCTGGGATTCACCCTAGCCAGTTTGGCTCAGTGGATGGAGTGTCGGCCTGTAAGACTGAAGGGCACCTGGTTCGATTCCGGCCAAGGGCATATGCCCAGGTTGTGGGTTTGATCCCCAGTGGGGAGTGTGCAGGAGGCAGCCAATCAATGAATGATTCTCTCTCATTGATGCTTCTATTTCTTTCTCTCCCTTCCTCTCTTAAAGCAATATATATATATATATATATATATATATATATATATATATATAGCAGAAATTTGCCAGACATTTGGGTCATAAGCCCAATTCATGCCCAGCCAGAGTGGCTCAGTGGTTGAGTGTCAACCTATGAACAAGGAGGTCACGGATCAATGCCCAGGTTATGGGCTCGATCCCCAGTGTGGGGTATGTGGAAGACAGCTGATCAATGATTCTCTCTCATCATGGATGTTTCTATCTCTCTCTCCTGCTTCCTTCTTCTCTGAAATCAATAAAAATATATATTTTTAAAAATCTGGGGTTCACTCTGGAGTCTTTTCGCTTTCTTCTCACCTCTATCAGACCACTACATGTATCCATCTCTTCTCTTTCATTGTCTCTTGAATCAATTCCTTCCCCTCTATTTCTAAGGTTACTGCTACAGGCGAGGCACTTATAACTTCTCAACTATACGATCACACTACCTCCCATCTGGTACCTCAATGTCTGCTCCTCGTTTCAGGCTACATTACAACTATATTCACATGGAACTTTCAGAATTCAAGACTTAGTATCTGAGCCTTGCTTTCCAGCTTAGAACTTCAATGGCTCTCCATTGCCTATGAAATACCATTTAAACTCCCTGACATACAAAGCCCAGGCCCTACCTCTGTCTAGTCACATCTGTAACCATATGAAACTATGTCCCAAAAGGTCCAGGTCTTTTCTTACCGCCCAACCTTCAAGACTCACTACATGTCATACTTCAGGAAGGTCACCCTCCTAGCCACGGCCCAGTCTGTGAATAGCTGGGGGGATTACTATCCTCCTTCAGTGTGGCACCTATCATATCACTGTCATTATATATCTGCCTTGCTGCACTTCCATCTTTGTTTCTCTGACATTTAGAATAGTAGAGCATAGTAGGGTCTTAAAAATTATTTGTCAAATGAATAGTAACTTTCACAGTCATTTATCCCTTTAAATCATTTCATTTGCTATGGATTAGGGATCTGTATGGCTAACCTGGTTAAAGTATTATCCCTATTTAAAAGACAAAAGTAAATACTTTTCAAGGTAAGGCCAGAAAGTGGTTATGGGAATCTTCTAGCATTAGTGGATGGTCTTTATCGTAATTATTTTCCTTACTGCTCCAAGGTTTTCTTCCACTTACTTCCAAATGGTTCCAGTTGATAGAGGTTGTTTGCCAGACAATTGGGCCATAAGCAAAAATGTACTCATTAAGCTTTTTTAGATCAATGTTTCAAAATAGCGGTGGTGCACAGAAAAGTTATTTATAATTATGTATAGATATCCTTTCTAAAAATATTCTCTCTGTGGAGATATTATTTGAACTGAACAGATGTCTAAAGAGTCTATGAGGAATTGAAAATGGGACGTAGAGTTTTGGCATCAGGAAACCTGGATTCTAATTAGTCTTTAGATATGGGAAATACCAATTTACCTCTCTGGGCCTAATTTTTTTCCCCATTCAAATGGGTATATTGGATATTATTGTACTTGAGATCCACGCAGTTGTTTTAAAAAAGGAAAAAAAAGAGTTAATAAAATGCATTCCCTTTCCCTACCCACAGGTTAAGAAGATCAGATCAATTACAGAGTGAAAGTACGCTGTGACCTGCCAAGGGCTACAAATATAAAAGATAAAATAATTGATAATGAGTCAGCAACCTGTACCCCCAACCCCGAATTATTTAGAGATATAGAGCTAGGTGAGGCAGGTCTAGCTTTGTACTCTCTCACCTTCTTACCTGTATCTACTTTGCTCCCTCGTTGGTCTGCCTTTCTCTCAGGCAATGCCCTACTGCCCTAAGAGCCTCAGCTGATAATCATGATGTTGGTGGTTAACAGCTTAAGGTATAATGAGCCCAGCCCTTTATCCTGGGGAATTGGCATTTCAGGGGACACTTGTGAAGACTCAAAAGTACTAAGCTGTAATCATGGACGATAAGTTACAGATGAATAAAACTAAGCAAAGTGTTCCCTATTTCTAAGTGCAGCAAGTGGTGTGTGTGTGTGTGTGTGTGTGTGTGTGTGTGTGTGTGTGTGTGTGTGTGTATGAGCAGAGAAAAAGAGAGAATGTCCCCATTTCCCCCTTTCTTTGTGTGCCCCCATTCCTGCTTGATATTAAGGATCAGCCAATAGAATCCGAAAACAATTAACAGTGTAGCTTCTCCCACACCCATCTTATCCAGAGCCTACAAATTTTCCTTCAAGAGGATTCCTGTGTTGAAAAATCATTAGTTTATAATGAAACCATAAAAATGAGCTACAGCCAAAACCGGTTTGGCTCAGTGGATAGAGCGTCAGCCTGCGGACTGAAAGGTCCCACATTCGATTCTGGTCAAGGGCATGTACCTTGGTTGTGGGCACATCCCCGGTAGCAGGTGTGCAGGAGGCAGCTGATCAATGTTTCTCTCTTATCGATGTTTCTAACTCTCTATCCCCCTCTCTTTCTCTCTGTAAAAAAATATATTTTTTAAAAAAATTAGGAAATATAACACCACTTTGTATTTCTTTTTATTTACTTAACAAATACCTTTCACTGTGTAATTTATACAATGGATGGCCTTGTATTGGCTCGAAGAGAACTAGAGCCTCTATCTGAGTGGCCATATGCTCTGCTACAAGGCAAAATAATTCTATTCCTAAAAGGAAGAAGGGGACAATAGACATGGGGGGTCAATTAGTGGATTCTGCCTACTTTCTTGAAGCCTATGGACTATCCCAGTGGTCGGCAAATCATTAGTTCAACAGAGCCAAATATCAACAGTACAATGATTGAAATTTCTTTTAAGAGCCAAATTTTTAAAACTTAATGTCTAACGCCATTTCTTCAAAATAGACTCGCCAGGCGATGGCATTTTGTGGAAAAGCCACACTCAAGGGGCCAAAGAGCCACATGTGGCTCGTGAGCCATGGTTTGCCAACCACTGGACGATCCCTTCTAGATAACAGATTGAAAGTAGTCTTATAAAGGAGTCAGAAAATGCCATTTCCCCCCTACAATTCTAAAGATTCACTTTCCCATTAGCATGAAAAACATCATCTTTAAATTACCATAATCTATCTTCTTAAAATGTTTCAGGCAATGGCCCTGGCCAGGTGGTTCAGTTGGTTGGAGTGTTGTCCCCTACACCAAAAGATTGCAGGTTCAGTTCCTACTCAGGGCACATAACTAGGTTGCAGGTTTGATCCCTGGTCAGTGTGCACATGGGAGGCAATTGATCAATGTTTATTTCTCACATCAATGTTTCTCTCACACTCTCTCTCTTGCTCCCTTTTTCTCATCCCTACCTCCATTCGTCTCTCTCTCTCTCTCTCTCTCTCTCTAAGATCAATGAAATAATATTTTGGGGTGAGAATTAAAAAAACAACTTTGAGGCAATGCATAATTCCTAGTTTAAAATACAACTTGAAACTGCTCATATTTTTATTTATTTTTTAAAAAATTGTTGACAACATTACAGATGTCCCTATTCCCCCTCGCATCACCCAGCCCCTGTCCCACCCCAGGCCTTCACCACATTATAGTCTGTGTCGATGGGCTATGTTCTTTGGTTAATCTCTGTCCCCCCTCACCCCTCCCCTCTGAGGTCTGTCTGTCTCTTCCATAAATCCATGCTTCTAAACTTACTTTGCTTGTCAGTTTATTTTGTTCATTAGATTCTACTTATAAGTGAGATCATGTGATATTTGTCTTTCTCTAGCTGGCCTATTTTGCTTAGCAAAATAATCTCCAGATCCATCCATACTGTAGAAGGCTGGGAATGCAGACTGGTACAACCACTGTGGAAACCAGTATGGAGTTCCCTCAAAAAATTAATAATGGAACTGCCATTTGACCCAGCCATCTCACTTCCAGGAATCTATATATATAAAAGCCTAAGGAACTTTTACGACCAAACAACCAGAATGACCAGTCGACCAATTGCTATGATGTGCACTGACCACAAGGGGGCAGACATTTAATGCAGGAGCTGCCCCCTGGTGGTCAGTGCGCTCCCACAGCCAACCTTCCACAGCCAGCCAATATCCCCTGGTCCCTTCCCTCAGCCAGCAACCCCCCCCCCCCATCGAGCCAATGGGGGGACCAGCCAGTCACTTTATGTCCCAAGGCCCCTCCCTCTGGCCAGCCTGGTCCCACCCCCAATGGGCCTGATTAGGACCAGGGCCAGTGACCAACCTCCTGCAGTCCCTCCCCACAGCCAGCCAGTTCCAATCGGCCCCAATTGCTGGTGAGGTCAAGGGACCCTATCCATGCACAAATTCATGCATCTAGAATATCCTAGGAATCCTGAAACACCAGTCAGAAAGAATATATGCATCCCTATGTACATAGCAGCATTATACACAATAGCTTATTTTGTAATGTTCAAACTTATCCTATATAATAAAAGCCTAATAATCAAATAGACCAAATGGTGGAACAACCAAACAACCAGTCGCTATGACATGTACTGACCACCAGGGGGCATGCATGGAACATGACCAACGGTTGGGGCGGGATGGAGGAGCAGGTGAGCAGGGGCACCAGACCAAGGTGGGGCACTGGTCGCTGTAATCTGGGGCAAACCTCTGGTGGTTATTGAAAATTCTTTGCTTCCACACGCCACAGTCCCGCCCAGTGCTTGTACCTACTACTGGTGCCAGCCCTGCTCACACCCACTGCAGGTGCTGAAGCTGCTGCTCGCACCTATTGCTGGCACCCAGCGCCAGCCCTGATCACCCCTGAAGGCTTCTCCACCTCCCCATGTTCCTGAGGGGAGATCAGGGCTGGCAGCTGCCTCTTGCACCCACTATTGGTGCCAGAGCCCCTATTCACACCCACTGCCAGTGCCAGTCTCATTCACACCCTCAGCCAGAGCTGCCGCTCACACCCGATGTCGGTGCCTGGTCTCAGTCTTGATTGCTTGGCACCATCAGTGGGTGCATGTGGTGGTTGCTGGCTCTGATTGCCTCTGAGGGCTTCTCCACCTCCCCCTGCTGCTGAGGGGCGATCAGGGCAGCAACCACCACTTGCACCCACTGGTGGTGCTGGCCCTGCTTGCACCCACTGCTGGAGCCAGCCCCAATTGCTCTGTGCCTTCAGTGGGTGCAAGCGGAGCTGGCACTGTCAGCATGTGGGAGCAGCGGCAGAGGAAGTGGGGCTGCTGGCAGACATGGGAATGGGGACTGTGGCAGGAGGGCCCAGGAAGGGGTATAGAGAATGAGCCGAGACTCACCCCTGTGCCTACCACAGCCTTGCGACCCACAGTGCCTTTCAAGGTGCACGAATTTGTCCACTGGGCCCCTAGTCTAAACATATAAAAGCCCAGCGACCGGAATAGTAGAATGAACAGAATGACCAATGGCTATGACATGCACTGCAGCAGCCTACTAGCCTGATCCAGGCCCTGATCAATTCTCCTACCCTCAGCTGGCCTGGCCTCTGATCAGCTCCCAGCATCCCAATTGCCCACAGCCCCTCCCCCCCTACAGGCCTGGCCTAATGGGTCCCAATTCAGGGCGACTGGACCCCACCCATGCACAAATTTATGCACCGGGCCTCTAGTTAGTAATAAAAGAAATGTAAGGTCTATAGGTAATAATAGAAACTGCTCATTTTGTAATGTTCAAACTTATCCTAATATATAAAAAGCCAGGGGCTGTCATGACCGAAACAACCAGATGGACAACCAAATAGCAGGCTATGTGGGACAACTAGGCGGACAGGGGTGAGGGATGATCAAACGATTGAACAGCAGGCTGCATGAAGCAAACAGGCTGGAACGGGGGCAGTTGGGGGCAACCAGGCTGGCAGGGGGGGGAGCAGTTAAGGGTTGAGGGTAACCAGGCCTGCAGAAGGGCAGTTGGGGATGACCAAGCTGGCAGGGGGAGCAGAGGGGGCAACTGTAGGCTCCACCCTGAAACTCCGCCCCATCCAAGCTGAGCACAGAGGCTTTTGCAATTTCACAAGTCTGAACCTATAAGACTGTCTCCAATACAGAAGGTATCCTGGCGTAGATACAGCTGATCCTCACAGCCAATTGGCCTGGAAGTCAACTCCTCTCAGTGATACCAACAACAATCAATGGTTAACTACAAGACTGTGCACACAGCCCACAAAGGGGTGGACCATGAGTGTCCACCTCAGGTAACTGAGGAGGCTGACCCACCAGGCCATATAGGACACCTAGCACACCAAGCCACTCTATCAACTCGGGGAAGCAGCCAAAATGCGAAGACAAAGAAACAGATCACAATTGAAAGAAATGGAGGAAGCAAACAACTGGGTATAGAGCTCAAAACCACGGTTATAAGGTTTTTCAAGAATTTTCTAGAAACCGCCAATAAATTTAGTGAGACTCTCAAGGATATGAAAAATGACCAATTAGAAATTAAGCATACACTGACTGAAATAAAGAATAATATACAGAGATCCAAAAACAGACTAGAGGATCTCAAGAATCAAGTCCAAGATTTGAAATACAAAGAAACCAAAAACACTCAACTGGAAAAGCAAAAAGAATTCAAAAATATGAAGATAGTGTAAGGAGCCTTTGGGGCAACTTCAAGCATACCAACATCAGAATTATGGGGTGATAGAAGAAAAGAGAGAGCAAGATACTGAAAACCTATTTGAAAAAGTAATGACAGAAAACTTCCCCCACCTGGTGAAAGAAATAGACTTACAAGTAGAGGAAGCAAACAGAACCCAAAGAAAAGGAATCCAAAGAGGACCATACCAAGACACATCATCATTAAAATGCCAAGAGCAAAAGACAAAGAGAATATTAAAAGCAGCAAGAGAAAAACAGTTAATTACCTACAAGGGAGCACCCATACAACTGTCAGCTGATTTCTCAACAGAAACTATGCAGGCCAGATGGGAGTGGCAAGAAATATTCAAAGTGCTGAATAGCAAGAACCTACAACCAAGATTACTCTACCCAGCAAAGCTATCATTCAGAATTAAAGGGCAGATAAAGAGCTTCACAGATAAGAAAAAGCTAAAGGAGTTCATCACCACCAAACCAGCATTATATGAAATGCTGAAGGTATTCTTTAAGAAGAGGAAAAAGAAAAAGGTAAAAATAAAAATTTTAAAAACAAATACATATCTAGCAACAAGTGAATCTAAAAATCAAGTGAATAAAAACATCTGATGAACAGAATAAACTGGTGAATATAATAGAATCAGGGACATAGAAAGGGAGTGGACTGACAATTCTCAGGGAAAAGGGGTGTGGGGGTGCGAGAAGAGACTGGACAAAAATCGTACACCTATGGATGAGGACAGTAGGGGGGGGGTGAGTAAGGGCAGAGGGTGGGGTCGGAACCAGGTGGAGGGGAGCTATGGGGGAAAAAAGAGGAACAATTGTAATAATCTGAACAATAAAGCTTTATTAAATTTAAATAATAAAATAAAATAATGATGATCCTAAATGCTGATGAAGGTGCAATAAGGCAGACTGTTTCACATATTACAGATTAAATATAAATTCATATAACTGTTCCAGAGGACAAATTGCCAAGTTACAAATACAGAAAAAATAACAACAACAAACTTTTGTTGATTGCCTGGGAAAAATGTAAAAATCTGTTAATACATTAGCTTAGTGAGGTATCAGAAAGCATGTCCTTTCATATATTATTGGTGGGAGTATAATTGTAATAAGCAGTGTGGGGAATGCCTAGCACGCACACACAAAAAATGCACATACTCTGACTCAGTATTTCTCTCTAGAGATCTGTCTTACATATATGGGGTGGACAAAAGTCGGTTTATAGTTATGAGTATGCAAAACACAGCTTACTCTTGTTATTATTTATTAATTATTGTATTATTTTCCTTATGAAGAACAGCAAACCTACTTTTGCCCATCCCTGTAAATGTGCACATCTGTGATATTTCTACATAAAAGAGTATTCCATGCAGACTTGTTTGTAGTGGCAAAAGATTGAAAAGGGCTTAGATGTTTATCTTTGGAAGGGGGCAACTAAATGCCATGCAATTTTTAAGAAATATATTGTTAAAATTCTGAAAATCAAAGTACACAAGATTTATTGCTATAAAACCATAATTTAATGGGTTTCTTTAAAGGTGACAAGAAGATACAGATACACACACACACACAGAGTCTGGGAAAGAAGCAACATGATGAAACATGATTGAAGAAAGAAGGATAACTTGTTCCCTTTTATATCCTTTTACTTTTTTAAAAAATATTTTTTATTGATTTCAGAAAGGAAGGGAGAGGGAGAGAGAGAAACATCAATGATGAGAGAATCATTGATTGGCTGTGTCCTGCACACTCCCTACTGGAATGGAGCCCACAACCCCAGCATGTGCCCTTGATCAGAATTGAATCTGGGACCTTCAGGCTACAAAACTATGCTCTACCCATTGAGCCAAACTGGTTAGGGCCCTTTTATATCATTTAAATTGTTTAATTCTTTTTATCTTATATCACTACTTCTTTTCTTTTAAAAAATATATTTTATTGATTTTTTACAGAGAAGAGGGAGAGGGATAGTCAGAAACACTGATGAGAGAGAAACATCGATCACTTGCCTCCTGCACACCTCCCACTGAGGATGTGTCCGCAACCAAGGTACATGCCCTTGACCAGAATCGAACCCAAGGACCCTTCTGCAGGTGAAGGCTGACAATCTATCCACTGATCCAAACTGGTTAGGGAACATATATCACTTTTTTAACAAATCTGAAAAACTTTAAAAATCACTATTAATACTCTATGACTCTGTACTTACCTTTCTAGCAATATATCCAAAGAAATAACCTGAGAAACAAACAAAAATGTATGCCCATAATGCATCAAAAACTTGGATAGAGCCTAAATGCCCACTGTTATGGAAACAATTGTGAAAACTATAATTATTAATGTAATAATTGTCCTGGAAATTGATATAATGAAAAACAAAAAACAACAACATAAACTTAGTAAAAAGGCCACAAGTACATATAATAGTTGTTGCCACTGGAGAGTAGCACTATGAGTGTCTATTATTCTGTTTCTTTATACTTCTTTGTTTAATATCAGTCAAGGTTTCTGATTGTAAGTGACAGAAATACAAATCAAACTAGCTTAATTAAAGGGATATTTGTTGGCTCAGTGAATCAGTTACTAGAACTGCACATTGGAGTCAGTGTCTGCTCTAGTAGACCTCCATCTGCCTTATAACTCTGTTGTCAGTAGCTCCTGGATTCACACGGTAGAGTTTTGCCACTAAAGGAACAAAGAATATTCTCCATTCTTTTGGACAGGCTAGGGCAGCCGTGGGCAAACTACAGCCCGCGGACTGGATCCGGCCCGCAGAGCTGAAAGAGCGGAGGGTACTCTTGCTCTCTCCTCTGCTCCTTCACCAGCAGCCCAAGATGAGAGTGCCAGCATGGTCAGGTTGCTTTTGTTCTGGCCCTCTGGTCCAGTTTAAGAACCCATGGTGGCCCTCGAGTCAAAAAGTTTGCCCACCCCTGGGCTAGGGGAAGATCCAGCTAAAATAATCCAAATGAAAAATCCTCATTGGCCCACTCTATTTTTTAAAATAAAGTTTTATTGATTTCAGAGAGAAAGGGAGAGGGAGAGCGAGATAGGAATATCAATGATGAGAGGGAATCATAGATGGGCTGTTTCCTGCATGCCCCCTACAGGGGACCAAGCCCTCAACCTGGGCATGTGCCCTAACTAGGAATCAAACCCTGACCTCCTGGTTCATAGGTGGAGCCTCAATCGCAGAACCACACCAGCCAGGCTCACTGACTCACTTTAGATCACATGCCCAACCATTACCCAATCACAGTGACAGGGCGGTAGTGAGACACTGTGATTGGTCAACATGGGTCAGGTATCTACTTTTATTTTTTTTTTTTTTTTTATTTTTTTTTTTTTAATAAATCTTTATTGCTCAGATTATTACAATTGTTTCTCCTTTTTCTCCCCCATAGCTCCCTTCCACCTGATTCCCACCCCACCCTCTACCCTTACCCCCTCCCCCCACTATTGTCCTCATCCATAGGTTATACAATTTTAATCCAGTCTCTTTCTGCACCCCACACCCCTTCACCCTGATAATTATCTATCCACTCCCTTTCTTTGCCCCTAATTCTATTATATTCACCAGTTTATTCTATTCCTGAGATTTTTAATTCACTTGACCTTCTTCCTCTTCTTAAGTAATACCTTTCAGCATTTCATATAATACTGGTTTGGTGGTGATGAACTCCTTTAGCTTTTTCTTATCTGTGAAGCTCTTTATCTGCCCTTCAATTCTGAATGATAACTTTGCTGGATACAGTAATCTTGGTTGTAGGTTCTCCCTATTCATCACTTTGAATATTTCTTGCCACTCCCTTCTGGCCTGCATGGTTTCTGTTGAGAAATCAGCTGATAGTTGTATGGGTGCTCCCTTATAGGTAACCAACTGCTTTTCTCTTGCTGCTTGTAAGATCTTCTTTTTGTCTTTTACCCTTGGCATATTGATGATGATGTGTCGAGAAGAATTTTTCTTTGGGTTCCTCTTGTTTGGGGTTCTGTAGGCTTCCTGTACTTGTAAGTCTATTTCTTTCACTAGGTGAGGGAAGTTTTCTGATATTATTTCTTCAAATATGTTTTCAGTATTTTGCACTCCCTCTTCTTCTGGCACCCCCATAATTCTGATGTTGGTGCGCTTGCAGTTGTCCCAGAGGCTCCTAACACTATCTTCAACTTTCTGGATCCTCTTTTCTTCTTCCTTCTCCAGAGGAGTGTCTTTAGGCTCTTTGACCTGATTCTTGTGTTCTTCCATTCTGCTGTTGGATCTCTGCATAATATTTTCCAATTTAGTCAGTTTATCTATACTTTTTAGTTGGGTCTCATGAAGTTTATCGAGCTTTTCTAGGATATTGTTGCATAACCTTAGAACCGTAGTTCTGAACTCTATATCCTCCATCTCTTTTGTTTGAGATCTATTTCCTTGTCTCGGCATTATCACTATTTTTCAGAGTTGGTAGGATGGCTTTGTGTGTTTGGTGTCCTATATAGCACAGTGGGTCAGCCTCCTCAGTTACCTGAGGTAGACACTCTTGGTGATCCCCTTTGTGGACTGCGTGCACAGCCTTGTTGTAGCTAAGTCTCTATTGTTGTGAATTGACCTTCAGGCCAATTGGATGTGGGTATCAGCTGTGTCTACTCTGGGATAACTTCTGTATTGGAGACAGTCTTATAGGATCAGACTTGAAAAACTGCAGAAGCCTCTGCTCAGCTTGGATGGGGCGGAGTCTCAGGGCTGAACTGACAGTCTTGGCTTCTGCCCTGCCCTTGTGCACTCGCCTGAGTTTCCGCCTGACCGGCCCAGTTTCCCCAAGCAAGAGCGTGGGTGCCCCAGGGGCTCGCCCGGACTTGGGCTGGTCTCTGTAGTCTGGAGCTTCTGACTCCTTCCGCTACAGAGAGGCCGCCACCTTGTACAGAGAGGCGGCGGCAGCCTCCGTGGTCAGACTGGAGCTTCTGACTCCTTCCGCTACGGAGAGGCTGCCACCTTGTACAGAGAGGCAGCGGCAGCCTCTGCGGTCAGACCTGGAGCTTCTGACTCCTTCCGCTACAGAGAGGCCGCCATCTTGTACATAGAGGCAGCGGCAGCCTCCGTGGTCAGACTGGAGCTTCTGACTCCTTCCGCTACGGAGAGGCTGCCACCTTGTACAGAGAGGCAGCGGCAGCCTCCGCGGTCAGACCTGGAGCTTCTGACTCCTTCCGCTCCGGAGGGGCGGCGGTCAGACCTCAGCGCGTACTTGCTCACGCGCGCGAGTCTGTAGACCCTGCAGACTGCGACTGCGGCTCCCGGTCCCTGGTCTCCCAGTCTCTGAGTCTCTGAGTCTCTGGGTGCCTTTCTCTACAGTCCAGACGCCACCCGTATGAGCCTGGGACCACGGAATTTCAGCCGGGGCTGGGGTTCAGTACAGTCCGAAAGGGTTCCGTGCAATCGGGGATTCCTCCCCTCCCACCGCCAGGCAGGTATTCAGCGGCCGCGTGCGCGAGTGTCTCCTACCTCAGTGCTTTTCGGCTCCCAGTCCGATCCGTGAGCCTCTCTCTTTCTTTCTAGTTGTAGCTATTCCACTCCGCCAGCTTTCCTGACGTTTTGGTGAAGTCCTTTTTGATTTTAGTTGTTTTTTTAATTAAATTGTTGATGAGGCGGCAGCTTAGGAGACTGCCTAGGCCGCCATCTTGGATGTTCTCAGGTATCTACTTTTAAACCAATCACTATGGAGAGGAAAGTAGATTTATGAAAGAAGACAGCACCAAGGGGAAGTAACAGGATCTGTTCTGCTTGAGTTTGTGGCTAGTCTTGAGGCCACTCACATTCCTCATGCTGTAGAAGAACTTAAAAACAAAACAAAACAGCAGCACCCACCCTGGCTAGACAGAGTGATGAGGAATGTGATATACCTAGAAGAAAGCTAGCTATTGGGCCATCAAAATAGCAACTGCCCATTGCACTGAGAATGTCAATGAGAATGTTACCTTGAATAATCACAAAAACAATTATAAAATGAAAAAATAACATCATTTCCCTCTTTCCCCCTCTCATACTGAGGTTTAGTAATGCCTCTGGAATACTTACTTACAGGCCTTCTGGTTACTTGGGGAAAAAATTATATCCACCTTCTCATTAGAACTTGAAATCCACTTTGCTCTTTCTGTATACATCACAAGATGTCTTTTTTAAAAAAAAATATACTTTATTGATTTTACACAGAGAGGAATTGAGAGGAATAGAGAGTTAGAAACATCGATGAGAGAAACATCGACCAGCTGCCTCTTGCACACCCCCCACTGGGGATGTTCTCCCCAACCAAGGTACATGCCCTTGACCGGAATTGAACCCGGGACCTTTCAGTCTGCAGGCCGACACTCTATCCACTGAGCCAAACCGGTTTTGGCAAGATGCCTTTCTTAATAGCTTATTACTTCAATGTTTTGAAAAAATTTATATAATCTACTCTATTCTCAAAACCGGTTTTGGCTGGACTTCCTACCTTTAAAGCTCCATTTGTTTAAAATAATGTAAATGAGTGAATGACTCAATTCACTGTGTAGTATTTCTTTTATTAATACTACAGCACCAGGCACTTAAAACCTGCAGTTCATTAAATAACAACCCTGCTAAGTTTATATTATTTTCCCATTCTCTACATGAGGACACTAGGGCTCCAAGAGTTTAGGTACCTTGCCCAACCAAAGATGAGAAGTGGAAGCTTTTGGATTTGAAGCCAGATCTGCCTCCTTTTTAAAAAGCACTTTTCAGTCTAGAAAACTATTCATAAGGATCATCAGCACATAGCCGTGAGTGGAGAGGGCCTGTTCCTTTAAAAGTCAGTAGTACCCCATGCACATCCCAGGGCTCCTGCTAGCCGGCTGTGAGATCTTCAACTCACATCACCTATCTCATTTTTCTTAATCAGAAATCGGAGGAGTGGTCCATGTCCTGTTTACCTCAAAGTGTGATTTGTACAACCCACACACTTCTACAGCCGTGCTTCTGCAAAAAGTCCTTTCCCCTGGCAGCAGAGATGGAAACAGAACTGTTTCAGGTCCTTCACAGATCCAACACAAACGGTTTTGACAAAATAGTGGGAATCAGTGGTCCAAATTTGAAACAGTATTTCCCAAAGCAAATTGAGTTTAAAAGAAAGAAATGTTCAGATTATTAAGATATTTCCAAATAGTCCTGGCCGGGGAGCTCGGTTGATTAGGGAATCATCCCAACCCGTAAAAGTTGTGGGTTTAATCCCCAGTCAGTGCTCATTCAAGAAGCAACCAATGAATGCATAAAGAAGTGGAACAACAAATGGACATCTCTCTCTCTCTCTCTCTCTCCATCCCTTTCCCTTTCTAAAAAAAAAACCAATCAATAAAATTTGTTAAATATAAATTCTCAAATAAAGCATATGTTTATCTAATGTAAACCTTATTCAAAATATAATTGTCAATGTAGCCAAAACCTGAAATTTTGAAGTTGAATATCAGATTTGGTAAAATTGGAGTGTGTTAAAATATTGCTGTAAGGTACACTTCAATAGATTGGAGTATAGCTAACATAATCTCATTTTAAAATCTTTGAACCAAGAAAGAACGAACCTCTCCTTCCAATGCTGTATTCAGCCCAGAACATTGCGGGCTTGGGGTATCAATTGTGTTGCTTTCATTTCACACGCTCAAATCATTTGCTTCTAAGGCACACCCTCTATGCTGAGGTGACAGTGTCAGGAGGGACATCCAACCTCACCAACACTCTGTTACCAGGACCACCCAGACCCTCTGAGTGCCAGGCCACCAGGTCAAGACTTTCCTTGCCTTGAGGAAACGTACATCTGGAGCCTGACGGTGTCCTTACCTACTGCTTGGTTGCCCTCAAAACTATGTGTGGCTCAGAGATCCGAGCATCAACCTATGAACCAGGAGGTCAGGGTTCCATTTCTGGTCAAGGCACATGCCTGGGTTATGGGCTTGATCCCCAGTAGGGGGCATGCAGGAGGCAACCAATCAATGATTTTCTGTCATCATTGATGTTTCTATCTCTCCCTCTGCCTTCCTCTCTGAAATAAATAAAAATATATTTTTTTAAATGTATGTTAGTCCTTCAGAGATGTTCTAATAATGTTGAACCACAAAAAAGAACATATTGGTTCTCCATAATTTGGGCACATTTACTCATCTCATCCCTACCTCCCCTCTCCAGGGTCCAACTCTGCAAACCAAGGGCTCCATATAAGTAGCCTTTGTCAAGCCACAAAAGATCCCGTTATATCCTTTCCCTAGATCCCAGGGGGCCTACTTGACATTCATTTACATAACTGTGTTTAGCTTCTCAAGTAATACTTGAGAACAAAAAAAACCAAGGAGAATCTCCACCAAAGGGTCTTGCTATTTTTAAACAGAGCCAATATTTAAATGCAATTTAAACAATGGCTAATGTATTTGACTAAACTTATTTCTAACCAGGCAAATTCACCACTAACACAAGGTCCGATATGTGTATACCGGACCTTGTGTTAGTGGTGAATTTGTGTTAGTGGTGAATTTATGTTAGTGGTGAACATACCTATGCATATATACATACACGTATGTGTGTGTGTACACACACACACACACACACACACACACACACACACAGGTTTGCTTCCCCAACTCAGATCCATAAATGTTTCTATGTTCTATGATTGCATACACTCTAATAGTTCTTACTTACAGAATTTGCCAAAGTTAAAAGAACATTTGAGCATTTAAAATTTTTTAATTAAAAAATTTTTTAAGTAGTTAAATTTTTGTGTGAATTTCACTATTAAATTGTAGAATCTAATTCAACAAACAAAATTTAGGATTATGGGGGTATCAAAATCTAACAAGATAGTTTCTGAGACTTTATTTAATGAACTATAGGAGCAAGTAATGGTAAACTCCAATATCTTTCTGAATATATCAGTCTTTTGGACTTCCTACCTTTTTTTTAAATGTTATTTATTTTATTTTTTTTACAGAGAGGAAGGGAGAGATAGATTGTTAGAAACATCGATGAGACAGAAACATCGATCAGCTGCCTCCTGCACAACCCCCACTGGGGATGTGCCAGCCACCAAGGTACATGCCCTTGACCGGAATCGAACCTAGTACCTTTCAATCCACAGGTTGAATCTCTATCCACTGAGCCAAACCGGTTTTGGCTGGACTTTCTACCTTTAAAGATCCATTTGTTTAAAATATCTAGATTCACAATTGACTAAAACATAGCAAATAGGTTATGGGTTTTTGGATCCGTCGTCAGCAGAGCTAAGCTTCAACCCTACTTGTAACTTCATGGAGGTGGATCCTCCCAGACTCACTTAGCACATGCTTCATAAAATCGTTGTGAAGTTTAAATGAAAAACAAAACAAAACAGTGTCAAGCACCCAGCAAGTGCTTACAAACATCAGCCATAGTAATTACTATAATCTTTTCTCTAATTTAAACTAAGATATTTTAGTTTCACAAGCTATACTTACTATTTACTGCTCATGCATGTGCCACTTCCATCATTTCTATTACCACAGCAAGATGTTTTATATTGTCCTTTACAAAGTGGTAAATTTCACCTCTCCTAGATACGCTCAGTGCTGTAAAATGCAGAAAGCAAAAAAGTAATTCAATTGGGAAGACTCCTCTCTTGCTAGTATTATGATATTTAAACATTTAGCTTATCGATTCTCTTTGCATTTAAATCCATTTTAGATGTTAACAATGGCTAATCTAATTGCTAGTGACCCAACAATTAACACATGAACACAAATCATGGACATCAAGTACATATTAAAATCAAATAACAGGTACTTTTTTTTTCTTTTAGTTCTTTGAGGTTATTGATCAAGCCCAATGTAATTTCCTTTTCCAAATGGAATTCCGGTTCTTATGTAAGAAAGAGGAAGTAACAACATCCCCTGGAAAGGGCTATCAGACCTCCCTGACTAGGTTAGGATGTCAGTGGAAAGGAGGAAATGAAAATTAAACATCTCAGCTAAAACATAGATGGGAAACTGGATAAGCTGATCACTCTCTATTTTGATTACTACATTTGTTAAGGCTAAATGCCTGATCCATATTTGGGATTGTTAGTTACTCTGCTTAAAAAAAAAAAAAGTAAACGAATGATCCCATCAACATTGTGATGTGGTTGAGATTTATCTGCATCAAATCTGACCATGTTTGAAAATCTTGATCTATTTAAAAGGTTCAAATTTAGCAGAACTTTCTTCCTTGTCAGCACTCAGAAAAGCCTTTGAAATGGATAGGAACGGAATCACAAGCGGGTTGTAAAACAGGCCCAAAACATTCTGTGAAATTCCAAATGTCTTTTCCACAGCTACATTCTCCTCCCATTTTTACTCTATACTCACTTTAAGGGAAAGATATTCAGTAGATCAGAAACTGGAAGTTGGTCTCTAGTGAAGCCTAGAGCATATTTGTTAGGAGGTTGGTGATTTTTAGAGCTTCTCCCTCCTCAGACAGCTTCCTTTCCACCCCCAGCCGGTGTGAACTGGGCCAACGTTACCTTGATGGAAATGCTTAACCATTTCCTCTAGCTTTTCGTACAATGATCAGCGCAATGCTCAACAATGGTGGTGTTTATATTACTAGGTTGATTTACTAAATCATATTGCTCCTCATCCCTAATCTCCACGATTCCTTCATAATATTTCACTGAATGCACTCATAAAATGGGATTAATCACATTCGCCTATTATAGTGGACAGTTATGGATTTTATCTTAATCTTCAGATACAAGCATCTGAATCTCCTCTAAGAAATACAGTTTCCCTGCTCAACCCGTGGTGTCATAAATGCTGTTGCCCTCACCCCCAACTCTAAAGATGGGTATATGTATCAGGACTGATGGGGCCAAAGCATGGAGGCCTACAGCCCTTGGTCTTTGGTTCCTGCTCCTATCATACTATAAAGCAATGACTTTTGCACCAAGCCAAGTTGGAAACATTATCTCCAAAGAAATTTAGGTAGTGTATGTATTGTATTCATGCAATAACAACTCCAAGTACAGGTCTGGAGCGCCAGAGAAGACCCACTTTGTTGTGGTGTTTGAGGACAGGCTCAACCTGAACACCTGCCCCAGCATTTTGATGTGAATCCTGTCATTCACATTCGTACCCCCTAACACAAAACCTAGCTCTAAATCGGGGTCAGAACAAAGAAAACCCCATCCACGCTACCTATAATAATCACATTTGTCTTTGATTCTCAGAAAGATATATATATGAAAAACATAAATCGGGAGGAAATTCTTTAGCTCAAGTGACAATAACCAAAACAAATATTTTTAAAAATTGACACAAACAGCAGAAATAAAGATGATTCATAAAACATAAGAAACTACAAAGAATTCCCATTTGTGTCCAAAAAGAGAAAATATTGTATCTGAGAAGAGACTACTATGAAAAAAAGAGCAAAAGAATACACTGTAGAGTTAATGGAGATTAAAAATAATAAAATCTAAGAAATACAAGAACATCTCTTAAAACATAGAGCAAAAAAGATTTTAAAAAATGGAAAACACAAGAGGAAAATTTCAAGAGAGGTAGAACCAACTACAAGAACCTATATCTGTCCAACAGGAGACCCAGGCAGGAATAGAGAACTGATGGAAGAAATCATAAAAATATTAGAAGAACATCCCCCAGAGTTGATATAAGATATAAAATTTCAGACTGAAAGAACCTGTTTAAATCCAAACAGGATTAAAAAAGATTCATACCTAGACACATTGTGAAATTTCAGAACACCATGGATAAAGACAACACACTAAAAGCTTTTGGGAGGAGGGGTTAGGAGGAACAGGTTACTACAAACGAATTGGAATTTTAGGGATCCATTGCTACCTGGAATGCAAGAAAGCAATGGGGTAGAGCAAAGCAGCTGTGGGAAATGCCTGATGTTCTGGCCGGAGAAGTGGCCAGTGGTGCGACGGAGCAGCCCAGGGACCTGAGACAGACTGCAGAACAGCACGTCAGAGGTGGAAATCCAAGTCAAACACAGACGGACAGAAGGACAGCCTCACTGAGCGATGAAGAGTGTCAGTTGTACCCGAGGCAGTCTAGCATTTGCAAATACATGTGGAGAATTTTCAGGAGAATTTTCAGGTGAGAACAGGCATTCTTAGCTAAGACACCGAGAGGTGATTAAAGCCGTATTGGAACATCGAGATAAAGCAGTAGTGAAACATCAACGTTTCTAAAGAGCTTTGTCTTAGTTTTCCAGGGCTGCTCTAATAATTCACTGCAAACTGAATGGCTTAGTTAGTTACAGCGTTTTCCCAAGAGACCAAAATTGCAAGTTCAATCTTAGGTCAGGCACATACCAGAATCAACCAATGAATGCGTCAATAAGTGGAACAAACTGATGTTTCTCTCTCCCTCTCTCTCCCCCCTTTCCTCGTTCTCTCTCTTTTTTTAAAAAAAAATATATATTTTATTGATTTTTTACAGAGAGGAAGAGAGAAGGATAGAGAGTTAGAAACATCAATGAGAGAGAATCATCAATCAGCTGCCTCTTGCACACTCCCTACTGGGGATGTACCCGCAACCAAGGTACGTGCCCTTGACCGGAATCAAACCTGGGACCGTTCAGTCCACAGGCTGATGTTCTATCCACTGAGCTAAACCGGTTTCAGCCTCTTTCTCTTTTTAAAAAATATATTTAAATATTCATTGTCGAGAGTATTAAAGATGTTCCCCTCCCCCACCTTTACTTCTCCCTCCACCTGGTTCCCATCCTGCCCCAGACCTTCACCACTCTATCTTTTGTGTCCATAGGTAATGCATATATGCTATGTTTATATATATATATATATATATATATATATATATATATATATATATTTGATTTTTTACAGAGAAGAAGGGAGAGGGATAGAAAGCTAGAAACATCGATGAGAGAGAAACATCGACCAGCTGCCTCCTGCACACACCCTACCGGGGATGTGATCGCAACCAAGGTACATTCCCTTGACCGGAATCGAAACTGAGACCTTCCAGTCCAAAGACCGACGCTCTAGCCACTGAGCCAAACCGGTTTTGACTATGCTATATTCTTTGGTAAATCTCTTCCCACCCACTCCCCATTCCCTCTGAGATTCGTCAGACTGTTTCATGTTTCTCTGCGGCTGGTTCTATTTTATTCATCAACTTATTTTGTTCATTAGATTAATTGTTCGTTTATTTTTATATTTAATTGTTGATAACTATGTATTCATTGCCATTTTGTTGTTCATATTTTTTTAACTCCTTTAACTCTTTCTTGTCTGTGAAGCTCTTCATCTGACCTTCAATTCTAAATGACAGCTTTGCTGGGTTCAGTAATCTTGGTTGTAGGTCCTTGCTGTTCATCACTTTAAATACGTGACCCCAGTGCTCCAGAGGGGCCGTGTGCCCTGGGTGAGCCATATGTCCCAGGGGGCCGTGTGCCCCGGGTGAGCCATGTCCCCCAAAGGGGCCGGGTGTCCTGGGTGAGCCGTGTGTCCCAGGGGGCCATGTGTACCGGGAGAGCCGTGTGTCCCAGGGGAAGCAGTTGGACCCAGGGGGAGGGGCAGTGAGAACCAGAGGAGGAGCAGATAGTGGTCCTGAGATAGTCACCATAAAACAAGCAGACTGCCAAATGAGGAGCGGATTCTATTCATGTGATCCTGAGATAGTCACCATAAAACAAGCAGATTGTCAAATGACAGCAGGGAGGGGAAGGAGACCTGGGGCGAGATAAGAGAACAACCGAAGGACTGGTATGCATGAATATAAGTACAACAAACGAACACAGAACTCTGGGGAGGGAGGGCATGAATGGGAGGTGGGGGGGGGCAATGGTAAGATATGTACACATATAATACCTTTAAAAAAATTGAAAAATAAATATTTCTTGTCATTCCTTTCTGCCCTGCAAAGTTTCTGTTGAGAAATCAGCTCACAGTCCTATATGTGCTGCCTAGTAGGTAACTATTTGCTTTTTTCTTGCTGCTTTTAAGATTCTCTCATTGTCTTTAACTGTTGGCTTTTTAATTGTGATGTGTCTTGGTGTGAGCCTCTTTGGGTTCCTCTTGATTGGGACTTTCTGTGCTTCCTGGACTTGTAAGTCTACTTCTTTCACCAGGTAGGAGAAGTTTCCTGTCATTATTTCTTCAAGTAGGTTTTCAATATCTTGCTGTCTCTCTTCTCCTTCTGGCACCCACTCCATAGTGTGAATATTGGTACTTTTGAAGTTGTCCCAGAGGCTCCTTATCAACTATCTTTTTGCTTTTAGCTCTTATGATTGGGTATTTTTTGCTTCCTCATATTCCAAATCACTGATTTGACTCTCAGCATCCTTTACTCTACTACTATTGATTCCCTGTAACTTATTCTTCATTTCAGTTATTGTATTCTTCATTCCTGACTGGTCCTTTTTCATGTCTTTGGTGTTCTCACTAATTTCCTTAAAATTCTCACCAAGATCTTTGAAAGTCTCACTAAGTCCCTTGAAACTCTCATTAAAAGCTTTGAGCATCTTTATAACTATTGTTTTGAACTCTGTATCTAGTAGTTTGCTTTGCTTCTACTTCATTTAGGTCTTTTTCTGGAGATTTCTTCTGTTCTTTCATTTGTGACATGTTTCATTGTTTCCACATTTGGCTGTAGGTTGTTTGTTTGTTTTTAATGAATTAGATAGAGATGCTCTGTCTCCTGGAGTTGATAGAATGGCCTTATACAGTAAGTGTTCTGTAGGGCCCAGTAGCTTAGTCTTCCCAATCACTTGAGCTGGGCACTCTAGGTGCATCCTTGTGTGGGTTGTGCCTTGTAGTTGAGCCTTGATTGCTGTTGGTGTCATTGGGAGGAATTGACCTTCAGGCCAAATGGGTGTGAAGACCAGCTGTAACTACAGTGGATTAACTGCTATGCAGGAAATATTCGTAGGAAGCTAGACTTGGCTTTGGTGTTAGTATGTCACTCATGGAAGTGTAGAGTTGGAATCTAGTGTGGTCTGAAGTTGTGCACTGGCTTTGTGGCCTCCCAGGAGGTCAAAGTCAGCCATTGCCTGTGCCCTTCTTGGGGCCACCTGTCAGGAGCTACAGAGTGATTTGCAGATAGCTGATACTTATGCTGGACTTGGGAGCGCCCAGGAGAGGCCAAGATGTGAAACAAGGCAAGCTGCTGCTATTGCCAGGCCTTGGCCCTATTAAGAGGAATGGGGCACACTTATGCCAGCTGCTTCTTGTTTTGAGAGATTTTAGGAAAGTTTGAAGCCTGAGTCAAACATGGAAAAGCCACTGCAAACAGCTTGGGTGGGGCTGCAAATTGGGCTGGGGTGGTATCTCAGGGAATCACCAAGGTGGAGCCAATAGTTTGAGTCAGGTTGATGGAAACTCAGATATGGTTACCAGTAAGCTCTGCAATGGGGGGAGGTCTCAGCACAGTAACAATGGCCTCTGCCAGCACTTTTGTCTGGGAGAAAGCTGCCCCAGAGTTCTTGCACCAGTGCCTGAGCTGGGAATCTTGTTCCTGCTTGTATATTCCTGGATCCCCACCAAGCTACTGCCCTAGTGCTGGAGTTCATAGGAAGCGACTCCCAGTAAATCTGTGATGGGCCCTTTAAGAGTCACTGCCTGGAACTCCAACAGTCTCTATATTACTCAGCTACAATCCCTATTGGTTTTTATAGCCCAAAGTTGTGGGGACTTCTCTTCTAGGCACTGGAACCCTGTGCTGAGGGGTCTGGTGTGGGGCTGGGACTCCTTGCTCCTCATGGGAGGCCTCTGGAATCTATATATCCTTCCCCATTAAGAAACACACCACATGTGAGTGTGGGACTAGCCTGTTCCATGCCTCCACCCTTCCTACCAGTCTCCATGTGCTTTCTTCTTTACTTCTCTAGTTGTAGGCCTTCCATCCAGCCAGATTTCAGGCAATTCTGAATGAATGTGGTTCTGTATATTAGTTGTAATTTTTAAAAATATATATTTTATTAATATTTTACAGAGAGGAAGGGAGAGAGATAGAGAGCCAGAAATGTCAATGAGAGAGAAACATTGACCAGCTGCCTCTTGCACACCCTCCACCGGGGATGTGCCCGCAACCAATGTACATGCCCTTGACCGGAATTGAACCCGGGATCTTTCAGTCCGAAGACCGATGCTCTACCACTGAGCCAAACCGGTTTTGGCTATATTAGTTGTAATTTTGATGTGATTGTGGGAGGCAGTGAGTACCCACATTTACCTACACCATCATTTTGGTTTTCTCCTCTGTTTTTCTAAAATCTTACCTAATAATAGACAAACATGTAAATTGACCGTACCTCTGCCACACCACCAGCCAACCAGGAGTGATATGCAAATTAACCCAACAAAGATGGCAGTTAATTTGCATACACAGGCACCAAGTGATGAGGGTAGGACTATTGCATCTTCACCATAGTGATGATGCAGATGTTCTGCCCCACCTCCGGTCTTTCAGGGCCTCTGGGCAGCATGGGAAGGCAGGGCCAGAGCGGAAAGAGGCAGCTCCCAGAGTGGAAAGAGGTGGCTCCAGGGCCTGAGTGGAAAGGGGCTGGGCTAGGCTAGAGTGGAAAGGCAGTGCCGGCAGCCAGGGAAAGGGAAGTCCATTCTAGTATGAATCTTCATGCATTGGGCTTCTAGTCAATAAATAAACAAACAAATAAATTTAAAGATAAGATGAAGCCAATAGAAAACAAATAGAAGATGGTAGACTGAACCCTGTCCTATATAATAAAACCCTAACATGCAAATCAAAAGAATGGTGGAACAACCGGTCACTATGATGTACACTGACCACCAGGGGGCAAATGCTCAACACAGGAGCTGACCCCTGGTGGCCAGTGCCTTTCCATAGGGGAGATGCCACTCAGCCAGAAGCCAGGTTCATGGCTGGCAATTGCAATGGCAGTGGCAGAAACCTCTCCCCACCTCCGCTGCAGGCAGGTAGTAAGGAGCAAGGGGTCCTGGAATGCAAGAGGGATGTCTGACTGCTGGCTTAGCCCCAGTCCCTAGGGGTACTGGGCCTAAGCTGGCAGGCAGACATCCCCAGACATCCTCCGAGGGGCCCAGACTGCAAGAGGAAGCAGGTTAGGCTAAGGGAACCCCCCCCTCCAGTGCATGAATTTCTTGCACGGGGCCTCTGGTTATATAAATAAGCTCATTAAAAGTAAGTGAATGTCAGTTTCTTGGAAATGATTAAATTACATGTTGTTTATTAGAAACACATGTAAACATAAAGACACAGATAATTTGAAAATATAAAATGGAAAAAGGCATAGCATGAAACACTAATCAAAAGAAAGCTGGTATGACTATACTTATGAGACAAAATGTACTTTCAGGCCAGAAGTGTTATTAGAGATAAAGAACATTTCATAATAATAAAAGTGTTAGTTCAATAGGAAAATCCAACAATTCTAAATTTGTATGGACATAGCATAGGCTTAATATATATAAAGAAAAAGTTAAGTAAAATAAAAGAATAAATAAACAAATTCACAGTCATAATTGGAGATTTTAGCACACCTCTCAGTAACTAAAAACAAGAAGACCAAGTAATCAATAGAAAGATATTTAAACATTATTAAGCCACTTAACTTAATTGATATTTATAGGACACTATACCCAATAACTGCAAAATATACATTCTTTTCAAATGTACACCAAATATAGACCATCTTCTGGGTCATAAAGAAAGACTCAGCAATTTTCAAAAGACTGAAATTGTACAGAGTATATTCTCTGACAATTAGAAATCAATATATAAATATAAGGAGAAAATCCCAAAATGTATTAAAATTAAGGAACATACTTCTAAATGACATGTAAGTAAAAGAGGAAATTGAAAAATATTTTGAACTGAAGAATAATGAAAATAAAACATCAAATGTGTAGGATGCAGCTAAAGCAATGCTTAGAAGAATATTAATGGCTTCTAATGAATACATGAGAAAAAGGAATGGTGAAAAATCAATACTCTAAGCTTTCATTTTATGAAACTAGAAGAAGAGTAAATCAAATTCAAATAAATTCAAATAAGCTCAAATAAAGAAGAAGCAAATAATAAAGAACACAGTAATCAATGAAATAGAAAGTATATATACAATAGAGAAGTCATCAAAGTCAAATTTGTTCTTTAAATAGAGTAGTAAAATCTAAAATTCCTAGAAAGAATAATCAATAAAAGAGAAACAAATAACCAATATCTGGAGTTTCAAATGTGATATCATTACACAGACTACAGATATTTAGAGAACATAATGAACAACCTTTTGCCAATAATTTTGACAATATAGACAAATTCTTTGAAAAATATAATTTACTAAAACTGAAATAAAGAAGTAAAATACCAATATTATGATATACTTTAAGAAATGGAGCCGAAACCGGTTTGGCTCAGTGGATAGAGCATTGGTCTCCGGACTGAAAGATCCCGGGTTTGATTCCAGTCAAGGGCATGTACCTTGGTTGCTGGTACACCCCCAGGAGGGGGTGTGCAGGAGGCAACTGGTTGATGTTTCTCTCTCACTGATGTTTCTAGCTCTCTATCCCTCTCCCTTCCTCTCTGTGGAAAATCAATAAAAATATATTTAAAAAAAGAAAAGAAAAGAAAAGAAAAGAAAAGAAAAGAAAAGAACAGAAAAGAAAAGAAAAGAAAAGAAATGGAATATAGCCCTGGCCATTGTGACTCAGTTGGTTGGAGTGTTGTCCTGTACACCTAAAGGTGGTGGGTTCAAATCCTCGTCAGGGCCTAAGTTTTGGGTTTGATTCCTAAACTCAAGGTAATAGGTGAAGTTTTCTTAGGTTTCTCTCTCACATTGATATTTCTCTCTCTCTCAATACCTCTCTCTCTCTCTCTCTCTCTCTCTTTTGTCTTTCTCTTTGGAATCAATTTTAAAAAAAGAAATGAAGAATATAGATATATAGTTAAATTCCTATAATAATAATACAGGACAGGTGCCTTTCAAGGTAAATTCTGACAAATATTAAAGAGAAATAATGATATTCTCTCTCAAATTCTTTCAGAAATTAGCAAAAAAGGGAACACTTACCTACTTGTTTTATGAGGTTAACATAAATCTGAGCCCAAGTCAACATCCTTTCTGTATATGAATGCAAAATTTCAAAATAAAACACTAGCAACTCAAGAAGGCAAATAATCCTTTCCCCTAATATTTATACGGTAAAATAAGATTGTTTTAGAGTAATAAATTTGACAATAAAATAGTAGACAAGTTTTCAGGCTAATTTAAATTTGCTAATTGAAATAAGCGAATATCCTAGAAAAACTAATTGCACTTGGCAAAAAGCTCTTCCTAAAGTGTTAACTAAAATTTTTATTGGTAGTTCATCTCAGCATAAAATCTCACAACAAGAAATGAACCTAAAACAGTCATATTATAGTGCAAAAAGATAAAAATTTAAAAGTTATCAAGACTACATTATAAAATTTTCAAAAGTGTCTAATATTGCCAAAGCCGGTTTGGCTCAGTGGATAGAGCGTCAACTTTCGGACTGAAAGGTCCCAGGTTGGATTCTGGTCAAGGGCATGTACCTTGGTTGCAGGCACATCCCCAGTAGGGGGTGTGCAAGAGGCAGCTGATCGATGTTTCTCTCTCATCGATGTTTCTAACTCTCTATCCCTCTCTCTTCCTCTCTGTAAAAAATCAATAAAATATATTCTTAAAAGTGTCTAATATTTAAATAAAAAAGTGGGAAAGTAGAAGAATATCATGTAAGGAAAAATATCCTGAAAATAAATTACATCTAGAAAATTTGTACTTTAGAAAATTAATTGTAATGCTATCAGCAAGACACCCAAGAAAAAACACACATGGTGTCAAAACAAGCCAGAGGAAAATCATTTGGGCACAAAAATGAAAAAGGATCCCAAGTCAAATTTATAGAAAATATTCCTTTAATAACTTTTGGTTGAGAATATGTTTGTATATTTTCAGAAAACAACTCAAAGACTATGTGGATTCTGGCAACAAAGGGGAATTGACAGGACTACTCCAACCATGAAGACAGAAGAGAGCAGTCCAGAGATGGAAGTCGCTGATGATGCCTTATAATAATAGCAGTCATTAGCTGTGTGTCACTGCAGGTTGCCCAGGACCAAACCAGAGGGTTGGACCTGCATTACCACCATTTGCCCACCATCCAGAACTGAAATATCATTGCTGACATGTACACATAAGGAACTGTTTGACATTGAAATTGGGTTTCAAAAGAACTGGTGGCCCAGAAAGAAGCTCACTACAGACTGATTCATATGCCTTTCAGCATAACAATTATTGCTTGTCTCATTTTTGATTCTTATAAGTATATTTCCAATAGGACATGATCTCACTCATCTAGGGGAAATGGTGAACAACATAGACAGATGAACAAGAACAGACCCAGAGATAAGGAGCCATGGGTCAGACTGTTGGACCTCAGAGGGAAGGTGGGGATAAAAGGTAGAGATCAACCAAAGGACTCATGTACACACATATGAGCCTAACCAGAGGTCAAGGACAATAGGGGGGTGGGGCCATGAGTCGGGGGTGGAGTGGGGGATTGGAATGGGGGGTTGAGGACAAATATGTGATACCTTAATCAATAAAGAAATTAATAATTTTTAAAAAGCAAATTGAATATAGAGATAAAAATACATTATCGTTTATACCAGGGATGCAACTTTGTTTTAACATTCTAAAATAACCAATGTAATTCAGTACATGACCGGGGGCGGGGGGGGGGGGAACAATATACCAGAATCAACCAATGAATGCGTCAATAAGTGGAACAAACTGATGTTTCTCTCTCCCTCTCTCTCCCCCTTTTCCTCTTTCTCTCTCTTTTTTTTAAAAAAAAACATATTTTATTGATTTTTTACAAAGAGGAAGAGAGAAGGATAGAGAGTTAGAAACATCAATGAGAAACCCTTTGAAGCCCTAGCTGGTTTGGATCGGTGTATAGAACATCGGCCTGTGGACCGAAGGGTCCTGGGTTCGATTCCAGTTGAAGGCACATGCCCAGGTTGCGTGCTCAATCCCCACTAGGTTCATTCAGAGGGCAGCCGATCAATGATTCTCTCTCCTCATTGATATTCCTCTCTCTCCTTCTTCCTTCCTCACTAAGCTCAGTCCCCAACTAATCAAAAGTTTGGGGCCCCTGATTCAGATAGAAATAGGTATTAAGTCAACATTTCCCCTTTCATGGGGAAAAGCGTGGGCTGAATCCCATTAATGGTAGCAGGCCATCAGATTTGGCTTTGATCTGTCTTGGCTTATGGTTTCCCCTCACTGCGGGAGTCAAATGGGCTTGGTAAAGCAGTACAAATGATGTCCCCATTTACTCAACCCCAACTGGAGCCAAAGAACATTCAATGAAAAGAACAATGTGATTGCCAGTTTGTAGACAAACATGAACCCAGTTTAGCTTCAAGGACTGTGGCTGTTGGAAAACACCATCTCCTGGGCAGCTGCTTTGGCTACTGTCCCCAATTAACTTACCAGAGTCTCAAAAATAGAAGGCAACCTCTGTTCTGTTATATAATAAACAGCTCTTTATTTGAAATGACAATATTTACTTCTCCTATAGTGAACTCCAGCAGCCGACAAGCAGTGGGCAAACAGTAGAAATGCCTAAAATGGAAACTTGAGAAAGCAGTTTAGCTAGTGGTTTACTCTAACTTCCTAACTTGACCAACAGGTAATTAGAAGATCCCCACCATGTTTCTCTCACATTTTATCTAGTTTGTACAGGATCATGGGTTTCGTGTGATTTTGTTACCACCAGGAATATCTTTCTTGTTTTGGTGAACATGCAAAAGCAGATGTGAAGTAGTGAGTTCTCCAATATATGCGTGTTCAAGCAGAGCTGGGGGTTGTCTCATCAAGAATGTTTTCTGAGGGATTCTACTTAGAGCGGCAGGTTCAACTAATAACTTCTTGGCCTCTTCCAACAGCGAAGAGGTCTGATGTCTATATTCCCATGATCTCATTTTCAAATGGCATTTTTTTAAAGGAAGAAGAAAAGAATAAATTATGATTATGAACCTTTCCGTTGTTTAATCTCCCTCTTAAAAGCAAGGAGTTGTGATTTTATGTGGTTGCATTCTTTATTATAAAAACCATTTCTATACCTTTATAAGCATATTTGTAGCATAGAAAATCACTTGTAACTTCCTTTTAGATTTTATATTCTACTCCTTTTATCATATTGTGGCAACTCTCCAGAGCATTTCCATTTCTGCAAATCTTGGGGGAAGAGGATTCAACTGGGTTACACTCTTCTAAAGGAATCATGTACATTGAGAGATGTTTAAAAATTGTTTGGTTGTTTAAATGGCATTCAGAAGACAATACTGGCTCCTTGTTTTCCCTCATGCTCCTATTCACTGTTGTTTGGCCAACAAGATTTACTTACTTTAATATATATATTGTTTTTAATTGATTTCAGAGAGGAAGGAAGAGGAAGAGAGATAGAAACATCAATGATGAAAATCATTGATCAGCTGCCTCCTGCACATCCCCTCCTGGAGATCCAGCATGTGCCCTGATCAGGAATCAAACTGGGACATCCTGGTTCCGCCTTAATTTTTTTGACTGGTGCTTGGATTTTCTTCAGAGATTTCCCTTTCTTGTTTAATTTTCCTGGTCTGGTGTCACTTCCCTGCCAAGCCATTCAGGAGGACAAATAATTTCCTACCTAATTACTAGCTAGAAACACTTTAATTCTGACAATATTCTTCAGAAACCCAACAGCCTCCCTCCTAGTAAAAACCTAACCTAAAAGTCCTCTTTCAAAAATCATATGAAGCAAAGTAAATTCTGGTTAGGTCAACATTTGGAGTTAAACTTTATTCTCGCTGATAGAACGCCTTTTTTTTTTTTTTTTTTTTTTTTTAAAGCTTCTACCGCATGCAGAGTGAACGTTTATTGTCAAAGAACAGCCCAGTGACAGAGTGCAATAAAATCATCTGGGTGCTTGTTAAAATGCAGGTGCCCGGGTTCCACTTTTAACCTAGGGAATCAAAACCTCTAGGTGCACGGCCCCGTTAGCTGCATTTTTATAAGAGCCTCAGGTCATTTGCGTGCCCCCTAAAATTTGCGAAGCACTGCCCTCAACATTAAAAAAAATCCTTAATTTTCTGGAATGTCTAGCATTTCTTCTTCTTAATAAGCCAAAGAAAGAATTGTAAGCATTAAAGGTACAGGCCAAATCTTGTCATAGAATCTGTATTCTATGGTAACCCTGTTTATGAACACAGAGTAGCTTCTCTGTGGGACAGTTAAGCTGCAGTAATTACCTCAGGGTTCTGTAATCTGTATGTCTCCTCCCACATGACATTTGCACCAACTAAGACTATGGCTTATTTCCAGGATGGAAGAACTACCAGACCTTTGTGGACTGAGGCGCTTTATGTTACATTTTCTTTTTTTCTTGGCAATTTGAAGATATTTATGACATCTCTCAACAATCTTGAACTTGAATTACAGACTCTAAATTAAGGAGAATAACATTTTAAGAGGGCTCACTGAATCCAAATCACTTTAATCATTGATCTCTTTATGGGAAAAAAATTGTTTTTTAGATAAATTGGAAAGGATCTTGGGTAAATAGCTCTTATCTGCAAATTGTCTCTGACTTATAATTTCATGGGCAAATTATACAATCTCTTTGCCATATTTTTGTAATAGGGGTAATCACTCCACAATAAGGATAATACCTCCCAAAGTTGCAAGAAGATGAATGCGATCAGGCTTGTAAAATGTTAAAGGTTCTTGAGTGAGGGATCCTATAAAACGTGTAAATTATTAGTGTTCCTTTTATAGGCCTTCAATGAATTATCGACCTGTCAATGATGAACCTGCCTCTTGAAATATTCCACCTCCTGTTTTTCAGACTTACTGGAATGACATGATCTGCTCTTAAATTTTCCTGGAATATTTTGGAGAGCTTTAAAATTTAGTCAAAAAACAAAATAAAGTAACACTCCCAAGCATACATGCACTCCTAAGACTAGAGTGTCTGCATCTTTATCTTGACTTTGTATTGACTAGATTGATTGGACTTACTCAACCAATTGAGTCATCAACCATTGAGTCTTTGGGTTAGCTAACGTATCATAAAGTCCACTAGCTTATGAGCAGGAAACCCTAATGCAGGAAAATGATTAAAAATAAATAATTTATTCGATGCCATTCTTGGTTGTGAAATCATCCTACCTATCTATATATAGCTCCAGTGCTATTGTGCAGACCGTTTTTATGGTGGTTTTTGTTTGTTTTGTTTTGTTTTTTTTACATTTTTTGCTCACCCCAAATTAAGAATTTTTTGAGACTCTGACTAGAAATAAAACCTACACCTACCTGCATATTGCAACCATTAAGTCCTTTAGTGATGAGGGACCCCTAGTTGGCTGCAGAGGATGTTTGAAGATGGTTCCAATGTTGTCCATTTGCAGGGGGAAAAGGAGTTTTTAAATATCATTGAGTTTACTGTTTGAATATGATTATCAGACACAATTGCCTTGTTTTCTAAAGTTTATTTGACAGGGACAAAACGTGTAACTTTTATGTAAAAGAAGGCACAGTGAAAATCTGGGATATGTGATGCAGAGATAAGATGGGTTGACAGACACAGAGAAAAATAAGGGAGGAATGCACGTCGAGCTTGGCGAGGCTGCCCCTCTTGGACGGGAGGTCCATATGGAGAAAAAGTTTCTGGAACGGAGTAAATGACACACCACTATTGAGAATTTCCTTGAAGAGTTTCATGAAAGAAAAATACTTATATCCATCTTGACAGTGGCTAAAAAGAGGTCAAGGGATGAGATGGTTCAGCAGCATGGGTTTGGTCGACTTCATTTCTTGAACAAATTTGAGGAGTAAACATTTACAAATTTCCCTAATATTTTGTGAACAAGGAAGTGAGATATCAGCACTCCCCCCCACCCCCACTGTTGCATTGTCAGTAAGCCTTAACTTGAAGTCTGATGAAAGAAGCAATGTATTTTGATTTGAGAATCCCCCCCCCCCGCCCTGGCCCCACATGGCAAAAATAAAATGCAAAATTTCAGGAACTGGCATGGGAAAAAAAATGTTAGTAGTACTCAGGAAGTTTTCAGAAACTAGAGCTTTTACATAATACGAAAATGTTCATGTTTTGAAGGATCAGTAAATTATGTAGTGTACAAGAGTGAGGTCTAAATTACCCACTCAGAAGGGTAACCTTATAGCCCACACGTCTGGATCCATGTATGCAGATGGACAGATACACTTCATTTCTCCTGGGAAGCTGGGTTCTGAAAAGCTATCACTCAGAACAGACCATTTTACGACTGCATGCAAAGAAAAGGAAAGATGACAGGGCTGCTATAAAAAGGAAAGGCCTTTGGAGTATTAACAGCTGAAAACATTACGGCTTCGATGAAGATGTGAAACAAAAATCAGCTTAAAGCTGCAAATTAAAAAAAAAAAAAAACACAAAAAAACCTCACCCAGAAGGTTTGAAGCATATGGACACCCACCCAGTTTGCAGTGAGGGCAAGGGGAGCCCCAGACTTTAGCTTATTAAAGATGACCTTTCCCCTCTCTAAAATTTCAAAGCTGACGTTTCAAGTGCTGAGCAGACTGTGTGCCATATGTAACATGACCTCAGCCCCACTCTGCCGGAGCACTGATGGCATCACTAATGAGAGGTGAAAGGTCCTTTTCTTGCAGCTTTTTCAGAAACCCACCAACTCCTGCCTGTGAAGTGAGGCCCCCCCCACACACACACACCCTACCCCCCCCCCGCCTCGATTTCAAGAGAACTGCATTTAATACGCAGCCTCAAAACTCTTTTATTACCAGTCGACTTGCCTATAGCCACTGCCAAATGGCAGGATGTACAATCACATGCAGAAGAAAATATTTATTTTGACTCAGAAGGCAAAGGGATTAAGAGAACATTGTATTAACCTTGCCTTTCATCTATGTTTTAAAGGGAAATTCTCCAGAGGCATCCATTGAAGTTCTATTTTTTTTCTTTTCTTTTTTTTTTTTATAAAGAGAATCAAAGACTTTGAGGAAACCAGGTGTGTGTTTATCTGAGGGGAGGAGAGAAGGGGGGGGGGGGAAGAAACCGTATTAGGTGGGAAAGGCCGCTTTCCTAAAGCTGCTTTGGAGACTGCAAAGAGATGCATGTAGGGAATCTGTGACAAGGCATTCCTACCAGCCGGCTCCTCCCCGCCCCCACCCCTTTCTTTTCTGCAGCTTTGGAAACAAAATAGCTTTTTTTTCCCCCCTTCCCCTTCAAGCAGGTTGTTATCATATTCATGGCATGGTCAATTTCCGTTTGCCAAGAAAATATTTAGGCTGATCAAAGAAATTACAAAATCGGGTGAATAGAAACAGACGTTCCCACAAGAGGAGCGGTTTCTCAACGCGAAAAGGCAGGCGGAGGGGAGCCCACCCAGTTACTCCTAGGAAATAGCTCCCCTGCCAAAGGCGGAACCACGGGGCCACCTGGACTCCGCTGAAAGGGCCGGGGAAAGGTCCCCACTCTCCAGGGAATTCCCGTGGAGAGACTGGCGCTTGAGGATCTCAGGTGGCCCACCTGCGACGAGATGACGGGGTCCGGGACCCATGCACAGATCCGGAGGGCCTTTCCCTTCACACAGGGGGGCCTTCCCAGCCGGGCCCTGAGTGAGTGTGGGCCCCTTGTGTTTTGCTCTTGCCTCGTTTACGATCAGCATGGGGAGACAAGAACGCATCCCCCTTTGTGGATGACAGAGTAGAACGTGTTTTGGAATGGAGGGACGGCAGTTTCTCCGGAATTTAACATAAATTCCGTTTTTAGATTGGTTTGTCTGGATGGGGACTAGGTGATCGGGGACCCTCTGGTCCGACCAAGTTGGTGACAGTAAATAAGAGGGTCTTCCATCCATCCCTCCGTGGTTTCTGGGCAAAGTGCCGCCAAGCCAGGTGAGGCCACCTGCCACGGTGCCTGGATGTGAGACACACACACACACACACACACACACACACACACACACACACACACACCAAAACAAACAACGCTGGCTGGCGTCGCGGTTTCCTTCCGCAGGAAACTGAAAAAGAGGGCTTCGCCCCCGGAAAGGGTGTTGGGGTGCCAAGGCCCCTCCCGCTCGCCTCGGGCAAACGGGAGCACCTCCACCGCCCGGGGTGCGGCGCCCACCTTCCCACTGGGCCTCCAGTTCCCCGGGGGAGAAAGCGAGGGAGGGATGGCCCTGCAGAAAGGCAGCTGTGGGGAGAGAGAAAGGAGGCTCCCGTCCTGCGAGACCCACCCACCCACCCGGGGCTACCGGGGCCGGCGGGGCCGCGGCGGGGACGCCGTGGGCTGGGGACCCGCCGGCCGTCCTGGCCCCCCGCCGCCGCGCGCCCCTCACCCCGGCGGCCCTCCCGGGCACATCTTCTCTCCTTTCTCTTTTGTTCTGTTCCAGTTGCAGCCGATCGGAATCCTTGGCCAGGAGGACAGCGCCCTCTCTCCTCCAGACGCTCCCGCCGCGGGCCTGCGCCTCCCCTCGCGCCTCCGCTGACCTCTGGGAGCGGCGCTCTCGCCCCCGCCCTCCCCGCCCCGTCCCCTCCTTCCTCGCGCCCCAGTAACAGCCGGGGGAGCCGGCCGAGAGGGCGGCGGGGGCCGAAGCCCGCTCCAGTCCGGATCCCTGGGCCGGGCCGGCCGGGCCGCGGGCCGCGGGATGGGGCGGGGCCGTCCCCGGCGCGGGCGCGCGGCCCCGGGGAGCTGCGGCGCGGCCCCCGGAGGGGCTCCGGGGCGGGCGCCGGGCGCCGGGAGAGGCCTGGCGGCCCCGGGCGGGCACGGCCGCTGGGGGCGGGGCGCGGGCGCGCGGCGGGGCGAGCTCCCCGCGGCTCGGGCGCCGCCGGGAGTTGGCCTCGCGCGCGCCCCCGGCCCCGCGCCGCCCCCGGGACCGCGGGATGGACCTGCGAAAGGTGGTCCCGGCTTGCATGCGGGCGGAGAGGTGGGGGCGGCGGGGGCGCTGCAGGAGAGGCCGGGGGGACGCGTAAGGCCTGGCGCAGCCCCCAGCGCGCCCCTCGCGGTCCGGCTGCCGGGAGCCTCGCCCCGCCGGCTCCCGGGAGGGCTGCGCCCAGCGCGGCGGCGGCTCGGGGACGTGGTCGCGAAGCCCGCGCGCGCTCCGGCGGGTGGGCCAGGCGTGCGGGGAGGCGCGGGGGGAGCGGGCGCCTTCCCCGCAGCTCCGAGGACCGCCTGCTGCTTCAGGCCGACGCCGCGCGGCCCGGTCGGAGGCAGAGGATCCGGAAAACCTGGGTCCTTTGGAACCCAGTGTACTCGAGTGGGAATGGAAAACATCCCCCACGGCGTGGATTTGCCTCGGCATAGGTACAGGCCGGAAGTGTTCCCACCCATCCGTAACCCCAACAACCCCAACCCCAATCCCAACGCCAACCCCAACCCCAACAATCCCAACCCCAACCCCAACCCCAACCCTCCCGGCCGCCGCCGCGGAGCTCCAGGGCGAGTTCGCCTCCCGCTGACCCGGCCGCGGGGCGCAGGCGGCTCCCAGAAACGCACTCATTGAGTCACCAACCACCCGCCGGCCCCGAACAAAGCGATCCATCCCGTCAGCTCCTCGCCCAATTTGTCTGAAGCACTTTCTTCCGCAATTCAGACGCATTATCTTGGTTGGGTTTTTTTGGTGTTTTTTTTTTAAAGTATCGCGGCAGAAACGTGGCAATTATCCTGGGCTCGGGTTACGCTAAATGGCGCTGGTCTGAGACGCGCCGCCCGCCTCGCCGCGGGGCCCGCACCTCGGGCAGCCGGGCAGCGGGGGGACCGCGGCCGGGGCGAGGGAGGTGGCTGCGGCCCACGTTCCCGCCCCTCCAAGGCCCCTCTGCCGGAGGCCGGGGCAGAAAGGAGCGGGGGCCTTTGTCCCTCGAGGCCGGGCAAGACGTGGCCACATCCAGACGCGACCCGGCCGGGCCTGGGCCCCCGGCGGTGGCGTGGGGTCGGGGACTAGCTGGGATCATGGAGCTCTGCGAGGGGGACGCGGTGAGGGCTGCGTGGGGCTGGGGAGGGTGGGTGGGTGGCACTGGGAGAGACTAACCCGAAAGGGGAGCCGGCTCGGAGGAATGGGGAGAGGCCTAGGGCTGGGGGCCCGGACGGGCGGGGAGGGTGGAACCCGAGAGACCTGGAGAGGCCGAGAGACCACGAGGCACCTCGGCACCGAGGGGGGAGGGGGTGGGTGGGTGGGTGGGAAGTGCGCTAAGAATCTGCACCCCGGTCTGCCGGCCTGGGGTTGGGCCTGGAAAACGGGGAGGAAAGGAAAGAGAAGGAGCGCGAGACGGTCGGGTGCGGGGCGCCGGCCGCGTGGACGCCTGGCTGCCCCCGGCCGCCCAGCCCGCAGGAGTAGCCGTGCGGTGTGCGTGTGTGTGTGTGTGTGTGTGTGTGTGTGTGTGTGTGTGTCTCCTCCTGCTCGAGGCAGCCCCCACATCTTGAAGTAATCAGCGGCAGAGAAGGGACTCGTCCCCCTGGCATCTCAGGTTAAAGAAGGAGGTCCAGGAAAATGTGGTAGAGCCATTACAAGAAACCCGAGCCGCAGTCATCAGGGACTCCAATTGCCATCGCATTAGGATTGATTAGAGACCAGCAGTACCGTAATGACCCGGAAAGAGGGGCAGCCGGGGGATTATTAATATCAGAATGCGGCGCGGTGGGGGCGGGAGGGAGGGAAGGAGGGAGGGAGGGGAGAGCAAAGTGGGGAGGGAGGCGGGCGTTTTAAGTTACTAGGATTTATATGTAAGTGCAAGGCTTACCTGAAGAAACCGGATAGTCAGTGAATCACGAAAGCAATAAATCTAATTGCATCTAAAATTTCATGAAGCCTGATTTTTTTTTTGGGGGGGGGAGAAGGGGGCGGGCAGTAAAACCATCCTGAAAACTAGGTTAACATCTTAGTTTTTATAAACACGCAGTTATATAAACTTACTGCAAAAAATCCAAGTGAAGAGATGGGAGGGTTTTGGATCTCTCCTCACCAGCAGGCCTCTGAAGAAAAGATTTTGGGAGTGCATTTTTTTGGGTCTTCCCTCCAGGGCTATGGGGCAATGGAACGGGCGCTTTTATGCAGAGTCTGCAAAGGAGTAATAAACCAAATTTTAATTGAAACAGTGATACCTGAGTAGTGGGGGTTTTTTGTTTTGTTTTTTGTTTTGTTTGAGAAACCAATGGTCAGGATCCCTAAGCGATGTAGAGAAGAGAGTGGTTTGTCTCCTTCCTCGGACTGTGAGCCAAAACAAATCAGCCCCTGATGGTCTGGGCCGCGACGCAGCTCACTGGATAATTAACTCCATCTTTCCAGTCCACCCTAACTGTTTATTTAGTGTCACCCTGCATTACTGTCACTAGCACTTTCCTCTGAACAGGAGGAGCTGCAGGCTTTCACCTCCCAAAAGGAAATTCTTCTTAGCTTAGACAGATGCGGCATTCAGGATGTACATTAGTTAAGGGGCGGGAGGGGGAGGGAAGCTGATTGGAAACTCAATGGAAGATAAGAGCATCTTTCTGTAAACTTGCCTGAAGGCAACACCAGTAAAGAGGAGGGGGCAAGAGTGTCTTACATTCTTCAAAAAAAAAAAAAAATGGATTCTTACAACACTCTCTTTCGCTTTCCAGAAAGGTGTTTGGCATCTGCTATTGGGTGGCATCTTCAGGCTCAAACCTGGACCTGAGGCTCCTCAGAGCGTAGTAGCTGCAGTGTCCCCCCAGGGGGCCAGCCCATTTTCTTCTGCTCTGCAACGGGGCGCCCCCACCTTTGGAGGAGGCCACCACTCGGTGTGGTGGGGTCCCTGGACTGAGCCCGCACCCCAGCCCAGACTTCAAAGGCACCTTGGTGCAGGACACCAGCGGGTGTCTGTGGAACCTCAGCGCCTGAGCCCGGCTGAAAGAAACCGCGCAGGGCCCAGAGCCACACTCGGGGAGGAGAAGGCAGAGGGAGAAATAGAGCAACAGGAAGAGGAGAGGGTCTGTGTGTGTGTGTGTGTGTGTGTGTGTGTGTGTGTGTGTGAGAGAGAGAGAGAGAGAGAGAGAGAGAGAGAGAGAGAGAGAGAGACATAGACCGAGACAGAGAGACGAAGAGAAAAGAGAAGAGAAATTGAAAGAGAATTAGAAATGAGAAAAGTTCACACACAATGAACGAGCTTCCTCTTCCAGATGGAGAGAATTAGATAGATAGATAGATAGATAGATAGATAGACAGACTGACAGACAGGTCAGACGTGGGTACACACAAGGAGGGGATAACTCCTCCAAGTACGCCTCCCTCCCCCCCAGCTCTGCTCCCCCACAATCGAAGTGCTCTCGGCGGTGTCTCTCTCTCTGCCTGCCTTTCTCTCTCTCCTTTCCCAGACCCGGTGCAATGTGGAGACTTTTCCCGGGCCCGCATGGGGCGGCAGGGACGTTAGGCCCGCAGCTCTGTCCGTCAGGTGCGGGCGGGAGCGCGGCCCGCGTCCTGGGCTGGCGCTGAGCTTTCGCACCACGGAAGCCGGAGGCTCTGCTCCCGCGCCTCCCGCTTCCAGGGGAAAACTCCCTTCCTCCCTCCCTCCTCCCTCCCTCCCTCCGTCCATACATAAATATATTAGGGAGCAGACAAATCTTCATTGTTCAGAAATAAGCCGCGGAGGCCGGCCGGCTCCCCTCGGCCCGGCCTCGCGCGGCTGGAAGACAGGCAGGGAGGCGGGGACCGCGCGGATCCGGTGTCACGTTGCAGATTCCCACTAAAGATAACGAAACGTGATCTATTTTTCAGAACAGCAAGTGGATGGGAAAGAACCTTGACAACACAAAACTCATTTACTAATGGACTGGTTTTGGGTTTCTCTCCTCCGCGTGCGCAGATCGCCCTGCCCGAGCTCCGGGCCTATCCAGACCTCGCCGGGAGCCGCCGCGGCCCCGGAGGCAGGTGGGCGGCTGCCCCGGCGGCGCCGCGCGGGCCGGCGGGGCCCGAGGTCCCAAGGGCGGGCGGTACCCGAGTTTCCCAACGAGCAGAGGGAAAAGATGAAGGCTGTCCCTTCAGCCAGGGTGTGTGAGGAGTCTTCTTCGGCGCTGATTTGTTGAGGAAAGCCCTCCGATGCCCTTCTCTTCCAAGTATCTGTAGTCAGGGTAGGGTCCCCGCTGCTCTCCGGGGCGGAGGAATTCCAAGAAAGCCTCTTGCTCCAAGCCAGAAGGGAACCAAGGGGGGCCCAGACAGAGGGGTTTTTTTTAGCCCAGGCCTCGGGTCACCACAGCCAGGAACTCCAGCAGCAAATAATAGTGCCTCCGCTTTGGCCTTTCCCTGGAGGAGACGTGCGCCCCCGGCAGAGCGGACCCCCGGGAGCCACGCACCCCTCTCCAGCGCGCTCCCCGGGGGAGCCACGATGCCACTAGGGCAGCGGCTAGAGTGGCTCTGTTCCCTTTAAATCTCCGGGCGCATCTCTGTTTTTTTCCTGTGATTTGCATTGACAGCAAAGGTTTTAAGTTACTAGAACAACTCGAACCTTTCTGTGTGCGATTTTAAAATGGATCGTTTGGTTTATGCGGTTTGTAAATTCATGTCATTTTACCTCTTTTAGTGGTTTTCAGTGAAAGGGTCCATTTTGGGAAACCTTATATAGCCGAGACAATAATTAACATTTGTAACAATTGGTTCCCCTAACCAAGGGATCGAAATAGCAGGTAGGCTCCTTCGCACAAAGCGAAGAGCACTTTTCCTTTCTTTCGAGTGACGAGATCTATTGGATTATACGCCCCAGAGAGAGATTGGCTCGCTGGCTGGCCTCTGAGATTGAGCGCCGCGTCTCACCCAGCCTGATGCCCGCTGCAATGGGGGCATCCGCGCTGCCGCCGCCTTCCCCGTTGTCGCCAAAGTCTAGTGCGCCCTGACTGCTTTTGAAGGGAGATGAAAAGAAGTGGGCAGGGAGGTCTGGAGGAAGCTGGGGAGGGAGGGGAGTGGTCATATTGATGTCTAATTGCCATCTCTCTGCCCCCTGTCATCCCCTGTAAATTTATACCTGCCCTTATTTGTCCAAGCTATGCCTCATTTCCTTATACAAAATTGTTAATTACAAAGTACATGCAATATTCATCCTTTGTCTTTTAAGAGACACCCCCCCCGCACTCCCTTCCCCCCCCACACACACATTGTAATTCTGCACACTTGCTCCAGACTTTGGAGTATTTAGCTGAGTTTTAGAGCTGAGTTTAAACCTCCGTTCCGGTCCTCTCACCGCTGCCATGTCCATAAGAACTGCTCCAAGAAGAGACATTCCTTCTGGCAGGACACTGCAGCTTCTCAAGACTTCATCTGAGTACTCACGGAGTACATCAGGAGTACTAAAATAAGACGGTGAGGGAAAATTACCAGCCACATGGGCTTGGGTTAGCCATGCCAAGCTTCCAGTTCAGAAAGTAAGTCATTGGGTACACCGTACGGTAGACAGGGGCTCTTTTTGAAATAAGGTGCATCCACTAAATGCACTTAATAATTCTAAAGTTAATGAAATATCAGCATCTGTTTCCAAGCTCTAATTGCACGGGATACTGCAGGGTTTCAAGGATGCAAAAAGCATTGTGTGGGCAGTTCAGCGGAGAAGTAGCCTCTCTCTTTTTTGGAATCTCTGGAGAGGCAGCCAAGGAGGTGGAAACCCTCAATGAGTTCAAAATTTACATTACAGGATGCCCTGGACTGGGTGCATCCTTTTATAATCCTATAAATAATACAAGGGGAAACCCACACAGCGCTTCTTCGGCTCCCACTTACGTGTCAATAAGCAAAGAGTTCTGCAGAGCGGGGCTTTGGCTGGTGGAATCCAAAAGTTTAAAGAGCCTTCTTTGCGTTCACTAAGAGGGTGCATTTAAATCAAAAGCATTTTTGAAGTGTACTTACAATTCTGTTTTGAACTTATCTAATCGGAGATAAGTATCGTCATAAAGTCACTCTCTTCCCACCATTGGCTCCCCTTATCTCCGCAGCATTGTTCTTATCTTCTGCCGGTCTCAGCTACTGGCCATAGATTATCTTTGTTTAGAGACGCTAATTGTTTTCAAAATCTTCTTAGTAATTGCTTTGGAACAAGGTGTGCAAATGAGGCTTAAGATAATTACAGCTTCATTTGTTTGTGCAGTTTTACTAAGCATTCTCCACACATACACAAAATAACAGATGATGGGACCAAAATTGCAGGACGTCTCTCATTCCCTGGCAGCAAAATAGGCCAGCACTGCAATCTACACACACACACACACACACACACACACACACACACACACACACACCACCCCTCCCTTCAATCTTTTAGGAGCTGCTATCCTCCTAGCTTGGAGAGAAGTGTCTCTCTCAGTGCAGGGCAAGGATTATGTTACAATCGGAAGGCTATTGGAGCCGGACCAGTTTTATTTAATTTACACCCCATCCAGCGGCTTTCATAAGAGGTTCCCAAAGCATTTTTTTTGCTAACAGCAAGTAAAGCTTCTGGGCATTCCGCAGTAGCAGTGGTGGCCTTGGGAAACGCAGCCGCGCGGATGGGGAAACTGAGTCCTGAAGCCCGAAGGCTTAAACCACAGAACATTAATCAAATCGCGGACGAATCCTCTGGATCTTCCTCTGCTCTGCAGCTCTGCTCTAAGCGGCTCTTCGCGCGGTCCCAAACAGTCTCGGGCTTCCGACGACGAGGGAAGCGCTGTCCTGCTGGCAGCCCGCTGGCGCTTTGGAGCGTGGTGGGGGCGAGGGGCGGAGAAGGGAGGAGGAAATTAGGCTTGGCTTCTGGAGCTGCAGCCAGCTCGGAGGGAGAGAAGCCACTCTCCAGCGGCTGCAGCCCGGGAGCTCCAGGCTTGCTCTTGTATTATTTACCCCCGTTCCATAAGCTATTCATCAATCCATTATTTATTCATTCCAACATTAAGGTAATTAAATATGAGCTCACCGGGAAAAGGGCACGTCTGCAAGGGACAGGGGGGTACGGAGGCAGAGGAGGAGAATTAGAAGGTCTGAAGTCATCGATGTGCGCGGAGATGTGCGCGGCTGCCCTTAGGTGACACCGCTGCAGAGGGGGCTCGCATTGCAGGGTCCTGACGCGATCACCCTCCCTCCCCCCCAACCCCCGCTCCCCTGCGGCAGCACGGCTCCCTCCTCCCCCTACTTCCCTTCCCCCCCCCCCTCCCTCCACCTCGCTTCCCACCTCTCCCGGCCCTTCTGCTCGCACCACTCCCAGTCCCCCACTCCACAGCGGGCCCTCCCTGCGCGGGGCGGCGCGGCCTCCCGGCCCGGCCCGGCGGCGCGCGGGCTGGCCGGGCGCGGATAGGCGCCTCCCGCAGCCAATCAGCGCGCCGGGCCCGCTGCGCGCTTTAAGGCCGCCGCGGGGAGAACAGAAACCAAGCTCCCCGGCAACGAGCAGCATCCACCCGGCGGGCGGAGGGCTGGAGCCGGCTGGGCCCGACAGGCTGCGGCGGGAGCTGGCCTCTGGGTGTCCTGCGCGCGCCCCACTCCTCGTCCAGCTCTTTTCCGGCTTCGCCCATCCCCACATCTCGACTTTCTTTTTCTTTTCTTTTTCTTTTCCTTTTTTTTTTGTCCCCCCGGCTAGGGGAAGCCTAGGAAAGGGGGTTCGCAGGAGCAGCCGCGCCCCCCTCCCCGCGGCCGCCGCCCCCTAGCCCTTTTGGGCTCCGCTCCCCGCCCGCCGCGTGCGCCCGGACCCAGCGCGCGCCCCCGGCAGGCCCCCAGCCATGTCGATGCTGCCGTCGTTCGGCTTCACGCAGGAGCAAGTGGCGTGCGTGTGCGAGGTGCTGCAGCAGGGCGGGAACCTGGAGCGCCTGGGCAGGTTCCTGTGGTCGCTGCCCGCCTGCGACCACCTGCACAAGAACGAGAGCGTGCTCAAGGCCAAGGCCGTGGTCGCCTTCCACCGCGGCAACTTCCGCGAGCTCTACAAGATCCTGGAGAGCCACCAGTTCTCGCCGCACAACCACCCCAAGCTGCAGCAGCTGTGGCTGAAGGCGCACTACGTGGAGGCCGAGAAGCTGCGCGGCCGGCCGCTGGGCGCCGTGGGCAAGTACCGGGTGCGCCGCAAGTTCCCGCTGCCGCGCACCATCTGGGACGGCGAGGAGACCAGCTACTGCTTCAAGGAGAAGTCGCGGGGCGTGCTGCGCGAGTGGTACGCGCACAACCCCTACCCGTCGCCGCGGGAGAAGCGGGAGCTGGCCGAGGCCACGGGCCTCACCACCACCCAGGTCAGCAACTGGTTCAAGAACCGGCGGCAGCGGGACCGGGCCGCCGAGGCCAAGGAAAGGTACGCGGTGTGCTCCCCCGCGGCGGCGGCGGCGGCGGCCCGGGCGACCTCGGGACGCCTTCCACCCCCACCCCCGGCCCTTCCCACCCCCGCCGGCGCTCGCCCCCGCGTCCCCTCCCCGCCTGCTGGAACCCGTCCGCCGGGCGGCGCCCGGGCCGCTCGCTCCGCGCCGCGGCGAAAGTTCATGAACTCTGAGATCGCTGGCTGCGGACGGGGACGGGGACGGGGACCGGGACGGGGACGGGGATGGGGTTCGATTTGAGCGCCCGCGCGTGGGCTGCGTGGGGTGTGGGTGCCGAGAAGTAAGGGCGCTGAGTTCCCCCTGCCTCCCTGGCTGGTGGGGGCGAGGTGGGGGCGTCGTGGGGGTGGAGAGGATGTTTCTAGATCCACTAGCAGGGGAGTGTGGATTGCCAAGGAAGGGATTCGGGAGGGGCGGAGGGGCGCGAACCTCTCCCCCTTTCCCGGAGGGACGGAGCCGGCCTGGGACGCCAGCTCCGCCGCCCGCCCGGGGCTGTCCCTCCCCGAGCCCTCCCGCCGGCCTTCGGGGCGAGGGGTCGCCGCTCCCTTCGCACCAGCCTTACGGAGGGAGGAGTCTTCCTCCAAAATCCGCGAAAAGAGGGCTCGGGGGGAGGCGGCGCTAGCCGACTCTCCGGCGCCCCGGGCCCAGAAAGGATCGCTCCTCTCCGGGCTCCCCGGCGCCCCGGGCCGGGAAGGGTCTCCCGCCGCCGGCTTCTCTGGCCTCGGAGCTCCGGAGACCGGGTTTGGAAAACCCGGCTCTGCCTCCCGCTCCCGGCGCCAGCACCCCCGGCCGGCCACCTGGCCCCGTCCCTCCGCCCGCCGAGCTTCCGACCGGGATTCCGGACTCGGAAGGGCGTGCGGGTGGCGGCGGCCTCCGGGGGGAGAGCGCTTCGGGGAATCCGAAGAGTTTTCGGGGAAACCTGAGCGCAGGGCCAGTCGGGTTTCCTTTGTTTGCTTATGAGGTTTTTTTTTTTGGGGGGGGACGCGAAGGTGTCGCCCCCGCTTTCCACTCTGGATACGTTCAGCCGAAATGGGCTTTCTGGGAGAGGGACTGTAAGGGAAGGGGAGAGATCAGGGAGGCAGGTCGGCTTTTGGGGTGTGGGCAGGGCCGGGAGCACTCAGAGGGCGGAAGCGCCCCGGGCTTCCAGATCTTGACGTTTACAGGCACCCATGGCCCGGCTGACGCCCGGCACCCCGCGCCGGCGCCGGCTGTGCAGGGACCGGACGTCTCCCGGGTGGGAAGGGTGCGCCGGGGTGGGTGTCCGCGGGGAGCCTGGGAGGGCGGCGGGAAGAGCTAAGGACCGAGTGACAAGGGGACAGGGACAGTGTGGTTCCAGTCAGACTTCAGTTACCAAACGGAGGCCCCCGGGCCAGGCCGGAGGGCCCAGCACCTGGTGAAACTGGCCGCTGGCCGCGCTCCCTGTGCTCGCCCGGGGCACCGGGCCGCTCTGGACACCGCTGCCCGCGACCCGTCCTGCCAGGGAAAGGTGGCAAACGCCACCTTTTTTGTCTCCTCGATTAGGAGCAGGACAACCGACGTGGCTCACCCCAAACGTGTGTGCATTGGGCACCGTTTACCCCCTCCCCCCCTGATAATTCTCTTCATCACCAATAACCATTTGTCAAAAGACTATCAGACTCCTAAATGGGGTGCTTGTTGATAGGTGCTTACAAATAGTGGTTTGGACAAAAGTTTTAAAATAATGAGCGTTTCGCCTAAGCCCTGCTTTCTGGAATCTGGAGGAGGAAGGGACCGGCTCCCCGTTTCTCCAGTCTCCCCGGTCTCTGACCTTCCCCCAGGACCCCGGGGCGATGGGTGGCCGACCGGGGCTCCTCCATTTGGGCCTGTGACTGATTGCACCACGGCCCTCTCCTCCTTGCAGCTCCCCTCCCTCCACCTCACACTTTTTTTTTTTTTAACCATATGGTGTTGTCCTCTATTTCTCAGGGAGAACACCGAAAACAATAACTCCTCCTCCAACAAGCAGAACCAACTCTCTCCTCTGGAAGGGGGCAAGCCGCTCATGTCCAGCTCCGAAGAGGAATTCTCACCTCCCCAAAGTCCAGACCAGAACTCGGTGCTTCTGCTGCAGGGCAATATGGGCCACGCCAGGAGCTCAAACTATTCTCTGCCGGGCCTGGCGGCCTCGCAGCCCGGCCACGGCCTGCAGGCCCACCAGCACCAGCTCCAGGACTCCCTGCTGGGCCCGCTCACCTCCAGTCTGGTGGACCTGGGGTCCTAAGCGGGGAGGGGCTGGGGCCTCCGGGCAGCGACTAGGGACACTTGTAAATAGAATTCAGGAACATTTTTTGCAGCTTGTTTCTGGGGTTCTTCGTGCATAAAGGAACGGTGGACTTCCACAAATATCTTTTTAAAACTCAAAACCAACAGTGATCTCAGACTTAGTCACCTCCTTCTCTCCAGCTCTTTCCACTTTTGCATTTCCCCTCTCAGTTGCGGAAATCAGGAAAAAAACAAACAAAACAAAACACACCACCAACAAAAAAACCCAAACAAACAAAGCACCCAGCCACCCAGTCTTAGTTCTAGGCAACCCAGCTGCCTGCTTCAGTAGTCTTTTTTTTTTTTCTCCTTTCAATGAATGGGAATTACAAATCAACTAGATTTTAATTATTTCCTTTTAATTTATTTATAGAAAAATCTTTTGGGGAAGAAGAAAAGGAAATGAAAGAGAGAAAGAGAGAGAAATAAGTCAAAATAGTGAAATCAAGAGCCTCTAGCCCAGGAGGAAATGGTTGCATTCTTAAGGTGAAAAGGACAAATATGACCTTATAACTTTTTTTTTGATGGGGAAAATTAAGTTTACATTTTTCATATTTAGTGTTAAACCATTTTATGTAGCTTACAATGAAATAACAGTATTAGGGGGAAAAACAAGTGCCTAAATGTCTTAATGCTCTCTGTGTGAGGCAGTTAGGGGTAGAAGTGACCATCAGTAGCAATACAACTATTTTTGTCAAATTTAGTGGGGTTGTTGGTTGTTCTTTGTTTTCTTGGGTTTTTTTATTTTTTATGGCAAGCTTTTAAAAAAAAAATGTAACAATGTGAGAAAACAAAAACCCTCCTGAATGCCATTTCTTTTCATGCCCTCAAAGCGCTCCTATCTGTATCCCACTCCTGTTCAGGGTTGCCCCTGTTCCTAGTTTCTAGCTTGCAACAAATATGGGACAAATCTGGCAATCTGGTATTTGTTACTAAAACAGCATGTGTTTTCAGGTTTCTTTTCTATTGTACCCAAACCTGTCTAAATTAAAACTTAGTAGCACACCAGGAGTATGATTCTGTTTCTCAAAGGTGAGTTGTGTATTGCTGTCATTGCTGCCCCCTCTCTCCATCTCTTCCCCCCCCTCCCCGCCCCCGTTTTAACAGGTAGTTTTGTTGCTTTTCTACTTGATGGTGGTTATGGATTGCAGGGTACCTGAACCCAGAGTGGTGACTGAGCTGATTGTGACAGAAAAAAAAAGAGTGCATCGGGCTTTGAGCTATTAATTTATTTTTATTATTTACATATGCAATTTTGTTTACCACTAGCTCTGCTCCACAGCATTCATTTGTTAACTCGGCTCTTTTGTACTAACAAGTTTATGACCAGACTGTGAAGGTAAAATAATTTATCTGTTTGGAAAAAAAAAAAAGAAAGAGGAGGGGGCCTGGCACACGGAGAGGAATTGTGTGAATTAACCTGTGCAAATAGAAAGCAGACCAGCGGCGGCGCGCGCAGGAGCGCCGGGCAGCGCTGCCGGGAGCGCTCGGGGAAATCGCAGCCACCAGGTAGGCTCCGTTATTCATTTTTGCCGGGGGGCAAAAAACATGATGTATCTCTGTATCTAGCTTTTAAAATTAGTGAAACAAATGGCATTATTATTTATTAAAATTCTACTCAGGATAACAGGATTGGCTTGCTTGTGCTTTGTAAAAATATTGTTCCCCCGAGAGAGTCTATTTATTTCCTGACGTGACAGTTTCATAATTTTGACTTTTCCCCATCCGTGTCACCGTTAGTATAGTAATTTCTTTCTTTCTTTTTTTCCCCCCTTCCTCTTGCCTGTTGCTGATCTAGGAAACTGAGGTGGGACAGGGATTAAGGCCTTATTAAAATGAGGGTATTTTAAAACATGTCAAATGGGTCTGACGGAGTTCAAGGGAGAAAGGGTCACTGTACTTAACTGTAGTCACTTTTACTTATAAAGTCATTTTTCCCCCTCAGTGACGGACAGATGTGCACACAGCCGCCCAGAGACAATCGTTTGGATTGGGAGCTCAGGGTCCCAATCTCCCTTGTTAGTGTTTTGGATCATTAAGTTGGTGTTTATTTAAGTCACGAGGGTGTTTATTCTCCAGGTCTTGGGCCGTGGAGAAATGCCACCCTCTGCAGGAGGGGGCTCTCGCCCGGGATCTCCGCACATTCTTCACATTCACTCCCCAAAACAAACACCCCGCACAAAGATAGCTTTCAATGACCCTGACAGGCTTCAAAGGACGCCGCGGAAATCTCCCTGGAAAATGAGGAAGGGCCAATTACTTTAATTTCTTACATGCCCTCTCTTCCTCCTCCTCCTCCTCCGATGACCACCCCCCACCCTTCTGGCTCTGCCCGGTATAATTTTAGGCTCGTGGAAGCTGTCTGCCTGGGCACGGGAGCCCACTTCCTGCTCCCTCGGTTGGTGGGTGGGTGAATCTTGGAAATGTCAGCAGATCTGGCGAGGAGCAGAGCGGGCTGATCCTATAAAAGCCCCTGCGATTACTGCTTGTAAACTCGTTAAAAGGACAATTTTCTGTCACAGTCATAAACTCTTTGTAAAATCCCTGGCGCACTGGATCCAGAGTGCATATTCCAGATGTGTTTAATAAGGAATTGCACAATACGTCCCCTCTGCCACCCTCGCCTTAGTCTGGCCAGACTAGGGAGAAGCAGGAGGAGGTGAGAAAGCGGGTTGCTTTGAGTTTTCTTGGCAATCATGGCAGAGCGATCATGTGGGGGAATACATATATATATATATATATATATATATATATATATATATATATATATGTGTGTGTGTGTGTGTGTGTGTGTGTGTGTCCCCTGGAGGAAATCCTCGAGGACCAGCTGCTAAAGGATTTCCCATTTACCTCCTTGGCGTCTCAGTTTAACGGAATCAAAGCCACTTTTCCCTTCTCCCCCACAGCTTTCATAACCATAGCCCATAGCCAAAAGCAACGGACAACGGCTTATACGTAAAATGCTTTTAGGACGAAACCTCACAACCGCTTGCCAAGTAAAATGACAAAAGTAACAAAACAGAACCGGTACTAGGTCGGGTTTTTTTTTTTTTTTTTTTGAGGGTTTCAGTCTGAACACAGGATTGTCCAGGCGGCTGCCTCCTCTTCCTGACCTCTGGGCCGAGAACGCAGCTTCCTCGCTTCCCAGAGGCCAGGGGGCTTGGCCGCCGGTTCCGATTTGGGCTCAGCAGGTGGGGGGGGGGGACTCCAGAGCCCCAAAGGCCCCTCGAGGGGACGGTGGGCGCCTCGGGCCGGGCTTCGCCGCCGGTATGGAACCTATTCTCCAGGCCGGGACAGCTCGGCCTTCCCCCGGCTGGAGAGGAAGCTTCCAGGACGAGGCAGTGGCGTTGGCACGGATGGGGGAACGGAGTCTGTGGAGCCGCTGTTCCTGGACACGGAGGCCCGCGGGCAGCTGGCACTGAACCTGCGCGCAGCGGCCCTTCCTCTGCCCGGCGGCGCCTGCGGCTGAGGGGCTTCCCTCCCCGCCTCCCCGCCTGGAGGACTGTGGAGAAGTGCGGCCAGAGCTCCACGTTGGGGATCCGAGGGTCCTCGCTGCAGAACCCGGGGAGCTTCTGCTACCCGCCGCTCGGCCCTCCGGGGCGCTGGGACCGAGGCCCGCTGCCCCGCACCGCGGCGGCTCCGGCGCGGGCCTGGCGGCCGACCCGAGGCTGCACGGCGGCCTCGAAGGGCCGGACAGCGGAGGAGGCTCGGCCTGAGCTTCGCGGGACCACGCAGGTGCCATCGTCTTGGGCGCCCCGGGGCCCTCCCAGGCCCGAGCCCAGTCCCGCTCGCAGTCCCGGAGCTGAGGTCCCCGCCAGGCGCGGGAGTGGCCCCGGCGGCCGGCTGCCCGCGGGGTGGGCGCCCTCGGGCTCTCAGGCCCGCGCTCTGCGCCCGGGCGGCGGCCTCAGCCCCCGAGCCTGGCCGGGAAGCGGCCTCGGCCCGGCCGCCCGTCCGTCCCAGCTTCGGACCAGACCCGGCTCCTCCGCGGCCTGCAGCTGGGCCTCGGCTCCCGGACCCGCGCGCCTGGCGCAGGGGTGCCAGTCGGAGAGGGCGCCCCTTGCCCGCCTTGTCGCAAGGACGTCCGCGGCCACGGAGAGCGACTCTGGCTCCCAGAGGCCCGGGCAGGACCAGCGGCAGCTCCACCTCCGCCGCGGGGCAAGGTCGGCGTTGTCTCCCTGGTCCCCGGCCCTGGGGAGGCATCTCCTTCCCCAGCGGGAAGCCCGTGGCCGCCGGGGTAGCGCGCTTCGCCCCGCGGCGGGGACGCGCTTTCCGTCCTTCTTTGTAGACAGGGAAAAGGTGAGACAGCGCTAAGGTGGGAAGAGGAGCTGGGGTTCCTCGTTTCTCCTTTTTCTGAGCTTTTTCCCGGGTGTAGAAGGCAATAAACTCTCCTAGGCTATTTCCTCTAACCTCCCCAGAAGCCGGGGGAACCTGTGTGGGTACCCGCTCCGTCCCGGGTGGAGCAATGCGCACGGAGGTTTCCCCGAGGGCCCAGCCTCTGAGCCCGCAGGTTTGCTCTGCGACCTGAGCTGGGGGGTTTGGAGCCCCCTCAACGTCTGGTGACCCCTTCCCCAGTCCAGCTGAACTCAATAGCCCCACCGGGAGGACTCTCCGAAGAGATGCGTGAGCCAGCCGGGAGAGAAAGAGCCCAGACCGTGGGCTTGTCCTCTACCCAGCAAAAGCGCTGCCCCGGGAAGGCCGCGTTTTCTCCAGCGTCTGCACCCGAGCGTCCGCCTACAACTTGGTTCCAGCTGATGAAACTGGAAACCCGTTCTCCCACTGAGGATGACAATCGGGGTTTTCAGACGCTGTGGTAACTTCCAGACGGCGAGAAACAACACTGCAGTAGCAATGAAAAACAAAGAGAGGCTGCGTGAGGCGCCGGGTGCGCGTCTCTTCCCCACGCGGAGCTTCAGCCTCTTTCCTTTCAACTTGTTAATGAGCAGCTGAGACCCCGGCGCTCAGCAGGTGGGGAGCACCGCCACCTTAAGGTTTGCTCCTCTCTCTTGCCTTTTCTCCCCTCTCCTTTTGGGAGAGTGCTTACTAATTGTTTTCTTTTGCCATAACGTTATACGTATTCTTAGAATCACACCACCACCCCCTGATCAAACAGGAAAGTGCAGAAAGAAAGAAAAAACACATAACAAAAAAACTAAAACCCAAATAGTCTTATCTCTGAAAGAGAAAAAGGTTACCTTCAGATTTAACACACTTACCTGAACCTGAAATGGCTACCCAACTGTAATTAAAATACTAGCAGGTGGTAGTGGCTGTGCTCCCTACTTCACTGCCATCAGTGGTTGTCATTAAAACGACAGATAGATAAATGGAAAGATAGATTCGGGCCCTTTACTTACAACAATAAGGAGGCTTCCTCCATCTGGTCACCCATTCTCCCCACCCGCCTTGGCTTAGAAGATAAATCTTGGACGGGGCTGCCATAGGCGGATCCCAATAGAAGCACCCATGGATCTGCACGGGCACATTTATAATCATTTGCTACACAACTTATTTTAATTTATGATTTTTCAATTGAGTAATGGCTTTTCAAAATGCCATGGCTTATTTATAATAGATACATGGTGGTGGGTCAGCATTTGAACTGACATACATGTAGGATGGTGAAGGAAAAACCAGTCCTAGACTACATCTTCTCACTGACACAGGCCATTCGATTGTCTTCAGATTCTTAAAGAACCTTTAAGTGTTCCTTAACATCTCACAGAGCTCGTCAGCATCCCCGACACAAAGTCTGCAGACTCCGGCCGCAGGTCTGTAAAATTGACTTTCTAGTGTTCTTTGCTTTATATTAAGTATTTTTACAAACTCCACTCTCCTTTTCATCCCCCCTTAAGTCATGGCTTTAGCTGCTTTGCAACACTTCAGTTCTAATTTGAGTCGCCAGTTATCCCAAAGATCTAAATACCAGGAAAAGGCAACAGGACTACGAAAAAATAACAAACCAAACCCACATAGCGGTGACATCTTTAGTTGGCTCTTACACAGATATTATATTTAAACTGTAAGCACAAGCATGCAATAATAATCCCCTTAACTTTTGCAGCGTGTGTGTGTGTGTGTGTGTGTGTGTGTGTGTGTGGTAGTGGTGGGGACTGGTGTGATTGGTGGAAGGGAGCAGAATCTTACAGGGCTTGTATAGAAATGCACATTTTTTAAAAGCGTGAGATGGCATAGTCAGCAATATTTTTGCAAAAGGCAATTTTATCTCTAGGTCAAGGAGGTAATTACAAGGCAGAAGCATTATGTCTGGATGTATTTATAATGCTATAAATGTGAAAGAAGGCAACAAGCTTTTTAAAAAATTAAGCTAGAGAGAAGGTCGGTGTGCCACTGTATCTATGAAGTAAAAGAGAACATTTAAACCATGGAAGCCTTGTCCGTCTTCAGATACGCGTGGTGACTATTTCCTATGGGCTGCTGATGAACCTAGCATGCTTCCTCTGAAAGTCAAGTTCTTGATTTAATTGAAGAATAATATTGCTCAGGGCTCTACCTCGGAGTGCAAATAGCTAAAATAAGAAAACCAGTTCTGGGAATCTGGAACCAGTGGCTGTTTTCAAAATAAACAGGCAAAATCTCCATAAAGAAGGCCAGGAGGATTATTTTAACTACCTTATCTCTTGTCTTCTCTCTCTCTCTCTCTCTCTCTCTCTCTCTCTCTCTCTCTCTCACACACACACACACACACACACACACACACACACACCCTTTTGGAAAAAACTAAATGGCAGCATGGCAATGCAGGCCCCTCACCATATTTCTGTTTTAAAAATCTCAGTCTGGCTTAAGGCCTCCAAGCTGTCCTGGTTAACTTCTCCAACATGAATGTATCTTAGAGGCAAATCTGTATGCCTTTTCTCTTTCCCTCTAATTTTCTGATTTTCTAGAGATATAGGAAAAAGAAAAGGAGAACACAATATAAAATAAGGATGCAATTTAACATTTGTATTATAATATTTAATAAGTAGCCGTTGTACCCACACAGCAAAGAACACCAGTAGGCCAACCTTTCTGAAGCTTTTGTTCAACTAAGGCAAGAAGTCATTTTTTTTTTTTTTAAAATTACCTCTTGGTTAAGTTAGAAATGAAATGAATGGAGGAAATTTTGAAACTGTTTGGATTTTGTAATTTCAAGCCCAACATGGGTGCTCAACAAAAGTGGATTTACACAGGGTGTAGGGGAGGAGAAACACCAATGTGCAGAAGGAAGTTAGGGTAGAGATTTTCCTTTTATTGGGGTCAGCCCAACCCTCACTGGCACCTGGGCAGGCGGGGAGCTTGGAATCCCCCTGAATGCACAGACCACACCTGGGGCTCCTTTCATTAGGGGGAATCGGGTGACTTGAAGACTCTTCATCCTCTCCCGGTTCCTCCAGGTTCCAAGTCCTCCCTTCCCCCCAAGGCTGGAACCCCACAAAAATAAGGGGTAAAGATGACCTCTCCAACTCTCATTCGGACCATTTGGTGTGAAGATGGGTACTGGGTTTTCTGAAAAGGTGCTTTTCCGTTCCCCTGGGGGAGCGGGGGGGGGGGGGGACGGGGACGGAGAAAGAGTTAAATTTGTTTCCTGACAGGTTTCACACTGTGGGCAGGTCTGCCAGGAGCGGAGAGGAAGCAGAGAGCAGCCCCATGATTAATTCTACCTGCTTTTCCCATGAGCGATCACCTGCTCCGGGGGTCATGAATAGCAGGTAGCGCTCCCTCTCCGGGGCTCTGAGAGCTCCGTTTGTCTGGTGACAGCTGAGTGACAAGGCCTGAAACCCGAGCCCACCGCCCGGCCCGATGGGGGGATAAAAACCCTGGATGTTCCCTCAAACATTTCAGGAAATGAAAGTTGTAACGCGATCCCTCCCGCGCCCACATCTTCCCCAGCGAGCACAAAGGCTCAAAGGAGCCTTCTCGGGTTGAATTCGGCCTGGGGTGGGTGGGGGGAAAGCGGAGCCCGGCGCGGGGCGGGGGGAGAGCGGGGAGAGGGCTGGATGGAGCCGGCCGGGAGGCTTTGGGAGCCGGGGAAGGCGGGGAGCGGGGAGCCGGGGAGCGGGGAGCCGGGGAGCCGGGGAGCCGGGCGCCCCCGGGGCCCGTTTCCACGCCGCGTCCCCAGCGCCCTGCGCCCCCGGGCAGCGCGGGCCGCCGCCACGGTCCCCTCGGCCCCAGGGCCAGCCCGGCGCGGGAGGGCAAACCCGGGGCGCAGGCCCCGCGGGCCGGAGCGGGGGCGCCGGGCAGAGGCGTCCCTTCCGCCCCGGCCGGGGACCCGGGCCTCACTCAGCGCCCTCGAGCTCGGCCGCCCCGTCCATCAGCGCCCGCCCGGCCCCGGCCTCGCCCTCGCCCGGCCGCAGAGGAAGCCCCCGCCCGCCCGCCGCGGCTGGGGAGGCCAGGGGGTGGGCACGGGAGAAAGGGGGGCCGAGGAGCTCCCGCCCCCACCCCCACCCGGCCGTCCTCGGGTGGCGCTCCCCGTCAATCACCGCGCCCAGAGCTGTTGCAACCTCGGGGTTGGCAGGAGGAAGTAAATTCAAGGCCCCTCGAGGCCAGTGTTTCTCCTTAACCCAGACAGCTGCTTTGTTCTCTTCCAGAATTTTCTTTTTTTGCTTCCTGCATGAATTCAGGAACCCTTCCCAGGCAGCATTATCAGTCCCCGTCTCTCTCTCTCTCTCTCTCTCTCTCTCTCTCTCTCTCTCTCTCTCTCTCTTTCTCTCTCTCTCTTTCCAACCTTCATGGGGACTAGGCAGGCGGTACTCCACCACCCCCAACCCCATTTTAAGGTAAAAACACATTACAGAGAGAACAGAGGTGTAAAACAAATAATGTGTTGTCACAGATCCTTCACTTGCACACACATGCATATCGCGTGGCTTTAGGCAAGTTACCTAACTTCTCTGAGCCTCAAACTGGAACTCTCATACTCACAGGGCAGGGGTACTGTGAAGCTTTAATGAACGGAAGTATTAAATGTAAAGTGCTTGCCACAAAAGATTAAATGAATGTTTGCTATAATTATAACACCCTGTAAGCCTTCTTATACTTTTTTGCAAAGCTGCCTGGGAAAATTCCCATGATCCTAGAGTTTCCAGTGAGGGCAGATCATGGCCATTTCCTGCTCTTGTTGGAATCCCTGAGGGAAGCCCCTCAGGGTTGAGAGAGACCTAAGGTCTGACTAGCCTTGGGCATCAGGCAAAGCAGAAACATTTCTTGAAACTCTGTCTCTAGGATGTAGAAGTTTAACTCCAGCAATTTAATTCTGAAATGATATTTATATCTATAATGATTGGGTTCTGGTCATCTCTGTTGTTCTTCATGGCTTAAACACTTATGTAGATGCCATCATATGTGGTAGAATTCCACTGATGAAAAATAAAAGCCACTTAAATGTGCCTGAAAAATGACAAATTACCTGGGAGGGAACTAAAGCATTCAGCTGAGTAGAGAATTTAAGGCCCCACCTAAATGTGTCAACATAAGTGTAGAATAAGAACCTACTTTGAAGATTTAATGCCTTGCTGATGTTAACACAGTGCTGGATATAATAGCACCTGATAAATATTTTTTGAGTAAATGAATGGGCTGTTGAAATGACGGAGGGTCTTTAGATAGAACACAATTCCCAGAGTTGGAGTTTCGCAGGACCCTCTTGGGTACATTTCTTCTCTTGTGACACTTGCTAATGATCACCAGGGATGAAGAGCTCATTTTGACACATTGCACATCCTTCTCTGATTTCAAGGTCTTTCTGATGTTCTCAGGCAGGTATTACTGAAAGCAAAATGCGTGGCTGGAACTTGCTTGGGCAAAGTGTGCGTGTGTGTGTGTGTGTGTGTGTGTGTGTGTGTGTGTGTGAGAGAGAGAGAGAGAGAGAGAGAGAGAGAGAGAGAGAGAATTTTGGGTTTGTATTAGGACTTTTTCTCCCTAGCCTGCCTCAGTGGTAGAACCGAACCACTGGTAGGAGGAGCAGCCCAGCAAAGGTAAATATAAAACCCAGAGAGTAGGTGGAGCATGCGTGTGGGAGGTGTCTTTAAGGATGGGTCCTCGCGCACTGTAATCCCTTCACAATGATTTCATTGTCCTTACTGGAAAAAACATTTTGTGTTCAGTTCTTTAATACTGCATTTTCCTCCAGCATCTCCATTTTCTTCAAAAGTATCTTAGCCAACTAAAATCTGTATGTTTAAGTTTTTAGTTTATGGGATTGATCAATGTATAGTCAATCACCATTCAGGCTCAGGAATTGTTCAACACTTCTTTTGTGTAAAAAAATTTTTATACAAGCAATCTTCAGGTTATGCCTGACTCGACATATGTTGTTTCGTGGTTATGTTGCCATCTCCCATTTATTTATATTTAAAAAGTTCTGTCATTTTGACGTATGTACATATGTGCTTTATGTTTTTTATTATTTATTTACCAAAAGTAAAGGTCAGGAATTGTTATCTTTCTTTACATTTTTTTTTTTTACTGTTTCACTTCATTACTGCTGTGTATGTGCTCCATATGAGTGGTATAGGTGCTTAGTAGGTGGGTTCGACTTACGGCGAAAATCGAGTTACATTGCGCCGTAGGAACAGATCTGCAATGTAACCTGAGGACCTGTTGTACTCAAATTTCCTTGAGGAAGAGGTAGAGGGAGCAGATGTATGTTTAGAAATTTACCCAAAAGGTCTGTTATATACATACTAGAGGCCTGGTGCATTAAAATTCATGCACTGGAAAGGGGGGGTCCCTCAGCCTGGTCTGCCCCCTCTAACAGTCTGGGAGCCCTCAGGGGTGGGAGGTGACCTGGTGGTCAGGGGAAGGCAATGCCCCATCACACCTCTGCTGCTGCCACTGCCAGCAGCGCAAGCCTTGGTTGGCCCTGGTTACCTGAGCCTCAGGTGGCCCTGGGTGGCTGGGGGGCTGAGGGGACTGGGGGACTCTGGAGGCAGTCATGTGGAGTGGGCCTGGTTTGCAGTGTGCCTGCTGCCCCAGCAGAGCTAAGGGAACTGGGCACCACCATCTTCTGGCTGTGGATGCCATCATCTTTGAAGGCGGGGCAGTCAGTTAGCATATTCTCTCCTTATTGGCTGTAGGCGCTGTTATCTTTTGTGATGGCATGAGGACCAATTAGCATATTCCCTCTTCATTAGATAGCATACAAATGCTGTGTGCCTGCAGAATTGCATATGTCCACACAAATGCTTATTTTTGGCAAATACTTGTTGTAATGTTACTTTTATTTGTGGAGTAAATATTTAAATGTAAGTTGTACACAGATAGGAATGGATAGGAAAAGCTAAGAGTTCAAGGACATCACTTTTAAGAATGTGTCCTGTACTCACAGAAACATTAGGAACTATGTTAGGACTAGGACTATATTGCTGCTAAATCATTTGCATGTTATAAAATGATTTGCATAGTGCCAGGGCCAGGAGTTCTCAGAAGTATGCTCTCTGTCATTGCTTTCAACATGATTGAAATAAAGAACTATGTAGTGCTTTTGTTTCTAAATTGTTTTATCATCCACATATTTAGAAACAAAAAATATGTCCATTTGCCTAAGTGGTTGAGTGTGGACCCACAAACTAGGAGATCACAGTTGGGCTCTCTGGCAGGGCACAGGCCAGGTTTCTAAGCTTGATTCCCTGGTAGGCAGCGTGCAGGAGGCAGCCAGTCAATAATTCTCTTTCATCATTGATGTTTCTATCTTTCTTTTTAAAAAAATATATTTTATTGATATTTTACAGAGAGAAAGGGAGAGAGAGAGAGCTAGAAATGTTGATGAGAGAGAAACATCGACCAGCTGCCTCCTGCACACCCCCTACCGGGGATGTGCCCGCAACCAAGGTACATGCCCTTGACTGGAATCGAACCCGGACCTTTCAGTCCGCAGACCGTCGCTCTACCACTGAGCCAAACCGGTTTTGGCATGTTTCTATCTTTCTTTCCTTCCTTCCTCTCTCTGAAATCAACAAAAACATATTTTTAAAAAAAAATATGTCCATGTGCTCACTCAAAAAATAAAGAGAAATAAGAAAGAGCATTTTAAACTGAGGAATAAGTTAATTTAAATTAGATGAAGCTTTGCAGAGGGTTCTTTAAGGAGGTTTGGGTAGATTCCAACCTTCAGCATATCATTCAAGAAATGAAATGGCTTGGGGAGTTCCAAAAGGCATGTCCGCTCTAAATCAGCTTTAGTTCTTTTCAAATAAAAAAATATATGACTGAACTTGAGGTTGGATAAAGAGGGGAGTCTTATTTCTAGGCTGCAGATGTATTTGAGTGAAATAAAAAGTGTGGAAATATAGGCTCCTCAGTTTTAGAGTTTCTCTAAAAGATTTATATGTAAGTGCCGAATCAGTAGTTCTTATCCAATCACTTAACCTCCCCCAAACTGAAAGACTTATCAATATACTCAGACATATATTAACTTTCTACTGGAAATTAGTTATAGCTAAAATGAATTAGCCCCCATGGAGTGCTTAGAAAACAGCATACTAGATGTTTTGCAGTATATTTATGATGCATGACATTTCATGATTTTAATTCTAGGGCAATCTCAGCTGACTGATCCTTCAATTGTTACAAGCATTTTTTTTCCTTTTGATTAAGGCCAAAAAAACAAAAACAAAAACAAAAACAATGGAAAACAGTCAGTCTTTTATAAAATTTAAATATTTTAACATTAGTTGAGCTAAACAAGGAATGCAATGGAATAAGCTTTGTTTTTCAGTGTTCAAGTTTTTAGCATTATATGGTGTCAAAATTACTGTAAAAACATGTATGTGACAGATGTTAAAATTTGTGAGCATTGCCCCTCCCCCCACCGCCCCAACTATATCATGTGTGACTTTGGAATAATAAAGACTTGAAATTGAATAGTTACCTGAAATGGATCAAATAGAGTAAAACAGAAGTACCACGTTTTTTGTGAAGATATGAAGAAAACTCACAAACAAGACTCAAGCTTATTTTAATCTTCCATTACGCTTCTTATGAACAACACCAGTGATTAAGAAAGACCTATTTTCTTTGCCGGTTCTCTCAGCCACACTTCCCTAGAGAAGTGTACCAAAGGAAGTATGGTAATGAGGATTAGGAGAGTCAAATACTGCTAGCCAGTGGGTGTACTGTGGATTGTATTACCTGCAGGAGTGGAGGCAAAATACCCATAAAATAGCCTTTCAGATTCAGTTTGTCTCAAGTTACATGGTGAAATTCAGCGGTTTGGTACAGTTGTACACTCATTGGCTCTGAAGAATTGAACAGAGTTGGGGTGGGCCAACCCTTGTGCAGAAGGACATGCAGGTGGTACCAGAGGTTTTGGGGTTTGTGGTTTCCTATGGGAAATTCTTTAGGTGATTGCATCCCCCCACAGCCCCCGAGTAGAGTGGGTCAGAGGCAGAAGGCCCAGGGCCTCATTTCTAGCTCCTTCTTGTTTCACAGGCCAGTCTGTATTACGAAGACTAATTTGAGCCACACTGTTATTTATAATTTCAGCATTGGCCCTCTTTCACGGAACATACCAACGCCAGTGTTGAAATCGTATCTTTCATTCATTAAGAGAAGAGAGTTCTAACGTGCCATATTTCTTAGCTGAGAAATAAAACCTCAAGTTCTGACCGCATAATTCACCTTAACATTCTTTAGTTCTCTTGGAAGTGGTATCGGTAATCCTGGTAACCTGGTTGAAACTCAGGTTGGAGATCTCCTCCATGCTCATTTATGTACTAACCATAGCTGAAGGTGGCATTCATTTTTCCCCTCCCCATTCTAGACTGCAGTGTGGTATTTTTTTTTGCGGACAGTTGTTAAGTTGATGGCTGTTAAGCTGATGGCCGAGGATGTTTTGAAGACTTTCTGTTTAGATATACTTTAATTGGTTTAACCTCTTAAGACTGAGCAAAAAAATTATAATACCTACAAATACTTTTTATGGAAGAAAGTAGAAACTTTTAAAAAATGTTCGTAAATTATTGAGACTATGATACTAATGGCTATATACATACTGTAACTACTTGGGCTACCAGGATTGTAATATTTTACTGAGAAAAATGACTCATTGGGTTTTATAGGAATCAATGGATTACCAGGATGAATGAAATACCATCTCAAAGTGCAGTCATGCTTCAGGTCAATGTCAAAAAAGGTTTTATGTTAGACCAGCTATTTTAGAGACAGTAAACAAGAGCATTAGTGAATTTCCATGTCCATAGTTTTTTGGAAATGAATGAGAAGCCAGAGACCACTGTAACTTATTTTCTCAGCAATTTGATTTATCCAGTCATTTCTTAAAACCTGTATCCTGCCCTAGCTGGTTTGGCTCAGCTAGGATACAGCGTCGATCTGTGAACGGAAGGGTCCCAGATTTGATTCTGGCCAAGGGCACATGCCCAGGTTGTGGGTTTGATCCCCAGTGGGGGGGCATGCAGGGAATAGCCAATGGATGATCTATCTCATTATTGCTGTTTCTGTCTCTCCCTTCCTCTCTGAAATCAATAAAAATAATTTTAAAAAATTACCTGTATCCTTTAAAAAAATTTATTTTTTAAAAGTTGGTTTCTAATGGAAGTCTTTATATATATATATATATATATATATATATATATATATGTGTGTGTGTGTGTGTGTGTGTGTGTGTGTGTGTGTGTATTATTGATTTTTTTACAGAGAGGAAGAGAGGGAGAGAGTTAGAAACATCAATGAGAGAAAATCATTGATCAGCTGCCTCTTGCACACCCCCTACTGGGGATGTGCCCGCAACCAAGGTACATGCCCTTGACCAGAATTGAACCCGGGACCTTTCAGTCCACAGGCCGACGCTCTATCCACTGAGCCAAACCGGTTTTGGCCCTGTATCCTTTTTTAAATGTCTTCCTTTTTTTTAATACATTCTCATTACCATTCCAGTAGATTCAATGAAATTAATTGTCTTTACAAATGGAAATAAACACTATCTTTATTGATTGATTGATTCATTAACAGTGGGCAATTAATTAAGTCTAGTTTGTGGAGACAGTAGAGTTGGTAATGAAGGTGGATTAAAAAGGATAAGAAAAATATTTTCTCTCTTTTTCTGATAAGGTTGTGCTTCTAACTCGCCAAAGATTTGTGAAAAGGAGAAATGTAATGCTAGAAGGGATTAGAAGGTTAAGGGAACTTTTCTGTGCTTGTGCTGTCTGGTTGAGCCAATTGCTTTGCATATAGGAGGCTGACATGTCAGCACAGCGATCTCTGCTAAACTTCTGGCCCCCTTGCTTTCACCAGAAATGAATCCAAATATTTAGATATGCTCTCAGTGTTGCAATTAAATTAGGAATTTTGCCTAGAATGAAATCTCAGAAAAAAGTGAAATTCTTGGCCATGTACGTACAAGCAATGATAGATAATAAAAGTAAGGTTTAAAACAATAAACATCTCATGAGATTTCCGACTCAGTAACGTCTTTGTTTATGATAGATGCAAGGGAAAGGGATGGTGGAATGTACCTTTAGCTTTTATAGGAACATTTTTCTACCTCGAGAATTTGGCAATAGTTAGAAAACCACCAATGTAAATGCCCCTCCCATCCTGGTAGTATGATTTAAAGTGGCTGTCTCAGAAAGAATCTGCCCACGGCCTCAGTTCTAATTCATAGAACTGCAGTCACATTTGTTTTAAAAAGTTGACCAGTTAAGTATAAAGAAAGCTCTCCTTTCTAACAATGAGTGGAGAATTATGGTTAAAAAATGTTATTCATGAGCAATCCACAAAATGGTTCTTGGATCAAATGTAGCGTTAACAGAGGGGATTTGGCCACGGACTCTAGATGCAACCTTATACGGGATAGCTTTATCTCCCTGCCCAATCTCTCCTGATAAGATTGTGCTGGTGGAAACTGAGAACTGTTCAGGTAGCTGAATGACTGGTCTTGAGACAGATTGTCCCTGTGAAAGGGGCAGTATAATCACACAGAAAAACATCATCGTAACTTCACATATTTTATAACCAAGTACAAACTTTTTACTTCACATATTTTATAATCAAAGTACAAACTGGATTCATTGAATTGCTTATAATATGCACTGAGTGGCCAGATTATTATGATCTCTGAACACATGTTAATCTGATCACTCACTGTGTGTGTGTGTGTGTGTGTGTGTGTGTGTGTGTGTGTATATATATATATATATATATATATATATATATATAGTGCATGAATTTGTGCATGGGTGGGGTCTGGCCAGCCTGGCCAGGGGGAGGGGACATGGGCAGTTGGCCAGCCTTCCTACTGGTCAAACTCCCGGTTGAGGGGACAATTTGCATATTAGCCTTTTATTATATTGGATATACACTGAGTGGCCAGATTATTATGCGTTCAGAGATCATAATAATCTGGCCACTCAGTGTACGTATATTATCACTCAAGTTTGGGGTGAGGGGGGTGATAAATATTTTTATTATAAGGATTTTTGAAAAAGGATCTTTGTCTTTAGAATGTGACTTCAGACCTTTGCCAGGCATGGCTTTCATTATAAACAAAACAAAACAAAAACCCCCAAAATGCTGCCAGAGCACCCAGGAAAGTGTTAACCGTAGTGACTAGTCATAAGATAATGAGAGAAAGACTTTTATCTAACTAGATTTGGTGGATGTGTAGGTGTTTAACTGTGTGTTAAACCAGGAAAAACACATCTAATATAAACAGTGTTATCTTTTTGGAACAATTGTACTTACGTTGGTTAACAAGTATAAACATGCATATGAATTACAGTTACACTTTTTAAACTAGCTTCATCCAAGTGCCTAAGGTTATGACTACATAAAACTAGCATCACAATTTTATTTAAAAAAAAAAAAAAACAAAACAAAAAAAACAACTACTGACGAAACAGGTTTGGCTCAGTGGTAGAGCATCGGCCTGCGGACTGAAAGGTTCCAGGTTCGATTCCGGTCAAGGGCATGTACATTGGTTGCGGGCACATCCCCGGTAGCGGGTGTGCAAGAGGCAGCTGGTCGATGTTTCTCTCTCATCGACATTTCTAGCTCTCTCTCTCCCTTCCTCTCTGTGAAATATCAATAAAATATATTTTAAAAATAAATAATTAAAAAAATTAAAAAAAACACACAACTACTTCAAACCCAGTGAAACTGATCATTTGGTAGCGCAGAAAGCAAAATACATTATCTGAGAGAATGTTGTAGCATTATGAATAGTTTATAAATTTATCTTAGTGGTTTCATCACTCTCTTCCCCCTATCTTAGTATACTGTAGATCTGTTAAGATACAATAAAGCTTTTAGAGTGCCAGAATTCTATTTCTATATGTTTATTATTTATTTATTTATTTTCTTTAAAAATTTCTTTCCATATCTTAAATAAGAACCACATTTCCTAGCAACCTGAAAGCCTTCCTCTGCCCAAGATGTTGGCAAAGTCAATTTATTGACAGGGTAACTTGTACATAATAAATAATTTTCTTTGTTGCAATCATCTAACCTGTTGTTTGTCATCTTACTGTTAAGAGTTCAGGGTGGCCGAAACCAGTTTGGCTCAGTGGATAGAGTGTCGGCCTGCGGACTGAAGGATCCCGGGTTCGATTCTGACCAAGGGCATGTACCTTGGTTGCGGGCACATCCCCAGTGGGAGGCATGCAGGAGGCAGCTCATCAATGTTTCTAACTCTCCATCTCTCTCCCTTCCTCTCTGTAAAAAAAAAAAAAAAAAAAAAAAAAAAAAATATATATATATATATATATATATATATATATATATTTTTAAAGAGTTCAGGGTGGCTATGAAAAAATGTTTGAGGTTCTAGATAATTCCTGAGAACAGGCTGTTACTTACCAAATAATGGTTGTAAGGCTCTTGGCAGAAGCGTTTAAAGCTTTACTGTAACCATTGATGCCCACTCAAAGCACTTCAATATTTATCTTTTAAAAAGAATTTTTGGTATTATTTCTAGAAACAGTAATTATGCTCTCAATAAAACGCTTTTAGTCGTATTTCAGAGAGGGCTAGAGAGGCGAGTATAAGCCTAGGGTTAGCACATTAATTAAACTTCAAAGAGTCTAGGACTGGGGCTAAAATCCCAATAATATCTCGTGAATGCTCAAATTGTTCACCCTTCAGATGGGATCAGCATACAATGATCTGGGGACCTTGTCTTGGTCAGTTTCAGAAGATGGCATTATAGTTCCTTTTTGTTTCTTCCTCCCCTCAACAAGAACACCTTGACCCCAGTGGTTTATAAACAACCTAGACACACAGTTCTCTCTTTTGAGTATTTAATACATGTCTCTGGAGTACTCTCAAGTTGTCAGGTGTTGTCCTGATATTAGAGGCTGCTTGTTCTTTGTTTAAGGATCTTTTAATAAGATCCCATCCACATCAGGATCCCAGAGGAGTCTCATCAGTCTATATTTTTTTCTGAATTCTTGTCCCTGAACATGTCTTTGCTCCTGTTTTCTCTTGAGTCTAATTTCCTTCTGTGTTCTTTCTTTTTTCCCCCTTTGCAATGCTACATTTTATAGCATGGATGGCACCTGAGGGGAGATACAAGAAGAAAATGGACAACTGTCATATGAAAGAGAGTGTTTTATTTTGGTATGACCAATGCCCAGCTCATTTCCAAACACCAATATGGTGCTTTTTGAATGGCTGAAAAAATAACGTTCAGAAACACAAGGGACAGTGAATGATAGAAACCTTATTTTCGTCTTTCATTGAGTCCAGATTGAGTACAGGACGAGAGGGAACATCTGGGAGAGACTGAAGTGAGACTGTAAGGAAAAACCATGTGATGCTAAGGGGTTTGGGACTTTAGGACTTTTTACCTGGGAAATCTAAAAGTTGCTATCCTGGGAGAATTTAAAGAATGGCAGATGATTATTTTTGGAATGTGGTCTCACCCAAAGGCTACCCCCTCCCCAATCCTCATCTAAGGATATGCATTTTTATATATTATTTTAGAAAAACAGGGAGGGAGGGAGGGAGGGAGAGAGAGAGAGAGAGAGAGAGAGAGAGAGAGAGAGAGAGACATCGATATATGAGAGAGAAGCATCAACTGGTTGCCTCCTGCACCTATACACGCTGCACCAGCGATGGAACACATGATCTGGAATCAAATCCGCCACCCTTTGGTGTACAGGACAATGCTCCAACCAATAAGCCACACTGGCCATGGCAAGAGTAAAAGGTTTTAACCAATGTTTCTATGTTGGTGTTTGACAGGTGTGGTCTGTAGACCACCCGCATCAAAATCCACTGGTGTGCTTGCTTGTATTTTAAACAAATCCCACAAGTGATTCTTCCACGAACTAAAATTTGAGAACAACTGTTCCAAATAACATTCCCATTTTACAGCTCATGCCATCATTACCTCTTACCTGGATCTCTGCAATAGACCTCGAAGTCTTCCCACTGCCATACTTTCCTCCTCCAGCAGCAGCAGCAGCCAGAATGAGCCTTGGATCATGTCACTCCTCTGCTTTAAGTCCTTCAATGGCTTCCAATTACACTTAGAATTAAGTCTAAACTTCTTATTGTGGTCTAGAAGGCTCAGTATGATCATTTTAAGATCTCATTTCACGCCCCCCTTCAGGCACCATTCTTCAGTCCTATGAACTTTTAGTGCCTCAAGTAAGTCAAAGTCATTCACTCTTCAAGGGCTCTGCAGACACCATTTCCTCTGACCCTTAAGATCACCCCTCTTCCACCTTAATCCTTTCTGCCATTTGTGTGTTACCACCTCGGAGGCCTTTTCTTTAAGATCCATGTATTGCAGCACAGAGTTTAGGTGCTATGGCTGTAAATATCAGAAAACCACAACCGAACTGGCTAGAAGTAGGGCAGGTTGCAGGCATGACCCTCTAGGCAGTATGCTCACAGCAATCTTCCCGGCTAGACCAACTTCCGTGAGTGGATGCCATCCCCAGGCTGGTTGCAAGGTGACTGCTGTAGTTCTAGACATTTCATCTAGTCACAGCTGCACCCGGAGGGGCAAGAGGAGCTTTCTTTTCCTTAAGCTTCGAGGAGGAAGGAAGCCTTTTGAAGAAGCCCCCCTCCCCCAACCAATTTTTTGTTGTCTCTTTGACAAGAATTGGGTCATATGCTAGTTTATAAACCAATCCGTGGTGAGGGTTTGGGGTAATTGTGACCAGCCCTGACCAGGGATTCTTATCCTCAGAATGTCTTTAAATGGACACCATTGAAATCAACTAAGAACTATTCTTAGTACAATTATTAAATTGTGATCTAGTAATAAGTATTGTCTTTATTCATTGGCATTAGACCCTAACAGTAATTAAAAAACAATTGGTCTATAATAATTAGTGTAATTTAAAAGCAGTGACTAGTATAAGTGACATTTTGAGATATCTGCAGCAGTAATGTGCCTTGAAAGTATCTGTGATTTCTATTGGTGACAAAGACACAGGTACTATGAATAATACTTGGTTTGCTGCCAATAACGATAATTGAAAGATACGTTAAATTTCATTTAGAGATTAATTTAAATAGAGATGTGATTTTTTTCTTTATCAAGTAATTTGGTACCCTAAAATTAATCTAAGGTTAAGAACCTCTGGCTTAGACTAATCACTTGAAAATTAAAGATATAATAATGCGTTTAAAATGTAAGTATAGTGCCTAGTACATGGTGGGTGTTTAAGAAATGATAGGGTAAGACACAGAAGCGTTGTCAGTGGGGAGGATAGGGAGATATGGGGGAGATAAGAGATTAACCGAAGGACTTGTATGCATGCATGTAAGCAAAACCAATGGACAAAAAACTCTGGGGAGGAAGAGCATGTATGGGAGTGCGGGGGGCAATGGAAAGATATGTACACATATAATACTTTAATTTAAAAAAAGTAAAAAAAAGACACAGAAGCTTTGGGAATCCAAAATCCAAAATAATATAACTTAAATAAATCCATTTATCCTGATAAACTAGGAATGGGGTATCAGTGCAATATATTAATGTGCAGCTCTGAAAGAATTTCACATATAAATTCCAAGGCAGTTAGAAGAATGGCAAACGAGTGAACCTAACGTGGGGTATGGATTAGAATCATATCAAGAATATTCAAAAATTACACCAAGCTTACTAAAGTTATTAGGCAGAGGACTCGTCCTTAACGCTCATGGTTTGGTACCGCCATTCACCGTGATTGATGTGCTTGGAGTACCCAGCCCAACCTAGGTCATGTTGCTGACACTGGATAAACCGGAATCAAGACTTGGCTCTGCCTTCTATGGTGTGGTCACGTTGGCTCAGCGCTGGGTGGTTCTGGTTTGCACTGGTCATGGTTCTTCATTAAATTCCTGCTAATGACCCTCCTCCCTTGAGAAGGATGTAATTTTATGACCATTAAGATGTCATATTTTGGTCAGGAAGAGGAAAGGTCATCTTGACCCACAAGATGGATTGGGGGAGGCGAGGTGTTTGCTTTATCCATGAGTGCATTTTTGGGTCTGGAAGGAGAAACTTAAAAGAGATGGCTACTGTCTGATGAACATTCTTGTACAATTTCTCCATAATAGGGAGTAACTACCATATTTCCAGAAGTATAATTTTATTCTCAGGATTACCCTGGTTAGGCCTTCAGAGGCAAGTCTCCTATGGGCTAAGCACTCAAGTTTTGGAGTTGTACAGACCTGGGTTCAAATTCTGACTCTGGAATGTACTGTTTGTATGATCCTTAGAAAATAACTTAACCTTAATAATGATAATAATAATAATAATAATAATAAATACGTAGTAGTAGTCATAGCAGTAATAGTAATCATATATGTAGGACTTGCTCTTACCAGGCTAACTGCTTTTGCATGGACTTCTTTAATTCTCCAAATCCTAAGAAATAGTCCATACTTTTATTCTCACGTTAGAGAGGAAGAGATGAGGCTAAAATAGATTATGTAACTTGCTTCTACACGTCATTTTTCTTTTCTACAAGTTAATTGTGCTACCTGCTTCATATTATTGCTGTAAAAATTAAATTGCTGGATGAAAAAAGGTGAAGGGATTAAGCACAAAAAAGGTATATATAAAACACATAGACACGGAAGAGTGTGGGGATGAAAAGAAAGAAGACGGGGAATGGGGACAGAAAGAGACTTTGCTTGGGGATGTGGACACACGGTGCAGCGGACAGATGATGTTGTGTGGAGTTGTACACTTGAAACCTCTGTGGTTTCATGAACCAACCAATGTCACCCCAATAAATTCAATTAAAAAATTAAATTGCTGTATGATATTTAAGTGCTCAGTGGGTGGCATTATGAGCTAGTTTTAGTACACCTGATCTTATACAGCCAGTAAGTCCTTATTGTTCTTCTGTTTATTTTACTAAAATAATAGAATGATTGATTTTGCTTGTCCAGGAAGAGATGATATGAGTTAATAATAAAAACTGGCACATGTGTGACTCAAAGGCAAATACACTCTAAGCATAATCTATGATCATCCCTTTTGCAAAACTATTCCTGGGCTTTCATGAACATGATTTGGCAACTGTAGCCACTTTGTTATATTAAGAGAATCTTTAACAAGGAATGTCTTCTTGTTTTTTCTTTTTCTCTGCTCAAGTCTTTCTTTTTAAAACAGGGTTTGGCTTTTTTTTTTTTAACATTCAAAGTGGTATGTGATTCCTTACTCCTTTTCCAAATATTGCTAAGTCAGGAAAGGGACAACAGAAATATATTTATTAGGTCAAATTACCGTAGACTGGATGGCTTAAACAACAAACAATTATTTTTCAAAGTTCTGGAGGTTGGGAGTCCAAGATTAGGCTGCCCACATGGCTGGGTTATTGATGAGTGCCCTCTTCCTAGTTTGGGTCCTCACATGTCAGAAAGAGAAGAGAACTAGTTCACTGGTCTCTTCTTATAGGGGAACTAATTTCATTCATGAGAGCTCTACTCTCATGGCCCAATCACCCCACAGACACCCTGCTATCAAATACCACGACACTGACTGGGGATTAAATTTTTGACATATGAATTTTAGGGGGATACAAACATTCCGTTCATAACATTCCACAAAGCTACATTTTCATATTAGAATTTATCTATTCTTGGATTACTTTATACCAGAAAAAAAAGACATCAATTGACTGGCTGCTTATATATAATGTCAAAATTTCACTTAAAAAGACTCCAGGAGTGAAATTAATGATCTTTTAATAAGAAGGAACCTGCCTGCTATTTACTGAGTATAATGAACCATTTTTTTTGTGAAGATTTCCGACCTGCAGGAAAGCTTCCTGTAGCCTTGGGTGTGAGCGCCACCTGGTGGATGCTACACACACTTTCCTGTATCCCAACACAGGAATGGCGAATCATTTGCAGGCCTTTATGGGAAAGTGCCCAAGTAACACCCCTTTGATTTTAGGTCACAAGGACAGCTGTAATGCCTATCAAGTAATGTGATCTTTGGGTAAGCATGAAGATTTATTAAAAACATATGACTGAAGCAGGTTGCATGGTGGAGAAAAATAAATAAAAAACATACTGAGGAGACAAATGTAATGCAAACATATTACACAGCTATTGTTTATAAGCTTGCCAGTCCTCTGTTTTATGAGCTCCTCACCTTTTATACATTGGTGACCTAGGCCGTTGTGAGTGGTGCTTACCTTAAGGAGCCTGCACCTACATCTTGCAGAAGGGTAGGAAATTAGTGATCCCCTTGGTTGCGACCATGTGTTGACTTCAGTGCCAAACGTGCATCTTCATCCTAGAATTTTGGTTTTGCCACCATTGTCCCTATTTGGGGTCTACAGGAGACGGGTCCCTTTGCATCACTTTACTCCAGTGGGCTCTGTGAAGATAACGTCACCCGTGACTTATGGGGTAACTCCATAGACCGGGACTCACAGGAGCATTGGGACAGCATAATTTCCATTGAGGGCAAGAAAGTAGACATGGCTTTGAGGGGACAGAAACACATGTTTTGCTCTTTTAAGAACTTCATGAAGTTTCTGCCAGATTAGTCCTTGGAAGGACATGAAAATTGCCTAGAGGTTGTGTGGTAGCTACGTGGGAGAGGTGGAAGGAAGGGCCACTGGAAAAGGGAAAATCATTTAGTCTTCTCCTCCTTGGGGCATTTCAATCACTTTTGCAGAAATTTTAAAGTTCTGGAGGTTGTTCCCTATGTTATCACTGACTATAAGGTTGTCTTCTTGGCATGATGTGACCAGTTTTCTCCTCTTGGGATATTGCAGAAGCTGGTGGCATATATCTCTCCTCTCCTGGTTCTTTTTCCTATCATTCAAAACATCATGAATAATTCACAAAAGAGTCTGTTGGGCTAAAGCAAAAATTGATTAATGGGTTTTTGTGGCTCAATTTCTAAACCTACAAAATGGGATTCAGATTTGGAAAGGGCTCACAGCAGAGAAAGCTTTCTGTTTTCATTTCTGGTTGTGTCCAGCGCAGGACCCCGATAACCCAAGGTTGTTGGAATTCAGTATTTTATGGGGAAATGATTGGTGCTTGGTGAAATTTTCCCAGATTTCTAGGTGACAAAAATCTATATTGTATGAGATCATATGACATTTGGCACTCTTGTCTTTACCAAGATCAATGCCCCGCTGATTTACAGAATAGAGATGTTATTTCTTACACCTATAATGGCAAAATCAGCTCATGAGAATGAGGTACTACTCTGTCCTTCCCAATGATTACACGTTCATATTTCTGGTTTCTCTTTACTTATTTAGCCCAGGGTTGTGGGCTAGAAAACGTGGAGATGCTCTGAACAGGGAGTAAATCCCCTCGTATCTCTCACGATGCTATCAAGGTTCTACGTTTCCTGTACTTTTAGTTTGCAGCTGTGGGCAAACTACGGCCCCGCAGGCCAGATCCAGCCTATTTGGCTGTTCTATCCGGCCCGCGGAGCCGAAAGAGCGGAGGGTTCTCTTGCTCTCCCCTCCGCTCCTTCACCAGCAGCCCAAGATGAGAGTGCCAGCATGGTCAGGTTGCTTTTGTTCCTGCCCTTCGGTCCAGTTTAAGAACCCATTGTGGCTCTCGAGTCAAAAAGTTTGCCCACCCCTGGTAGGGCAACATTTGGCAATTCTTGGGTTTCCTTCCTTCAGTTCCTCTACCTCATGATACCCAACCCCAACAGCAATTTTATTTACTGTGACTAGTACTTGAGTTGTTGTTATAAATGATATAATAGTAGTATCATATAGATTTGTGTCATATCTGTAGGATCCTCTTGGTTTTACACTGAATACGTTTCAGTGGTTTTCTCTGCTTTTTCAGTATTGGGTTCTCAAAAATATTGCTGGGCAGAAATTTGGTTCTGAGATCGTGTGGAACCCAAAAGAAATCAGTTACACAGTCATTCTATAGAAGTCATCAGGTTTTGCAAAAAGGGTTTGAAACAAGAGGAGAATGGAAGTGCAAATCTCAGTGGGTTCTCAGTGTTTCATCACAAAGTTTTGTGGTAAGGCCAGGACGAAACCACAAGCTTTCCTGTTGGCCAGACCAGTGCTAGAAGAACGACTGATTGCAAGGTTAGCCAAGGTCAGGCGGAAACTTGGCCTGTTCAAAACCCAGACCTACTGAGTTTTGCATGGTTTGGGGTTTCCAAAACAGAGAGCATTATGGGGCCCAGCCCAAAGCTAAGGCCTTGAGTCTATGGGGATGGGAAAGTTGTCCTAACTTGGTTTGTATTTTAGCTGGACCAAGGTGAGGAATTTTATCTGCACTTACTATACAAACCTGATTTACTTAACCTGTTCTTTAAAAATTTTACAAAATCAAAAGCATGTCTTTTCTCCCTATTTCTCTGCCTCACAGGAAGACCAGGACTCCAAAGTCTCCAGACATTCCCAAAGGCCACTGACAGATTCAGCTCTTGAAAAATTTTCTGGCTGCACTTAACAGCACTCATAGACTACATTCAATTTCTTCAGCTCAATATTTGGGTAATTCTCTAGGGAAAAAGGTAGCAAGATTGCCTAATCTTAAAAAATTGGAATCAGTCTAACAGTCTGAAAAACAAAAATCAAGGTGCTCTTCCAGAATAAGAATTTGAAGGAAACAAAAGAAACAGTCAAGCTCGGAGCCCAAGGCCTGTCCCTCAGTGGAATGTGGGAAACGTGACACACGAAAGACTCATTCCCTTGTCAACTTGTGGGCAGCCCAGGTTCTGGGTAGGGCATCATCAGTGGGTGGTATGAGGTTGGGAACGACTCTAGTTATGCCAGAACCAAGTCTTCTAGGGGGTGGCAAAATCCATCAAGTCAATGAGGTATGCTTTTAGCTACAAATTATAGATAACTCTCCTACCCAAGGTTTCAATCTTACAGGGTGTTGTTTACAACAAGAAGTCCAAGACCGGCAAGATGGCTTACTGCTGCCATCAGAAACATAGACTCTTTTTCTTCTTTTCACTCCACTGTCATCTTTGTTCTGGTCACTTTAGGATTTCCAAATGGCTGCTATGGTTGCAGATGTCACGCCTGCATTCCAGACAGGGGAAAGGAAAAAAGGAGCTGAAGGGCAAATGGCAAAGACTTAAGGGCACGATGGTGAAAAGGCCCATTTTCTGAGGAAAAGCAAGGGCTTATCCAGAAGGCTAACCCAGCAGAGTTTCACATCTGCTATGGTGGCTAGAACTGTGACACATGCCATCTCAGTAGAAAGTGACTAGGGCTGCGTGGCTAGGTTGAAGATACTGGTTGGGTGATCCAGTCAATAATACCTATCTCAACTAACTCAAGACAAATGGTCAACAATAAGAGGATACCCTGCAACCACACAAAAGAGCATGTGTGAAGTACTCATGCTATGGCAGGTCTCACCTACAAATCAGAACAATGAAATTTAAAACAATATTTTTTAATTGATTTCAGAGAGAAAGGGAGAGGGAGAGATAGAAACATCAATGATGAGAAAGAATCATTGATGGCTGACTCCTACACGCACCTTACTGGGGATTGAGCCTGCAACCCAGGCATGTGCCCTTAACTGGAATTGAATCTGGAACCCTTCAGTCTTCAGGCCAATGCTCTATCCACTGAGCCAAACCGGCTAGGGCCAGAGCCATGGAAGTGAACAATAGCCAGCAGACAGCATCACCGCTAAACTTCAGTGGACTCTCAACAAGAAGGTGCTTTGTGAAAGTTAACGAAATCCAGGCCAATTGGTATCAAACGATCATAAAGTGATCGTGTAAATGGCAGTAATTCAACATGAGATGATTAAAATGTAATATTATGAGCTATTGTTGACCACTCGAATTCTCTGAATGAGCAACACAGTTAAATCCCATACTTTTCAGGATCTTAAGGAAGCATTTCTTTTCTTCCTTCCTGTCTTCCTTCTTATCTTCCTCCCTCTCTTCTTCTCTTCCTCCCTCACTTCCTTCCTTCCTTCCTTCCTTCCTTCCTTCCTTCCTTCCTTCCTTCCTTCCTTCCTTCCCTCCTTCTTTCCTTTCATCTTCCCTTCCTCCATTTCCTCTTTCCTTTTTTCTTCTTCCTTCCTTTCTTTCTTTCTTTCTTTCTTTCTTTCTTTCTTTCTTTCTTTCTTTCTTCTTTCCATTTCTCTTCTTTTCCTCCATTCATCCTTCTAAGTTTCAATCTTGAAAAATCTCAGCATACAGAAAAACGATACCCACATACCTTCCATTAAGTTTCAATAAATTTCATTCACTTATTTTATCTTTCATATACACAACATTGTATAAACAGACATGTATATAAACATATATGCATATGTATACATATAAGTATATACACACATCTGTATATATATTAACTACCTATCTTTGAACTATTTAAGAAGGCTGTAGACTCTTTACCCCTAAATACTTGCACATACATCTCTTAAGGAGACATTTCTGTCTGGATGTGTAACTGTAGGGCAGATATGTGGTAAAAAGACTGAAATAAAGAAATATGATTGATGAAGAAAGTGAGACAAGAGGAACCCATGAAGCAATTATGCACAGAACAGGGAGTATCTGCACAGCTCAACCTTAAAAATGATGCCACGCTAGTCACCACCTGTAAAACACATGCTCTCTGCATATAAAACTCACATGAGAGAAAGTCATGGCACAAAAAATATAAATTTAATTCTCTAGGTAGTAATTTTTCTAACTATATCTTAACTCTATGGAAGAGAAAAAAATCAGAATATGAAACATTTTCAAGGTTTTCCATTACAATTCTCTTGCCTTTATAATTACAAAAAATTTTAAAGTTAAAGAAAAGTTATTAAAACAAATACCCATGTATATGCTGTCTAGAATTAAAAATGAAAATTTAGGAGTAACTTTGCATTTTCAAAAGAGAACAGCAAATCTTAATCTTTCAATGCAAATGTATTGGAAGAAAAGAAATAAAGGTGTAAGTAAAATATCCCAGAAAAGGTTTTTTGTTTTTTTTTTAGGAATTAAAACCATGTAGGAACAAATGGAGAGAAGGGTTAGTTTGATTTGTGGAGACTTTAAAAGCCTCAGGATGAAGTTACATGAAAAGAGCAAGACAAAGCATGATAAATTATTTCCAGGCGCTCTTTTATGCCTACCAGTGGAATGAGCCACCATTTTTTTTTCTTCTGTAGGTGTCAATGTTCCCGAAGTATCTGTTCAGCTAAGGCCTAGTCTTCACTGCTTGCCAGTGCTAAGGGCCAGTCCCGGGTGGCCCCAGAAATGGTGGGTGTGCCGTGCCCACATTGCACCTTCTTTCATCCTCTGTGAGAACAGTGAATACATCAAAAGCTAAGGGAGCCAATGTGTGGCTGGTGGTGTCCAAGTCTGTCAGATTCCAGCCAAAGCAAGTGATTGTGGTGGTTAAACAAACGAACAAACAAACAACAAACACACAGTGGGACTGACTGAGAATCAGGGGTGAAAAGTGAGTTGAGTGGCTCATGCTCAGTCAACCTGAGGTATGAATGGATCATCGCATCCTTGCCCAGAATCCACCTCGCTGCCTCCGTTCCTCCTCAGGGTGCTGAGCAACTTGATCCAGAGGTCATCCACACCACTTTGATAACCAAAGCAGAGAGAGCCAGCACTGTGGACTTTGGATGTATATTCTTTCCTAAACCTCCTTGTTTGTAACGTTAAGTTTTCCGGCTGCTTAAAGGACAAGCACAGTTGTTGCTTTCTTCCTTCTCGAATTTTCCTTTGCCTGCATTTTCCCTGGTTATTTTTATTTTTTTTTTTTTTGTGTACTTGTGCTATTATTTCCTTCATCAAATCTCCACGCTGATGGGCAGCATGTTGATAGGCTGCTAGGGTAACGGGGTGAAAAGAGTTTCATCATTGGTATTGACTTCCACCAGCATTTCTTTGGGGCCCATATACTCCTTTTCATTATTCCATTTTTCCTGACCCTCAAGCCTCCTTTCCTTTTAATTAGGCAAACCTAACCTCAGGGCTCTGTTGACGGGAGAGGGCTTTCAAAAGCAATGCGCTTGGAGGGTGTGCTTACCAGAGAGGTTAGCCAGCAAGCACCCAGCTCTTGTACAAGGCCACGTGCTCTCTGAGGAATAAAACTCCATTAACAGACTTTTTTTGTTGCTGGAGGGATTTTTATTCTTTCCTCTTTTCAGACTCAGAAGGATGTCGAAAGTGTTTATTATTAGCCTAAACGGAGAGCAAGTGAGTGTCCTTATCATTCAAAAACAAATACACCTGTTTGGCAGCAGGAACTCTGCCTGGCTTTATGAACCAGGAAAATCAACACTGTGCTCAGAGCCCAGCCAGGAAATCTAAGGGGCCTGTAAAGTCATGTCAGAGAAGGGGCTCTTTGTGGAAGGAGGCAGACTCCCACAGCTCAGGGTTTCACGCTGGAAGGCCAGGCTTGGTAGTCATTTGTCTGCATGGACTCTTATTTACGTGTCTTATATTATTAAATGCGGAATACAAGAACTGACGGGTGGGAATGCACTGAAAAATTAATTGGGAAGAAACCTAAGGAATAAAGGAAAGCCAATACGTTCTGACCGCTGATGTCTCCCGGATGTCCCAGCCCTTTACTTACTTTTATTTTTTGCTGAAAAGAGAGCTACTTTAGTTCTAAAAGTTTGTCATGGCCATTGTCCTGACTTCCTTCTAGAATTAAAAATGAAATTTAAGAGTAACTTTATTTTACAAAAGGAAAGGGACATCCTGATAGGGACATTAATACCCGATATTTATTTAGTTATTTGACTTATTTTCAAGTGCCTGTGAATCTTAAGGTACTGAGCTGATATGGACAAAATAAAAGTAGAGTCTGTGGTCTCCACCTTATAGAAACTTAGGCTCTAATGGGGATATAAGTTGTATACCATTCAGGCCCCTAATACATACACGCACACACCCAGCCGTGGGCAAACTGCGGCCCGCGGGCCAGATCTGGCCCCGTTTGGCTGTTCTATCTGGCTCTCCGGAGCCGAAAGAGCTGAGGGTTCTCTTGCTCTCCCCTCCGCTCCTTCACCAGCAGCCCAAGATGAGAGTGCCAGCATGGTCAGGTTGCTTTTGTTCCGGCCCTCCGGTCCAGTTTAAGAACCCATTGTGGCCCTCGAGTCAAAAAGTTTGCCCACCCCTACAGACCCTTTTCACCAATCCCCTCTCCCCCACACTGCTCCCACTCTTTCATCATCAGCTTCAAGGACGTTTTCACATTGGTGGCAGTCACCTGCTGTTCCTGACTCTGTCCCCCTGTAACCTTCTGCCTTTTCAGATTAGTCCCAGAGGGATGTTTTATTGTTGTTTTCTGACAGCTTTAGAGTCACCTGAACAGGTGGGAGTTGTCTCCTTTTACCTCAGCGGCCTGCATGTGGTCAGATGGTTTATCCATGTGGGAGAGATTCCTAGTCAAATGTAGGAGTTTGAGTGGCTGAGAGGGATACTGTCTTTGAAGGTATTAACACATCCAGGATCTGCTTCAAGAAGTTATCCCAATTTAAGGAATAATTGAAATACGGTTATTAATACTAATGAAAGCAATCAACGAAATTTAGAAGTCACGTTTATCAGATTTTTATTTATTTTATTTTTTTTTTTTTTAATTTAATTTAATTTAATTTAATTTATTTTTTTAAATAAATCTTTATTGTTCATATTATTACAAATGTTCCTCATCCCCCCCCCAATTGCTCCCCTACACCAAGTTTCCATTCAATTCTCTGCCCTTTCCCCATCCCCCATTGTCCTCAACCATAGGTGCAGTTTATGTTCAGTCTCTTCCCACCCCGCTCCACTCCCCATTTCCCCAAGAATCATCAGTCCACTCCCCTTCCATACCTCTGATTCTATTATATTCACCAGTTAATATTGTTCATCATGATTTTTACTTCCCTTGGTTTTTAGACTCACTTGTTGATAGTTACGTGTTTGTTCATAATTTTTATCTTTATTTTCTTCATCTTCCTAAAGAACCCCTTTTAGCAATTCATATAATTCTGGCTTGGCAGTGATGAATTCCTTTAGCTTAAATTTATTTGTGAAGCTCTTTATCTGGCCTTCGATTCTGAGTGATAGCTTTGCTGGGTAGAGTATTTTTGGCTGTAGGTTCTTGTTATTCATCACCTTGAATATTTCTTGCCATTCCCGTCGGGCCTGCATGGTTTCTGTTGAGAAATCAGCTGACAGTCGTATGGGTGCCCCTTTATAGGTAACTACCTGCTTTTCTCTTGCTGCTTTTAATATTCTCTCTTTGTCTTTAGCTCTTGGAATTTTAATTATGATGTGTCTTGGTGTGGTTCTTTTTGGATTCCTTTTGTTTGGGGTTCTGTGTGCTTCCTGTACGTGTAAGTCTATTTCTTTCCCCAGGTGGGGGAAGTTTTCTGTCACTATTTCTTTCAATATGTTTTCGGTATCTTGCTCTCTGTCATCTTCTGGGATGCCCATAATTCTGATGTTGGTTCGCTTGAAGTTGTCCCACAGGTTTCTTACATTATCTTCAACTTTCTGGATTCTCTTGTCTTCTTGCTTCTGTGGAGGAGTGTCCTCTGGCTCTTTGTGTTCCAAATCTTGGACTTGATTCTTGCAATCTTCCATTCTGTTTTTAGGACTCTGTATAATATTATTTATTTCAGAGATTGTATTCTTTATTTCTAGTTGACCCTTCATTATTTCTTGTTGATCCCTTATCATATCCTCATAGGTCTCATTTATTTTATCGGCCTTTTCTAAGAGATTGTTGAACAACCTTATAAGCGTGGCTTTGAACTCTATATCCAGTCGCTTTTTGTCCTCCATTTCTTTCGTTTGTGATCTGTTTCCTTGTTTCGGCATTTTCGCTGCTTCCCTGAGTTGGTAGGTTGGGAGGATCAGCTGTGTCTATGCCAGGAGACAACCTTATTCCACTAGACTTGGAAACCTGCAAAAGCTTCTCTGATTTCAGCTTGGAAGGGGCAGAGTTTCAGGGTGGAGCCTACAGCCTTGGCTTCTGGTTAGCCCCGCTCTCGGAGGTTCCTGAGTCTCAGTGTTCCTCAGTGTCCTTAGGTACCCGCTGCAAGCACCTCTGAGAAAATGGCACCCTAGAGCTTCGCCCGCTACCAGACAGTGTAGTCTCTCCCCCAACAAGCCCACAACTGGGGTTCAGAGCAGTTGGAAGTGGGGTTAAGCACAGTCCGGAGCTTATGTCTCCTTCCCGCTAGGGCGATCTCGTGGCCCAAACAACAGTCTGTCCTCTGTGCGCGCAATGTGCGCGACTCAGGTTGGCCACTCCCCTGAGCTTCTGTCTTACAGCCCAGATTCCCTCTGTATGAGGCTGGAGCCTGAGGGTCTTGCCCAGGACTGGGGTTCAGTGCAGTCAGAACTGGGGCTCAGCACAGTCCTGAGCTTTTGTCTCCTTCCCGCTGGGGCAATTCAGCAGCTCAGCGAACAGTCCCTCCTCTGTGCTCAATGTGCGCGACTCCGGAGCTCTGCCTTTCGCCGCAACTCCGCTGAGCTTCCACCTTACAGCCCAGATTCCCTCTGTATGAGCCTGGGACCCTCGGGGTCTCACCCAGAACTGGGGTTCAGTGCGGTCGGAGTTGGGGTTCAGCACAGTCCGGAGCTTTTATCTCCTTCCCGCTGGGGAATGCCAGCCAGGCACTCAGCCGCCCTCCTCTCCGGCTCCATCCTCTCCCCGCATGCGCGCACCGCACCTCCGTACCTTAGGCTTTTACAGCTCCTCTGGTTTTCCTTCTGGTTTTCTCTTTCCTTCTAGTTGTAGAATTTCCAGTCAGCTAACTTTCCTGTAGTTCTGGATAGTGTCCACTCTATATTTTAGTTGTATTTTTTGAAATTGTTGAGTGCGGCTGCAGTTAGGCTTTTACCTCTGCCGCCATCTTGTTCACGTTTATCAGATTTTTAAATCTAGCATAGCCCCCAAGAGTAGGTACGTTTTGAAATGAGCAGAACTGTGTTCAAATTCTGCTTCATCATTTTCTTTTCTTTTTTTAAAAAAATATTTTATTGATATTACAGAGAGGAAGGGAGAGAGATAGAGAGCTAGAAACGTCGATGAGAGAGAAACATCTACCTGCTGCCTCTTGCACACCCCCTACCAGGGATGTGCCCGTAACCAATGTACATGCCCTTGACCGGAATCGAACCGGGGACCTTTCAGTCCGTAGACCAACGCTCTACCACTGAGCCAAACCGGTTTCAGGGCTGCTTCATCATTTTCTATATGTATGGCCTTAGACAAGTTGTTAAGCTTCTAAGCCTCTACTAGTATTTTCACCTCTGTAAAATGGATATTAGCAATATTCACTTTTGAGGGTGGTGTGAAGATTGAGACAATGCGTACAACAGCTTTTAGCTTTATGCCCCAATGCTAATTCTGTCTTTTCATTTTCCTCTTCTTTTCTTCGGACGATTATGCCTGTATTTTATTTTAGTCCATTCTTTTTTTTTTTCTTCCCAGTTCTTGGCTTTTCTCATTGTTTTTGTTCTCATTTTTTCTGGCTGATCTTGTCTCTTTGTTCCCCCCCCCTCTCTCCTCTCTGTGGATGTTTGTTTTGCCTGTGTTTATTTTTCCATCGTGAACTTTCCTTGGGTTCCTTTCTCATTTGCCTTTTTTCAGGCGTCTTTTGTTTTACCTGGGTCTCCAGCCCTTTGCGCATTGATGTCAACCCTGACTGCTGATTTTGGACTTTGCCGGGGAAAGGAGGGTGGATGGTGTGGGAAGACAGCTCTTCGGGGGCCTAGAGAGAGGATATTGGGGGGGTCGAAGTGGTTAGTTGCTGTGCTGTACATATTTTGCAGACATATTTTTCAGTTCCTGGCCAGAAGTCTGACACTTTTTCCCACAGGTCCTCAGGGTTTTTTGGATCTGCCCCGATTGCAGTCTCTTTCGCTTCCCTCCCTGTTTTTCTGTCCAATTGCAGTGGAGCTCAGCCTCCCCCTCCCCAACTTCCTGCTCTCTTGCTTTCTCTGAAACATGTTTTACCTATTACTGCTCTTCTCCAACATTTCACTTATGCGGAACACCCACTTGGAAGCGGAGTTGTTTTTGAAGAGAGGGAGGTCATTATTGATAATAGCAATAAGGATAATAGTTGAATATGAAGTGCCAATGCTCACACAAGGCCAAAAACAAGACAGCAGGAACTTATGACCCTGTTCCATAGGGCGCGGATTCCTAATGGAATCCAGAGAGTCTGGAGGACAGAAACAAATGAAGGGAGAGGTGGCTGTGACAGGAAGGAGAAGCAAGGGAGAACTTGTTGCATTTCAGTTTCCACAAACATTTATTCATCACCTCCGCTGGGCCGAGCAGTATGCTGGGCTCTGGGTACTCTTTGACCAACAATGCACAGAAAAGTTCTGTCTTGAGTAGCCTTCGATGGTTCCAGTGTGTTCTAATGAGTTAGAATCTCCTGACAACTCAAGGTCTAATATTTTAAATGTGGACCTCATTTTCTATCTTGAGGGGTCCTGGGGCACCGACGGCGGCAACAGATCTTGCGGTGCTTGTGGGCGATGTTTGGTACACACCTCAATTACCCACCACAGGTCCTTAAATATTTTCATTATGGAGATTGTAAGCAAATAGAAAAAGAATAGAGGGATGAATGTGTATCACCCACCGCTCAGCTTCAACAGCTACCAACATTTTATCAATCTTGTTTTATCTCCTTCCTCCTTCATTGTTTAAAAACATTTTTTTTATTCTCCACTATTTTCTTAAAATGTTTTCATGCAAATTCCAGACATGATGCCAGTTCAATCTTCATTTCAGTCTGCACCTCAAGTAGGAAGAGTTTTTTTTTCCTTACATAATCACCATGCCATTATTATAGGAGACAAAATCCTATATAATAAAAGCCTAATATGCTAAGTGTCTGTTCATTCAGTCATTCAACAAGTGGCTATGATGTGCACTGACCACCAGGGGGCAGATGCTCTGAACAGTAGGTTAGCTTGTTGCAGGGATCTGGCTGATTGGGACTGGGCAAGACCGGCCAGACACACCCTAGAGCCCTCCTGTAGCTTCTCCCCAGCTGGTCCCTATCAGCCCCAACTGGGACTGGGTGAGACAGACTGGACATGCCCTGGATGAATTCGTGCACCAGGCTGGTTTTGGCCAGATCCCTGCAGGCCAGGCCCCTAATCAATAATAGTTATATAATTTCATTTAATACTTATTCCACATGCAAATTTCCTCAGTTTCCTCAAAGATGCCTTTTTAAAGTTGGGTTGAGATCAAACCAAAGCCCATACCTTACTTTTGGTCATCCTGCCTTTTAAATAATGTATTCAATATAATGATTCTCATTCTTTCCCCCCTAGCCCTGTGATCAACAAACTGCGGTTCATGAGCCACATGCGGCTCTTTGGCCCCTTGAGTGTGGCTCTTCCACAAAATACCACAGGTTGGGCAAGTCTATTTTGAAGAAGTGGCATTAGAAGAAGTTTGAGTTTTAAAAAATTGGCTTTCAAAAGAAATTTCAGTCGTTGGTACTGTTGATATTTGGCTCTGTTGACTAATGAGTTTGCCGACCACTGCCCTAGACCAGTATTTCCCAAAGTGTGGTACGCGTACCCCCAGGGGTACGGGAAGAGTTTGGTGGGGGTACGCGATGCACTGGAGTTTGGTGGGGATATGCACTGCATCGTGCTTAGCTGTGCCTAATCTACGTTCTCATGAGTCAAGTCAAGACAGACTTGTGAGGCGTGAGATGGTCCGGTGTGCAAATAAATGTTATTTATAATATAACTTTTATTTATATTTTATTATGGGTAATTTTATTTTTCATTTATTATTATTTTGTGTATGTACCAAAAAAATAAAAAAATAAATATATTTTGATTATTATTAAAATACATCCCTTTTTTTTGACGAGGGGTACTCAGCATTACGAAAATTATAGAAGGGGTACACATATGTCAAAAGTTTGGGAAACACTGCCCTAGACCATTGAGTTTTATAGACTTTAAAGGTATAGATGTTGTAGTGCTCTGCCCAGATTTCTGCTTCCTGACTGCAGCTGCTGGTGGCCTACAGGCTGTGTCTACTGACTGGTTGTTCACAGGAAGGACCAGAAGGCGTGGCTGTCTTGCTTCAATTTTGGACAACCTGGAAGGACCATCTCAACTTAGCTCCTTGTGAGACTGGCTGAGACCTCAACTGTGCCTGTCTCATAGAGCAGTTTCTTCCTTTGCCCAATCTTGTTTCTCTCATTCCCTTTTAGGTATGTTCCCCAGTAAAACTCTTGGACACAAATGTCCATGTCGGAGTCTATTTCCTAGGAAACCTAACTCAGGGCAGTTGTTACGACTCCCAGCAAAGTGGGATCTAGAATCGGATTTTAGAGCTGAGTGACCTGCCTCTCAGCTGGCAGTACAGACACCATGGCTGGTGGTAGGTGGAGTACTGATCGCATTCACATGGAATAGAGGTGCAATTTTAAACAGCCACTTCCTACTCTGCTCTTGCATCACAAAACACCCCTTCTTCTTTCTGCCCTCTAATTCCACAAGGAATAATGGCTGGCATGGCCTCACTCTCACTTTTTGTTGGAAAAACATTTTTCTTTTAATAAACTTTTTATTTTGGGATAATTGTACTTTCATATACAATTACTATTTCATGCATTAAGTCCCCAGAACTTATTCACTTTATAATTGAAAGTTTGTACCCTTTGACCAGCATCTCCTCATTTCTCCCACCTGCATCCCCTAGCAATGAACTTTCCTACTCTCTGGTTCTATGAGATTGACCTTTTTGAATTCCACACGTGAGATCATACAGTGTTTGTCTATGTCTGGCTAATTTTACTTAGCAAAGTATCCTCCAGGTTTGTTCATTTTATGCAAATGGCAGGATTACTTTCTCTCTCTTTTCTCTCTCTCTCTCTCTCTCTCTCTCTCTCTCTCTCTCTCTCTCTCTTAAGTACTAAGTATCATTAAAAGTGGAACAATGAGCTTGGCCAGTGTGGCTAAGATAGTTGGGTGTTGTCCCATGCACCAAGAGGTCACTGGTTTCATTCCTAGTCAAGGCACATGCCCAGGTTTTGAGCTTGCAGGAGGCAGCCAATTGATGTTCCTATCTCTCTCTAAAATCAATAGACATTTTTTAAAAGTGGAAAAATGAGTGCTTTGAGCTTCTTAATAAAATACAATTTGAAGTATTACCTATAAAATATTCTTGCCAAAAAGTTGAACATAAGTCTAATCAAGGTTTCCATTTATAGGAAATAGAGGGATAAAATTAAATGATTTCTCAAGGAATAAAATAGATAAGTCCAGACTATGAAACATCCTACAGGACAATTGTTCTGATTTCTGCAAGTCAATGTCATAGAGAGAAAACTAGATAGATTTAAGAGACAAAAAAACTAAATGTAATATGTGAACCTTGTTTGGGTCATGATTCAAACACAACAACTATGAAAAGATATTTTCATGACAATCGTAGAAATTGATCATAGACTGGATATTAGATGATACTAGAGAATTATTGTTAATTCTAAAAATATATGATAATGGCCTTATGGTTACATAAGGGTACATATTGAAGCATGCGGGGGTAAAAAGACGTGTTGTCTTAAATTTTATTTGAAACGCTTCAGCAAAGAGAAACAAAAACAAGACAACGGGTGATATAATTGCAAATGTTAGTAATTCTTGAGTGTGAGTAATGTGTTTATGGGAGCTCATTATCTATTCTCTGTTCTTGTGTGTGTTTGAAATTTTTCATTAAAAAAAGAAATAGAGCTTTTTTTTTTTTTTTTTTTTTTTTTTTTTTTTTTTTTTTTTTTTTTTTTTTTTTTTAGCTTTTAGCTTTTAGCTTTTAGCACACTTATCATAGTGTCTAAATTTACCCGGAGAAACACTTCTTGGAAGATGAGATGAAGTTTTGGAAAGTGCACTGCCTTCGAAGTCAGACAAATGTGGTTTGAATCCTACCTACATCCCAAGGTCCTGAGGAAGAAGGGAATGTAGCTGGAACAAAGAGAGCAGGAGCAGAAAGTTGGCTGGTTTATAACACTGTGTGTGTGTGTGTGTGTGTGTGTGTGTGTGTTGGCAAGCTGTGTCAAGTTTGGAGCAAGCACACACTTTCTCTGTCTTTTTGTCTTATTTTCTCCAACATTATTTCATCAGTGTAATGACTGTCTTATCAACAAATTACCTAAAAGGAAATTTTTGGAACGTTATTACTGTTGGAGATAGATCATGACCTGGAGACATGTCTGCTATCTCTCCTCTCTTCCCAGGAAGAGGGAGTAAGTACAGTGTGAATTGAGGCTGGAGAGGTGGGTCGGGGTCAGATCATGTGGGGCATGGTAGATATCCTAAGGGGTTTTGTGCTGATCCCAAGCATAAGGGGATTTTAAAAAATATATTTTTATTGATTTCAGAGAGGAAGGGAGAGATAGAAACATCAATGATGAGAATTATTGATCGACTGCCTTCTGCATGCCCCCTACTGGGAATTAACCTACAACCCTGGCCTGTGCCCTTGACCGGATTTGAACCTGGAACTGTTTAGTCCACAGGCTGATGCTTTATCCACTAAGCCAAACCAGCTAGAGCTAAGGATTTTAAATGAGACATGCATGTGACAGATTGGTTTTGTGTTCTGACTAAAGAAAGGAGAAGAGATTGGAAGGGGCCACAGTGAATGTACTTAGTTTTGTTTGGAGGCCAGTGTTGTCCATGTGAGAGATAGTGGTTTAGGGAGGTGGTGAACATGGAGGGAAGAGACATTAAGGAGATAAAATGCACAGAACCTGACAATTGAATATTGTAGAGTAAGAAGGTGATGTCAAACATGATAGGTTTCTGACTGGTAGAACAGGAGGGATGGTGGATTAATTCACTCACAGATCCTTGGAAGAGGACCAAGTTTTGAGGAGCGAAAGAAATAATGATTTTGGTTTGGGGCACATTGAGTTTGAGTTTAAAGTGCCTTTGAGACATACAAGAAGTGATGTCAAGAATGCAGTTCAGTGCTAAAGTCTGGAGCTCCGATGAGAGAACAGTGCGAGTCTACTAGTTTGGTAGAAAAAGCTCACCTTTGGACTTTTCTATATAATTGCGTTACTACTATAGCATATGCAAACATTTCACAGATATAACACATTAAAACATTTCACAGCTACATACCTATAAGGAGCAAGTACGCATATAAATCAACATAAAGTTTTGTTTTATTTCACAAATGAGCAAGTTCATTTTTTTTACAGGAAAAGTAACCTTTCCTCTGGTTTCTATTTTTTTATTGCTAATGTCGAGGAATTCTGGCAGTTGCTAAGACTTTTGTGAGCCAAGTATGCCTTAGTTTTCTCCTATTATTACAGTTTCTCTCTTTCGTGACGCATGTTGCCAGTTACTAGTTAGATCAGCTTTCTGTTGAAGGAGATTGCTCTGGAATTGCAATTGCTCTGGAATTGCAATCTAGCAATGGCTAAGCAGGAACACCCTTTCCAACTCATTGGAGAAAGCCACCGCAGAACTGTTAAAGTGATCAAAAGAGTCAGATCTCAAGTATATGTTAGGTGTAGAGCAGAAAGTAAGCTGGTGGGAAGGGAGGGAGCGGTGGTGGTGGAGATACTGTCTCTAATCCCGTGTTTAAAAAGGTCTATAAAATGTTGCTTTTGTAAATAAGTTGGTTTCTTGAAAGGCTATATAACTCCCTCAGAGCCTTTGGGAAACTCAGCTGTATCCTGTGGTCAGTTGTCCAATGGGGAGTCAGTTTTGCTTAGCCTCCCGGTGAATGCTCTGTAGTGATGCGGTATTTTTAACTGGGAAAGAAAGAGAAGTTGGAGGTGCGCTAACTGGCCCTTCGACAACACTTGAAAATTTACGACTCTTCCCTTGCTGCACATGTTTATTCGCCTCTGGGTTTTCCTAATTGCTTCTTCATTTTGCAGATCAGTCCATGATTCAGTTAATAAATAAAAAAATTACTAAAAACACTATATTTGATGTAGCTAATTACTATCTCTTGATTGATAGCCTATGATTCACTTCACTAGAATTTACATGAAGTTTCTGTGAGGGAGTTAGAGAAGGGCAGGCATTATTATTCCCATTTTTAGATAAGGTAAACAGTGGCCCAAAGAGAGAGTGAATATCAGAACCAGAGCTGGAGCACAGGTGTTTTTATTTCTATCCTAATGGGGGGAAAAAGGGGGGGGGGAGGGAGAAGGAAGATAAAAGATAAAGGGAAAGAGTAGGAAGAAAATAAAAGAAAATGAGTTTGCTTATTTATTCCTTCAAAAAACTTTTTTTTTACATCTTTTTTTTCTTACATTGATTTCATAGAAGAAGGAAGAGGGAGAGAGAGATAGAAACATCAATGATGAAAGAGAATAATTGATTGGCTGCCTCCTGCACACCCCCTACTGGGCATCAATTCTACAACCTGGGCATGTGCCCCTGACTGGAATGAAACCAGGGACTCTTCAATCTGCAGGCCGATGCTCTATCCACTGAGCCAAACCAGCTAGGGCTTTTCTTCCCCTTCCCCTCACAGCTTTAATGTTCCTGCTCCTGAGAACACAATGATGTAAGATGCATGATTGCATGCCAGAAGTTAAAAGTCCAGTGGATGAGAGAAACTCATAAATATTGTAGTTCAAAGAGAAAATCAAAGAAGGTCCAAGGAAAATACATTGCATAAATTGTAACATAAAGTAATTTTTTGTTGTCTTGGCTGGTGTGGTTCAGTTGGTTGGGCTCTGTGCACTGAATTCCCAGTCAGGCCACATGCCCAGGTGACAGGCTTGATCCCCACCCATTAGGGGTCTTGAAGGAGCAACCCCTCGATCAATGTTCTCTCACATGGATGTTTCTCCCTCCATCTCCTTGACTCTCTCTAAAAATCGATTAAAATATTTTAAAGTAATTTTTATCAATGATCTCAGTTTCTCAATCCCAAACATCTAATACCTTTTTATTTCTTTGTCTTGAAGTGGATACTATGCATTACCTGATGTTATTTTTCTTTTCTTTTTAAAAAAATACATTTTATTGATTTTTTACAGAGAGGAAGAGGGAGGGATAGAGAGTTAGAAACATCAATGAGAGAGAATCATCAATCAGCTGCCTCTTGCACACCCCCTACTGGGGATGTGCCTGCAACTAAGGTACATGCCCTTGACTAGAATTGAACCCGGGACCTTTCAGTCCGCAGGCCGACACTCTATCCACTGAGCCAAACCGGTTTCGGCTGATGTTATTTTTCATTCAAGCACTGTGATGTCTTCATGCTATTTTCCCCTCATTTTGGCATAAGACCCCAATATGTATCCTTTCTTAGCCACAATGGCCCACTGAAGTTGTTGTAAATTCCTGTTTTCAACTGTATGCCTCGGAATTAAGGATTTGGAGAAAGGCAGGACTTACAGATGATCTTCCTACCCTGTCTTTTGGACTCTCCTTGTATAATGATGGAAAGCCTTGGTGGAGCACCATAACACACTCCTGAACTTCCAAATACTATCTATTTTACCTTTTACAGCCTGGTCAACCCTGAGATAAAATAATGGGCTAAATGAGAGAGAATCATTGATCGGGTTGTCTCCTACACACCTACTACTGGGGAAATTTACCTTGTTCTAAAAAGATATTATTTCAGAAATCTTGTTATAGTGTTGAAGAGTAGAATTGCTTTGATTTGAGTATAGAAAAGATATGGTGACTGATGTGACCCACTTAATAAAATATAATTAACCCCCTTCGCCTACTACATCATGCTGCTTTGTGTGTGCGTGCATGTGTGTGAATCACTAAGAAACAAACCACCACTTCTTTACATTTGGGATGTGATGGCTGACCTATTCTTGTGGTCATTTTACAAGAGGGAGGTTTGTTTACATATGCATTTATTCAAAAAGCATTTATTGAATATCTACTATATTCAAAGCACTTTTAGATACATGGATACATGGGAGATGCAGATGTACCTGGCTCTCAGGGCAGGGTTCAAGTGAATTAGTAAGATAATAAGTTTATGTGAAAATTGCTTTATATAAGCAAATATTTTTTACAAAAGAACCTCAAATCAATACATCTTTTCCTATTGCTTGTTTGGCCCAAAGGTTAAATCTTCCCAATTTTGTTACCTTTCTATACCCATATACCCTGGGCATAAGGAATGGCAGTAAATCAGTCTTGGACTTGGTTCATACTCTTATGTCTCAGAAGCTGTGGGGACTATGGTTATAACGACACCATTCATCTCGTCCACCGTTAATCCCTCAGAGTTATAATCTTCACTCCGATTTGAGTAGAAGAGGAAGCGGAGACTAGTTTTGCCTTTTGAATCATGCAGACATGAAATGACTTGAATTTTCATCCTCACTGATTTCTTTTGCAAAATGCCCTTGCATGTCAGATGTGGGCACAGAAACCATTGTAGGACTCCCTCCTCTTGCAAAGCAAAGTGGAGTGTTACTGTCACAACAGATGCATCTTTTCTTTTCCTCTGGTTTTCATAAATGCCCAGGTGCATAAACAAATGTCCTGGGGATTACGTGTGGCTTGCTCCAGGTCATAATAATTTCTATATTTTCTATGTTTGTGGTCTTTTTTTGACTCTTTCCCTAAATTCTATTATCTGGCCTACCAAGGAAAGATGTTTATTCTCAAAATATAGACTTAGAAAAATAAGGCTCCATGTAGGGAAATCAAGGACAACTCAACTTGTTTGGCCTTTGCTCACAAAATAAGAATTGTATATCTTGGTTATGGTCTGTTAGTTGCTCTGGAATCTTTGGTACAAATTACTAATGATCTTAGTTGTATTTGGCATTGAAAGCAGCAGAGAGTAAGACACGTTTTACTCTATAGAGTAGTTCCAGCTGGTGTTGACTGAAGCCACCTGACTTTTAAATAGTGTTTATTGCAAAGGTCATCTTACATCATTGCACTGTTGTGCAAGGTTAATTGCCAATTGGTTTTAAATATTATGCAAAAGCCTTGGCTTGGTTGTAGAAAACTTAGTCTTGAAGAATTTGACTCTTTTAGGGATGAATAATTAATGTCTTGTGATATCATATGCCTGAAAGAAAATTCTAAAAATCTCCATGACTTTCCTTCTTCCTTTTCCTAAGTGTAAGTGTATCCTATTTTTAAAAATCCTGGAAACCACTCTATGTTAAAAAAATAAATGAAAATTTTAAAGCAAACATGGTGAGAAAGTATTTACAGAAAATATGATAGACAAAAGATTGCTAATTTTGATACATAAAGAGCTTTACATAAATGTATAAGAAAATCATTAAGACTATCTAGGCCCAGCTGGTCTGGCTCGATGGTTAAGCGTTGACCTATGAACCTGGAGGTCACGGGTCTGATTCCCAGTCATGGCATATGCCTGGGTTGTGGACTTGATCCCCAGTATGGAGCATGTAGGAGGCAGCTGATCAATGACTCTCTCTCATTATTTATGTTTCTATCTCTCTCTCCCTCTCCCTTCCTGTCTAAAATAAATACACTCAATAAAAACATTAAAAAAAAAAGATTAGTTAGGTAAGTAGAGAAAGGATATGAACAAACATTCCACAAAAGATAGGTGTAGGGAGCGACTCTAGGGTTAAGCCTCAGACTGACCTGTGGCAGGGCCACAAACAAATCCCAGCTTGGAAGGCAGACAGAGTCCTTTTAGCTTAATTAAGCTTAACCTTATAGCCATCCCTAGTTCCTTCCTAGGTAGCTAACGGGCTGTTGGAGATACAGCAAATGCTGTGAAAACAAGTGACACTCACAAGAACATTATAACTATGTTGACCACTTTCTTGTTTTTCTCTGACTATAAAATAAAGCCTCAGCTTGCAGGCTGGATCTTTTGGTATCCTCATTCAGGCATGGGAGATCCACTGAGCTCCAACTATATTCTCTTATCTGTCTTTTCTTAACCACCCCTCCTCAGGCTCCCCGAACCTGTCCTTGCTAGATGTAGCACACATAGGTATATAGCAGATGTTATTTTGTTGTTGTTGTTGTTATGGTTAATCAAATTAGCACAGACTTGAGAAGATTATAATATGGTGGGAGTATGCTGAAAAAGGTATTGTCTAACATCATTTTTGGAGTAGATAAATTGATATGATTCTTGCAAAGTAGGTTGGAAAAACAGTATGAAGATTCATACATTCATTTTCAGAAATTCTACTTTTAGTAATCTATTCTGATGGTATAATCCTATATAATAAAGAGGTAACATGCAAATTGACCCTCATGCCCTGCACAAGATGGCCACTCCCATGTGGTCAAAGATGGCTGCCACAGATGGCTGGCAGGGGAGGGTAGTTATGGGTGATCAGGCCAGCTGGGGAGGGCAGTTAGGGGTGACCAGGCCAGCAGGAAAGGGCAGTTGGGAGAAAACTGGCCTGCAGGGGAGGGAGGGCAATTGGGGGAGACCAGGTATGCATGGGAAGGCAGTTGGGGTGAGCAGTCCAGAAGGGAAGGGCAGATGGGGGCAACCAAGTTAGTAGGGGGCAATTGGGCTTGCAGGGGAGTAGTTAGGCATCGATCAGGCTGGCAGGGGAATGGTTAGGGGGTGTATTTCTTTCAATAAAAAAATGTACTAGAATGTTTACAGCAGCACTGTTCATAATAGCCCTAAACTGGAAACAACCCAAATGACCATCAACAGTAGAACAGAGAGAAATTGTGGTGCAAGTGTTCTGCAGCAGGGACGATTAACAAACTACTGTTATATGCAACAGTAATTGATCTCACAAATACAAGGTTGAGTGAAGGAAGATAAAACAGCTCACATATTGAATGATTTTATCTATATTAAATACCAAGGCGGCAGATCTATGCTGTTAGAAGTCAGGACAGTATTTACTTTTGTGGAGGAGGCAGTGACTGGAAGGGAGCATGGGGCAGCTTCTGTGGGACTGAGAAAATTCTGTTTCTTGATTTTGGTGTTGGTGACATGGCTGTATTTAGTTTGTAAAAAAAATTCATTGAGCTGTGCATTTATAATACGTCCTTTGTGTGTGCATATTATTCTTCAATGAAAAGTTAAAATTAAGTCCATATGACCCTTATATATTTAGAAATTTAAAAGCATTTACTAAGTACCTCATGAATAAGAGCATAGTCAAATGGAAATTTGTAAATGCCTAGAATTATTGTAAAGAAAATACTAAAGCAAGACAAAGATTTGAAATGCAAAGAAGCAAACATCACTCAACTGGAAAAGCTAAAAGAAAAAAGAATCCAAAAATTTGAAGATAGTGTAAGAAGCCTCTGGGACAACTTCAAGCGTACCAACATCAGAATTATGGGGGTGCCAGAAGAAGAGACACCAAGATATTGAAAACTTATTTAAAGAAATAATGACTGAAAACTTCCCCCACCTGGTAAAAGAAATAGCCAATTTTTAAATTGGATTAATTGTTTTATTTTAGGTTTGTTTGGTGTTTTTGGCTATTGATTGTGACTTCTTTATATAGTTTGGGTCGTAATCCCTATTCAGATATATGTTTTGCAAATATTTGATGGATATGTTAATTCACTTGATGGTGGGAATTCTTTAATAATATATGAATATTAGCTCATCATGTTGTATACTTTAAACATATGAAAATTTTATTTGTCAATTATACCTCAATAAACCTGAAAAAATAGAGGAAAAAATAAGAACTTATTGCCATTTGAACCACTTGCTATATTAAACAAAAAATCCAGATATACTGTTTATAAGGGATATATCTAAAACATAAAGACACACTTAGCAAAGATACATTCTTAGCAAAAGAATGAAAAATAGACACATAGGGCAAAAGCTATAAGAAAACTAGTGCGGTTCTATTACTATCAGACAAAAACATTTTTAGGGATGGAGAGGGTTATAATGAAACTAGAGGCCCGGTGCACGACATTTGTGCGTGGATAAGGTCCCTAGGCCTGGCTGGCCATCAGGGCCAATCTGTGGGGTGACTGGCAGGGTGATTGGGGAGGGGGGCACTGGTACCCACCTTGACCAGCCTGGTGCTGCCCGCTTGCCAGCCCTCCCCTCCCCCACTCTGCGGGGCAACCAGTGGGGAGATCAGGGGGTCCCTGCTGGCACCTGCCTTGGCTGGTCTGGGGCCTGTGGGGCAGCTCCTGCATTGAGTGTCTGCCCCCTGGCGGTCAGTGTGCATCATATAGATAGATATAGATAGATAGATAGATATAGATATAGATATAGATATAGATATAGATATAGATATAGATATAGATATAGATATAGATATAGATATAGATATAGATATAGATATAGATAGATGGATATGGTGAGTATCAAAGAGCATCCACTAACTTCAAATATATATAAAGATAAGGGATGTCACTGCCCTGATTAGGTTATGCTACACTGCACAGGTGATGGACTGTCACTCCTGTGATTATGTTACAATATGTGACAGTAGACTGGTGCTCATGATTCTCCTTGCTGGATGAACCAACAGTCATATTGAGAAAGCCCACATGTCCAACAACTATGGGTCACCTCTAGGACCCGAGGCAGATCTCCAGTCAACTTCTATAAAAAAGCCAGGGCCCTCAGTCATGTAGTCACAAGGAAATGAAGTCTACCGACAACCTGAAAAGCTGGGAAATGGATTCTTGTTCCGTCAAGCTTCCAAATGAGAATGTAGTCTGGCTGATGCCTTGATTGCAGCTTTGTGAGACTCTGACACAGCAAAGGATCAAGTAGCTGTATCTAGACTCCTGATCCATGGGAACTGTGAGATAATAAATGGCACTACATGTGTAGTAACTTGCCACATATAGCAGTAGTTAGTACACAAACATAGAAAAGTTTGTGTTGTGGTGAGTATCACCTATGTGCCAAGAAAAGAGCATTGCCAGGCAAATCAGAGAGGTTATAATAACTTTCATATATTCATAGGATTTAGCTGGTGGTCATCAATATACTTCCTGATTTTGATTTGGAATTGAATGAAATAGTGAAAATAAGTGATTCATTGCAGTAGTTTGAAACTTTTCACTAACTGAATTCTGATGACAGTTGGTATAACGTTAACATAAATGTTTTTGCTGTTGTTGTTGGTTGGTTTATTGCTTGTTTTGTTTTTTGGGTGTTTGCTGTGCTTGTGGTTGAATAAAGCGCTTCCATGGGCCTTTCTTAGGATTTCTGGTGGATTATTTCTTTCTAATTTTCCCTGTATCCATGCTCCCAAAACCAACAAGAATTTTTATATTAGATGCTGAATTCCATACCTTCTTTATTTCCATAAGAAATCCACTAACTTCAAGTGTTCTTTTTTTTGGGGGGGGGGGAGTGAGGAGGAAATATCATTTTACTGAAGGTTTGCAGAGAATTAGAGAGGGGAATCATGAATGTACAATGCCCTAACATCGTCTTGCTGGCTCTTCCCCTCTGTCCTCTCAGTTTATCCCCGAGCAATTAAGTATTTCCTCTTTTCATCTCACTCATGGCAGCTTTTCCCTCATTCAGTTTCCCTTAAGGTCTAAGCTTTCTAAAATATATATATATATATTGATCTTTTACAGAGAGGAAGGGAGAGGGATAGAGAGCTAGAAACATCGATGAGAGAGAAACATTGACCAGCTGCCTCCTGCACACTCTCTACCGGGGATGTGCCTGCAACCAATGTACATGCCCTTGACCGGAATCGAAGCTGGGACCCTTCAGTCCACAGACCGATATTCTATCCACTGAGCCAAACCGGTTTCGACTTAAGCTTTTATATGAATTGATTAATCAAGAGATTTCTTCCAAGTACATGTTTTGTATGTGGCTAGACTCTGCCACTTGCCTACCCAATATCTATTCACTCCTTTTCTTACCAACAGAACCCAGATAAAGTATTAATTTTCCAAAGTTTTTATTAGAGCCAATAAGATGTATGTAGGCTGTATGGTGTGTTGGGGGAAAACTATGATTTCCTGATAGAAAGGGACAGATTCAGTTGCCATTACCCTTTGCCCTTTCCCTTCCTTCCTGCCTGGACAGACATGGTGGTTCACAGGGTTGCTGCCCCCTTGTAACTGTGGAGGTCAATGGCAGAGCAGGAAAATAGCAGGACAACCTTGAGACTTTGTTGAGCTGCTTCACTTGCCCTCGTTATCAGCCTCCGGGACTGTTGTCATGGGAAAGAACAAAATCTCATATTTAATTAAGTCACTGTTTGTTGGGTTTCTGCTATGTCATCTTGGCCAATGCAGTGCTCTTCCTAAAAGGAGTTCTGGTGAGTAGTTTATTTTTCTTTCTACTTGTATCTTTATCTTTTCTGGAAGGCTTATTTTGAACAATTCAAAAAAAAATTGTTTCTTTTTTGCTCCTTCCTTAAGGCCTCCCTCAGCATGGTGATTTATCTAACAGAAACATGAATCTGACTTCAAAAAGCAGTGATGGTGCCTGGCCAGCATGGTTAAGTGGTTGAGCGTTAACCTATGAAACAGGAGGTCATGGTTCGATTACTGGTCAGGGCACATGCCCAGGTTGTGGGATCGATCCCCAGTGTGTGGGGATGCAGGAGGCAGCCAACTGATGATTCTCTCTCTTTCTCTCTCTCTCTCTCTCTCTCTCTCTCTCTCTCTCTCTCTCTCTCTCTCTTTCTCCCTTATTCTCTGAAATAAAATTAAATTTTTTAAAGCAGTAATGGTTTTATTGGAGCCTCTTGAGCACAGGGAGAATGGCCCATATAGCTCACAGCAAAACTTCCTCCAATCCTCTTTGTAAAGCTTTCTCCCCGAAGTCACACATTAATTTATATTCCTCCCCATCTCTGCTAATTCCTCCTCAAAACTCTGTCCACCTTTCTTTCATCCTTCTGTCTTTGAGTTGAAACTTTTCTTCAAGAGAAGCTTCATGCAGCCACTTTGGTAAATCAATTTTGTTCTCTTCACTCCTCCCGAATTTTTCAACTTATTAGCTCTGAGAACACATCAAAGGATCTATGTGCAGATGCAGACTTGTACTCAGAAGGTAAAGAGAGCCAAGACCAGTTTGGCTCAATGGATGGAGTGTTGGCTTGCGAACTAAAAGGTCCCAGGTTCGATTCTGGTTGTGGGGTATGTACCTTGGTTACGGGCACATCCCCAGTATGGGGTCTGCAAGAGGCAGCTGGTCGATTATTCTCTCTCATCGATGTTTCTAACTCTCTATCACTCTCTCTTTCTCTCTGTAAAAAATCAATAAAAATATATATTTTTAAAAAAGAAGGTAAAGGAGGAGAAAATGGCGGAAGAGCAGATGGGCGGTTTCTGAGTCTTGTCCCGAGGAAGAGAGAGAGAGCAGCGGAGGATCGCGCTAGGAGTGCTGGTCAACAAGCCAGGAGACGGGCAAACACCAGAGGAAATTTGGGGTCTGCTGATCAGGGAGCCCCCTACAGCTGACCACCCGCGGCTGGGTCCCTTACCGGAGATACTTGCCGGTGCGCACGGGGAGATCTCGCCATCTTGGAAGGGAGGAGGTTCGAGTCGGAGGCCTGATTATCCACAGCCCCAAGGAACACCAACTGAGCATAGTCGGCGCGAACCCTTGATCTCAGAGGAGCTCAGATTTCGCAGCGATCCGGTGGGTGAGTTCCCCTCGGCCCGGTAGTTCTGACTGAGTTCCACTCGGCGCAGCAACCCCCGCCCACCAGTTCTCGCACACCAGTTCGTGCGCAGCGCCAGGCGCACCGAGGCTGAAGGACTTGGCCTGGATTTGCAGGAAGCCCCAGGGTTTTCGGTTGGAGGCGAGCCTGTCTGTGGACTGGGCTCCTAGGAGGGGGGATATCTGGGGAGCAGCACATCTGGATCTGAATCCAAGAAGTGTCCACAGAGATACAGGGGAGTGCAGCCAGCTCGGGACCGCCCCACCCCCAGCCCTCCATAGTCCAGAGACACAGAGAGAGGGGGGAAAAAGATAGAAAGGCTTTAGAGTCCTGGAAGTCATCCAGAAACACTGCCACCCAGAGGCTAAAGCACATATGGTCTCTAGATCGGCCTATAAATCAGGACTTGTAATCAACACGGAGGAACAGTGAAACACAGGGATCTGCAACTACCGCCCAGACGGGGAACAGGCGTGCCAGACAGAACAACACAGAAACTGAATGACCTTCATTACAGCAAATTTTGTTTAATTTTCAATTTTTACTTTTTAACTGTTTAATTTTTGTTTTTTTACCTACTTTAATTGCAAAGTTTACTCAAGAAATTTTTTCATCTGCCCTCACTTGATTTTACCTTTTTAATTAATTCATTTTTATAGGTAATCAACATTATTACTACTACTATTTTACCTTTTTTATGTTTTTTATCTTATTTTCTTTTGTTTATTTTTATTACTACTTTTTAAGTGACATATTATAATCCTTTTTTTTATTTCTTTTTTTTTATTTCTCTTTTTCTTCTTTTTCTTTCTTTTCTCTTTTTTTCCCCTTTGGGATTACTATTCAAAAGACTATTTATACCTTTCCTTCTCCAACGCTCTATTCTAACTCAACCCTACCTTTATGCCATCACTCTCTTCCTAACCCTTTCCCTTTGGTGCCCTGCTTATCTTAACTCTTTACTGCTCTAGATTTTCCCTATTTTTTTTCTATTTATCCCCTCCTAAATTTCACCCTTCCAGTGTATATCTAACCCCCAACCCCCTACTCCAAGTCCATTCGCACCTACCTTGTCACTGTCCTTAAAAAAAAAAATCCTTCTCTCTACCCTTTGTAGTTGTATGCTAAATGCTAACTATATCAAAGTTTTATGCTTTTTTGTAAGATTGGTTTGTTTATTCTGTTTATTTGATTGTATGATTTTGTTAGCTGGGTTCTAGTCACCTTTATTGGAGGATATTAATATTGCAAACGCTTTTCTGTTCAGTGCCTTGTGTGTTGTACCTGGTTGTGTTGTATTTTGTACCTTTAAATCTAAGCAGGAGAGAGAGAACTACATAAACAGGCATCCTAAAAAGATAGATCATGGGGAGGCTAAGAAACAACCCGCCTATGAAAGAAAATCAGCCATCACCAGAAAATGAAGTAAACGATTTAGAGGCAAGCAACCTACCAGAGCAAGAATTCAGAGTAATGATCATGGGATGGCTAAAAAGAATGGAAGACAAATTTGACAATATGAGTAAGACCCAAGAGGAAATGAAGAAGACCCAAGAGGAAATGAAGGTGACCCAAGAAGAAATGAAAAATGACATAGCTACTGTAAAGAACTCAATAGAAAGCATCAAAAGTAGGCTAGATGAAGCAGAGGACCGGATCAGTGAGCCTGAAGACAAGATGGAAAAAAATACCCAATTAGAGCAGCTTTTAGAAAAAAAAATTAAAAAGCAGGAAGAGAGCCTACGGGAACTTTGGGACATTACAAAGCAAAACAATATTAGAATAATAGGGGTTCCAGAAGGAAAGGAAACAGAGGAAGGCATAGAAAAACTGTTTCAAGATATAATGACAGAAAACTTTCCTGAGATAGAGAAGAAAAAAACCATACAAATACAAGAAGCTCGTAGAGTCCCAAGCAAAATGAATCCCCAAAGACCAACAGCTAGGCACATTATAATTAAAGTGCAAAACAACAACGACAAAGCAAGAATCTTAAAAGCAGCTAGAGAGAGACAGAAGGTCACATATAAAGGAACCCCCATCAGACTAGCAACTGATTTTTCCACAGAAACTCATCAGGCCAGAAGGGAATGGGATGAAATATACAAAGTCATGCAAAGGAAGGGTCTGAATCCAAGAATACTGTACCCAGCAAGGCTATCAATCAAGATTGAAAATGAAATCAAGAGCTTCACAGACAAAAAAAGACTAAAGGAATTTATCTCCACCAAACCAGCAATGCAAGAAATGCTAAAGGGTTTACTGTAAAAATGAAGAAATAGGAAGCAAAGAAGGAACACAGGGGTATAGAATAAAAATGGCATCAAATACCTACTTATCAATAATAACTTTAAATGTAAATGGTTTAAATGCTCCAATCAAAAGACATAGGGTAACAGAATGGATAAGAAAGCAAGACCCATATATCTGCTGTCTACAAGAAACACACTTCAGGAAAAAAGATGCACACAGGCTGAGAGTGAAGGGATGGAAAAAGATTTTCCAGGCGAATGGAAATGAAAAAAAGGCTGGGGTAGCAATACTTATATCTGACAAATTAGATCTCAAAGTGAAGGACATAAAAAGAGATATTGAAGGCCACTTCATTATACTAAAGGGAGCAATCCAACAAGAAGAAATAACCCTGGTAAACATATATGCACCCAATACGGGAGCACCCAAATACATAAAGAAACTGCTGGAGGACATTAAGGGAGAGATTAATAGCAATGCAATCATAGTAGGAGACTTTAATACTCCACTGTCACCTCTGGACAAATCATCTAAACAAAAAATCAGTAAAGAAACGTCAATCCTAAATGACGTACTAGACCAGATGGAATTAATCGACATCTTCAGAACATTTCATCCCAAAGCCACAGAATATACATTCTTCTCAAGTGCACACGGGTCATTCTCAAAGATAGACCACATGTTGGGACATAGGCAAAGTCTCTTCAAATTCAAGAAGATAGAAATCTTATCAAGCATTTTCTCAGATCACAGTGCCATAAAATTGGAAATCAACTACAATAATAATAAGCCAAAGAAATTAAACACATGGAGACTAAATAGCATGCTATTGAACAAAGACTGGGTTACCAGAGAAATCAAGGAAGAAATCAAAAACATCATGGCAACTAATGACAATGAAAACACAACAATCCAAAATCTATGGGATACAACAAAAGCTGTTTTGAGAGGGAAGTTCATATCCCTACAAGCCTATTGCAAAAAACAAGAAAGAATGGTAACAAATTATCTAACCCTACAACTCAAACAGTTAGAAAAAGAACAGCAAGAAAGGCCCAGTGTAAGCAGAAGGAAGGAAATAATAAAAATCAGAGCGGAGATTAACGACATAGAGACCAAAGACACAATACATAAGATCAACAAAACCAAGAGCTGGTTCTTCGAACGGATAAACAAGATTGATGAGCCTCTAGCCAGGCTAACCAAGAAACAAAGAGAGAGGACCCAAATAAACAAAATCAGAAATGAAAGAGGTGAAATAACAACAGACCCAGCCGAAATACAAAGGATTGTTACAAAATACTATGAACAACTCTATTCCAACAAACTGGACAACCTGGAGGAAATGGACATATTCCTAGAAAAATACAACCTTCCAAAACTCAATCAGGAAGAATCTAAAAATCTCAATAGACCAGTAACTTGGGAAGAAATTGAAGCAGTCATCAAAAAGCTTCCAGCAAACAAAAGCCCAGGGCCAGATGGCTTCACAGGAGTTTTACCAAACATTCAAGGAAGAACTAAAACCTATCCTCCTCAGACTTTTCCAAAAAATTCAAGAGGAAGGAACATTGCCAAACTCCTTTTATGAAGCCAGCATCACCCTAATACCAAAACCAGACAAAGACAACTCAATGAAAGAGAATTACAGGCCAATATCCCTCATGAACATAGATGCCAAAATCCTCAACAAAATTCTAGCAAATCGGCTCCAGCAGTACATCAGGAAGATCATACACCATGACCAAGTAGGTTTTATTCCAGGAATGCAAGGATGGTACAATATTCGCAAATCAATAAACGTGATACATCACATAAACAAATTGAGAGATAAAAATCATATAGTCATATCTATCGATGCAGAAAAGGCATTTGATAAAATCCAACACCCTTTCCTGATAAAAACTCTCAACAAGGTGGGAGTACAAGGATCATACCTCAACATAATAAAAGCTATATATGATAAACCCACAGCCAACATCATGCTCAATGGGCAAAAACTAAAACCATTCCCTCTAAGAACAGGAACAAGACAGGGATGCCCACTCTCACCACTCCTCTTTGACATAGTACTGGAAGTACTCGCCATTGCAATTAGACAAGAAGAGGAAATAAAAGGCATCAAAATTGGAAAAGAAGAAGTAAAGCTGTCACTATTTGCAGATGACATGATATTGTACATAAAAAACCCAAAAGACTCCATCAAAAAGCTAATAGACTTAATAAACGAATTTGGCAATGTAGCAGGATACAAAATCAATGCCAAGAAATCAATGGCATTTCTCTACACCAATAGTGAACTTACAGAAACAGAGACTAAAAAAGCAATCCCGTTTACCATCGCACCAAAAAAATTAAGATACCTAGGAATAAACTTAACCAATGAGGTAAAAGACCTATATGCAGCAAACTACACGACACTGAAAAAAGAAATAGAGAAAGATGTAAACAGATGGAAGAACATACCATGTTCATGGATTGGTAGAATCAACATCATCAAAATGTCCATACTTCCCAAAGCAATATACAAGTTCAATGCACTCCCCATGAAAATACCATGGACATACTTCACAGACCTAGAAAGAACTCTCCAAAAATTCATTTGGAACAATAAAAGACCCCGAATAGCCTCAGCAATCTTGAGAAATAAGAGTAAAGTAGGAGGAATCTCAATACCAGATTTCAAGCTGTATTACAAAGCAACTGTTCTCAAAACAGCCTGGTACTGGCACAAGAACAGACATATTGATCAATGGAATAGATTAGAGAATTCAGACATCAACCCAAATCAATATGCTCAATTAATATTTGACAAAGGAGGCACGAACATACAATGGAGCCAAGACAGTCTCTTCAATAAATGGTGTTGGGAAAATTGGACAGAGACATGCAAAAGAATGAAACTAGATCACCAACTTACACCATACACAAAAATAAACTCAAAATGGATACAGGACTTAAACATAAGAAGGGAAACCATAAAAATACTAGAGGCATCCACAGGCAGCAAAATCTCAGACATATGCCTAAAGAACTTCTTCACTGATACTAACCCTAGGGCAATGGAAGCTAAGGAGAAAATAAACAAATGGGACTACATCAAAATAAAAAGCTTTTTTACATCAAAAGAAACCATCAACAAAACAACAAGAAAACCCACTGTATGGGAGAACATATTTGCAAACGATATCACTGATAAAGGTTTAATCTCCAACATCTACAGACAGCTTATACAACTCAATAAAAGGAAAATGAATGAGCCAATTAAAAAATGGGCAATGGACCTAAATAGAATCCTCTCAAAAGAAGACAGAAGGAAGGCCAAGAGGCACATGAAAACATGCTCCAAGTCACTAATTATCTGAGAGATGCAGGTCAAAACAACAATGCGGTACCATCTCACACCTGTCAGAATGGCCAACATCAACAAAACAACAAACAACAAATGTTGGCGAGGTTGTGGAGAAAAAGGAACCCTCCTGCACTGCTGGTGGGATTGCAGGGTGGTGCAACCACTGTGGAGAACAGTATGGAGCTTCCTCAAAAAACTGAAAATGGAACTCCCATTTGACCCAGTAATCCCACTACTAGGAATATACCCCAAAAAACTAGAAAGACCAATCAGAAAGGATATATGCACCCCTATGTTCATAGCAGCACAATTTACAATAGCTAGGACTTGGAAACAGCCTAGGTGCCCGTCAGCAGATGAATGGATCAGAAAACTATGGTACATCTACACCATGGAATACTATGCTGCCATAAAAAGGAAGGAATTCTCATCATTTGCAGTAACCTGGATGGAATTGGAGAGCATCATGCTGAGTGAAATAAGCCAGTCAATGAAAGAGAAACACTACATGACCTCACTCATTTATGGATATTAAAGAACATTATAAACGAATGAACAGAAAGATAGATATAGTGACAGTAAAACAACAGGCAGACTGCCAAATGACAGCGGGGGGGGGGAGGGTAGGGAGATCTGGGGGAGATAAGAGATCAACCGAAGGACTGGTATGCTTGCATATAAGAACAACCAATGGACACAAAACTCTGGGGAGGGAGGGCACCTATGGGGGGGGGGGCAATGATAAGCTATGTACACAGATAATACCTTAATAAAAAATATTAAAATATATATATAAAAAAAATAAAAAAGAAGGTAAAGAGAAATGTGAAAAATGACACGTGAATATTTTATCCCACGAATTATTAGTCAAGGTCCTAAGATCTGCAACTGGCAAGCTGGAGCGCAAGGAAAGCTAATGGTGTGGTTCTAATGAATGCCGGTGGCTCAAGACCCAAAAAGAGCCAAAGTTTCAGCCTGAGTCCAAAAACAGGAAGAAAAAAAAAGATGCTCCAGCTAGTCAGGCAGGAGATGTTCCCCTTTACTTGGGAGAGGGTCAGCCTTTTTGTTCTATTCAGACCTTCAGCTGATTGGATGCTGTCTACCCACATTAGGAAGCCCAATCTGCTTTATTTAGTGTATTAATTCAAATGCAAATCTCATCCAGATATACCCTCACAGACACAACCTGAATAACGTTTAACCTATGTCTGGGCACTCTATGACTCCATCAAGTTGACACATCACATTAACCATAACAGCCCATCACACTGTATCTCTCACACAGCTCTCCATAATATGGGCCAACTTCCTACACTCCTTTATGCTCACTTTCCTCCCTCTGCCCTTGATCCTTTCACACCAGGCTGTTAGTTCCATATTCTGGAGTAGGCTCTTTCTTTCCCACCTTTCTCCCCTTCAAACCTCTCTTCATCCTTTAAGACTTAGCCCAGCCGAAACCGGTTTGGCTCAGTGGTAGAGCATCGGCCTGCGGACTGAAAGGTCCCAGGTTCGATTCCGGTCAAGGGCATGTACCTTGGTTGCGGGCACATCCCCAGTAGGGGTGTGCAAGAGGCAGCTGATTGATGATTCTCTCTCATCAATGTTTCTAACTCTCTTGCTCTCTGTAAAAAAATCAATAAAATATATATTAAAAAAAAAAGACTTAGCCCAAATGTCACTTCCACACGTTTATGTCTTCCTCACCTCCACCTACAAAAGCATTTCTTATATTACTACCCAACAACACAGGTGCTTTCTTGTTCCTTTTCTCCTGTTTTCTCTCCTTGAAAAATTCTATTAATTATTATAATAAAAACATTTCTGGAAAAGCAACACCAGGCGCCACGTGCATTCCAAGTCTGGTTTTTGTTATCAGATTTGTTTTCCATACAATTCTCACCACGAGCGTGAAGTTATGGTGTTGCTTTTGTGACAGATGTAGTTGGCTCTGCTTTGTGGTTGGAGCTGCCAGCCTCTGGATTAAATAATAAAGAGGCAATTGTATATTTCAGGGCTGTTATACTATTTAATCAGGATTTTAAAAATTGTGTAGAGTTATGAATCTGTAAATGCATTTGTAATCAATGCTCTTTTCATTTCATTAAAGTAAAAACACATTATGTGAATTATCAAGGGAGGACTATCCTACTTTTTCTTTTCTAGAAATGAGCAATTTTCCATCTAGAGTCTTCCTTTCAATGCCACACCCTTTCCAATTATTATAACTTCGTTTTAGAAAAACTGGGATCAATTAATATATTTATAGTAAAATTTTAAAAATAACTAAATGTTGGGATATTTCCCACATTACCATGTATAAATAATTGTAGTGCCTTTATTTAATTTTATACATTGCAATATGAGAAAAAATGTATTTAAGTGACATAAATACTATATTCTTACAATTTTATTCTCTTGTCAGGAATTTTCTTTTAGGAGTCTTATGAAATGTGCTGTTGTGGGAGAGACATTTATCTTGGAGAAAAATGTATCAGCATCTAAATGTCCACTCTTTATATATCATTGTGTTTTCAGATCAAAGTTAGAGTTCTTTAATAATTTTTTAAAATATATATTTTATGGATTTTTTTACAGAGAAGAAGGGAGAAAGATAAGAGAACCAGAAACATCGATGAGAGAGAAACATCAATCAGCTGCCTCCTGCACACCCCCTACTGGGGATGTGCCCGCAACCAAGGTACATGCCCTTGACCGGAATCAAACCTGGGACCTTTCAGTCCACAGGCCGACACTCTGTCCACTGAGCCAAACCAGTTTTGGCTCTTTCATAATGTTTTGTAAGCAAATGGAAATTAAGTTAAACAACTTTATAATTCACAAAACTCTTTTTAATAGAAGAAAACCTAAGTTGGGCATTTAAATGTAAGAATGCAGAAATTTTCAGAAGTATTCCTTGGTATCTGTCCATATGCTATGGTTTTGGGGGGCCAAGTAGCTGAACTTACTACGACACTTTTGTTTTGCGGGAACAGAATGGACTTTAGAAGCAAGCCCCCTATTGTAAAACAGCTTGAGGAAGGCATCCAGAGGAAAATATAAGAAACCTGCTATGTATTAGAAATGCTCTACCTCAGATATGGAAGGGACATTACTTGCAAACATAAAATATGTTGGAAGAGAGTCATTGGCCCCTATCCACTTAATTGGTACATTTCAGGAATCCTTACTCTGGTTGGCATAGAGAATATTCCTCCTGTCTTTTACATTCTTTTTGGTGACTCGATTAATCAATTCAGACTATTTTAAGAAAAATTAGAGCTGTAGAATTGGAGTCAAAGTGTCTTTGGTCAAACTGGGCTGACCTTGGGCAAGTCATTTAACATTTTGGGTCTGGATTCCCCCCCACCTCTGCCGCATTTAAGTAAAGTGGGCATGATTTCATATTTGCTGTTCTAGTAGAAGAGGAAAATGTGTCCTTGGCTAGAGAAGTAGGAGGTGATGTGGTAATCTTAGGTGTTTTATTTTTAGCTATTAAAGACTTGCTCTCTTAACCAGAAAGGTAGGATGATGATATGTATTTGTCAAGAATTTGATCAACGAATGAGCAACAATGATAGACATGTAAATTATTGCTTCTATGTGACTTTCTTCTCTGCAAGGATCATAGGGACAAACTTGCCTCTAATTACATGTTGCTCAGATAGGGCATTTTTCATTAGAGGATGTCGGAGTGTTTTTGCAAACATTAATTAAGACTTGCATCTTCCCTATGAAGTGAATATGATTGTTTTCCTGGCAGACAGGACAACAAACTGAGACGCAAAAACACTTTAGAAGCTGCCCAAGAGTACCCTGTGGAATAATGCCATCAGGAACCAGAGGGGCCGTTTGTGTTACTTGCTCTAACCTGCAACACTATAGAGTTACTTGGTGGAGGTCAAGTCCTTAAGACAACGTTTGAAAGAAGGCCAATCAGCCTTGGTGCCCTGGCTAACGTTCTCAGACGCATCAGAATGCCCGCATTCTATGCAGGAATGGAGGCAACCCTATCTGAGTGAGGGAAGGAAAGTTACCAAGAGACTGGTTCTGTCTTCTCTTCAGAAGTTGGGCTTCATTCCCACCTGGTGTGATTGGTAGATTCTACGGGGTTAGGTGGAGTTTGTGAAAGCAGGGTTTCTAAGGAATCAGGATACTCCCCAAGGTATTATTGTAGGTACCACTGGGGGTTTCAGGGTATAAATGGAAAGGGCTAATGGCTGGATAAATGGCCCCTTTGCTGCCTAATCTCTTTTTCACAAAAGTACAAAAAAAAATCTTAGTCACTCCTGAGACTGCTTGAATAATTCCTGAATGCCTCATAGGATTATCAAACCCTTATTTTTACAGGTTCTTTTTTTTTTTTTTAATAAATCTTTATTGTTCATATTATTACAAATGTTCCTCATTCCCCCCCTCCATTGCTTCCCTCTACCAAGTTCCCATTCAACTCTCTGCCCTTTCCCCATCCCCCATTGTCCTCATCCATAGGTGCAGTTTATGTTCAGTCTCTTCCCGCCCCGCCCCACTCCCCATTTCCCCGAGAATCATCAGTCCACTCCCCTTCCATACCTCTGATTCTATTATATTCACCAGTTAATATTGTTCATCATGATTTTTACTTCCCTTGGTTTTTAGACTCACTTGTTGATAGTTACGTGTCTGTTCATAATTTTTATCTTTATTTTCTTCCTCTTCCTAAAGAACCCCTTTTAGCAATTCATATAATTCTGGCTTGGCAGTGATGAATTCCTTTAGCTTAAATTTATTTGTGAAGCTCTTTATCTGGCCTTCAATTCTGAGTGATAGCTTTGCTGGGTAGAGTATTTTTGGCTGTAGGTTCTTGTTATTCATCACCTTGAATATTTCTTGCCATTCCCGTCTGGCCTGCATGGTTTCTGTTGAGAAATCAGCTGACAGTCGTATGGGTGCCCCTTTATAGGAAACTACCTGCTTTTGTCTTGCTGCTTTTAATATTCTCTCTTTGTCTTTAGCTCTTGGAATTTTAATTATGATATGTCTTGGTGTGGTCCTCTTTGGATTCCTTTTGTTTGGGGTTCTGTGTGCTTCCTGAACGTGTAAGTCTATTTCTTTCACCAGGTGGGGGAAGTTTTCTGTCACTATTTCTTTCAATATGTTTTCGGTATCTTGCTCTCTGTCATCTTCTGGGATGCCCATAATTCTGATGTTGGTTCGCTTGAAGTTGTCCCAGAGGTTTCTTACACCATCTTCAACTTTCTGGATTCTCTTGTCTTCTTGCTTCTGCGGAGGAGTGTCCTCTGGCTCTTTGTGTTCCAAATCTTGGACTTGATTCTTGCAATCTTCCAATCTGTTTTTAGGACTCTGTATAATATTTTTTATTTCAGAGAATGTATTCTTTATTTCTAGTTGACCCTTCATTATTTCTTGTTGACCCTTTATTATTTCTTGTTGACCCTTTATTATTTCTTGTTGATCCCTTTTCATATCCTCATAGGTCTCATTTATTTTATCGGCCTTTTCTAAGAGATTGTTGAACAACCTTATAAGCATGGTTTTGAACTCTATATCCAGTCGCTTTTTGTCCTCCATTTCTTTAGTTTGTGATCTGTTTCCTCGTTTTGACATTTTCGCTGCTTCCCTGAGTTGGTAGGTTGGGAGGATCAGCTGTGTCTATGCCAGGAGACAACCTTATTCCACTAGACTTGGAAACCTGCAAAAGCCTCTCTGAGTTCAGCTTGGATGGGGGAGAGTTTCAGGGTGGAGCCTATAGCCTTGGCTTCCAGTTAGCCCCACCCTCTGAGGTTCCTGAGTCTCAGTGTACCTGAGTGTCTTTTGGTATTTGCTGCAATCACCTCTGAGAGAAAGGCGCCCTAGAGCTTCGCCCGCTACCAGACAGTGTAGTCTCTCCCCCAACAAGCCCACAACTGGGGTTCAGAGCAGTTGGAAGTGGGGTTAAGAACAGTCCGGAGCTATGTCTCCTTCCCGCTAGGGCAATCTCGCAGCCCAATCAACCGTCTGTTCTCTGTGCACGCAAATGTGCGCGACTCCGGAGCTCTGCCTTTCTCGCCCCTCCCCTGAGCTTCCGCCTTACAGCCCAGATTCCCCCTGTATGAGGCTGGGGCCCGAGAGTCTTGCCCAGGACTGGGGTTCAGTGCAGTCAGAACTGGGGCTCAGCAAAGTCCTGAGCTTTTGTCTCCTTCCCACTGGGGCAATTCAGCAGCTTAGTGAACAGTCTGTCCTCTGCGCACAAATGTGCGCGACTCCGGAGCTCTGCCTTTCTCGCCGCTCCCCTGAGCTTCCACCTTACAGCCCAGATTCCCCCTGTATGAGGCTGGGACCCCAGGGTCTCGCCCAGAACTGGGGTTCAGCACAGTCCGGAGCTTTTATCTCCTTCCCACTAGGGAAGGCCAGCCAGGCACTCAGCTGCCCCTCCTCTCCGGCTCCGTCCTCTCCCCGTGCGTGCACGGTGACTCCGTACCTTAGGCTTTTACAGCTCCTCTGATTGTCCTTCAGGTTTTCTCTTTCCTTCTAGTTGTAGAATTTCCAGTCAGTCAACTTTCCTGTAGTTCTGGATAGTGTCCACTTTATATTTTAGTTGTATTTTTTGAAATTGTTGAGTACGGCTGCAGTTAGGCTTTTACCTCTGCCACCATCTTGTTGCCATCCCTCTATTTTTACAGGTTCTTAATGTGGGAAGGTTTTGCTCTCGAGTGTTCACGTGGTGGCTGTGTGGAGAAATGGCTGGTAGACAGAAAGTAGAAGTTATGGTGGAATTTATTTTTCCCTTCCTCTTTTCCCATTGCCTCACTCCTGGACCACTGCCTCCTCATTAGTCTTGTCATGTTGTTCCTTCTTCACTCTCTCCTGTGCACCACCGCCAGCTTTGTGTAAAGCACTGCTTTCACGGTACATCTCTTCTTAGAGAAATCTCCCGTGGCTCTTCATTGCACAACATCAGCAGTAACTACAACTCATGGAGGCTGAGACCTAAATTATGAGTAGACACCATGCTAAGGGCTTTCATACCTTGTTTTTATTTAATTCTAATTATTTCTGTATAATTTTGAAGATCCCTCCAAAATTAAATCCTACCCTCCTTCTCTAATTGTATTTTCTCCTATTCTAACATGAATTCTTTGTCCTGGTGAGACGGTGTCTCATTTCGGTGCCCTTGCCCTGAATAGCATTATCATTATCCTTAGCTTATCTTGTTTCCCAGTCATTGAATGGGCTCACTTTCCTCTATCCAGTCAATTCACTCTTCTCCTTCTCCTTCTCCTTCTCCTTCTCCATCTTCTCTTAATCCTCACCTGAGGATATGTTTTTGTTGATTTGAAAGAGAGGAAGTTTAAAGGAGAGAGCGAGAGAAAAATTGATTGGTTGCACCCCAACCAGGGATTCTGACCAGAGATCAAACTTGAAACCTTCTCGGCTATGTGCCTGACCGGAAATTAAACCTGTGACCTTTTGGTCCTTGGAACAATGTATAACCAACAGAGCCACATCAGCCAGGGTTCAATACACCTATCAAAAAGCAGCTTGAGTCTTATTTAAGGGTTTCTATCAAAAATTCTATTTTCTTTCTATATACTACTCACTATTATTTTATTATATAACTAGAGGCCCTGTGCACAAAATTCGTGCACGGGGATGGGAGTGTTTGTCCCTCAGCCCATTTTAAGAATACACCAGCAATCAGACTTGAGCCCCAAATGAGCCCAAGAAAAAAATAATACCTCACCTAAAGTAGTCCAGAAGCCAGAAAGAGGTGGAACAGGTAGGATAATAAAAGCCCAATGACATAGAACTTGCTTCTGGAGCACTGGTCGGCAAACTCATTAGTCAACAGAGCCAAATATCAACAGTACAACGACTGAAATTTCTTTTGAGAGCCAAATTTTTAAACTTAAACTTCTTCTAACACCACTTCTTCAAAATAGACACCCAGATCCTGGTAGTTTGTGAAGAGCCACACTCAAGGGGCCAAAGGGCCGCATGTGGCTCGCAAGCTGAAGTTTGCCGACCACGGTTATGGAGGAAGCAGGTGAACACTTGAGTAAGTAATAAGAGCATTTAAGACTTTATAATGCAGCACCTTCTTTTTGAGACAAAAGAAAGTGAGAGGGAATGCAGATATTAATAAGGTTATTATACATGTGGTGAAGAAGTTGAACGAGTATGTCCCTAGTGGCCTCAATTACATGTACATGTTGATAGGTTAGCAGAGAGACGAGGGTGGTGAGACAGGATCCATAAAGAACTGCAGGGTGAAATCATACCATTATAAGGATCAGACCTCTATAAATACACTGTCTCCAACCTCCACTGAATCTTCACACATATGTAACTTTTCACTGGCTAATGGGTGGGGCTAGTGGGCATGGTGAAGGTGTGGTCGAATTTGCATGTTTCTCTTTTATTAAGTAGGATATCTCCTTCCTAACTAGGTTCCAATTCTTGTGGAACCTTAGTTAGGAAGGAGATAAATACCTATAAAACATATTTGGTTTTCATATCAGGGTACCTAGCAGAGAGCTGGATATACAAGAGACCCTCAGTGTGACTAAAATGCAGACTCCTATGATATCACGATAAAGGTTTAATCTCCAACATCTACAAACAGCTTATACAACTCAATAAAAGGAAAATAAATGAGCCAATTAAAAAATGGGAAATGGACCAAAATAGAATCCTCTCAAAAGAAGACAGAAGGAAGGCTAAGAGGCACATGAAAACATGCTCAAAGTCACTAATTATCCAAGAGATGCAAATCAAAACAACAATGCGGTACCATCTCACAGCCTGTCAGAATGGCCAACATCAACAAACAACAAAGACAAATGTTGGCAAGGTTGCGGAGAGAAAAGGAACCCTCATGCACTGCTGGTGGATTGCAGGTTGGTGCAACCTCTGTGGAGAACAGTATGGAGCTTCCTCAAAAAACTGAAAATGGAACTCCCATTTGACCCAGTAATCCCACTACTAGGAATATACCCCAAGAAACTAAAAACACCAATCAGAAAGGATAGATGCACCCCTATGTTCATAGCAGCACAATTTACAATAGCTAGGATTTGGAAACAGCCTAGGTGCCCGTCAGCAGATGAATGGATCAGAAAACTATGGTACATCTACACCATGGAATACTATGCTGCCATAAAATAGGAAGGAATTCTCATCATTTGCAGTAACCTGGATGGAATTGGAGAGCATCATGCTGAGTGAAATAAGCCAGTCAATGAAAGAGAAACACCACATGACCTCACTCATTTATGGATGTTAAAGAACATTATAAACTAATGAACAGAAAGATAGAT